>CM036918.1:17144503-17744503 GCA_020800305.1 Porphyrio hochstetteri | reverse complement strand
AGGCTGCTATTAGCTTCTTTGCCATCTTAAGCAAGTGCATCCCCGTCAACTTCAGGGCTGTTGTTCCGGGTCCCTAATGATTTTGACAGCTCTCTGATGGATTGTCAAAATGGTTGCAGTTTGTCAACATCCCTCTTGAATGAGAAGGCCTGAAACTAGATGCAGTGTTTGAGGTGTAGCCTCACCAGAAATGAACAGACATGTAATGTAGCCCTGTTTGTGATCTGTCTCATTAATGGTAAGAGGACACTTGAAGCTCACGTTCAGTCTTGCATCTCCTGTAACTCTAAGTCCTTTCCCACAGGGCTGTCTGATTTTTAGCCAATGGGCTCCTGGTCTGTACCAGGGCACAGGGTTTTTCCATTCCAGTACAAAACTTCACACTTTGTTCATACAATAATATTGGCCAAATTCTGGAGTTTTTCCAGGTCCTTTTGCACTGAAGCTCTATCTTTTGTCATGCTCCATCCCAAGTTAGTGTCATCTGCAATTTAGCCAACTGTCTATTCACTTGCATCACCCATACCACTGACAAAGACATAAACAACCTCAGTATCTACACATGGATACTGTGACAGCAAAGCACTGGTTGGTCCTTTGCCCTTGATGGTCAGCCAGTTTTCAGCCTCTTCAACACTCCAGTCATGAGTCCAAACTTCCTTAGTTTCTACATGAGAGTGCCATGGAAGACATGTGAAAAGCCTTTCTTCAGTCAAGGTATATTACATTCACTATTCCTCCCTTCTCCACCATTGCCTTTTTTGATGAGTAGTTTCAGGCTAATCTGGTATGATTTATCCTTGTCAAGTCCCTGTTGACTGTTCTCAATTATCTTCTTGTAGTTCTCAATTACTTTCTTGTAATTCATAGTTTTTGAAAAAGAAAACCTCGCCTCTAAACACTCCAAATGCTCTTAGACAAATGCTCTAATTATTGGACCATTGACTGTTCTGTTTTCTTCACCCGGCTTAGCAAAAATTTTATCCTTTTTGGAAAAGTTTCCTGATGTAACTTTCATTATTTATTATACACTTCTATTTGACCAGTCTTTTTCCTGATGAAAACATATTTTTGAAAAAGGGACTCCCTTAATGATTAATGCAATATTGTTATCATATTCTATCATATTCATTCAACATTAACAGCATTTGGAAATGCAAATGAACAAAGGTAACAATACAAGAGGAGAAAGGGCTGTCTAAACCATCTAAATGAACAGTGTTGTCTGTATTCAGTAAAAAATCAGTATCAACATCTTCTCTTGTATGTAAGTTTATACCTCACAATATGCATATACAAATTCTCCTATTCAGCATACATCATATTCACATATAGAATTTCTTGATCCCGAACTTGCTCAGAGTTATAGGTAATACCACCCAAATCCATCAAGAATGGGGCAATCCTAGGCATGTCAAGATATACAGAAGAGAAGCCTGGTGAATAATAATGTAGGGAAAAAATTGTAGATGCCTCCTGGGTTAGGCAGCAGGCAAGCAAGCATTTTCAGCATTATAATTTTGGAGATAGGTACCTCAGATCCACCTGCTTCCTGAAGCTTGCCAGACCACTGCAGTTATTTTGCACAATTCTGTCACTTCAGCAAGCCAGCATGCAAATCCTCCCTGTTGCACCTTATGTGGACACACCTGCCCAGCTCAATGTCAAGCACAAGACCGAACAATGGGAGTTTCCTGCAGTTAAAAATAAAGAAGGACTTAAGCTTGATTTGTCTGCATCTAGAATACCTTCCAAGACCTTTGTTGTGGCTATCTCAAATTCTAGCAGTTTTGTTTCTTAAGAAAACCAATTTATCAAAGATACAGCAGGAAAACAGAAAGTATCGACATTACTCCTTCACTTAATCCATTTTAGTTACTAGTATTTGTTAATATTGTCTAATTTGTATTCTTTTTAGTCTTCCGTCTTTTTAAAAAATCACATATATGTTACACGCTGAGAAATACCAAGTTACCTCATAATGAAAGTTTTAACAGCCAAACTATAAATCTCAGACCTAAGTGTTTATAGAGCAAACACATCTTTCCCACAGCTACACAAACACAAATGCTAAAATAAACCAAATCTTATTTAATATAAAATCGTATCACAAGCATTAAATACATATTAAAGGAGCGTCTTAAGGCTTTTTTTTGGTGGCAGATGTTATGAATAATAATAATCCATAAAATTCTCTGAATTATAAAAACGGGGATTCTATAAAACTTTCATTTAAATCTTTAATAGAGCTCAAACACACTGAATGGTAATAACAGTAAAATACTACTAGTAGCAAACCATTAGAATTAACTGAAATAAGATCTGATATTTTAAAAAATCACTTAAAAGGATAACATTTCTCCCCTTAGATCCCTTTACAGCACTTTATGTAAGCTAAGAAAATGTAGCTACTTACTGAATGACTGAAATTTCTCTTCCACAAACTGAAGTGTATAAAAATGTCTCTGAAAAAAAAACCAACACAACAACATCTGCCCTTTAATGGGCAGGAGAATTTAATACGTTCACCTTAAGAGACTCAGTAACAATGGTTTCACCCTTTTTATCACTAGAGTATCTTGGGGGGGAAAATGAAACAACACAAATAAGATACAGGTTAGTAGAAAACTAAACATCTTTAAAAATATTGTCCCAATAGATCTTAGTTTACAGTGGATCAGTAATGCTTAAGGATGAAGACAAGAGCAAGCTATAAACTGCTTCAATGAAAGTCAATTAACCCTTCATGCTTGCTGTAGCCCACTCTGCCAACTGTGCAGTACTAGATCAGTATAACCTAGTATTAAGCAGTTAAACAAATGCTGCAAGGATAATTACCCACTGAGACAATAACAATCAGTAGCACATATGCAAAACCAAATCTTGTGCTACTCTGTGGCTTTCAAAATCATGTAGTATAATAAATAGAACCCGTTTCCCAGTCAGCTCTCACTGGGAGACTGGTGTCCCCAGTCTGGGACACCTCTAGAACTAGACAAAAATAATATCTTTTATAAATTGGAATATTGTATATGAATGATGGATACTTCTTCCTGTAAAGCAATACAACTCAGTGAAAAAACCCCAAACTTCTGGAGTCAGAGATGACTAGAAAGTATTTTCCTTGTTCGAATTTTAATGTGAAGATATCACTTCTCTTCATTAAAGTTATTAAGCTGGAATGCACTGCAAGAAAGCTAATGGCTTCAGCAAGTGTTTTTGAAATGCAAACTTTTGTTTAAAGACCAGCCAAGTGGTATAAAAATGCTTTGCTGCACAGCAATTAATTTTAGGTGTGTATCACTTTCCACAGTAATTCTACGCCTTACATTTGCAAAAAGTGTTTTCAGAAAGCCACAGTTCTGCCAAAGCTGATTCTGATACAGATTTTATCTCACAGAACTCCCACAAAAATCAGCCATGATGGTACTATAGTCTACCAGTCACTATAAATTACCTAGACACAAACCAGCTGTGATTTAATTTTGTACAGCAGTACTACACATTAGAACGTGGAAATAAATAAGTCTACAGGATGAATTAGTTCAGGCAGAATTGCATTACAGAGCCACCTGATGAAGGTTTAAGTGCTGATTATTGTAGTGAGTTGTCAACACACAGCACCTACTTCTGAGTATGTTAAAAACTCAAGGAATTCCCCACCTACTGTAACTTCCAGCACCTGAAATTCGCATTTCATCAAATATTCACTGCTTTCAGTTATAAAGTACTCTCTAATTTCATCTGGGTATTGGTAGAGTGCCACCTGCCGAGTCACTCATTTTCCCATTCATCAGACTCCTAGATTTCAACTTGCATTTTCATCTGTGTCCTCTTCATTGTCTTCTCTGATCATTTCTGGATTTGGTAATATGCTTAAATGATATATTATCATGTAAGTTACCTGTAGTCTGAATCTAACCTCTTATCAGTGCCTGAAAAAGTCTATATGGGAACAAGAGATATGAACCAATTGAATTATTTCCTTTAATGTTCTGAAACAGTCAAATTCTTCTTTAAGCATTACTAAAGGCTGATAAAAATTCATCACTGATGCCTGAAAATGAACGGCACAGTCATTTATGGATGATTATATTGGAAACAGCACAGCACCCGGAGACTGTGTAACTAAATGTATACAGTAGAGCAAACAGATGAGGAGACAGCAATTAAAGTAGGTTAATATTATATTGTCTCTTACTAATTTATTGCTCACTACAGCAACAAATACAAGACTTGGGTGCCTCTGCTCCCTGCTGTTTAAACAGACAGGTCTCAGTATGTGCAGGAATAGTTTGTGACTCACTGAAAAGTGCATGTGAATGAATTAATCTGGTGGGTGTTTTGTTCCTATAGAACCAAAATACCATATTCTTCCCTTGGAGATTTCAACCTGACCCCCATTTAGATCAATGGCACTTTAGGTGGTTTCTACTTAGATCAATGACACCACATAAACCTAGCTGAAGGAATCAATTTCTTAGCACTTCTACGCATATTTCACAGAGTTAATGAAATATAACATAAAAGCAAGCTACATTTTGAAAAAAAGAGGTAACAATTTGGAGTACTTTTCACTAAAAATTAGATTGACTGTACAACAAAAAGCAATAACTTTTCCCCTGATTTGACTCCTGGTCCTCAGGATCCTTTCTTTGTAGTCTATGCTTGATTTATTTATTAGTGATTGTTAATGCATAAATATTGTGTTATCATTATTTAGAACCACTAGTTTTTTCTGTTGTATTTACATCTCTGTTGTTTCATGTTACACCAAAGAAAATGTCACCTGTCACAGAATTAGACACAAGTCTGAGAATTCATTATGCCTGACTTCATTTAGGATGAATTGACCTGAAGAATTCCAAAATACTGGGGAGGTTTGTGGAGGTGTTAATAAATCCAGTACAGTAAACCTCTGACATAGAAGATTAGCTTTTGTCTCAGCCTAAATGTAGCAGCTAAAATGTTGCTCTGGGTAATACTTGCACAGGCCTCAGTAGGGAATAAGGTTGTAATTAAAAGCAGCACGTGACCCCTACAAGAAATAACAGTGAAAGCAAAAACATCCAGAGTTTTTCTGCGAACAGTAAGATTCTGGTAAGAACACAGAATAAGGGGAAAAACTTTTGGTGTTTTTAAATCTTGTATATTCTTTTTTTCCACAGACTTGGAGAAATCAGTCCTTTTATTTTATTTTGAGAACTTTTGTACAAGTTTTTGCAGCTTGTTGGACCATCCAAATATAAGGACTAGCATTTCATCCTTTAAGTCTATCTCAAATTGTTACACATCTATTTGCCTTTAGGAAATACTTTTAGGGATTAGGTCAGGGAAGGTATCACTGAAGTAATTTTTAAGTTCTTCCCAAGTGATGTGCAGTGTATCTTCATTGTCTGTAGACTTCAATATGTAGACTTCAATAAACCTGGGATTCAACACAAACCTTCAAACCTTGCCTGACTCACACTTGCTACTCCCTGATTTACATAGAAGGCATGGCACCACATATCACTGCTAAGGCTTTGAATATTATGGTTCCTCCTGGGGCCATCCTGCCCAGTGAGCAGAGGCAACTTTCTGGAGTACTGGGAAGCTACAGCTCCACCACAGACTGAGAAGTTTGACTCCTAAAGGCAACAGCCACACGCTAGCAGAGTGAAGGTCTGTACAGATCTCAGCAGAGACAAAATGGTAGGTCAGGGTAAGAGTGCAAGAAAGATACTGAATAAAAGTACTGTGCACAAAATGCATCACACATTATGGAAATCATCACAACATTAAATCAGACAGGAATGAAAACTAACAATCCTATGAAATATAAGCACTAAATAAAAAGAGAAACTTACAGTTTTTGTGTTTTCTTCCTAACTTGCTCTAGTTAATTGCTTTCCTTGCCAATTTAACATTCTTGCTAATGCTGACTCTAGAAAGTGCTGCATACTGTCAGCTGTTCTGTTAAGCTTCAAAAAGAGGTTAGTAAATTAGAAAAGGTGAGGGAGCAGGATAAAGAAAGAAAATCTTCCCCCTGTTTTTGTATTACAAGTAATTTCCCCTTAAGCTAGAAACTCCTGGTTTCCTGTACATGCTATATTTAGGGACAACACCCATAATGTAAATAACTGAAGGATGAAAACAGATTTTGGAGGAAAAATAATTTGGTAGGACATTGAGTAATGATGATTCTTGAAAGACTCAATTTTCAAAACAACAAATGGTGTTTAGGGCTCAAACTAGATTTCCAATGGAAATTTTTTATAGAATTCAAAGACAAGTGGATGAGGTTTGTGTTTACTGTTCAGGACACCTGAACACAGAGCAATCAAAAAGTAAGCAAAAGATTTCAGCTATTGGAATCAGTGCTATCAAGCAGCATCGTGACATGTTTACCCCAAAAGGTGTATGAAAAGTAAAAAAACCCCAAAAATGTATTCTTTTTAGCAAAACAAGATGACCAAACATAATTATCAAAGGGTTACATGTACTTGTTTCCATTTAATACTTAATAAATTTTATCTTTGAACGATGCATCCCTTTGAGGAGGAAATGGGGAAAGAGAGGCAGAAGACCTGCATGGATGAACAGGGAGCTATTGAGCAAACTCAAAGAGAAGCAGAAGATCTATGAATCGTGGAAAAAGGGTCTGAGCACCTGGGAAGAATACAGGAATGTGGTCAGGGCCTGTAGGGATGCAACTAGGAAGGCTAAAGCCCTCTTGGAAATTAAGCTGGCAAGGGACATAAAGGGTAATAAAAAGGGGTTTTTTAGACACGTGAACAGTAAGAGGATGTCCAGGGATAATGTAGGTCCCTTGCTGAATAAGGAGGGTGTCCTGGTTACGGGGGATGCTGAGAAAGTGGAGATATTGAATGCCGCCTTTGCTTCGGTCTTCACTTCAAAGGCCCCCCGGGACCCACAGACACTGGATGAGAGTAGGACTGATTGGGAAATGAAGAATTTCCCTCTGGTTCAAGTAGGGGAGGTCCAGGAGCGGCTCAAAGGGATTAATGCACACAAATCCATGGGCCCAGATGGGTTACATCCACGTGTGCTGAGGGAGCTGGCGGAGGTGATTGCTGAGCCGCTCTCTATCATCTTCGACAGGTCTTGGAGGACAGGAGAAGTGCCTGAAGACTGGAGGATAGCCAATGTCACTCCAGTCTTTAAAAAGGGCAAGAAGGAGGAACCTAGTAACTATAGGCCAGTCAGCCTCACCTCTGCCCCTGGAAAGGTAATGGAACAGCTTGTTCTGGATGCCATCTCCAAGCAATTGGAAGAGAAGAAGGTCATGAGGAGTAGTCAGCATGGATTCACTAAGGGGAAATCGTGCTCGACCAACCTCATAGCCTTCTACGATCTCATGACAGGCTGGGTAGATGGAGGGAGAGCAGTGGATGTCATCTACCTTGACTTCAGCAAGGCCTTTGATACTGTCTCCCATGACATCCTGATAGCAAAGCTGAGAAAGCATGGGATAGATGAGTGGACAGTGAGGTGGGTTGAGAATTGGCTGTCAGACAGAACCCAGAGGGTTGTGATTCGTGGAGTAGAATCTGACTGGAGGCCTGTTACCAGCGGTGTTCCCCAGGGCTCAGTGTTGGGTCCAGTCCTGTTTAATATCTTCATTGACGATCTTGATGAGGGAATAACATCCACCCTCAGCAAGTATGCCGATGATACAAAGCTGGGAGGGGTGGCTGACACGCAGGAGCACTGCGCTGCCATCCAGCGAGACCTGGACAGGCTGGAGAGCTGGGCAGTGAGAAACCAGATGAAGTTCAACAAAAGCAAGTGTAAAGTCTTGCACCTGGGAAGGAACAACTGTTTGTATCAGTACAGGCTGGGGGATGACCTGCTGGAGAAGAGCTCAGTGGAGAAGGACCTGGGGGTCCTGGTAGATGACAGGTTGGCCATGAGCCAGCAGTGAGCCTCGGTGGCCAAGAGAGCCAATGGGATCCTGGGATGCATCAGGAGGAGTGTAGCCAGCAGGTCAAAGGAGGTGATCCTCCCTCTCTACTCTGCCCTGGTCAGGCCCCACCTGGAGTATTGTGTCCAGTTCTGGGCTCCTTGGTATAAAAAGGACAGGGATCTCCTGGAAAGAGTCCAAAGAAGGGCTACGAAGATGATTAAGGGCCTAGAGCATCTCCCCTATGAGGAAAGGCTGAGTAAGCTGGGACTGTTCAGCCTTGAGAAGAGAAGACTAAGGGGGGACCTAATCAAAGTTTATAATTATCTGAAGCAGGGGATGCAGGGGGAATCAGCCAGCCCCTTTTCAGTGGTCTGTGGGGATAGGACAAGGGGCAATGGCTGCAAGTTGGAGCATAGGAAGTTCCACACCAACATGTGGAAGAACTTTTTCACAGTGAGGGTGACTGAGCACTGGAATAGGCTGCCCAGGGGGGTGGTGGAGTCTCCTTCACTGGAGATATTCAAGACTCGCCTGGACGCCTATCTGAGCAATATGAGTTAGGGAGCCTGCTTTGGCAGGGGGGTTGGACCCGATGATCTCTCGAGGTCCCTTCCAACCCCTACAATTCTGTGATTCTGTGATTCTGTGATTCTTCTGGTAGGTGTGCCCAAAGATGCTGCTAGATTCAATTTTCTTAATTCTTTTCCTAAGGTGCCTGTTCTGAAAAGAATATGGTTTTCAATATTGAGGTTTCACTGTTAAGGTAGTGATGGTTAGAGAGGAACCATAGGAGTGCCAGGAGAGCCTGGTCCCATCCCTGGTCTCTGATTTTGAGACCATTTCTGTCTGCATATTGAGTTTTACTGTTGGATTAGGTTCCTGAACTAGAAGAGTTCTGTTTAAGAGTGCCTGTATCCCAGGGTCATATGTATACTAGCCACATTTAGAATAAAGAGATTTTCTATATTCCTGTTTTTTCTTCTGCTAGGAAACAAGTTTAGTAGGCCCCAAATATTTACAGCTTGGCAGAGGAAAGATGCTTTTAGTACTTAATGGTGTGCTTGGAAAAAAAGTCAACAACAAAACCATGACAGTTGCATCTGCACACTGAACTGACCACATACAGAATGAAACAATAAAGTTATGAAGAAACAATTAAAAACCAGCTACATCTACACTGGTGCTGTATAAATCCAATGCCCTCTTTCCTATATAACATTAAGATTAAGTCAGTTTATTATAATCAAAGAAATCAGACAGTAATGATAGACAAAATCATACATGCACCAGTCCATAGGTTTCCAAGTGGATGGGAGAAATGGTATTAGCAGTAGGGAGCACACTTCCCAGATACCTGAAATGCAGATTAATGGTGTTGATTAACTTGCACATATCAATGGCAAATAGAAAACTGTTTCCATTAGCTATCTAAAGTTAAGAAAATTGATGACAAGGTGGTGGAGGACATAGCGAACTTGAATCGTCCCCGACACCAGATACAGACACATTCCACTGAGAGACCCTCATAAGTCTTTTCCTTGTCTTTCTCCTTGAGATATGCTGTAAGCTAATTGTAGAATATGCTACCATTTGTCAACGGACAGCTACATTTTTAGAGCATAGGAAAATGGGTTTTCTTTTTCTCATCAATTGTTTTCTCCTATTGATTTTGTCTTTATTCAAGGAGAATGTATTCAGAGGATCAAAGCAAATTATTAGTTTTGTAAAATCTCTCATATTACTGAATTAAAATATAATTGGGAGGAGGACTGAGAACAATTGCATGTCAGTAATTCAGATTCCAATTCTACAAACATTTCTCTGAAGAATGCTTTGTCTACCTCATTTATTTTTTTCAAAGAAAATTGTTTCTTCAAAATTATGAATTTGGGAATCCCTTAAAACAGTCAGGGCAGGTCAAAACATGTCTACTAGGAGTGGCTAGTATGTCTCCTTTTTTCAACTCATAATTAAATTCACACATAGTCTGAGAAAAAATATGGTTTGGTCAAGATTTTTCCATGGAGTAAACTGTTGCTAGGATTCTTCTGCAGGTTTGTACACCTGTCCTTTTTAGGTTCTCTTTTCCCAAAAGAGAAAATGATATCAACCATTTGGTTTTTAGGTGTATGAGTTTTAGAACTACAAAACTGACATGACTTACGGTAGTCTTCTGCAGTAGTGACAGATCCCAGCATGATGGAAACCCAGTAGCAAAACCAGCCAACCTGTTACTATTTGATATCCAGTAGAGTGATAAAATCATTGATTTTAGAACACAAAACTTTCTAAACAGGGATTACTTGATACCTCCCAATATTAAACTAGATTTGATTCATTCTAATTCCAAAGATAAATACATGGGATCAAAACTCTTAATTTCAGATAAAATCAGAACATATCTGAGTATGAATGCAAGAAAATTAAATTGTTTTCCTTGTTGATCAGAAAGGAGAAAAAGCAATTAAGTCATTAGCTTAATTATGGAGCAAAGCTTTACTGAAATAACTAGCAAATACTAAACAATACTAATGTATTCAAACACTACTGAAAACAGGGATTCAGAAAAGGTTTTTCAGGACCATCAAAATGTGTAGTAACAGAAAAGAGAGCCATTATTCAGTAGAGATGCTGGAGAGTCCCATTCCAACATCAGGAATAGAGTCTTGTACAAACATTTGACTGTGCACCCCCGGACAATCGTCTCTTCTAGACAGGCCTGTATGGAATTACACATGAAAAGGAAATACAAATGGCATTCTTTTGAACTCGTTTGTGGATAAACTCTGAGAGAGCAAAGAAGGAGTGATAGGTTTGTAAGATACCTTTTCCCTCCATATATTTTGTGAACTGTGGGACCCATCCATTGTATAAGTGGAAATTAGATTGTGTTCCTCAGTAATGAGAACTCTGTTCAGCGGAAAACCCAATGAATCTTTTTGTGAGGAAGCTCTGTGTCAGCCTGATCTTATGTCTCCCAAGTTCAACGGAAATGATGAAGATTCTGTGCCATGGATCAGCCAGGAACAGATAGCATGGAAGTATGGTTCTGTGGCATGAAGGGAAGGGAAATCTTTTTACTGAATAATAGTTTGGAAGAAAAATCTGCAAGAATATATAACCTCACTGAGTTCTATTTCCTGCCTGTCGTGTCTCTCCTTTCATCATTTGTATGCCCCTTTAAAGCCAGACTTACAGGCTCTATGTGAGTAACACTTATTATGGCCTGATGAAGTTGCTTTGTAAAGTGAGATAAAAAGGACAATGGCAGAGGTTACTGAAATGGCTAGATAGGCAATTATTTCTGTTCATATGACTAATCTTGCACTTAATTCATCTTCAAAAACCACCATTTACCTAAATTACCTGAACCAATTATCAGCATGAATATTTACTTAAGCTATTATAGCAGAATGCTTACCCCATTAAAAAAAATATTCTGCATATATTGGTTTAAGACATACCCAGTCTTTAAATTCTGTAGCCATTTTCTATGAAAAATAAAATCTTTAGTGGCCACTTAATGAAACTGTTAGTTTTTACTGTTATTCTTTCCTTTGGTCAGTCCCTGGATCAGCATTAGATGCTGCAGGTAAAAGAGCAGACAGAATCGGCTTTAACATCATCCTTCAGGTCTGCATTCATTAAGAAGTTCTATACCTTGCAAATCACCATTTTCACCCATCTGGGATAGTTAGAGGCAGAGAAATAATCTGATAAACTATAATTTTATTTTCTACTAGTACATAAAATGTTATGGGTAGCCTATAATAACACACCTAATAAAATCTACCAGAATAAATGAGATGATCATACAATGTTATCACTGACCAAAGGCAAGAACCAATAACTTGCCCTTCAGTTATTAGATAAGTCTATTTATCAGCATGGTCATGCTGAGTACTTCAAGAATGCTGTATTCAGATTTGCAGTAAGAATTTTTTACTGTTTTTTCACAAAGATCTTATGACCCATTAATTTCACATAGCTATTTATTTTTCTATCTAGAACAAGTCACTAAGAAAGTAGTTTATCTGATCTCAGAGAAGTTTTGCACACACTTTGTAGTTGCTGTTCTATACAATCATCATAGGAGATGAAAGAGGTAATCCAAAACAAAGATGTGTTTTCAGAAATGTATTTTATAGGCCTAAAAGAGCTGGACAGATAGAGAAAATGACAGTAGCTTCTTGTGTTCTTCCACCTTGCTGGGAGTCCTGCTGCCTCCCAGGACACCTGGGACACCTTTAACAGCCCTATGGTTGTTCATGAACTGTACAAGATTTGAAAATCCCAGCCCTGCCTCTCTGATTTTTTCTGAAGCATTTTTTCTGTGAGAATTTCCATTCCAAGTCTGATCCACTGACAAGTATCCTAAACCTGATTTTTTTTCCACAGGGAATAAATCTTATTCAACTCAGCACTGTAGATTTTCTTAGTGTTATGAAACCCAATTTGATCCTTGAAATACTAAGTTCTATACTGAGGGTAAATTACAGTGATGTCATTTCCTGTCTTGGAATTAATTTACTCTTATTTCTAACATTATAATTTCTATTTATGAATTATTTCATTTTGTAGAACCATTTGCATGAGAAGTGCAGAAGTTCTTTTTTAAGTCAAGACCTTTTTTGGTCCTTTTGATATCAAAATATTTAAGATGCTTACTCATGGTCTGATTCCCCATCCTCATATTTAAGTGGAAGAACCACAATTGCTGCATTAACCCAGAATCATGTGATCAGGCTCATAAAAATGGATGGCATGATCATATCTGGAATTTACACAGGACCCTATTCAATAAAGCATATTCTGCCCTTACTGTAATATCATCCTCCAGAGCTTTAAAGTCTTTCAAGTGGAATCAAGATGTTGCTGTAATGACAGTGAATGTAATGAGATTAAATGTAGTTGGGAGTCAAGGTAAATGGCCTTACATCAGAAAGAATGTAGCAACACGGATTCTTATAATGAAGACAAAGGATATTACCAGCACATTTTTGCTACACTTCTGTGGTAAAGTAAAGCCACAGCAGGACATGCCATGTAATATGGATTCTATGCTCCTTTCAGTATTTTACATTTAATAAAACCTGCATGCTTTTAGACATAAAGGAATAATAACTAAAAAGAAATATCTTCAATAAGCATCAAGATCTGTATTAGCAATGTGTAACTTCCCTAAAAATATGACAGTGGAGCTTTTCAGGAATTAAAAAAAAATTAATGTAAGGAATTACATTTGAATTTGGACCTTTTTATTTTTTGGTAGAATCAAAATAATCACAGTGGAGAATTCAAGGCCCATCCTGAGGTCTGTCCAACAAAGGACAAGCATACAGGTTTTAACTAAGCTTGCACATCATTATGCAGACCTTTATTCCAATACTGAAACCCAACTGATTGTAAAATTTATTTTGATTCTATTACCTTTAACATTTCTGAAGAAATTTATTAATAATTTTGCCCTATTTAACTTCTGATGTTACCTTTCAATACAAGAAATTAGAAGAGATGCTCAGGAATCTTATTTGTCATAGGGGTCAGCAAGGCCACAGACTGTTCTGATGTAACCAGGGATCTTTCTAATAATATTGCCCCAGTCATGATATTAGCTTTAATGGTAGCAGTGTCTATCTTCAAGTGGTAACCTACACTAGAAAATAAAAAGCAGTAAAATATGACAATTTGGCCAATATAGACTTCTGATAGATTATTTCTAGCTATAGGAAGTCAAATACCAGTGATTTGTCACAGCAATACTGTTCTATTTCTATAGAAAACATGTTAGTAGACATAACTTTCACACAAATTATTGAGTAGTTGTTTTGCTCTGATTATTTATTTCAGCTATTAAAATCAATAGTTGCTGAAGATGAGCTTTTTCAAAGGTAGTAAATGGATTTATAGGAGAATCTAGCATCAAAATCCCCCAATTAGCTTTAAAAACCTAAACCCTAAAATCTGAAACTTTTTCTTAAAGAGCCACATTTCTCAAAGCTTCAGATGCAATGCATTCCCTGGAAATTCATCAATGGTTGTACATGAAAATGAGTTTTCTCTGCATGTGAATAGCTAGTTAGCTCTGTAGGTTTTTATATGTACAATGACCAGGAAATTCATGGAGTAAAATCACTAGGGATTCTAAGTGGATTGCCACATACTTTAATCAATTTTGCAATTTATGTGCCTAAATATCCTTGCCCATCCACCTGATTGGAAAGTAAGGTTGTGGGTAGGCTTAGCTGAAATAAAAATGGAAACAGCAATATCAACATAAGCCAAGTGCTCAGTGAAACATGTACACCTCATAACACACATTTCTTTAGGAACTGCTTTTTAAATTAGCAATATGCTAATGTTTATGATTTTGCAAAATACCTTATTACTACATAAAATCATTTGATTGTGAAAGGAAAGCAATAAAACAGAATTTAGCCTTAAGAGATTGTATTCTCATCATGCTGCTGCAAGTATGGAGGAAAATGAAATGAAAATCATCCCATTTGGGTAATGTGCAGTGCAATATCACTAGCACCAGTTAAATAGCTTTAAAATCCTGCCTTAACTTATGCTGGTGTCATTTTTGATTAGCAAAGAAACCAACTCAAAACCCCCTACATATTTCTACTTTTTAAAAGTTCTCCTTCTGCTTTTCTTCTCTTGCAACAGTAGCACAGCAGTTGTGCCAGTCTTCTGCAAGACAGCTGCAAGGTTTACTGTTTTTTGAGATGTTGCAAGGTACTACATAGAAATGTTCTGCATATCCAGATGTAGTGTCCACAGGTCATTATGGTCTACACTGGCAACAGAACAAAGGGCAATTAATTCATGTCAGCACATCACCCAGTAAATCCCTCCTCTACAGAGGTTGCAATTCACACAGCTTTATTTGGCCCTGCTACTCAAATTTTGCTAATCCTAACAAAAAGCAAGTCTATTCTGTCTTCTCAGAACTGACACCACTTTTTTAAGGTTAGCCAACTATTGCCCAGTTTACTTTTCAATAGAGCTGCCTTCCTACAGATTTTCTGGTACCACACAAAACATACTTTGTCGCATTGGTTTTCTTATCTATGAAATGAGACCTGTGATGGGGGTGGTGGACTAGATGACCTTTAAAGGTCCCTTCCAACCTAATGCATTCTAGATATATTATTTTGAGTGGAAAAGTGCAATACAAATGTTGAAGCTCAAAAATATGCATAGAATCATCAGTACCTTGTATGTAGATGAATAAGAGGCCACAAACAATGACATATCCAAATAATTTATTCAGATATCTTACAAATATTGCCAACACAAACAAAAACATGTGTGTTTAACCTGTGAAGTGGCACAGGAGCCCTGAAGTCCCTGTACACAAAGCACTGCATGTAAAATAACTGGCAAAGTTTTCTGTTCCATGGTTCTTCATTAAAACTTGCCTTGTTCCAACAGAGGACCTCCTCTTGTGAAATTCTGTTGTGATCAAACCAAAACTGAAGAAATGAGATTACAAAAGCCTGCCCTACTTTCAGTCCATGTTCAAGTGACATGTGAAGTACTTAGAACGTCACGGAGCCTGAAGAGGACTTTGCAGCAGTGTTTATATATATCAGCTCATGTGAAGAACAAAGATTGTATCATCTTCTGTAGAGAGCCCTTACAGTTTGCAGTCTTTCATAATAACCCTTATACTCTGAAGCTGTAAATTAGTGTAGGTAAGTGTTAATAAAGAAGGAATAGCACAATTTAGGAATTCAAAGAGAGTCACACTGGAAGCTCTGTACTAAATATTCAGGTAACAACAGCAAGGGTGGGAAACGATGCATTTCTTTACAGCTGAATAAAATAGAGTACAGCTGTAGCAATAAAAATGTTGTGTCTTAAGAAGTGAGGATCTAAAGGACATACCTCTTACTTGCTGAAAAAATCAAACTTTGTAGGAGCTCTTTGGAGGTGAGAACAACACTTAAGCTCAGAACTAAGTGCAAGATTTCCTCTACAACTTGCCTTTCTCTCAATATGGCTCTTGTCACTTCTTCCAGAAAACTCTTCAGAAATTTAATTAAGCAATATAAACGCTAGGAAGGTCAGAAGAGAGGCACATGCTGGAGTATTCTTATTTTTGAATTTTGGTTGTTTCTCTGATACCAAGGCAATAGTGATCAAATGAAAGTTAATATTAGATTAGACAGAATGAGAAGTTGGAAGTGACTTTATTTGTGTCACTAGTGTTTGCTTCTAAGAAAATTTCAGCAAACAGAGCCTATTCTTACTTTGCTCATACTGATTAAATGCTTTAAAATTCTGGCATGTTTTGGTATTTCATAAGTAGAAAGCAACAGCAATATTTTATTCCTTAAAAAGTAAGATTCTGAGAGCTAAATTTGAGTGTTATTTGGAAAATGGCATGTGGAACAAGAATTGACAGTAGTCATGAGTTGTGTTTTACAATGACTTTACAGAGGGGGAAAAAAGGTGGGGGGAGAGAGATACTCAGTACCTCTTGTGTTGTTTGATGCAAGTTTAGAATGGAGTGACTCATTTGTGTACTTTCTTTCTTTTGAATCTGGTTCCCTTCTCTGTTCTATCATCAATACTATCTCCAGTGTATTGAAATATGTACTTTTACAAATCCATAACTCTACCCTTTTTGGTTTTATTCTTACGGTGGAAAAATAAGCAAAAAAACCAGTGCTAAGTCTCTCTTCTTTCACTTGCCAAAGAGAATATCTCCTACAGGAAGACCCTGGATTGCTTCTGGCAGGGCTTTGGTAAGGATATCTCAAGGAAGAGACAAGCACATTTGGAAGTCACCTGCTGAGTAAAAGATTGCAGTAGTTTTAAAGAAGTCAACAATTTTAGAAATACATGTTCAAGTTTGCTTACATATTTTCTGCTTACCTTTACATAAACCTGATTTTTGAATGGACAGGCGAGAATCTGGCAGCATAAACACCTATGGAAAAAGGTAATAAATACAGTGTTGTGGTATCCTTTCTGGCAGGAAGTCAAGTGTTTACTAAGATACAGCTACAAAACAATAGTCTAAGACTTTTGAAGACTGGTTCTTTTCAGCGTGTTCTGTACATCAGAGAAGATGAGACCCACAAAGTGTTCCACAGTATAAAATACTCTCAGGAAATACTTCAGCAAGGATCAAACAAATCTTCATAATACTCATGAAAATGAAATGGGGATTTGTAGATCTCACTCTGAACATTTAAATTCCTTCAGCTCTGTTGGATTCCATCTCAGGAACAATTTGACTTTGACTTTCCTATGAGCAAGTAAGTTACTGACATGATTTGCAACTTTTTGCAAGAATTGTTTGAGACTCATAACTGTATGCCTGATAGGATCATTTGGGTTTATGATCACTCCAAATAAATGGCAAGAACCACACAAGCAAAAGTCTTCTGAGCTTTGCAAAGCTCTTAGTGTACCTTTGTTGCAGTAATGCTACAAACTGAAATGACAAATCCCAATGGAACCAACACAACCTCTGTGTGCAGATACATCTGAATTATTCCACTAAAGATGCAGAGACTGAATTGTCCCATAACTTTTTAGTAAGACCCCAGGAGTTTTGTAGTGCATCTAATGGTGGTGGTATTTTATTCTACTTCCAAATGACTGATTTTCAAAAATTTAATTTTTTTAGGTATTTGTAGTTATGAAAAAAAAAGCAGTTAACATTTTAAAAGCACTGTAGCATGTTCCATAACAACAATTTACCTGTTTTAAAGCAAGAGAGAAACTTTAATTTTTTGTTTTTATTCCTTTGATTGGAAAGGAAACAGTGATATTAAGCCAACTGTAATCTCCTGAAAAACATCAGGTTCATTTTAGTGAACTCTTAACACAGACTTTATCACAGAGATTCATTTACAGAAAAGTAAATGTCAGATGTAATTAATCCAGTAGCAACCAGTTCCTTGAGTATTCAATCTCAGACTGTGTGCTAGAAGGACCAACTGGTAAAACATTTTCTAAATCTTATTTCAAAAAAGATTTTCTGACTACAAGGACAAGAGTTATGTCCACCTTAAAATTTAAAACATACCAGGTCAATAAAAGTAAGCTTTGATTAAAATATATTATATTCATTCTCTATGCAGGTTTGTGTGTCTGACCTTTTATCTCATTCTAGAAACTTCTGCTGAATTAGAATGAAATTCTGTCAGCATGGAAATCACACTGAGTTTTGCTATGCATTTTAGTGATGCCATATTTCACTCGGCCATTTTATAGCTTAGCTCTCATAACAACCATTTATATGCTTTCCTCCAGAAGACATCTATGTGTATTGTCAGCTCTGTATCTGCCCTATTGTCCCAGCAGTGCTCCTTGGATATGAGGATTCAAGTTTTTTGGTACTCAAGCCAATCGAATTCAGTTAAACCAGATGAAGATGAAATTCAGCCCCCCTAATCTCTGTCTTTGGAACTAGAGAATTTCCCAACAATTGGAGAAACTCCATTTTTTTCAATTAAGAAATGAAAATTCCCCCACAAAAACAAGAAGGAGGTCATGTCATCATGACCAATTAGTTGAGGTTAGCACAACATTGCCAATTATTCCATGATTTTATAGAAAACATACTAAGTTTGGACAATTATTTTTCCGTGATTGCATTATGTTGAATTAATTTCATTAGATATCTCTTTGCCAGTCCCACATTAATTATCCAAGAAGATCAAATAAAAAGAGAAAATGGAACACAGGCTGAATTGCAAAACGGGAATTCTAGTTTTTTATCATCTGCAGTTCTTTGCAGGTCTACCTCTGTTGTGTTATTTGTAGACATACAGTTGTTATTGTTCCAGGAGCCATATGCTCCAAAGGGAGTGAAGGGAACACTGAATGTTTAGAAGTGGGATGCTGAGATTTCTATTTTGAATCTGTTTTAAATCTTTCCTAGAGAATACCCACATATATACATAGAATGCATGGAAACATTACTTTCACAGTAAATAAACACCTGCAAGATTGCATATAACCTGCATGATTTTTGTTATAAGAGCAATGAACTACAAAAATAATATTTGGAAATCTAGAAAGCATTTTTAAAATAGAAAACTTATTTTTTATTTTCATTAAGATTCCTTTCATAAAGCAGGACACAAGCAAGCTATCCTCCACAACTCGGAGATCTGTAGTCTGTCAGCACTACACTGATTTCCCTCATGAGCCTTTTATGCAGATTCCCCAAATGAGCTAGGATAAAGGTAGAGTTCCTGAACAACATGAATTGAGAGTCTTGCCTTGAGCAATGCCTCGGCATCCCCTTGTTGTTGGCACATCCAGGCCAGTGCTGTGGAAAACACAGTCCACTAACAAGCAAATGGTCAAACAAGTTAATGGAAGGATAGAAAACTCTAGGGTGGAGAGGTAAAGTACTGCTAAAATGGAGTAAGAATTCAGTATTCCCTTCAGTAATAAAGAGGTATATTTAACATGGAGCAGCTAAAGGGTAAAGTCTCGTTGGATATCTCAATTTAGTATGCACAGGCATATGACTAAATTTATCCTTAGTTTTGTGATTAAATAATTACAGAGTATCACTTATGGATTACAATAAGTGTTAGAATGCAGCCTCATCTTACATTTGGTGTATAATTCAAACATACTTAGCAAGTTATATGATCTATTTGAAATAGAAGCTGCACAGAGCTTTAAACTCACCAGTATATTTTCAATTCAAAATGTAATTACAATAAACCAAAGTTCATTTCTTTAGGTGACAAAGGTAAATAGATCCACATAAAACATTCCTTTTTCAGGAGTTGATTCCTATGTCTATCTCATACTAACATAGTAATGTTTTGATTCCATAAGAACATGCTTTCCTTTTCTGGGGTTCAAGGTAGTGCAAGGCTTTGCATTCATCACTGTAATGGTTTCATGTGTGTGCTTGTTTATTCATGTAGGTACAGTATTTCAGACCTGCAGCAGTTATATTCAATGATTTTTCTAGTACCTGTTCCGGAGTAAAAATCAAAAAACACTAGTATTTATTTCACATTCTTTGTGATAGTAAATAAAACAATACAAGAGACTTTAAATCCAGCAAGTGTACAACCTCTTAGGTGTACAGAAATTATATTCCCTATGTCAGTGATTTCTTATATGTCATCAAACAATGGGCTGCAAGTAATGGTGAGGAAAACGGACACTTGTTTCTCTCGTGCCTTTAGTTGTTAATTATTGGTTAGTAAACTACTACTGATTTCTTGGCCACATATAACTCCAGAGTCTAAAGACCGGGAACAGAGAATTCTGGTCCTCAACAGTCAAATACAATAAATATAGTTTTTATACATTAATGCAGACTACAAATTATCCTACTTACTGAATTGCTTGTTTTTTTTTCTCACCTAATAAACAATATCACAAAACTGTATAGAGCACAAGAATTATGTTGAATACATCTGAATAGAAACAGATAACCCTGATCTTCCCAGTATTATACTGGCTTAGGAATACAACTAAACTTCAGCCAAAGCTGGAGGGCTTGCTGCTCTACAAGACTGTTTCTCAAGAAACAGAAATCTTTGAGCAAGGATCGCTTTTCTGCAGTCCCCATCTTTGTACAGGATGTTTCTGTGAGATTGACAGCATGCATAGCTGATTTTGCAGGGATGCCTGAGAAGTCTCAACAAATCAGCAGTGGTGCAGGTTTGCCAATGCAGTATCAGTAGAGGCAACAGAGGTGCTGCACGGTTCATTGTGCCAGGCTCACCAACTCCACAATACCTACCCCTCTTCCAATGAAGTGGGTGGATGGGTGCAAGTGTTAAAGTGCTGTAATTAGACAACTATTTCAAATTATTACCTTCACTAACCTCTTCCACATTCTCATGGTTTATTCAGTTAATTTTATATAAATACAAATGTCTCAAATTCCTTTAAATTAGCTTTTGCTCTTTACCTGAAAGATGTTCTTAGGCACTATGGTGACCCACCAAGAAATATAGCCATCTGAGAATGCCAAGCACAGGATGCGACACACTTAATGAGGGCCTGGAAGAGAAATGACAGCTATTCTTTCATACTTGTGATGTTCTCAAACCTCAGCTTGCTGCCAAGGCACCTACATTTGCGGTGACATTGAATTTTCTTTTAGAAAACATAACAAACAAGTAAACAAATGACCAAAAAAAAGAACTCTGATTTTAGCTGGGAAGTGCCAGGATTTCCAGAATGTGGGAAAGATGTGCATGCTTATTTTAGGAGCTTTTTTCTTGCAGTCACTACAAAATACAAAATCATTCCTTCATTATTTCTTTTTCAAACTAAGCAAAAGAACTAGTCTTCTCCAAGGAATATTTCAATATCAAGCTTCATTATGTTTGTAGCAAACCTCAAAACATGGTAATCTTTTTCTAATTCACCTGAAGTTATAAGAAGAACTTCTCCTTTTAGTTAATTACAGAAATTACTTACAGACAGAAAAGACAATCCCAAATTGTGAACATTTGGACAGTTACATTGTCACACCTATGCAGCTGTAAGATACAGCAGGTAACTAGAATATAAAGTGCTACTACAATACACAATTCTATTATAAAAATATCTTATTGTACACACTACATAAAATGAAGAAAAGGTTTCAAATTTGATAAAGAGAGGAGAACACACGAGTGTTCTAGAATGATGAGAGAAAGATGTTTAACTCATTTTGGTTGCTCTCATCTACATTAACCAAAAAGTAGATAAACAGTGAAGTATAGAAAAAAACACATAAAATGTCCCTCATTTTGTTTTGCTCATTTCCCAGGTTTTGCTTGGGAGTGGTAAGAGAATGATAGTCATACAAGTCAAGTCCTTTATGGAATTTCTGTCAGGAAGCAGAAATATATAGCAATATACAGAGAGATTACAGCATACATACATACAAACCAGAGAGGTAAATCCTTTTTCTTAAGAGGAAAAAACACCCACAAGAAGTGCTCAGCTATTCTCTGTGACAAAGAACAACTACTCCAGATGTACAACTCAGAGTGCACTAATTGATACTCTGGGTCTAAACAGCTATAGGTTAGCTTTGGAAACAACTTTTCAGAATTTATGGTGAATGACCAAATGTCCTGGTTTCAGCTATGATGGAGTTAATTATTTTTAGCAGTGGATGGAATGCCATGTTTGGGTGTTAGGATGAGAACAGTGCTGATAGCACCCTGATGTTTCTAGTTGTTGCCGGGCAATCAAGGACCTTTCTCAGCTCTGCATACTTCCTTACTAGTGAGAAAGGAGGGGACGTAGCCAGGACAGGTGACCCGAACTGGCCAAAGAGAATATTCCATGCCAGTTACGTCATGCTCAGTATAAAGGGGGACTGGGGGGAAGAGGAGGAGACAACACCAGGACGGGCAGTTTCCGGGTTCGGGGACGGCTCTAAGCTGTGCGGCCTGGGTTCTGTGGTTTGGTGAGAAACTGCATTGTGTATCACCAGTTTCATCTATTTTGTACTTTAAACTTCTGTTATTGTTATATCTAGTTTTCTGTTATTGTTTAGTAAACTATCCTTATCCCAACCTGCGTGGTTCTGGTTTATAGGTTGTGGTTTCTTTTCCTCCTTCTTCCTTCCCTTTTTCCCCTCCCCCAACTTTCCCTCCCCCTTCCTTTTAAAAGTACAAGCGACTGTGTGGGGTGCGGCCCTCGGCCGGGGCAAAACCACGACACCAAAATACCTATTCCCAGCTAACAAGTATGCTTATGGTCCTAAATGCAGGAAGCACATCCACTCTTCAGCAACAAATTTTAAGTGCTGTCAGGAAGCTGACTTTTTCCTCAGTTTGACTCAGTATTGACATTTCAGGTTCCTGGCATTTTAAGTTTTAAAACTCTTCTTCTTGGAGCAACCCAAGAGCACAACTGTGGTTTTATTTAAAATAAGCTATACCTTTACAAGCATTTTCTCCATGACATTGTCAACGTTTTCCCCTTAAATATTATTATCAGAAAGAAAAAAGAAACCCCTCTATAGCTTTGAAAACAAAGTAACTTCATGCCTTTTCTCCTTGTTATTGTGTCACTGATCTATAGACCTAAATGCCATGCATCCATCAAACTACAAGGTTTGCTTGCAAAAGCTGTCTTAGCTCATGGAGCTTATCTCTCGCGTGTTACACTCCTAGAAATGTCACATTGGAGGAAATCCTAACCCTTGATACATCAACCTTTGTCTGATGAACAGAGATCCTGAATGAGGGTTGTTTTGGCATTCTTTTGTCTATCACGCATGACTGGAGCAACAGTTCACTTCAAAGTAAAGTGACTAAATAAAGACTCCTTGTCTCCTTGAGCCTCTTTTTCTGTTAATTATGTGTCCTGGTTTCAGCTATGATGGAGTTAAACTTTTTTTTTAGCAGTGAATGGAATGCCATGTTTGGGTGTTAGCATGAGAATAGTGCTGATAGCACCCTGATGTTTCCGATTTGTTGCCGGGCAATCAAGTACCTTTCTCAGCTCTGCATACTTCCTTACTAGTGAGAAAGGAGGGGACGAAGCCAGGACAGGTGACTCGAATTGGCCAAAGAGCATATTCCATGCCAGTTACGTCATGTTCGGTATAAGGGGGGACTGGGGGGAAGAGGGGGAGATAACGCCAGGACGTGCAGTTTCTGGGGCGGTCGGGTTGTCCGGGACGGGCTCTAAGCTGTGCGGCCTGAGTTGTGTGGTTTGGTGAGAAATTGCATTGTGTATCACCAGTTTCATCTATTTTGTGCTTTAAACTTATGTTATTGTTATATCTAGTTTTCTGTTATTGTTTAGTAAACTATCCTTATCCCAACCTGCGTGGTTCTGGTTTCTAGGTTGTGGTTTCTTTTCCTCCTTTCTTCCTTCCCTTTTCCCCTTCCCCCAACCTTCCCTCCCCCTTCCTTTTAAAAGTACAAGCGACTGTGTGGGGTGCGGCCCTTGGCTGGGGCAAAACCACGACAGTCATTTTGGCGCCCAACGTGGGGCACGAACGGTTGGGATAACGGTAGATCTGACCCTAACTATCGCAATTAAGATAAGCACTGTTGTTTAAGCAATCTCTGGTCACGATGTTGTGGTATTTATTTACAAGGCTGTGGCAGCAAAACCACCGCATGCTGTATACAATCCTGGCAGGATTCTTTACTCTCTCAGGTCTGCGGCTCCCATATTTGTTCCCATACTTCATTATAGTGTATTTTATGATATCGGTCTATGATACAATAATATCGATGATCATGAGCTTAAGCTGGTACCTGTATGAGGTTTTGCTGTCCTGTCCATTCTTTGGACAGGGAGGGGTTAATAACAGCAGCCGGTATGGTGGGGGCACTGCTTTCTTTTCCTTTGGGCTAAATACAACAGCCCTTAGGGCAGTTTTTGAAAATCTTCAATATCTCTGGGATATTCAAACTAGCATTTTGCTATTGGTAGGTTTGGTGCAGATGGTTCAGTTTTTGTTATATATCAAGCATAGGTTTATGAATACCACTGAAGAGCTTTCTCGGAGACAGAATAATCACGAGTGGCAGGGCATGTGGCAAAGTATGGGCGAGTACCTAGGTACTTTCTCACGCCCGATGGTTTGGAATTTCACTCCTGAACAGCTACAAGACCCCGATCAAGTGACTGCATACCTAAGGAAAAATTGCTGTAGGTTTCCCAGAGATGGACACCTTACTGCACTGTGCTGGGCTCTGGCCACTATTTATCAAACACTGCTTGATAGCAGGCAGCACTGTCAGCACTGTCAGCACTGTCAGGGAGAAGGGAAAGGAAACAGACTGGCAGATACTATAGCTGCTGCAACCACTGGGGCTGACACTGCAGCTACTGCAACCCCTGTGACCGACACTGCAGCTACTGTAATCTCTACAGCAGACACTGCAGATGATCTGAAAAACCAATCCACACCAGTGTCTGTTGCTCTCGTACAAAAGAGGAAAGGCACAAAGAAATCAGTTCCTATAGTGACGGATAAGGATGATGATCAACCGGGATCATCTCGAGGATATCAGGATGAGGCAGAACCAGAGATTGTTACCCGATCCCTGACTCTGAGTGAGCTGCGTGAGGTTCGAAAAGATTTCACCCGCCACCCAAGTGAGCACATTATCACTTGGTTGCTCCGATGTTGGGATCACGGGGCCAGTAGTTTGGAATTAGAAGGCAGAGAGGCCAAGCAGTTGGGATCCCTAGCTAGAGAAGGAGGAATTGACAAAGCAATTGGGAGGAGGCCGGAAATCCTCAGCCTCTGGAGGCGACTACTGTCAAGTGTGAAGGAAAGATATCCCATAAAGGAATATATTACATGCCAGACACCTAAGTGTAACAGCATAGAGACATCTGTGCAGCACCTGAGAGAATTAGCTGGACGGGAGATAATTTATTATGATCTGGACAATTCACGGCTTCCCTCTGATCCCGATGAAGTCCTATGCACTCCAGATATGTGGCGTAAGGTTGTACGAAGTGCACCAGCAGGGTATACCAATTCACTGGCAGCAATTGACTGGAATGATACGAATCCGCCAACCGTAAATGAGGTGGCCTGCCGACTCCGGAAATACCAAGACAATGTTTCCCTCTCCGTCATTGCAGCAGTAGAGAAACTGGTTCAACGACTTGACAACAATGTGTCCAACTCCCAACCCGTATGGAGCAATGTTGCAGCTACTGGGAGAAAGCGTCCATCGTTCCAAGAGGGAGAATACACACCACGACGTACATTGTGGTTTTACCTGCTTGATCATGGAGAGGACATGAGGGAATGGGATATGCAGCCCACCTCAGCCCTTCGAGCACGAGTAAATGAGCTGCGGGGTAAAACATTCGCACAACGAGATTCTGCCAGGAAGAAGGCTGCACCAGTTTCTACTGGGCAGTTCCCTAGACCAACTGGAAGGCCTACCTATATGTCTGATGTGCCTGATCCTTTTGAAGGGACCTCTAAGTCCTTTATGCAACCAGTGGAAAACAAATATGATCAGCAGCAATAGAGGGGCCCTGCCTCCAGCCAGGTGGAGGAGAGGGATAATCGGGTTTATTGGACTGTGTGGATCCGATGGCCTGGCACATCAGACCCACAAGAGTACAAAGCTCTGGTGGATACTGGTGCCCAGTGTACTCTAATGCCATCGAATCATGAAGGGGTAGAACCCGTTTGTATTTCTGGAGTGACAGGGGGATCCCAACAACTAACTGTGCTAGAGGCTGAGGTGAGCTTAACTGGGAAGGACTGGGAAAAACACCCCATTGTGACTGGTCCAGAAGCTCCGTGCATTTTAGGTATAGATTATCTACGTAGAGGGTATTTTAAAGACCCAAAAGGGTACCGATGGGCTTTTGGAATAGCTGCTTTGGAAACAGAAGAAATTGAACAATTGTGTGCCTTGCCTGGACTCTCGGAGGATTCTGCTGTTGTGGGGTTGTTGAAGGGTGAAGAACAGCAAGTGCCAGTTGCTACGACGACGGTGCACAGACGACAATACCGTACTAACCGAGATTCCCTGATTCCCATCCATAAGCTGATTCGTCAACTGGAGGATCAGGGAGTGATCAGCCGAACCCACTCACCCTTTAATAGTCCCATATGGCCAGTGAGGAAGTCCAATGGAGAGTGGAGGCTGACAGTAGATTATCGTGGCCTAAATGAAGTCACTCCAGGTATGAGTGCTGCTGTGCCAGACATGTTAGAGCTCCAGTATGAATTGGAATCAAAGGCAGCCAAGTGGTACGCCACAATCGACATTGCGAATGCTTTCTTCTCGATCCCACTGGCGCCAGAGTGCAGGCCACAGTTTGCTTTCACTTGGAGAGGCATCCAATACACGTGGAATCGTCTGCCCCAGGGGTGGAAGCATAGCCCCACCATCTGCCATGGACTAATCCAGAATACACTGGAAAAGGGTGAAGCACCAGAGCACCTGCAGTACATTGATGACATCATTGTATGGGGCAACACAGCAGAGGAAGTTTTTGAAAAAGGAAACAGGGTAATTAAAATCCTTTTAGAAGCCGGTTTTGCTATAAAACGAAGTAAAGTCAAGGGGCCTACGCAAGAAATCCAGTTTTTAGGAATAAAATGGCAGGATGGGCGTCGTCACATCCCAATGGACATTATTAATAAAATAGCAGCTATGTCTCCACCAAGCAACAAAAAGGAAACACAAGCTTTCTTAGGTGTTATAGGTTTTTGGCGAATGCATGTCCCAAACTACAGTCTCATTGTGAGCCCACTTTACCATGTAACTCGAAAGAAGAATGATTTCCAATGGGGCCCTGAGCAACAGCAAGCCTTTGAGCAGATCAAACGCGAGATAGTCCATGCAGTGGCCCTTGGGCCTGTCCGGACAGGGACAGATATTAAAAATGTGCTCTACACTGCAGCTGGGGAGAACGGCCCGACCTGGAGTCTCTGGCAGAAAGCACAAGGGGAGACTCGAGGTCGACCGCTGGGGTTTTGGAGTCGGGCCTACAAAGGATCTGAGGCCAATTATACTCCAACAGAAAAGGAAATACTGGCCGCCTATGAAGGGGTTCGAGCCGCCTCAGAAGTGATTGGAACTGAAGCCCAGCTCCTCCTGGCACCCCGACTGCCGGTGCTGGGCTGGATGTTCAAAGGGAAGGTTCCTTCTACACACCATGCCACTGATGCTACGTGGAGCAAGTGGGTTGCACTAATTACACAGCGGGCTCGAATAGGAAACCCCAATCGCCCAGGAATTGTGGAGGTGATCACAGACTGGCCAGAAGGCAAAGATTTTGGGATGTCACCAGAGGATGAGGAGGTAACACGCGCTGAAGAAGCCCCACCCTACAACGAACTGCCAGAGAATGAGAAGCGATATGCCCTGTTCACTGATGGGTCTTGTCGCATTGTGGGTAAGCATCGGAGATGGAAAGCTGCTGTATGGAATCCTATAAGAAGAGTAGCAGAAGCCACTGAAGGAAAAGGTGAATCAAGCCAGTTCGCTGAGGTGAAGGCCATCCAGTTAGCCCTGGACATTGCTGAGAGAGAAAAGTGGCCAAGGCTCTACCTTTATACTGATTCATGGATGGTGGCGAATGCCCTGTGGGGGTGGTTGCAGCAGTGGAAAAAGAACAGCTGGCAGCGTAGAGGCAAACCTATATGGGCTGGTGACTTATGGCAAGATATCTCTGCTCGGTTAGAGAAACTTGTTGTAAAGGTACGTCATGTCGACGCCCATGTACCTAAGAGTCGGGCCATGGAGGAACATGAAAACAACCATCAGGTAGATAAGGCTGCTAGGATTAAAGTGGCTCAGGTAGATCTAGACTGGCAACGTAAGGGTGAATTATTCATGGCTCGATGGGCCCATGATACCTCGGGTCATCAAGGGAGAGATGCAACATATAGATGGGCTCGGGATCGAGGGGTGGACCTGACCATGGACGCCATCGCACAAGTTGTCCACGAATGTGAGACATGTGCTGCAATCAAGCAAGCTAAGCGGTTAAAGCCCCTTTGGTATGGAGGACGGTGGATGAAATATAAATATGGGGAGGCTTGGCAGATTGATTACATCACCCTCCCACAAACCCGCCATGGCAAACGTTATGTGCTTACAATGGTGGAGGCAACTACCGGCTGGCTAGAAACATATCCCGTACCCCATGCCACTGCTCGAAATACAATTCTGGGCCTTGAAAGGCAAGTCCTCTGGCGACATGGTACTCCAGAAAGAATCGAGTCAGACAATGGGACTCACTTCCGAAACACTCTTATAGACACCTGGGCCAAAGAGCATGGCATTGAGTGGGTATACCACATTCCTTATCATGCACCGGCCTCTGGGAAAATTGAACGATATAATGGACTTTTAAAAACTACACTGAAAGCAATGTGTGGTGGGACATTCAAGCATTGGGATACACATTTGGCCAAAGCCACGTGGTTAGTTAACTCTAGGGGATCTACCAATCGGGCTGGCCCTGCCCAGGCAAAATTTCCACGTGCTGTAGAGGGAGACAGAGTCCCAGTAGTGCATATGAAGAGTGTATTGGGAAAGAGAGTTTGGGTCATCCCTGCTTCAGGCAAAGGTAAACCCATGTCTGGAATTGTTTTTGCTCAAGGACCTGGCTGTACTTGGTGGGTAATGCAGAGGGATGGAGAAGTTCGATGTGTACCTCAAGGGGATTTAATTTTGGGTGAGAATAGCCAATATAATTAATGAAGTAGAAATTGTAATAATTGCCAAATAACCCATTATTGTATATGATTGCTGTATGTTGTACCATAGCATTATAGCTGGAGTCATACAAGTTAATGAAGAATGAGTGCCATGATGATGGAACTAAAGCCTGGCCTCTCAAGAACTTTTTTTTCTCCCTTTGAAAATAAACTCTGACCCACAGACTATGAGCATGGACCATGCCAGGTGTATCAGTCAAGAGCCTGAGATGCAGCATGCAACGAGCCAATGGAACATACAACTATCCTGAGAAACTGTTACGACAAATGGAGCCTGAAAATCATGAACTAAATGAACTCAACAACTTCAGAGGGATGATTCACAGACTGAGGGAATAAGATCTGTATGCACGTATGTGTGCATACATGTGTACATACATATATGGGTGTGTGAAACACGAAACTGGTTGTACCCAAAGGAAATTGTTGGATCTGGTCATGACGTAAATGGTATGGAATAAGGGGTGGATAATGTCCTGGTTTCAGCTATGATGGAGTTAAACTTTTTTTTTAGCAGTGAATGGAATGCCATGTTTGGGTGTTAGCATGAGAATAGTGCTGATAGCACCCTGATGTTTCCGATTTGTTGCCGGGCAATCAAGTACCTTTCTCAGCTCTGCATACTTCCTTACTAGTGAGAAAGGAGGGGACGAAGCCAGGACAGGTGACTCGAATTGGCCAAAGAGCATATTCCATGCCAGTTACGTCATGTTCGGTATAAGGGGGGACTGGGGGGAAGAGGGGGAGATAACGCCAGGACGTGCAGTTTCTGGGGCGGTCGGGTTGTCCGGGACGGGCTCTAAGCTGTGCGGCCTGAGTTGTGTGGTTTGGTGAGAAACTGCATTGTGTATCACCAGTTTCATCTATTTTGTGCTTTAAACTTATGTTATTGTTATATCTAGTTTTCTGTTATTGTTTAGTAAACTATCCTTATCCCAACCTGCGTGGTTCTGGTTTCTAGGTTGTGGTTTCTTTTCCTCCTTTCTTCCTTCCCTTTTCCCCCTCCCCCAACTTTCCCTCCCCCTTCCTTTTAAAAGTACAAGCGACTGTGTGGGGTGCGGCCCTTGGCTGGGGCAAAACCACGACATTATGAAATCAGCTATTGACTTTACTATCCCGATCAGCAGCTTTGTTCAACTGCAGTTCCGTAATGCTGATTGATACTCATTGATACGATTATATTTGATACCTATTTATTCTGTTATATTCTACAGATAAATGTCCCTGTTTCCAGATTGTTGGAGAAACAGAGGGGTGAAAAAAGCAGGGGAACAATGACACATATTTGTTTACCTCAAAGCTTTTTTTTTCAGGCAAGATAAAAAATGTAATTGTAAAGCCAAAGAACTGCAAGATGTAAGAGTGCTTCCCCATTGATTTCTCTGCTTATCACATGGGAGAAGCTCGCAGAGATTTGAAAACTGGCCATTTTCTCACACTCAGCCTGAGGACACAGACAAAAATAACAGAGAGGGAAATATAAGTGTAAAATGAGAGGATTCTTACAGGTTATTCTCTATTTCATATTATTGTTCAAGTTATCACTAGAGCCCAAATCAAAGAAGATTTAATTAAGAGCACTGAATATACTTGCAAATGCCTCCTTTTATTGTATTAAAGTTAACCACATATGTAAGTGTACACAAATCTATATTCTAAGGTGATGCTATATGCTAAATACTCCAACAGAGTTCTCCCAAGGAAAGTCATTTAACCTCTCTCTCTCCTCACTAGCAAAATGAACAAAACATGAATTCGTATGACTCTTAAGAGGCAGAAAAAAGTCGTTTTATTTATCAAAGTCTGCCATTTTGATTCATGTTCTTCTCAGTAATGTTGCCTATCGTAAATAATTTAAAAGCTCATATATATTCCAGAGGATATAAACTGCAGTAGTAGGACAGAGAAAATTAATATGTTAAGTCATATTCTAAGCTATTTTTAAGGAGCTAGGTGAGACTTATCAAAGGTAGCAAATTTTACAGGGTTTAAACAGAAGAATTAGGGCACAACAAATTGAGGGCAGCATATTACAATTGTTTCAGCTGGCAAGAAAACATTTAGCTACTTTCAGAACATGCTTTATGTGATGGAAAACCCCGTCAAGTGTACCACGGGGGCTTACAGTTTTGCTTCAAACTGTTGCCAATGAATAAATAAGGTCAAATGTCCTTTATCATTTGTGCAGCAGTGAGCACACTACCAGCGCCGAACTGGCAGCAAACAGGACATTTCTCCCACTATTAGTTATAGGAAGACACAAGTTCAGTCAAGTGATTTACAACAAATTAGAAGATTTCTTCCAAACTTGAAAACATCTATAACACAACCTGAACAGTTTGGAGAAGTCACTCATCAGGCCATGTACATCTGCAGTTAAAAGCCTTAATCATCTTCAGTGAGAGATTTTGATTCCTAGACAAAATTAAGAGCTCCTTGGAGCAGCTTATCCTCATACCTACCAGGTGAGCTACAATACATTATAGGTTTCCTTTCATGCTATTTTCCAGGCTTGATTCTTAAACAGCAAAGCTCCTTTTGTTATGAATGGTGGATATGTGGACAAAGCTCAGCAGGTTGGCATCTATTAGATTTTGCATTTGATGTTTTTCTGTGATACCATATACTTGTAAGGATTGTATACAATGCAGACTTGAGCACCAGGCATCATCTTACACTTTTATTGCACTAGATATCTACTTTATACTACACTTCCCACACTATAACATTTTATAACTGTTTTGCTGTTTAGCAGCGTATGTATGATTTGCATGTGTTTATTCATAGCATCTTCATTTAAACTATTGACTGATAAGACTATTTAATCAGAATTTAAGAGATTCTCTTATTAATTTGCTTGAAATTAATATTTTATGTAAATTACACAGAAAAAGGAATATTCTCCAAAACTATATTACACCCTTTGAAAAAGAATTATAATCAATTTACTTTCAAGAATATTAGTTATTGTAAAGTTGTCTTCTTTGAAGACAGAGGAACTGTTTATCTCTATTGCTTTCTTGTAGAGATGAATTAATTTAGTTGTTTAGAAAAAGCTTTTCACATGTATGGGGAGAGTAGTCAATTCTTTGTTGTTTTTCCATTTTGATGATATAAAACAAGATTTTTTTTTCCTGCATCCTGATACATAATTTTATTTCCAGAACCGACTTATTTGAAAGCAATGAAATCAATATCGCAATTCTTTTCAATGGGATGAATGGAAAGACTTTTTTCATAGTAGATTAATCTTTTTGATAGTCTCAATGTGCTTTAATTCAGTAAGAGATAATGGCAGTTGTATTTTCTTATTAAATTAGTCCTTGAGCTAGTACTTTGTCAGTTTTGAATATTTCAAACGGAAAAAGGGAATGGATTTTTTTAGTTGTTTTGTTTATGCAAGAGTAAAATAGCCTTATTTGTAGGAGAAACATCTTTAATTAACATAAACATAGTTTTTACCAAAGGTTCTCAAATACTCAAAGGTAAGTAAGCTTTATAATTTCTTTTTTACAGACAAGGGTAAGGCAGTTGAAAAACTAAAGTCACAACCATTTGTTAACAAAGATGCTTCCAAAGTATATTGAAAACTTGTTGGTGTTTCATAGATGTGAAACCTGTGAGTTCAGGTTGCTTTTTTTTCGCCATTACTCCTGCAGCTCCCTTAGCACCAGACTTTTGCTTTATAATCTTACAGAACTATTCTAGAGACAGTCTTTCAAGGAATTTTTTAGGGGTCTTAAAACTACCGAAGGTTGAAAACCACTGCTCTACAGAACTCCAGAAAGAAATGAGCTTTGGTCTGCAGACCCTTACAAGCAAATAAATTCCATCTGTCAGTAAAGACATGAAGTAAGAAATAGATCTTTTCCCAAACAACTAATATGGTCTTCTGCAGAAGACCATTTTCCAGACTGAATCAAATCTGTTAGTATACTCTCTTGACATTCTTGATTCAGAGAGACTAAGTGTGATTCTGTAGCAATAGGATAACTAATATGTTATTTAGCTTTTCAAATTAAGACCCTCATTCTGCAAACACAGAATCTTATTTCCTACAAGAAACCTTAAGTCACGGTGCATACAGGGTAAGCCCAGAAATGTGTTTATAGATTAAAGTTAGTTTGGATAATTTTAGCTCATCATCACTAGCACTGAAACCACTTCCAAATTTTTGTCAATGGAAATATCAGAGGTCATTTGTAGCAGCCTCTCTGTGCTTGGATAGTTCTTTTCTCCCCTGGGAGCTTAAACATTATTTTATAGATTCATAACGGGACTGGAAGGGACCTCAAGAGGTCATTTCATACATCCTTTGTCCATAGGTAAGATCAGAGAACACAGCAGTCATGACAGATGTTTGTCTACAGCATCTTTTTAAAACCTTGCAATTATGGGGATTCCAAAATCTCTCCAGGCAATCTATTCCAATGTATCACTATCATTACCTTTAAAATGTTTTTCCTAGTAACTAATCTCAATTTTCCTTGTTGCACTATAAATCCAATAATGCTTTTCCAATTGTCATTGATATAGTGAACAGATTGCTTCCTTCCTCTTACAGATCTTTTAAAACATATTTAAAGACAGTCCAGTGGATAAGAACAGATTAGAGATCCCAGGAAACAGAACAATGAGTGGGGTGAGAGAACTGAATAATTTGATTTTAAAGAGAGAAAACTAAAGAGGTTTAAGACAAATCTTAAATTAAATTTTAATTCTAGCGACCCACACTTTTTACAGGAAACATAGTACAGTAGGTGGGGGTCTTAAAAGCTGTTTTCTGAGTCCTGGTTATGCATGTGTTGACAGATGTCACAGAACACCTGCTGCACTCATGACAATACTTGTGATAACTCACATTAAATTTACAACCTTCAGATGCAAAATACTACCCATCCCTTTATTCCTATCTTGTAATCCTGCCTAAAAATAGGACCTTGAATTTATACATATTGGAAGGCATTCTGCCTTTTTTTTCCAAATGACATTTGCCAGGATAATTTCAAAAATAATTCCTGTGTCTGTGACTGTAGACCTCCTCAGGACAGCAGACAATGGCTTAATTCCCTGCATTTTTTGAGGAAGGCTGAACAAAGATGTCTCAAGGCTGCCTGGAAGGTTCTCCCTAAAGCCTCCTAGAAATTTCCTTTCTTAGATTCCCCTTTATTTAATAAGCTGGTAATGCTTAATGACTGTGATACGTTTGCTGCCTGATTAGTTGCACAGCAGCTACCCAGGAAGTTATTAGTTCCTTGCTAACATAGGCTTACTCCCTTCAAAGTTAATAGAAGTTAATTCAGGAACTTGACTCTTAAATGTCCTAAGTAACATCCCTGAGGTAATGATCTGATGCCAAATTATATTTTGTGATCCTTCCGTGAATATACATAACCCATGACAGAGTAAGATACATATGGCAACTGATAGCATTTAAAGCCCTCAATTGTTTAAATCAATACAGTGGTTCCAGAGATGCATGACAAGAGTTAAACAGTGAAAGAAAGCTAAAAAGAATTGTTTTGGTTTTGTTCTTTGTTTTTAGAAAGTTTTATAATTAGTGTTGGGGCACACTGGGCACTGAATTCATTTCATTGTATCACACATAAAAGCAAGCTGAATTCCTCTCAGTGCAAAACCAACCTCAAGCTACCTTGACAACAAGATACCAATAACCCTGTAATTTCAATTGTTCGCTCTTCTTTTATGTGTTCTGTATCTCAGTGAAGTCTCATCTTCCCAGCCTAGTGCCATAGGCTAATAATCTGTAACAAAACTCACCCTCAAAAAATGTCAGATATAATGAAAAACACAACTTCACAGAAGAGAAAGTTGGCCTTAGCTAAATCCTAAGGGCCCTAGTTCTCAGATTCTGTAGGTTCTTCTGTTTCATCCTCTAACCCTGAATTAGAAGGGTAGGAGAAATTGAACTATTCCTACCTCTTTCTACTGAAGCACTCATTACCCATAAAAGAATAGGAGACGTCCAAAGGATGAAAATTCTACTGCCAGCTGAGAAAAAACTGTCCCTAGCAGTTGAAACCAAAATCTGACCACCCACTTTAATGACCTGCTAAGTAATAATGTATAGAACTTGTAGCAGTAGATGCAGATGAACATATTCAACCTGTGAGACCAAATGATTTGACTTCTTATATGTCAGTCATTTACAACACTGAAAGGCATATAACATCCTATGGATCTCATTCTGTGACATTCTGTGATGGTATAAATTAATTCCAATGCAGAAGACTAATGCAGAAAAGACAGATAGTATGAGGATTAGGAATCTCATGGACAGAGAAAGAAGGGGAAGAAAGTCGGCACAACTACCAAGAGAAATTCAGAAGACAAGGCTTGTTTTTATTCTAAACAGTCTCTATCGTGTATTTTTGATAGGGTTTGTGACAAATTAGAAATATTTAAACATATTTTTAAACTAAACATTTTAAATTAGGAAAAACAAGGTTAAGATAGCATAGCCTTACATTTCTTTATTATCACTAGTAATAAATGTAGTATTGCTATTCATTTAGCTCCCACCTACTCTACTGACAGCCAGTGAAAAAAGTCCAGGTCAGAAACAATTACACTGGTTGTATTTGAGATCTGATTATTTGCCCCATTAAACAGAAAATGAAGTTAACACACTACATCTAACCAATTTTCAAGTACTGATGACTGTACCCAAATAAGGTTGACCAGATTCAACCAAGTGTCCTAGAAGCAGAGGTGAAAATGCTAGTTCTAAATTAAGGACTGCACTGTTTTGAAATAGTGCAGCTTCTGAGAAGAACAAATAGATTACCAACAGATCTACAGACTAGTACATTTAATATAAGGGTGTTTCCAGTTTTCTTTGGTTTTAATAAACAGGTGTAATTCTTTGCAATTTCACCAATCAGTGTCACCATAGATCTACATGAAATGTTCAACCAACATCTCATTTATTTATGTTATACCATAACAGAGCATGCCAACTTTATTGAATAATATACCAGTGCCATGAATTTGATGGCTTTCCATGTTACATTTTATATTTCAGCAGGTTGCTAAATGTCAAGTGAATGCTTTATGTTGCCATCAGACTTCACCAAAAAATTTTTTCCCAATACCTTGCAGAGATAACTCCACTGGTGATGACTGGGGGGTAGTGATGTTTTTTTAAACATACTATGGAGCAGACAGCCATGATTGGCTTTTTCTACTCTGAATGAAAATTCCAGGCATGTACATTTAAGGCATTTAAAAATTAATAATTTCTTAGAACATGACATGAAAAAAATATTTTCCCTTCATAATTTCTCTGTTGATTGAGATGATGTTGAATGGTCAACATTTCTATAAAAAGTAATCAATTTTAAAAAGAAATAAAATTCAAGATTCTTAGCCCTTGTATTTAAAACTATATAGCCAAGCCAATGTATGTTATGCTGGAGGTAAAAGATTCCAAGTTAACTAAAAGGAGGTCCCATTTGACCTCAATGAAATTAATCGAATTAATAAAATGCTGAATACTTCCATTCCTGCCCCATGTTATCAGCTTTACATAATACTGCAAAGATTTTGCTATTACAAAGCAAATAAAGAATAACAATATGTACAACAGTTTTTTATTAAGAGAAGAAAATAGAGTTGAGAAGGTTACTCTGGATCTGTACAGAGGTTGAGTCTTAATTACTGCTTATGGAATTCGAGTGGTTATCACTCAAAAATAGAATATTCAGATTTGTGATTAAGCATTGATTCCCAACTCCAATGTCCTTTTGTCTACTACAAATGTAGAGAAGTTTTATTTGATTGGTGTTAAAGCAATTATTTTTTGTCTGCAATTTTTATAAAACAAAAAAACCCCAAAACAAACCACCCCAAAACACTAGTTAGCTCTTGGCTTCTTCCCTGTCTCACCTAAACACTGTAAATATCAAGTTTGGACACAAATTAATCATGTCTGTCTTAGACTCCATTTGTATCTTTCATGATAAATGCGGAGATTTCCAAGGAGACATTATACATTCATGTTTCCAAATATAAGATGTAAAAAATACAAATTTAATGCAGCAATCTCTTAATGAACCAAGCAATCATGGTGGGCAAAATGAAGGAATTAGCCTTCTAAAAAGTTCTCAGTATTTATATGCCCAAGGTTTCAGAGTCTGGTTGAAAAATGGTTTTGTGCAGAACCTCTAAAAAGTAGTAGAATGAAGCATCAGTTATTCATGGCAGTCAGAGAAAACATTCTTAAAAAGAGAGGGTTCAGCTACAATGTGCATAACATAAATGATAAAATACTAGATTTTCAAGACCAGGATTGAAATCGTGCAGCAAAAGTTTTCTTACAGTATTTTAGTTCTTCTGCACAAATTTAAAAAATAAAAAACCTAACCAAAAAACCCAAACAAAAACTCCACCACACTAAAAATTAACCCTAAGGATATGGATTAGCAAATCAAAACTTTAACAGAAAAAGGTTTTTTTAAAGTCCAGTTTTTAAAATGGCCGAAAGTTTCTTGGTTCTTGTGTAGTAAGGTATCTCCTAGTTTACAGCAGCTGACATATTCAGAGCATACATTCCTATTCTTCTGCTTTTGGTCATTTTCCATGAGGTCTCTGTAGGGCCACTGATTAGTTAAACCAAACTTAATAAAATTTTAGATACAGCCAGGAACACAATAACAGAGGAAGAAATATGGTTAGCATTTTTCATGAAATAAGAAGGAAGAATGTATGAAGAAAAAAAGTGCATTTCAGATGGAAAAGAACTGTAATGATGGGATAAATCCAAAAGGTCATCAAATGCACAATATGAGTAACTGGAGAAATTAGAGAAGAAACACACGTAATGTTTAAAACAAGTAATGATCACACTAGTGCATGTAGAGCCATCAGCGTTCTTCCCTTAACAGGACACTGGTTGTCCAATGCCAGATGGATGGTTGGACAGATCTATTAATGTAGTTGCTCTGTTCTGCAGAACTGGACTCTCTCCATTTAAATGTGTATCACAGGGAAAAGGCCACCTGTATGTCCTGACAAAGTAGGCCCTGCTGAGTACACTCAGTGCAGATATAAACCTAGGCAAGAAAGGAAAAGCTCCTAGCTGCACAGAGAGCTATCCTGTAGCCATCTACAAGGATATGGTTCATGGACAAGACCTCCTGAGATCAGTCAGTAACTTCCCTTCCTGCATGAAATATGAGGTCTGACACGAGCTCTGCCTGCTTGCTTGCTTGCACAGTCCCACGCAGCACACCGTCACAGATTCAGCTGTGGAACATATGTTCAGTTACATCTCACAGCAAAACTGAAAATGCGGGCTTTGGAAAATCTAGAAAACAAGCATTGCTTGCCAAACATGCTGTGCCAAATGTAAACTCAGCATCTTGATCAGAAACATGGCATATAATTAAAAAATAACTGATTTTGGGGAGGTACCAGACACACAAGTATTGTCATCTGGCATGACTAGTTTTCTCCATGGCAGCATCTCAGTACTGGAACTATACTCCAAAATTCAGTACAGCACTGGAGAACTGGCATATAGCAAACTATAAGGTATCACTGTCTTCTGATCTTTTAATTAATTAAAAATTTCTGTAAGGGAGCCCTTAAGAGAAACTCATCCATGCAGGAGCAGAGCTGTGACATTCAAAGGCCACTCTTTCCTTCCACTGCCTTGTGTGCTTGGTATCCTAAAGTGGGTCCTAAAGAAGTAGGGAAAGGTAGAGACTTGGGAAGGTCAAGTGCTTGATGAAAATAAAATGTTGCAGAATTAGATAGTAATACATGGGTGAAAAGAAAGATGTTGTGGCTGTGGGAAGAAAAGGAGGGAAAAGGCAGAGTGCGATTTAGGGCAAGAGATGAGATCAAGAAAATGTTGTTTGGGCAAGGCTAGCAAATGATTGAAAGGAGAAATGACTGAAGTAGTAGTGAAAGAGGAGTAACTGTGCTGATTTTGAATATCTGTAACTAAAGGTTATATTGATAGACTTTTTAATTTTTTTTTTTTACTGATGAGGATCTTTCAAGGCTTTTGTGAGAAGGACTTAATTCAGTTTTCAAACAAGGGTTTCAAAGTGATTCTGCTTTACAAATATATGCAAAAAATTTCATTTTATTCCAATACAGAACAGAAATTAATTTTCAAAACCTTAAAAGCAGAGATGTGCATCTCCTGATACCAAGGTGAGATACAGCTGGATTATTAACATTAAGGAAAACAAATAATTTTGAGAGGAGTGATGAGGGAGAGAGTGTGGGAGAAAAAAAAAGGACAAGAACGTCCTATGTTCAAATTAACTTTAGGGATTAGGTTTGATTCTGATCTTATTTATGAAATCTATCTCAGTTTCACAACAGTTACATTCAATTTAAATGGAATTTAGTGTGACTTAATTTAAGAGTCTGACCTTACCAACACTGTAAACTACCAAAACTGGAGACCCATTTCCTTGCATGTCAGTTAACACACAGATCTAGCAGCTGGCATTTTTCCTTTGTTCTCTGGGTTAAAGGGGCAAGGATGTAAATGCTTCATGAGAACTATTTACAGCATTAAAGTAATTTTGAAACAATTAGTTGAATATTTCACTTAACCATATAGAAAAAAGAATAAATACCTCTTTAGCTATATACCCTGGGGCTTTTTCCCAGTTTATTAATGCAAAAGTACAATTCACAATAAGTAATGCCTTGGTGTCCTATCATATCCACTGCTTCTGTTTTGGTAAACAAAAAAAATCACTGTATCTTTCTGAACATATATTTAAACGAGGAATTGTAAAGTAATGTCTTTAAGCACTACACAAGTTTTCCTCAATTAGTTCCATTTAAAGTAAATTAATGGGGAATTCTCAAAAGCACTGAAATTCCATTTTCATAAAGACTGTGTGCATTTAGACTGGTGTTTCAGTGCAAGATAAGGTTGCTGCAGCTTCTAAAGCATTTAGATAGTTCTGAAGAACAATTGTGTTCAGGTTTTTTTTGCTCCCTCAAAAATATTTACCTATCAGAACAAAATTGTATAGGTATATATCGGTAGAGAGGTACGTGGCTACAGTTTTCAGGTCAAATATATTCTTAGATGTTTTCTACAGTCTGCATCCCTTGACAATGGCTGCACACCAAACACACATATACAGAGGCAAATTTTTCTTTGATGAGCAGGCACTTTATAATTAAAAAACAAACAAAGTGCCCTGACAAAGAATGTAAAACATAAAGTGAGCAGGATGATGAATAACAGAGCCCACAGTTCTCTCTAAACACAGATACCTTATTTATACAAGCCAAACTGACAGACAGCTTGGGATTTTATGATGAATGCATTTTTAACATTAACAAGATGAATGTATATTTTTCATTCATATACAAAGCTGTCTTTTTATTAATTTAATTTCTACTGTTTAACATTTTAGACCATTTTTCATAAATTACACTTGAAATTATTCTTTTTGCTTCATGCTAAAAGAAATTAAAAGAACTCAAAAGAAGTAGCAGAAATCTTATCAAATCAGTTAAGTTTTCAGGGGAAGTTGCATCCACAGTTTATGTCTTAAACTTGTAAATACCTTCCTCTTCAGAAAATATTAACATTCTGACCAACAATACTGACAATTTGGCATAAAGCATTCTCCACCGTGTGTCTTTATACCACGAGAGTTACTCTAAATCACCTTGTAAATTCTTGCTAATTTTGGAGAAGTTGGATTTTTGCTAAGAATTTATCGGTGGGCATCACTACCATCCTCACTGATGTCTCCTTTTCCTCCAAAAGTTTACAATATAACCACAGCATTCAAGTTTATATTTTCACACAAAATGTAAGTGTGGCCTACCTTTGTCTATATACTGGTAATGTTTTTTGATGTTTATTGCTCTCCAGTCCTCTCTGTCTTTAGTCAGGTTCTTTGCAATTTTCCCCTATTTCTCTTTTCCATACATATTTACCCTCTCTAGACATCCTTCTCTGGGTCTAGTGAAGGATTGCCTTCCCTAGACACAGAATTATAATCTTAAAATATTTTTCAAGCCAACACCCATCTATTCAACAATTCACTCAAGCCTGACTACTACACATTAATAAATAGTTTCTGATTGTGATAATTAATCCACTCTTTAACCTCTTCCAGTAGAGGCTTCGTTTTCACCACTTTCATCACAAACTTATGCCTAATTTTTCCCAGCAGAATAAATATCTCTGACAGGAGCAAGAGAGATGCCAAATTTTCAGTGTTATGAATCACTGTCATGTGATTTGCTATCTCTCATTTAAGAGCCTTTCATACCTCTACCCTATCTATTCACATTCTTTTCTTTTAAATGCCTTCCAGAGGCCTTTTAACATGCTGATGTGGAACACTACAGAAATTGTTTGGTAATTTGTACATTCCTTCCAGCCACCTTTCCTTCACACTATGTCAATCTCACCGAAGCAGCACATGATGGTCCAGTTTTCCTCCCTGCACCTAATTGGCTTTAAGATTTGTTAGTATATTGTCCACTTTGGAAAGGTTTCTTTTTGACCCTTTCAGTGGGAAACGTTGCTTCAGATTTTCATAGATATGGTTTATTCCACCTGCACAATCGATATAATTTAACAATGTTTTTAGCCTCTGAAAAGTATTTTTACTCACATCAATCACATGCTTTTCTTCTCTCAGGATTTCTCTAGTTGCTGATTTAATAACCTTAGTTGGCAGTGCAAAATCTCCTACTAATAAGATTCTTACTCACACATCTCTCCTGAGCTACCACTCCCTTTGTTGCCACCTTCTAATTCTGTCCTGCTCTCTTGAGTTCGTTGGGCCGGTTTCAAATTTGTTTATTTAGTTCTTTTTTTGCACTTGATTCTGTCCTCAGTAATCATAAACACTTTGAGAACACTTTCCTGATCTAATTCTTCACTGCTAACTTCCTCAGCTATGCCCTTGAGTGTTACCTTAGGAACTTCCCACTTAACACTAAGCTCTTGCCCCTCCTTTAGCTTCAACAGTGTTAAAAAGTTACTATTGACATCAGCTGTATTTGTTCAAATAGTAATTCAGTGAAATTTCAGTAGAGCCAAGACTCTAATTTCTTCATTTTTAATTTAAAATGTAGATACATATAATCAGCCATCCAAATCACAATTTTCTCCACGATAAATTCTGCAAATGCAGATGAATACTCTCCACCTTGACACCAACACAGTCATCTAGTTTCTTGAATAGTAGCTTGATAATCTCTGGACAACCTCCTCACAAAGAAGGAATAGTGTCTTTGAATTGACATGCTATAGCCATAGTGTATTTTATTGCTACAATAAAGCTGTAACTATTAAACTAATTAAACAATGAGTATGATGTGCCGGAGCTTTAAGCGAGTAAATGAGGGTTAGTTATTTTATGATACCTGACTCAGCTACTTCTGATGAACTGACCAGAGAGAATACCCACATTGCTAGGAGAGCACTTTCAGTAGACTCAGAAGAGAAAGCAGACACACACTGAACTTTCCTTTCCTATTCCCAGTGTCACTAACCCAGTTTAAAGTGATGTGACATCATCAGAAGAAAGACAAATTCTACCTGAACAGGAATTTTTCCTTGTTTATTACATCTCAGTAAGACTCAATCTTGCAGGCATATATGCCAAGGTTTAAGTGTATTTATGTCAGGAATATAAAAATCATTAGAAATGTGAAGATCTTTTTCAATGTATATTTTCACAAGTGTGACTACAGCCAGTGAGGTCCTGTGTCCTTTCTGCAGGATAAAGAGTAAAGCTATCCAAAACACAAAGTGAGGGCAGCTAGCTGTTAAAGCATCAACCGTCTTGTCAATTTTTAATTATCACCCATGAATCCATTTATATTAAGGCAGGATGGTTTTTTAAGAAAGTAAGAACAACGTAAAAGGCACATGAGGAAATGCTATCAAACACCAGGGCACAGCAAAGGAATAGAGGGGAATCAGAAAAAATGCACTACTAGAAATTTAGGAAACATTTTGGTCCTAAGAATTTATTTTTAATAGAATAAAAAAGCCACCTCTGCCTCTAAAGGCCCAATAACAACCTACAAAAACTATCTTCCTTATTTAATGCTGCTGTGTTTATTAGTACATCTGTTCACCCGCAGTGAATTTTAGTGTGCTGATGACCTTACCTACAGAAGCAGGATTTGATGACAGTAAGGTAATTCAGATAGAAATTTCATATTCTAGTGATACCTTGAACATGTTAAAAAAAACTGTGGCAATAAAAGAAAGAAGGGTCTATCAGTTAATACATGAAAAAAAAATAATTCAAAGAGGTTATAACCACCAACTATGTTTTACAAAATATTGCCATAAAAATCAGTAAATTCCTTTTTAAATGGGTTAAAAGGGCAAATTTAATGGACTTGATTATGCCCATAAATTTGTTTCATTAATTTCATTTTACAGCTTTGTGAAGATTTTAATAGAAAATTTAGAAAATTTAAGATCTGGCATGAGCTTAATATATTTGGTGTTTTGCAACTATTCAAAACAGTAGGTTCATTTCATAGGGCTTAAAGGGGGAAAAGAATTGGCCTGCAGTCCAACAGCACACATACACCATGGAATTCAGAACTTCTGGTGAGCAGAAAAAGAATTCAGAATGTTTACATTTCTTCTCAAGCAAAAACAGATTTTTCAAAAAGTTCTTATTACACTGACAAATAGAAAGCATTTAACACCTATTATTGAATACTGACATTTTAAAACATCCTTTTCGTCAGCTAATGCTTATAAATATCTTAAGTATGGGATGCAGGGGGAAATGGCCATTCCCTTTTCAGTGTCCGTGGGGACAGGACAAGGGGCAATGGCTGCAAATTGGAGCACAGGAAGTTCCGCACCAACATGGGGAAGAACTTTTCCCCAGTGAGGGTGAGGGAGCCCTGGGACAGGCTGCCCAGGGAGGTGGTGGAGTCTCCTTCCCTGGAGAGATTCAAGACTCGTCTGGACGCCTATCTGTGCAATATGTGCTAGGGAGCTGCTTTGGCAGGGGGTTGGACCCGATGATCTCTCGAGGTCCCTTCCAACCCCTGTGATTCTGTGATTCTGTAATGAGGGTCCAAGTAACTATTAGATGCACTATTTCATCTTTGAAGTGACAGGAAATGATGTAAAAATTAGATATGGAAAATCAGATGTAAGAACATTTCATTAACAAATTGGCAGGATTGACTTACCCTTCAAAAAGTGATAAATATGTTTAAGTTCCACACCATTGTCATAGAATCACAGAATAACAAGGTTGGAAAAGACCTTTAAGATCATCAAGTCCAACCATTCACATCCTAAACCATATCCCTAAGTACTTCATCTACCCTTTTTTTGAACACATCCAGGGAAGGTGACTCAACCCCCTCCCTGGGCAGCCTGTTCCAGGCCCTGACAACTCTTTCAGTAAAAATTTTTTTCTAACATCCAATCTAAACCTGCCCTGGCCCAGCTTAGTGCCATTCCCCCTTGTCCTATCACCTGTCACCTGGCTGAAGAGACCACCACCTACCTCTCTATAACCTCCCTTCAGGTAGTTGTAGGTGGTGATAAGGTCTCTCCTCAGCCTCCTCTTCTCTAGGCTAAACAGCCCCAGCTCCCTCAGCCGCTCCTCACAGGATTTGCCCTCCAGCCCCTTCCCCAGCCTGGTTGCCCTTCTCTGGACTCGCTCCAGGACCTCAATGTCCTTCTTATGGTGAGGAGCCCAGAAATGGACACAGTACTCGAGGTGCAGCCTCCCCAGTGCCCAGTACAGGAGCACAATCACTTCCCCAGACCTACTGGCCACACTGTTTTTGATACAAGCCAAGATGCCATTGGCCTTCTTGGCCGCCTGGGCACACTGCTGACTCATATTCAGTCTGCAGTCAACCAACACCCCCAGGTCCTTCTCTGCCTGACAGCTCTCCAGCCAGTCCCCCCCAAGCCTGTAGCGCTGCAGGGGGTTGTTATGTCCCATGTGCAGCACTCTACACTTGGCCTTGTTAAACTTCATCCCGTTGGTCTCAGCCCATTGGTCCAGTCTGTTCAGATCCCTCTGAAGAGCCTCCCTACCCTCAGGCAGATCAACACTTCCTCCTACTTTAGTGTCATCTGCAAACTGACTGAGGGAGCATCCAATCCCTTCATCCAGGTCATTGATAAAGATGTTGAACAAGACTGGAGCCAGGACTGAGCCCTGGGGGACGCCTCTCATGACTGGCCTCCAGCTGGATTTTGTTCCATTTACCACCACTCTTTGGGCTCGGCCATCCAGCCAGTTTTTAACCCAGCTGAGGGTCCACCTGTCCAGGTCAGTGGCAGCCAGTTTCTCAGTCAGAATGCTGTGAGAAACGGTGTCAAAGGCTTTACCAAAGTCCAGGTAGACACATCCACAGCCTTCCCCTCGTCCATTAAGCGGGTCACCTTGTCATAGAAGGTGATCAGGTTAGTTTGACAGGATCTACCTTTTGTAAATCCTTGTTGACTAGGCCTGATCCCCTGGCCATTGTGCATGTGCTGCATGATAGCTCCCAAGATGACCCTCTCCATGACCTTCCCTGGGACCGAGGTCAGACTGACAGGCCTGTAGTTCCCCGGGTCCTCCTTCTGGCCCTTCTTGTCTATGGGTGTAACATCTGCCAGGCTCCAGTCGACTGGAACTGCCCCAGTCTGCCAGGATTGCTGATAGATGATGGAAAGGGGTTTGGCAAGCACATCTGACAGCTCCCTCAGTACGCTTGGGTGAATCCCACCTGGCCCCATTGACTTGTGGGTATCTAACTGGCCAAGTAGGTCGCTAATCATTTCCTCCTGAACCATGGGAGCTTTGTTATTCTTCCCCTCCCTGTCAGCCAGTTCCGGAGGATGAGTACTCAGGGAATATCCTTCTTTACTGTTAAAGACTGAGGCAAAGAAGGAATTAAGGACCTCAGCCTTGTCCTCATCCCTTGTCACTAATGTGCCATCAGCATCCAGTAAGGCCTGGAGACTCTCCCTGACCCTCCTTTTACTGTTAATATACCTATAGAAGGACTTTTTATTATCTTGTACAGAACCGGCCAGCCTGAGTTCCAGATCAGCTTTAGCCCTTCTGACTTTCTCCCTACAGGATCTCACTAATTTCCTACAATCATCCCAAGACACCTGCCCCTTCTTCCAAAGCTCATAATTTTCCTTCTTTTCCCGTATATCAGCCTGAATCTCTCTACTCAGCCAGGCTGGCTTCCTAGCTCGCCAACCCCTCTTCTGTCCGACTGGGACAGCCTGTTCTTGTGCCGCCAAGATTTCCTTCTTGAGGAGCAACCCAACCATCTTGGGCTCCTTTGCCCTCAGGGGCTGCCTCCCATGGAATCTTATCGAGCAGCTTTCTGAACAGTCCAAAGTCAGCCCTACGGAAGTCTCAGGTGCTAGTTCTACTGTCTCCCTTCCTTACTTCTCCCAGTACTAAGAATTCTATAAGCTCATGATCACTATGCCCCAGGTGTCCTCCAACCTTCACATCCCCCACCCGGTCTTCTCTATTGACAAATTATGGGCTTTATGGTGAGTTTTCTATTGAGACTGTGAAGCCAAAATTTTCTCTTAAAAGATGAGCATCATAGAGCTCAGAATCATTTTCTAACCTTTTGGTTGAGTGCAAGGACTTTCATTTGACAAGCAGGAAAAACCAGGATCAAAATTCAAACCTTGCTGTCTCACAAACCACCAAAAATGTCTCCCTGAAGTTCTTTTCTGTCCCATTGACAGGCAAGGAAAGGGCAGATACTGTTTCACACACTCAGTGATCCATCATAAACTGGAAGGACTTTGGGCCCGATTTATTTAGACATATATTCTTTCTGTTACTCTCATATAATTTTCTTTACATGAACACTCTTTCATGAATTTAAAGTCTCAGGGATCATATTGTGGAGCTTAGTATACTAAAAACCCTCATAAAGATTATGATGAAGATTTATTTTTTGGAACGTAAACCTTTCTTTTGATGCTTATACAGCATTAAGATACTGTAAAGTTCCAACTGAATTGCAAGCATACATGAAATATTTACCCCATTTATAGTACATGCAGACCATCTGGCAGCTAAACTAGCAAATCTAATTAAATGTTCTGATTTGTGTTTATGTAAAGAAATAAGTTTCTGTGGTGCTTTTTTTTTTCCCCAAGGAAGTGTAAGAATAATACTGCTTGTTTTATCCAGATTAGAAAGAGTTCTAAAATAAGTACCTAGGATAATTTGAATACACGGTACCCAGAGATTCATTATTCAGAAGCAACAGAAAGTAATTGTTGGATTGGATTATCAAGAAGTTACCTTAAAAAAAATTACAAACAATTTATTGAAGGAAAGGGTACAAATTACTGCATGGGGATTTAGAGGCATAGCCATGTAATGCACTGTAAATTAAAGTCATTTATAAAGTACAACAGGAAACCATATATAACAACTGCTTAGTCAGCAAAGGTGAGTCAAATTATTTGCCACTGCAAGAACAGTTCCATGGGACAGCTCATGTCAAATGTTTGCTGTCCTCAAAATATTAAAAAATAATAATATTCTCTGAAGACAGACACTGAGTTCATTGTCACTGGAATGCTCCCAGCTACTTTCTCTGCAAGGGTAAAAGAGAACACAACCACAAGTGTTGTTGTGTGGATATACAAAATCCCTCAACATCCCCTCTCTGTCACTATTAAAAAGGCCACTTATATATGGTGATGATGGGACAGAAGGTGCTTTAGTCAGAGCAGTGATCTAACAGTGATCTAAGGGATTAAAATAAGGGAGTTCAAGATCAGTTTCAGAGGGGGAAAACGTAACTGATCCTCCTTTCACATGGAGGGTATCACATTGGGATGTCTGGCACGTATCTGGAAGATCTCCATCCAGTCTGCACCTGTAGAAGACTTGATCTGAAATTAGGTATAGTTAAACTTGTGAGTTAGTTATATGCAATATGCATGGTTCACTTCCTTTTTCCCAGAGAGTCTTACATCTCAACAAATAAGAAAATAATACATTTTTCCTTCTTCTGGTACAATTTACATTTACCTGGTAACTGGGTACTAAATCTTTAGGTTGGTCAAAAGAGAGAGCTAAAGAAATGTACATTCTTTCAGGCCTTCAAACAAAGTGAGTCTGCAGGGAGGTCTATTACCTCCTTCAGATTTGCTTTGCCAGCTTCATTTACAACTTGGAGCTGATGGATCCCCTTCACTTCTCTAGTGGGGCTGAGAAGCCAGGTCAGCTACTGCTTCAAGAAGGTAAGCTGAGCTGGGAACTCACTATGAAAACAAGGCAGGCAGCCACAGAGGTTCATGAACAGAAGGACAGTCTCACCATACCAGAGCACGACAAGCAGAGCAAACCCAGCGGGGGAAACCAGGTTTAGAGTCCAGATCACCAGACAAGCCCAAGTTCAAGGCAGAGAATGCAGGCTCTGGAACAGGGTCCAGATCAGCCACGACACAGGCATGGCTGCAGCAGAAATCACACAAGGACAGACGCCAAATGCCTCAGCTTAAGCACTGCTCCCAGGTGAGGAGGCGGGATGCCCTGGTGAGGCTGCTCAGCAGAGCTCAGACAGCTATCTTCACAGCTGGCTCCCAAACCCAGGCAGCTAAGTCCTCAGGTGGAGGGGATGTGCACAAAGCCTTGATCCCCACTCTTCACACAAACGTGCCAAACAACGATGATTATAGAAGAACACTACACAAACCTTCTCTGGCTTTAGGGGGGTATTAAGATGTTAGTAGCTGAAAGTTTTAAGGAATGGAAAGAGACTCTTTTCTTGGCCCTCCTAGAAAAAAGGAAAATTTCACAGTAGATCTTTAGAGTGAAATGCATAAAGTTTTAGAAGAACCCAGGCTTTGTTTCATTTTTGTGGTATCACTGTTAAATGCAAGTGTGCATAATACTAGATAGCTTGTACTATTACCCTAAAATGCTATGTATTTATTTTCATTAACAATCCCATTTCATATTGCTATATCGCTTAAGTAAGCATACTATATGGTATTGCCTAAGAGAACTCATAATGGAAAGCAGAACTAAAATCCCAAATCCCAATATGAATTAATTTTTATAGATTGTAGGATGTAACACAAATGATGTGATCTTACAGTACGGTGGAAACAGTAGAAGAAAAGTCATTCTCATAAGCTCTAGGTTTGCCATGCTATGAGAGACATTCTCAGATTTTCCCTTGTTGCTACAGACTCTTCATGTTTTAAAAAGATTCAGAAAAGCTGGAGAACTACTGAGAATATAAATTGTATTATATATGGATTTTTTTTCCCTTGAAAACCTTATACAATATAGTAAACACTTTTGAATCCTCAAATACATGCTTTTCTTTTAATGGTGTTTCTCATCACTGCAAGGGTAAGACAGGTATATTAAATAGCAAGTGATACAATGGTTACCATGGTTAAGAACTGTGGTCTCTTTATATTGAATGGTAAATACTTAAATATTTGTATATAATCCAACAAGTGGACAGAGCAGGAACGAATCAGCCACATGAATACAGGTGTCTCTCTCTTCATTTTAACTTGCTCTTATAGTCAGCTTTCCCTTTCATGAGTACTGTTATTTTCCTCCCCACTTTTGAAGAGGAAAAAAAGGCTTATTCTTGTCTCTAAAATGAAAAACGATAAAATGAAGATTATGAGCTACCTGTAAACTCAGAATTCAGCTAGAAGTGAGGTTCTCAGTATTTCCCACACAGTTCATTACAAGAGGAATGTTTATTTTAGACACTCATTATGATTTAAAGGGTTTTTTATTTGACCTCAATAAATAATATGCCAAAGCAATAGACAAAAGTCTTTTGAATTACATCAAATCAGTTCTGCTTACGGGTGCCACAGCACTAAAATACACAGCTTCAGAAGAAGACATTACCTGTGAACTTTATGATCAACCAAGACACCTTGTCAAGCAAAGTGAAGTAATTCAGTTATTTGAATAACTAACTCACATAAAGCAGACAGTCCATATTTGACTGTAAAATACTATTGGAGAATTTCTTGTACTGCTTTTTAGCTGTGCTAACATGCAGATGATAAACTGGAAAAAAAACATTTACCTCCACACAGGTTTTAAATGCTCAGTAACTCAAGCCACATTTAGATGCTTATATTTTAATTTTGTTACCTTGTTTCATACATGTGAAAGTTACTTAGGATCACTCAAAGTAGGATATTGCATGTAAAGTCTTTAAGATAATTTCACAAGGCAATTAAGCGTAAAGGGAAGAGGAACATCTTTTTAATAAAACCCAAACATTTCACAGAATCACAGAATCGTAGGGGTTGGAAGGGACATCGAGAGATCATCGGGTCCAACCCCCTGCCAAAGCAGCTCCCCAGCTCATATTGCACAGGGCGGTGTCCAGACGGGTCTTGAATATCTCCAGAGAAGGAGACTCCACCACCTCCCTGGGCAGCCTGTCCCAGGGCTCCCTCACCCTCACTGGGGAAAAGTTCTTCCCCATGTTGGTGCAGAACTTCCTGTGCTCCAATTTGCAGCCATTGCCCCTTGTCCTGTCCCCACAGATGACTGAAAAGGGGTTGGCCAATTCCCCCTGCATCCCATACTTAAGATATTTATAAACATTAATTAGGTCCCCCCTCAGTCTTCTTTTCTCCAGGCTGAACAGCCCCAGCTCATTCAGCCTTCCTCATAGGGGAGATACTCCAGGCCCTTAATCATCTTCGTAGCCCTTCTCTGGACTCTCTCCAGGAGGTCCCTGTCTTTTCTATACCAGGGAGCCCAGAACTGGACACAATACTCCAGGTGGGGCCTGACCAGGGCAGAGTAGAGGGGGAGGATCACCTCCTTCGACCTGCTGGCCACACTCTTCCTGATGCATCCCAGGATCCCATTGGCCCTCTTAGCCACCAGGGCACACTGCTGGCTCACAGCCAACCTGTCATCAACCAGGACCCCCAGGTCCTTCTCCACAGAGCTCTTCTCCAGCAGGTCATCCCCCAGCCTGTACTGATACAGACGGTTATTCCTCCCCAGGTGCAAGACTTTACACTTGCTTTTATTAAACCTCATCTGGTTTCTCCCTGCCCAGCTCTCCAGCCTGTCCAGGTCTCTCTGGATGGCAGCGCAGTGTTCCTGCGTGTCAGCCACCCCTCCCAGCTTTGGATCATCGGCACTTGCTGAGGGTGGATGCTATTCCCTCATAAAGGTCGTCGATGAAGATATTAAACAGGACTGAACCCAACACCGAGCCCTGGGGAACACCGCTATTTACAATCCTATGGGATACATGGACTCTAGCATTTGATAGCATTTTCTGAAGATGATCAGTTAGAGATAGTATACATCACGCAGCCTAAGCATAGGGCCTTCAAATTGCTAATATTAGACAAAATGACAATTTGGGTCATGCAACTGCTAATTTACCATGTGTATTTTTTTATATGTTTCTCTCATAGAAAACAAATTATCTTTGCCAAATGCTAAATTTCCTTTACATTAGATATATGTTAAACATTTCTTTTAGAATATCTATCTTTGCTATAGATCTGGAATGTTTCTGCAATACCCTGCCTCTGCAGCCTAGATTGATTTGTGGAGGATGGCTTGGCAAGTAAAAGGAGGGGAAGATACTTTCTTAACCTGTCATGAGCATTTCTATGTATTCTGTGGTATTTGAATTGTATGTCCTTTCTGACAAAAAGGCTATTGCCTGCTATGAAAGAGATCAATGGGTGATATTGTGCAGTGATTGCTATTTGTTTAAGAGAAATCTCCCTGACTGACCCACTTCCTGTAATGCATAAAAAATAAATGACAGAAGTAATATTTTTGTTCTTGTTTCACTTTCATTCATCTTATTTGATCAGCACTGAACAAAACTGACATCTCATCAAACCCAAAAGTGTATTTCTGCACTAGGTTCATCAGAGGGTGGCATTTAAAACATAGAGATTGCAGGAACAAATGTATTTGCCAGCTCTGTCCATCGATGTAAACCTGACCTTTATCCTGTAGATTTATTGACACTGTGCTGCTTTGTATCATATTTCATTACTATGTGGAAAACCTGGAAGGTCCTCCCTGTAAAACCACTTTTGATCTGCAAATTTTTGCATCTACAGTAGATTAATATAAAGACTGAGGAAACCTTCGTATGTCTTAACCTTAAATAAAACAAAATGACTTAATTACACTTTTTGAAATGGCTCCACATTGGTCTTTCAGTTGCACCAGTTCTCAATGGACATCACACGAGGAGACTGATATCACTGTGTAGCATTTTTCTACAGTCTCTTTCACTTCCCTCCAGACCTAATACATTGATAATCCTGTTCCAGGAAAGAAGAATCTAATAAATATAGTCTTGTAACTAGGATTAACAAGTTTAAAACAGTCAAATAAATTCCATGTACAAAACATGATCTAAGGGTCCAATACCACATGACTAAAACAATAATGGATTTGCCTCGTTGTTATGCAGTAACACTTTGTTCCTGCAATCACCTAGGAGACACGTAAAACCTTTAATAAACAGGGTATTCTACAACTAATAAACATTTTAACTATAGGTAACAGCTCTGTGACTAAATATTTTTTTCTGTGTGGGGAAATTTTGATTGGAACAAGTGAAAATTAACAAACCTAATTCTGATCATGCTGAAAAAACACATTTTCCCAACTAATTGGGTAAATAATGGCTTGCATTTCTTCAGCATGTTTTTTTTCCTAAATCCCCTGGAAGCTTTCCAACAAGCCAGAACACTGAAGCACCATGCTGGTGAGCCCTATGTGAATCACATCTGTGTCATTGTTTTCAGCCTTCTAGGCTTGAACATATTGAAACAGTCAATGCTTGGCAGTAAAGCAAATAGGCTATTTTCCTTAAAGAAAGAAAAATCTATTACTCTTGTGCTGGATTCTCAAATCCTAATATTTACCCTTGTCTAAACAATGCATAATTGAGCACTAGCATAAACCACCTCTAGATTTCCCTCAAAACCACTGTTTTCTTTCTTAAATTAGAATTGGAAAGCAAATGAAAATCATCCTTTCATTCCTGCATTAATTGAGGATAAAAGATTAGAGCTCAGTCCTTGAAGTCGAGAGAAAGACATAGGAAGGGTAGCAGAAAAAGGGGAGGGAGATTTCCACTTGTCTGTAGGAAAGGGGGAGGGAGATTTCCACTTGTCTGCTAAGTGTCTGAATTTACAGACATCTGTATCTGAGGTAGCTGCCTAGAATCCCTTTACAGTCAATGGAAATAAACGGGTATTTCTAGAGGATAATTTCTCTGACATATCTTAAACATCTTCCTTTGGGATAGGTAAATCAATACATCCCAGATCTAAGTACTTCATGAGCTTCAGGTAAACCCTAAGGTCATGTATACTAATTTTAGTGAGAATGTGAATGTGCATTTTTTCCATCTAACTTGAATTTTCAAGATTTAATTCAGAATTTTCAAGTGGCATTTTTTAAAAAACCCACAAAGTCAAAAGCAAGAAGGTGCAGATTTGTGACACACAAAAAAGTAAATTTTTCATTCACTAAATTCCTCTAAAGATATAAGCATAAATTTCACTCTAGATAATAAAGAAGCCCTGTATTTATTCTTCATTAATATTGCCAGTGCTCCTAATTTTGCAGATATTATGAGAAGCAGGAGGGGAAAAAAAATGTCACCTTCAGAACTTAGAACAATTAATCACATTTAACCAGTTTCATGGAAAGAAAACACAAATGGCAGTTCCAGTAGTTCATGTGGAGCCCCATCTAGCTGAACTGACATAGAAGCCTCTCCAGTTCTAAGAAAGCACTATTTACTGGTTAGAGACAGTTATTTTTGAAGTGTTCTTGTTTTTTGCCTTTTTTTATATGTATTAAAAGGGAATTTTATTTTGCTGTAAATGTTGCTTTTGGAAAATCAAAATACATTTTTAAAACAATCTACTAGATATGGCAAAATAAAACTCTTGGGGAATATTTTTATTCCTTTCTCAACTGCTGTAGGTCTCTCATCTTCAGTATCACTTTACTCACTAGCAATTATTTTCTTGGTCCTAACACTGGCAAATCAAGTGTTTAAAACTAAGACTCCCACAGTACTTCACTAGAATTGAAGTACAGTACATTACTCCAGGATGATGTCCTCGGTAGACTTTCTTGTCTATAAAGCAGCAACTCAACTGATGAACAAAACTCAGTGTAAAGAAGATAAACTACATGACCTGACACCTTCTCACCAGACTTACTTGAATTTTTATTTTGGCCATTTATAGACTAGCAAGGAGGTGCAAGAAGTGCAGGCTGTAAAGTGTGATAATAAACAAAAAAGATACAGATGAGGAGATGGGAGGAAGAATGCTGACTATCTTTGCTGATCAGAGAAAGAGAAAAAACAGACCAAACCAGAAAAAGGAATAGCTATAGGAGTCATATACACATGAATGGAATATGATCTGCAAAAATAGATGTTTTCTCCACCATCTATATCCTGTATTTACAAAAATACGTCTTTAAAGCCTTCTCTTTAACTTGCTAACCAATTACACCATTAAAGGTTTACTGTTTGAGTTTATTAAATGGCAAAGTTAGTACAAGGGATGATGATACTTGTTGGGGGAATCCCTGAAATGGATGTTTAATTATGTTAGGAATATATTGTCTGGAGATTACTGTCCTCGTGTCTACTGGAGAAAACTCAGCAAGTCTTTACAAGCAGTTCACATTATTTTGTCTAAGGATCTAGGAAAATAAGAGCAACTTTCATACAATATAGTGTTCAAATTATTTGCCTGCATCAATCTGTCCCACACAGTCAAATATATAGTATCTTAGAACATATTTGTTAGCATAAATACACACTGTCTATGCAAAATTTTTATTCTGACAAACATTCACTATTTAGTGTATTTCAGGTTGTTTAAAATGATTTTAAAGATTGAAATATCTGAACAAATTAGACATTGTATCATGTATTTTGCCTGGTCAGATCTCTGTGGCTTCTTCTAACTATAGAGGGTTTCTAATAATTTGTTGTACTGTCCAGAGAGGTAGCTGGCAAAGGAGCAAACTGTGATTTAATCCTTAGCTGCTTTAGAACAATTAAAAACATGGGGATTGTGCTCAGATTTGAGGGAAGGCCATCTGAAATGATACTTACTTTTACAAACTTCCCTTTCTTTTTCATGGTACTTTAGCTCTGGTTTATAGTAGCAATTATGAAAGTCATTAACAATCACCACTAATTTTACCAAGACAAAACACAGTCAGCATTGAAAAGAGAACCTGGACAGACACCAAATTTTGCTGCCAGAATAACAATGTTTTCTGCAACAGCCCTACATATATTTTACTGAGAATAAAAGATGGATTTGATGATCATAACACTAATACAGACTTTAATCAGTCAGCCTTAGCACAAGTATTTAAATCTGTTGTATTTAAACCTGTTGTATGTATATATAAAAATACATTGTTGTATTTAAATCTGTTGTTATTTATATATATAAAGCGCCTATCACCGTATTGATTAACATTCTTTGGAACCACTTTTTTGTACATACCACATTCAAGGTATAATCCTCAAATAGCCTAGCAATGATTTCTTGCTTTGGGATCAAGAGTCAAACATTCGCAGATGCTATTTTATGTCCTGGCTCAATTAACAGGGAAGGCTTGTGAGAAGCAGTTTTTACATGGTCCTGATAAATTGCTTGACTAAGCGCACTTTTTGTACTGGCTGCAGATGTTTACCTGACTCATAGATTCATGAAATCTGACAGAGATGACTTTGAGGTCTCCATGTATATACCTGATGTATGCAAATACAATTAATATATTAAATATAAGCTGTGCTGGGCCAGTAATTACTAAATTGCTTTATGCTTCCATACCGGTAATATTTATGTGACTCCCTCAGATTACATTTTCCTAAGTATTCTATTCTGCTGTGTTCTCTTCTCTAAGAAGGCAAAGCTTCAGTGGTTTCCTTAACTCTTTCTTGTGGTTGCAAGATTTACAATCATATAATCAGAGAACAGTAATAATACCAAAAAGGAAATTAGCAAACTTCTGTTTACTATTATAGGTTGACTTATTGCAGGAGTCAAGACATCCCACCAAAACAGACTAATTATTTTGTCTCAGATACTAACAGAAATCTTCACTGACACTTGAAACAGAACTAAACAAAAAAACCCCCAAAAACTACTAGTAGCAAGTTTAGGATAGTAGTCATATACAGGAGATCTCAGATCACTGTTTAAATCTGTTAAAATCTATAGACCAATTTTCTGTTATGGCCTCTCAATCCTCTATTTACTTCTCTTCTCTCTCTGTTTTTTTATTCACCAACATTTCACCATGACCTCTTGCTTCTGTCAAGACACTGTTTCTTCCAGGGCCAACTCTAATTAAAATATTGTCCTGATACATTCTCAGCTGCAGAACTGCAGAAGCCGTAGAACTGGCATTAGTTGTACTACAGCAACAGCATTGCAACTTTTCTCTGGTTCCTCAGGTCCCCATGAGGGAACTGAAAGGTAGCCATACCCTACATGGGAAACACTCTAGGAAATAAAGAGGTGGAAGGGTGTCCTTGAGGCCCTGGCACCATTTGGCCCTTTCCATTGGCAGAAACCAATTTTAGCAAGTTTAGGGGCACAAAGCCCATTTATGAGCCAGTACTGGCCTGAACCAGAACTGAACCCACTCCAGATAATATTACAGTTTCAGATTTCACAGTGGATGTCACAGGTTCAGTATTGATAACTATACAGATGGAGAACACATGCAAAAGAAAGCATCACTGGTGATCAAATAGACATTCAGAAACAGAAATGAACCAGCTGATCACAGACAGAAATTTATTTGTTTAACCTTATTCAAATTAAATTATTTTCTTTATTACTAGTCTGTACTTTGACGGTATTATGACATTTATGGTATAAAGAGGAATGGAAGAGAATATTTCCAGAGCAAAACAGGAGTATTCAGAATTAGAACTCAAAGAGCTATGAGAAATGAATAGCAGAGCTTATACATAAAATCATTAGTGTTCAGCTTCTGTGGTAGTTATAACATTATCTAGAGAAATATTTGCTGATAGTTCTGGTACATTTTCTTTATTAAGCAAGTTTTATAGGCTACCAGCATTGTTTGCTGTCTAGTTCACTCTAGCTTAATAATTCCTTGGATATAGGTGTTCACCACAAGCAGACAACAGCACCACAAAGTGTCAAAGATAAAAGCAACCTTCTTACCACAGGAACATCCAGTATGGCTTTGTTCACTTACCTTGACAAAATCAGGCTTTCTTTTACAGAAAATCTTCAGTTCCAATACAAATGGCAACACTGATATCTAGAAGATAGAACAGAAAAAAAGAAAAATCAGTGATGGTAGGAAACAATTATATCCTCAACAAAGCAGTGTATGTGTGCTGTAAATAACTGCAGTACTTCTTGGAGAAAACCATTTCTGTAGGTGCTACTTGGAAATGAGTTAGGCCTGGTGACACTGGATCATGCAGAAATAAGTAAGGAGTTAAGAGGGTGGTTAGGCTCCCAAGCAGGAAAAGTTTTACATTTTGGATTACTTCAACTACCCAGCCTGATCTAACCATTGTAACACAAGTTAATTGAAAAGATCAAATTAATTTAAAAAAAAAATCCACTTTAACTCAAGAATTGAGGAGAAAATAATGCTTATTGAAATTCCTCTTATATTTTGCAAAAAACACTGCAGTGCAGTTTAAGGAAGCAGTTAAAATGCTGTATCCCCTGCAACTTGTACTACTGTAGCAGTTTTTCCTCATTAACTATTTCTAAACTGAGAGATCAATGATAAGCATCCTTAAGTGTCTGAAGGACATACAAACCAAGAATAGGAAAAAACTATTTAATGTGGCCCAAGGGGTAGGAATAATAGGATGAAACAGAGCAGAGCCTGAACTTAGAAAGTGCGTGCTAATAGTTGGATGTATCTGACTGTGAAATAACTGTCTAAAGGGAGTTTTTGAAATCTTGTCATCTAAAGGCACTTTAAAACAGATTAAACTCTTGGAAATTTGCTGAAAAGGACTATTTTGTACTGATGTGAGAGTAGACAGGACAATGCTGTAAGAAAATCCTGTTTATCTAGAACTTTTTTAATTCTATGAATTCTAGTTTATTTGCTGTGGAATTATGTCTTCTTTTATATTTACTTGTTGTTGCTTTGTTCTACAACTTTTGCCTTCTTTTCAGTTTCATTCTGACATGTTTCACTTTATGGGCAGATACCAGAGTTAGATAGCTTTCAGGAGGAAGAGTTAAAAAGTATGTGTATACAAACGTAAGCTCAGCCTGTTTGGAAATTCATTCAGTGCATCGGAGCAGATTTTGTTAACGTGTAATATATATTTATTACTCTAAATATCCCATTCACCTTAATTTAAAAAAATGGTATTTTTCTGCTAGACTGCATGGATTTAAATTGAACAAAACTGTCACAGGGAAAGGAATCTGTAAATGAAATCTATGATGAAGGTAAGACAGATTTCTAAGAGGAAACAAGCGGGAAGCTGTTCATCTGAAAATACCTGCTTTTGCCTCCCAATATTTCCTCTTTGCTCCATGTTTTGCCCCAGACACTAAGACACACCATTACTAATGTATTAAAATGCTCTAAATAAAAAAATAAATTGCTACTAAAACTGCTTGTAAACAGCTAGTAATATCTCAACAAGTAAAAAGCATAAATGCCTCTTACACTCTGATTAAAACCAAAACTATTAGTAAACTATTTCACAAAAAGAGAGAGAATTAATAACAGTATTGCATATTCTGATAGTAACAATAAAACCAGCTGTAATTTAAAGAAAAGAGTAAGTTTTGCAGAGGAAAACATGAGGAAACATGAAAAAGACATTTTCATAATCTGTAATTTCTTTTCTTACTTAGCCAAAAAGAATAGAGGTTTTCCACATTTTAGCCAGACCTCTGAGCTTTTCACTTTGAGATGCATACCACTGTTTATATGTACATAACCAGCATACTTGGGTGTACCCAAGTAGTATCTTACCATTTTGTAAGGTCAATTTACAATGATCCATTCTAAAAATACACATAAGTATGCAAATATATGCAAATGAAAAATTTTGTCCAAGAGAAAAAAAGAAAACTGAATTAAAAAGCAAAGTTCTGCATGAGAAAATTTTAAAATGAAGTCTTACATGCAGGTGCATTCATACCATAAACATAAATTGTTGGCACTAAAGCCCACAGTCACATGTGCAAATCACATATTTCTGTGTGGAAATGGTGTGCACAAATTTAGTAGTACTTAGGCACAGTTGTAATAGATCTGTGTCTCTTTTAATTGCCCAATATAGGCCCTTATACCCAAATATTTCTGGAAGAGACAACAAATTCACAGCAAAAGGAAACAGCATAACTTTACCAGGTTAAATCTAACAAGGAACTAAACTTTTTTTCTAATATTAAGCTTGAAAGATAGAAATCCTCTAGTTGAACGTGTTTATTGAGATTAAGTGGTAAAACACAGCATGCTAGAATTCCTGTGCACGTGTTCATGTCTTAACTGACTGATACTTACCTAAGCAAGTGCAAATTATAAAGAATAGAACACATGTGGGAATCTTTTTTGCAATGGTCAATTAAAAAAATGGTAACAGATACTAGGAAATATTTCCTTTTTTGATAAGAAAGCCTGAAATATTACAGACTGAATATGACAGGTAGAATAAAGATATGTAGGAAGAACAACAGTACCGAAAGATTCAGTGACTTCTTTACTCAAGGTCATCATCAAAGAAAACATGAAGGAAACCTTATCCAGCCATGTGCAGGCAGTTGTACATCTATTTCTCTGTATTAAAAACTAGATTTACATTCAAAAATTCCAATCCAATGAGGCTAAGTCAAATAGTTATGTCACATCTGTCTGGGATGCATTAGCTTTGGGTCATACCTTGCTAACACTGCTAGGCTGCTTCGTGTCTGGACAGACTCTCAGCAGACCCCCTGTATTAAAACATACATGTATTCATTAAAAACTGGTATCTTGTAGGGGGACAAATCCAGATGACTGCTGTACTTGGAAGAACAAATTAAGCTGCTGTTTGGATTAGCTGTAATCGCATTAAGAAAGATAAACCCAGTCGAGTGCAGTGAAGTGTTTCAGCACCTCCCCTCCAAAAGATGACTGATCAGGAGCTGGCTCTGTGAAAGGCACTCGGTGTGCAGCCTGGAAGGGGTTACTGACCAAGGGCCAGACTAGCTCTCCAACTCGCAAGAAAACCATGCTGTCCCAGGACTCCGCTCAGCAAAAATTATTCCTGATTGCTGTCTAGCACAGAGGAAAGTCCAGTATATTAGCAAAGGTAATGGGAAAGGGAAAGCTTGCACATAAGACAGAAATCACTAATTAAAGACAGGGATTTATAAACTACTCAACTATTTCAGGAAAAGATGAGCTTCTCCATTAGAAGAGTGAAAGGCAATCATAATTACAGTTTCAGCAGGTACCCCTGGCCCTTCAAGAAGAAATTAAGCTGTTTAAAAACCATTCAATCAGTATTTTGGGGTTTGTGTAGAACGTGTGTTCTCCTTCTAAAGTACATTATTTAATAATAGTATAAGAAAAGCTCATGAAAAAGAACACGGTGCATGTTAATAAATCAGAGCAGGGGATTATCTGCTGCTATGCTATTTGATTATGGATCAACAAGAAAAAGCAGCTTTTTAGTGTCCAGTGATAAAGATTAATGCAAATACAAGCAATCATAAAGGAGCAAAAGTCCAACAAAACCCATATTGACAAATTTCAGTCAAGTGGTTTAACCCAAAGGGAGCAGGGGAGCAAACTGAGAAAAAAGACATTTCTAAGAGCTGGATTACTTCGACAGCTTTTAGGCAAGCCAAATTCTAACAGCCTTACATAGTTTAATAATACGATACACTACAGAAAAGTACATGCTGGACTTAAAAGAAGCTAACACAAAAATCAAAGTTAACGATATCTAGAAGAGATTTCCAGGAACTCTCTACTATTAGACACAATAAAAATAAATAAATAAAGTGAATTAAATGATCACAATCCAATCTCTGAAGTCCCCTGACAAACACACAATTCAGTGAATACAATTCATTAAAACCTAATTACAAAAAAATCAATAGTGCAATTTAGCCCAAACCAAAACTTATTGTAATGCACTGAACATTTGAAAACTCAGGTCTTTATGAACAGGGTTTAAGTGACATTATATATTACACCGCAGAGTGTCTCTGTACAGCAATTAGCACAGGCTGCCTGACTTTACTCAAAAAGGATATTACAATAAGTAGCTCTAGTAATACGTGCATCTGTAAACAGCCGCTCTCAAGGACGCAATGAAAAAGGAAACAATACTACTAACAATAGTCTATAAACCCAATTTAAAAGAAAAATCAACTATTCATACTCCAAATACACACTCTCCAGAGCTCACTAGTTTTATTACTATTTGCTGAATTAAATGGCCACATTTTGCTTTTAGTTATATGCCAGGAAATACACTGACATATCTGACAATGATAGAAAAAGTATAATCGGCTTTGTAGTCACTATTTTTCAGGAGAATCAGAGGGAAACGATTCAGAATGATAGTAATTCCATGGTATTTAATTTTTAAAAAATGTTATAGCGACAGTTTTCTTTACATTTTAGGACAGTTATAGTTTTGAAATATTACACCATTTAAATTTTAAAGTAATTCCAATAAAAAGCTAATTACTATCACTCTGAATCATTTCTGTAGAAAATTTTCTAGTACAGATTGCTTTAGTGCTCCCTGAAACAATATACTCTGGCCTCTGTCTCTCACAATGTTTGGGTATATAACTTTAATCCATATGTCCTTCTCTCAGACTAATGCACCCTTGGAAGCCATATGACTATCTGTATACACCAGGTTGTCAATATTTTGCATAGACTGGTATATCCTCTGGCCAGTTGACCTTATTTCAATCAAATGTGACTACTCCACCTACCCACAACACAGCACGTAAGAACTACCAGCTAATTTGCATGCTGTACTTAGATCTTATTAGTAAAACCTTTTTGAATTTCTGTGCCTCAGTCACCAGTTCATTTAACAGATTTCCCTTCAGAAAAAATGTCAGAAATCATGCAATTCAGTCCATATCTGTAGTAGCAACTTGCTCCTGAATATGGAGAGGAAGAACACTGACGAGTTAATGAATTTAAATATTGCAAATGGGCAGTAATAATTTGTGGATCCCCCTAGCATTTAACTGCCAAAAGGGTACCATTCTCTGGGATTAGACCGTGGCATCACAGGGATCTATGTATAGCAAATCCTCAACAGACAGTTCTGTGTCTCAGCCACAGCACTATCCTCCCCTCAAAAATGTAATGGCCATTTCTGTTTTTCTGTCCTAGCAGGGGATCAAATCTGAAATAAACTAATCAGAGGCTGATCCTTCAAGGAGCAGGTTTCTGTTATGCCAGTACACTTCTGTGTTGGTTTAGGAAGCAGCACAGTGTCCAATTCTGTAGTGGAAGAGTAAATTCTAAAAATACACAGGATAAGAACTCTGTGTAATTAAAGAAATGAAAGCGTTTGAACAGGGGCCTTAAAAGTTTATATATACCTGACAGATGAAAATCAAACTGAAATTAGCTTACACATAAATATGAAAAGAAGAATGGTCTAGGATGTTGATGTTGAACTTGGGAGACATGGATTCAGTTTCAAAATGTAGTTTCAATGATGCAGTTTCCAGAGAACACAAAAGTTTATGGTAATCATACTTTAAGATAATGCTTCTACATGGTGCAGTACACAGCACAGACTGTACAGGATACAAGGATCTATCTCACAAATGTTCCTCGGGCAATACCAGGTTTGTGTGGTCCTTCACCTTCATTCACAGGTACTCTTGAGAGGCTCACCAACTCAGGCTTAGCATTGTGCCACCACAAATGTTCTGTTCGCAGTTCTCATCTCAGCATGGCCTTCACTAGCTGGAGTATCTCTGTAGTCTGCTGACTGTGTGCCTCAAACCTCTACAACTAATGAAGAAGATAAATAATAATAACAGTAATACTTCTTCATGCTTAAATTATGTTGTGAGAAATAAGAAATACACTCCAAATTATGATATGCTTGGGTAATACACACTGAGGCCACACAACCAGAAAACAAAACATAAACAAAATTCTAATTGAAATAGAGGATGCAAACCACACCATTTTCTTTAGCATAATCTCAGTGCCACAGCAATAAATTTCATCTGCTTCACTTTATCTTCCAAGACCTTTTTTTTTTTTCCAAGATACTAAGGTTTTCCTCAGACAACCAAAGCTATTCATCTCACATATTGTATCCTATTCTATTTGATCTGTGTCAGTGGAAGAAAACAAAGACACCAGAAGAAGGTGGCACCATACCCGAGGTTAGGTGGAGCATGCAGAGTTCTTGCATATTCTGGCACACTCTGGAATTCATTCCAGCAGAGGCTGTACCAGCTGTCTGACACTTCTGTAAATTTCTATTACATTTAGCTAACCTAAGAGATGATGCACGCAAAAATATTAAAACACCACAGACTGCCATTAATGCAACAAAATCTTTACACAAGCTTTTACTAGTTTATATCATAAGCATGCTTCATTATCCAATTAGAGCTGAGAACTTAAATAACCTCTAATAAGGAGCAATGAGGATCTAAAAATGATTCATGGTGACAATGTGTTAAAAAGGTAACAAAACATCCCTGTACTAGCTATAATTGCAATGAAAACAGCATATAAACTAATAAGCTATAACATTTGGAAGAAGGGACTTACAAGGGCAGAGATAACAAAAACACTATTAAAAGTGAACTCAATAATGTCGCTAATACTTCACAGAAGGTCAAGTCCTTCAATAATTCCAGATAAGTACTTACCAACAGTTTTCATAGCAACTTACTGCCTACAACAGTAGAAGCACAGTGTTAAGCTTTGAGTCAGAAGAGATTTCAGTGTGACTCCACCACTGCTCAAGGAAGGTGTGATAACAAGGTAAATTCATGTTTGGTAGCAAAGGTAGAAATGCTTTGCAGAAACCTAGACAAAAGTGAATTGAGAAAAATGCTTCCTTCTCACATAGTTCCATAGGCACTATGATTCCTCTCTGGATTAAACAAATACTGATCTAAAGGACTGATAATGTCTATGGGCTAACATTCAAGTTCATATAAACTAGGACAATTTCATTTGAACTATTATTATAAGATTTTGGGTACTTCCATTAACTTTTCACTGCCTTGGGTGCCATACAGAAAACAGGCCTGCATTTTTCTTTCCAAGATGGACCAAAAATTTGTATCTTCTAGACAAAAGCTGAAACTTAAGAGCCTTTTAAGGAGTCCAACTAGAGCTTCTGCTGAATTCTTCGAAATCCTTATTCAGTATGTATGAAAGCCCTTTAAATTTTCTGTAATAACTCAGAACATAAAAACATAAGCCATAAACAGGTCCAGAGGCAGCAGCAATATTTATGACAGCCTCTACCCCATCAGACTCTCACACAAAATAGAGCATGTGCTACACTGGGCAGCAGAATGAGAATATCTCATCCTTCTCAGGTTGTCTTCAGGCACACACGAATATGCCTTTCTCTCAGGTATGTTTGTGTGGGGCCTGGCTAAGAAGTATTAATGACCTCCCACTTCCAAATGTAAAGCTTATTCAGACAAACTATGTTAGGTTTCAATACTTATACTGCAAAATTAAGCAGAATCACAATGGATTCAAAACAAAATAACTGAAACTAACTGTGCAGATTTCAAAGAAAAAGCTAATTAGATTTTATGAACCACTTAGATCCTGAAGTGTATATAGTTATATAAATTATATATTTATTATACGCTATATATTTGTTACACATTTATATGTAACTCAAATCACAGGTGCAAGTAGGGTTAAACACATTAGTGCTTGAAAAAAGCAAAACACAATCAGCAGTTCCCTCTGAGTGTACCCTTTGATCAAACAATAAACTCTTCAATTTATCAGGAAGGCTGTGCAAGGTCTTTAGAAGAGTTTTGAAATTTCAAGGTATGTTGCAGAGGCTGCAAAATTCTGTTTTAACAGGAACAGAATTTATTATTTTTGAACAAAACATTAATAAAAAGCCTAGAGACTATCTGATGTTCTTAAATGAGTTATTATGGGATAAAAGTTAACAGTGCAAATAAGGTTTCAGCCCAGAGCATATCTTAAAAGGATGATTCAAATGATGAGCCACAAAATATAGCAGAAAATATTGCTCGAGTCACCAAAAGCTCCTCAGTCAGAATATGCTTCTCCCGTGAAGTGTTTTGGGAGATGTTGCTGGCCACAAGGGACTTCAGCAGTGAACATTTTTTGTCTCTGAGAATGTAATCGGATGTGCCTGCACCTTTGATACAGTCAGTACCAGCTCCTCTGAATTGCTTCCTTGCACTGATTATTCAGAATATCCAGCAGCTGGCAACTGTCCAGAAGCTGTAAGGTATATAAATACCACTATATAAGTCCACAGACTTCCATGGCACACGGTCACTGAAAATTAGGAATGAAGCTGATAAATTCAAAGGGTAACAATATTGGATAAAAAGCTTTAACTTGAAGGTGCACTTTTTGTTCAAATGTAAAGAATTTGCAAGCTTAGGACCTGTAAGTGTTTCCCTTCTACTACCCAACTTTTCTTTCTCCTCCTTCTTCATTTCTCTTTATTTCTTCTGCCCCTTCCTTTTCACAGACTCACTAGATCTGTGCATTTGTTCATGACCTGAGAACTCCCAAGAAAAGAGAAACATATACTGCAGAGCATGGCAAAATGGATCCAAAGATAGACAGCTCCCTGCTCAGCAAGTGGGATATTATGGGCCACTTCAGTCCTGTTTATGCACTGTGTTTATGGACACTGCATATCCAAAGCATATTCTACATTGTGCTTTTTACACGCAGCCAGAACTGGATACACTGGGAGGCACATAATGGTATAGAGCACCTAAAAAAAAGACAGACTTGGGCATTCACTCCAAGCAGATTACTAACCCTTCCAGGCATACACAATCTGTGACAGTGATTCAGAAAATAATTAAAAAAAGAGATAAGCTCTAAGGTTTCATTTAAAAAAAAAAAAAAAAAAAAAAGGGGGTGTGTGTGTATTATTCTAAAGAACAATTTGGAAATACACAGAAAACAACAGGTTCGCAACACAAAAGAGGGTTGTTTTAAAGGTAAATAAGAATAATACACATTCTAAAGAGAGTTAAATTTAGATTAAGTTGTTTTATTATGTTTGCATTAAATTTGTGTTAAATCTGGTTTGTATCATGTTAAAGTTATGTGAAAACTTCATATTTCTTCTATATTTAAGCAGTGCTTGAAGTTTTTGAAATATAACATAATAGTTGTGGTTTAAAAAGCAACATAAACCAAAACCCAACCAAAGCAACACTCAATATACTTTGTGAGGAAAAGAAATATTGTAGAAAATAACATAAGTAATAATATGACACAAAGAAAGCTTGTAACACTGCCAGTTAATGCAATAAGACGTAAGCGGCAAACATTATCATAGACAGTCAAGTACAGCACAAGGACTGTAGTCCAAAATAGTCTAAGTTACAGCTCCACAGAATTTCTCTGTAGCAGTGGTGCAATATTCAAACATTTCTACTATGTCAAGATTTATTTTTTGGGTAAAATGTGAAGATGCTTTTCAATTTGACTGCAAGTCAACTCAATTGAAACAAAACAAAGTTTAATTTTAAAAATGGTTGCTTCTGCTTTCCAAGCCAGGTATTTTACATGTGCTGTGGGAACTATATGATAATCAAACCTTATTCATTTGAGGACAAATGTATTTTCACAAAGGTCAGCTTTAGTTTAATTTGCTATCATTTGGAGGATGACAAACATCTTGCTTGAAAAATAAATGTTAAGAGCAACTGTTAACTGCATTTGTCCTTCTCTCATACAGAAAATATTTTCTGTATTTATTTCAATTTATATTTAAATTTGTTTTGTTCACTGAATTTGCTTGGATCATTTAGTTCAGCTTTAAGGCACATTACTACCTCTGACTCCTGGGTCTACAGTCTCACCTTAAACTGCCTCCTGAATTGGCCATACTTTGATAAATTAATTTAAACTATAGAGGCTGAGGTAAGATAGAATACAGTGCACAGTTCAACCAAGCACCCAAGAATTGAAATGTTTAAGTACTTAATATAATTCAGATCCTAAATGTTATTGCTTTCCAAATCCTCAGGAGATTAGGGGTCATTTTTTTTCTAGTAACCCAGTTACCAATTGTTCTTCCATTGCTCTGGAAATATTCCAGAAATTTTTATATAGTCTTCAATTTTTGATAGGTAGCTAGCTTGCCTCCTTCATACATCTATTTATTGTAAAAAAAGTTAACCTGAAACTGAAGAGCTGACAGATTCCTAAACCCTATAATTAACTAAATTAATAATTTTAAACATAATGATTATTTAACAATAATGCATTAATGCATTAGTTATTCCTTAAAAATTAAAAAATGTTGGGAAGATTTCTCTAAAAGTATGACACAGGGAGCAGTCTGGTTTTTTTCATCAGCAACCGGCTCTCTGTAATATTATCCTGCAACTAATGATTTTGCTGCCAGCAGCAAAATAAAACAGACAACCCTGAAGTAAGTTTGTCTTGGTAAGGTTTCAAGATAACAGATTGTGACACAAACCTCCTCAGGTTCACACATTTGCATTGTTATGCCTTTTTAAATAAACGCTTCTGTTAAGATGTTTATGCACTAAAAATACAAAGAACAATGTCAGAAGCACAAACATTGGGTTTATGTATGTGAACTGGATGACAACATATACACTAGAATCTCAAAGTCAACAATTTCCTGGTATCACAAGCAAGTCTCCAAAAACTTGTGCCTAGCTGACAGACACTGGTTTGTGTTTCCATGAGAAAATTGTGTCATCAGATACTGAAGGTACTAATATTCCTAGTGAACACTGTCCCGCTTTTGAAAGACAACAAAACAAGGAGCATGTTTATATGATCACAGGTTTGGACTTTAAGCTGCAAGCAACTTATTACCCATAATTCTTTATCCATTGAAAAATTCTCTCCCTGAAATTCAGAAATAATATCATATGCACTTGCAATATTATTTTCACACTTGTGACGACAGAAACTTGTTGTTTTCACACTTTGAAGATCCCAACTGTCCAGACCCTGGAGCCAGCACATTACTAGTCACAACTGATTCCCATTGGCAGTGATCACTAGAAAAATGAACAGTGAAACAGATGTCTGTGAATGAACTGGGACACATGTCCTGACATTCAAATTCTCACAGAGGTCTTTAAAAACTCTGACCTCACCTATGGGTCGTTCAAGAACTGTCCAGTTCAGCCAGGGTTTATTTCTGTGTAATGCTTAAACTGAAATGAATATCCAGGACAATTTTTCCATGTTTCTAACCATTTACCTCACCTAGTCTATTTACAATATCACATTAATAAATCTTATTTACAATATCACATTAATAAATCTTATTTCCAAGACATACTTTTCTATTTTATAACAGGCAGTACAGTTCTCTGAGTTTTTGTTTAAAGGGTCAGATGTCATAAATACCCTCAGAGAATGTTTAGGCTGAGAATATGTTTCTTATCTGAGAAAAAAACCCAAAAAAACTGACACATTGAGGCAGAAGTACTGATCCTAGGTGTGAGGACTACCACTAGACCACCTGAATATTCAGAATAATGAAAGAATCGCCCAGCATTTTAATCATGTTTGCTTCCATCACCTGCACCTCAAATGAAGGACAGCTTCCTATCCCTGAATATCATAAAACATTTCTACTCTCTCTCAAAAATTTTGAAAGTCTGCTCTTTGCTATGTGCTAAGGAGCTCCAAATGTTCGTCACTCTCCTTGTCTTCATCCTAGCACTGCTGCTTAGGAGAACATATACACACTGGCTGGGGATTCATAGTTGGGAATCCTGTTTGCTCCCTGCAGATGATTTGGCTTTTAGAAAGGACAAGAAATGAAGTCGGAGTCAAACCATAGGGCTTGAGCAGAGTGAACATTTGAAAGGCTCTGAAGAAAATCAGGATGAGCTTTAGTCCATACAAAAATCCTGCATGTTGGCAAACTGTTGCACCAAAAATTTAATCTTCATCAAACAAAACCCAGTAATTTCCTACAGTTAATATATAATCAAGATTCTAAATATACCCCAAAAATATTCAGAATACAGGGATACACTCTATTTTCTAAGTGCCATCTGAAAGGTTTTTAAAGTAGTTCATCCATCTATCAGTGTTTCTGTGGGAAATAGACTAACACTATCAATCTTGGGGGCGAGGGGGAAGAATCATTTAAGGACACAATGGCTCCAAAGTTAGGCTAAAAAGAAGGTTATAATAAATCATTCTCACTATTTGCACCACAGAAAAAACCCTAAATTACTAAGTCCTTTTAATTTCTTTAATTTCCTTTTAAATAAAAATGTCTGAATGATTCCATTTTATACACACATTAAGAAAATAGAGCAAGACCAGAGAACTATTATTTAAACAGGCATTTCTCTTCATAGGAAATCTTCTATTCTTGAAGATTTTGAAGGTCAGAGCTTCCTTGTGGCTCTGTATGTTTGTTCAGTTTCTAGAAGAGAACAGATTCTGTCTGTGGTATTTAATTAGGGGAATGTGGAAATGAATGAACAATAATTAGTTAGTCTTGCTCTTTTTAAAACTTTTTCTCCTTTTGTTACTCTAAGATAAGTGAAGATGTCCCTACAACTTAAACCAAAGTTGGCCCTTACAGAGCATAGACTCTATTGAGCTTCCTAAACCTATGCATGTTTGCAGAGGCTCACCAAAGCAGATCACAGGATATGACAATCAACTTTTATCATAGCACCAGATCCAGAGAAAGATCCATAGACTTGAATCAAGTAGATCAGCATTTGGCTGACAGGGAATTCATACCATCTATTTTACTTAGGGCTTAGGGCATGTCACATAAAGTTAATAGCTTTAATCTACTCTATAGTCAATGATGATAAGAAGGATTTCGGATAATTTAGAGCAGCTCAATTTTATCTCTAAAATTGGACAGATGATTCTAATCCTATTTCTAGAATCTAGAGCTATGCTTTCTATGATACTCAAAGCACCTAGAGCAAAGACAGACCTGGGCAGTTCAGAATGGGATCCTATGGAAGCACTTTAACAAAATCAGGAGATGCCCAGAGCTAACCAACGGAAAATGCTGAAACGAAGTACCTACAATTCAAACCTTTCTCAGCATCTAGCATGTCTATCTATTTGGGGACAAATCCACTGTCCAGAATCCCTTCTGGAAAGTGAATGAGGCTATTAGTACCAATCACATTTCCCTATGTGCTGGTTATAGCGCTGCTTCTTTTTCCCAGATAAGGGCTCTCTAGATTTAGGACACTAAGTGACTGTCTCATCTAGGATCGTTACAGAGATAATTGTTGCAAATGACGCTCAGTTTGCTGGAGTTCTTAGTTATTAGATGATAGAATTGAAGAGTAGGAACCAAACAAACCCAGAAAACAAAAGAGCAAAACAAATCAGAAGAAAAAAATTGCCTCACTATGAATATTTAATGAATCAGTGAAAATATCCCGCACAAAGGCTTAGAGAGTTAAATTGAAAATGTGTGTATGATAAATGGATATAATACTGCCTATGTAATGGGTTTCCTATTTAAATTTTGTGAGGATTTAATCAGCTGGGCACAGCTGTGCAGGATGCACCATAAACTACGTTGAAAAATATGTAGACATGTACATTTATCTGCTACAAATTAAGCTCACTTAGAGGTGGTCTTAATGGACCATGTAGCAATCATTACAAGCATAAATTTTAAACTGTCTGTTTCCAGTGAATTTGCTTTGAAAAAAAATTAATGCTCATCCTTAGTGGAGCACAGTAATAAATGGAAGTACCCTTAATCTGTTAAGCACTAATAACCTAGCAATTAGTCATTATGAACCCCATGCTGTATAATGTATGTCTGTTACAATTTTATTAGTGATTCTTTACTTAACCTGCAAAGGTATAATTTTTATTCCAATATACACCTTGTAATTATATGATGTTTTCAGTGATATACCATTAAATTTACAGAATGCCCTGTCCCCTTTGTTTATTGTACAGTTAAGGATTGTTAAGGATAGTAATCATTTATGACTTCAGACTTTCTGCTTCTATAGAAGGCAGTAACACCCACCTTGGAGATCAAAAAGCTATGCCTTTATTAGAATGCCACACAAATAACCTATAAATTATTTAACATGGGAAATGAATAACACTGTAATCACAGTAAATCAGTGACCCACTTGTGGTCAACTAGAAGGTTGCAGCAGTTGTAAACTTCTGCAGAGATTGTTGCTTGAAGTCACTGGTATGTCATTTTGGTATGCCTATCTTGCCCAATCACTGCCTTTCAGAGGTAAAAAGGGAGACCATTCACTGAAGGTCCCTTTCTCACCCAGATTACGCAAGGTTGGCCAGATTACAAATTTTCAAACCACAAAGGAGGAAATCCATACTCTTCAGTAACTTCTACTGGCTTACATCTTTTCTGCCCTCCACCAATCAGAAAGGACAGCAATTGCTCTAGGAAAGTAGATGAAGCTATCAAGCTTCTTGAATAAACCACAGAGGAACTTTGAAACAACAAACCATGTGCTCAAACTAGCAATAAGGCATGCTATTGTGAACTGACCTATCTCAACCCTATTCACTGAAATTTTGGCATTCAGCACCCTTAAAGTTACTTCCTTTCCTTATCAGTTTTCAGGAACATTAGATGAAGTTCCTTTTCACAAAAAAACCCAAAAAAATCTGAAACAAAAAAAAAAGAAAAAAACCCTTCCAACAACAACTAAGGTTGCCTACCACTTTTCTTATAAAAACTTGTTTTCTAGTTCCTTTGCCAATTTAACTGTTCAAACTGCAGTTTTCCAACATGCTCTGCTTTGACTTTAACACATTTGCCAAATATTCCATCCAGCTTTAATCCAAACTGATGAGGACAGACTTTGACATTTCCTGCTATCACTCTCTCAGAAGGAAGGAGCTGGTAGTTCTCCTGCACTTAGAATATTCCCTTAGCTGAGACTCCTAGCAAGAGAAACAATCTGACCAAAACAAAGGAGGCAGAGAACCAGAAATGGCAATGTATGAGGCATATGTCTGCAAAGTGAAGGCTGTGCATGTGTGAAGTGTGATCATTCAAGTTCTCTTCACTCAAAATAAAAATGAGAACAAGAAAGAGACAACTACATATGGAAACAAGACAGAGAAAACTCTTTGTTTATGAGAGGCTAATACATATGCTATATATATAATGATTTTTTATAATAAATTCAGTGGTTGATTCAGAGACACTGTCACATCAAATTCTCTATATTACTCTGAAGGATCCTTGTGTTGAAATGTCAGCTGGTCATATCACCTAAAGGAAAAAAGAAATTGCCCTAACATTATGCATAGCAATTCCACTGCTCCATGCTCTATAGCACTGTTTTCTAAGAATAGCTGTTTCAAAAGGAAGCTCTTCTTCAGTGCGAGCCAGAAGCAATTTAATTTTGCCCTGAAAGAGGTGATAGGCTTTGTGGAAGAAATTAGTAACATTAAATATTCATATATTTGATTTAGTAAAATTCAGGACAGTAGAGGCATCAAGTAGAATAGCCTCAATGTAAATATTTTTAAAAATTACTACAACAACTTGAAATACAGATATTCTGACAAAGTAAAATACCACCAAAGATAAATTCTTGGAAACCTCCTTTTCTCTTCCTGTAGTTATAGTAGGTGTTCTGAATTATTTTTCATTCCAAAATGGCAATATCCAGCTGTCTAGCCTTCGAATGAGAGAGGTGTGCAGTGCAATGAACCATTCTAGATCCAAAGTTTCCTGTGCTCTGCTGTTCCTTTCTCCACAACCCATTCCAGAGAAGCAGCCTGTCATTTTTTCAGACCTAGATCTACATCCACATCACTATCACTGATGTAGGCAAGTATTGAAAAAAAGAAAATTCCAGTGAACTATGCTGCTTGCTTTGCACATCACACAATTCCTTGTATCTAAACAGAAGTGTGAGACTTGACGCAAGAAGAAACTGTGGAATCCTATACTACAATATTATATATGACAGAAAACACACATGAGATGTAAAAAAAAAAACCCCAAAATAGCCTAAAATTTATCCCATATAAGTGTTTTGCCCTGACTGCACATGAATTGCAGTCAGAAACACTGACACTGACCTGCTGTAAAATGCCACGCACAATCTTCTTCTGAAGAGTAGAAGGATGTTTTACTAACTGCTTGTTTAAAACACTGGATCATGTCCCCATATTAAGGGATATCATCCTTTTATAGAGGCACACATCACCTAAATCCATAATTACATACTACCACAAAGCTCATACTGAATCCATAATATACTGTCCCTCACTGAACAGACACCTAAATGTGGAAATGAGACTGGAAATTATGGATTTGGATTGTCATTTTGCAATGAACAAAAAGAAATATTGTTATTACAACACTTTAGAGTATCATTATGTCTACAAATTTCTAAATTTATAGGTATAATGATTCTCTAAAGTATCACAATTCAGGAATTTAGAAATTTGCAGACATACATAAAACCAAAATATCATAAGTACCTAAGCAGTTATATATTACGTATATAATAATACTCTGCTCCATGAACAAAATGTACAATCTTGAGAGAGATTAAAGCTAAATGTACTGCATTTGCTTGGCTCAATTAACCTGGTTTACAATAATTACACGATAATGCATATGAAATTTTGGTAATTAGATATAATAATGGGAGATAAATTATTATTTTTTAAGTAGCCTTTCATCAAAAAGCCTATAAAGATACACGTGTGTGAGTGTGTGTATAGATATATGTAGTAAATGAAAAGCTATTCTGAATGAAAGTGTTTAACAATTTTTAGATTGTCTCTCCTTGGCAAAATACTATAACCACTTATTAAAATTGAGGAAATGTGGCCTTTTTGAGTTGCTGCATCCAATTTAAATATCTAAATGTTTTATCTTTTCAGAACACAAACTGTCTTAATATGATATGATTGTGTTTTACTGGATTGAGCGAGCACATGAAATTACATAGTACAGTAAGATACAGTAAAATTGCAATTTGAGTTGTCTATCCCGTATTTATTTCTTTTAAAAGGACAGGTGACTACCCAAAGGACCAGGCATATAAAACAGCACTGCTAGCTGGCTATCCAGCAGGAAGCAATACACAATGCACAACTGCTGAGCTAAAAACGGTTTAAAATTAGTTAAAAGTTTTTGAGACCTGGAACCAAAATCACTAGGTTCTCAACACATAGCAAAAGCAGTAGTAAAGCCATGCTTGGAGGAAGTATGCTATCACTTTGCATTATTTCTCTTAATGTCTCTTTCCTTGTTTTAAGTTTCAAGGCACTCTCTCTACACTGTTCATCTCAGATTCATCACCTCATCCTAAAATAAATCTGTGAAGTTTTTCATAAACACATGCAATCCTCTCTTCTACTTCATTTAATCTGAGCCAACCTGATATGACCACATTTACAATGTGATAAAGCTACACCATGTGTCTCTCGAGAAGAGTTTATTCCAGATTTGCTGCTATCCTATGTTCCTCTATAGCACCCAGTCAGATAAGACCATTGCAAGAATGAGCTCTTAACTGCCTGCAAAAGACATGCATACTTACCTCATGCTCAAACCCAGTTACATACCCACTGCTCAATGTCTGTAAAGAAGTATTTTATTTACCATTGTGTTTAGCAGAATAATTACAATCAAATACATAACATATATAAAACATAGTATTTCCCAGTGCAATTGGACTGCAGAAATTTGCTGCCCAGAATCAGGAATTACATTAGCCAATGTTTAATGTTTGATTTGAACTGTGTTCTAAACTGAAATAACTGTTTGCTTTTAACAGGCAGACTACCAAGTGGAGAGCCATAGTCTTCCAAAAATAAAAGCCCTTTCAGTATATATAAAAGTTTCCTGCAGAGTATTGTCTGCAGTTTTATTGTGGTAAAGGAACAGGAAGAATAACTACAGTGATATCATACAGTGTTAAATAAATAAAATTGAAAATTATTCTGTTTCAGTTCTGTGTGATTCCATTCAAAGCCATCACCTAAGTAAGTAAAGATGTCAGGGCTATACTTTGTGAACAAATGCATACATTCCCGTGACACCACTGAAGACAAAGAATTTGCTCTGGAATATGAAGAAACAAATTAAGACTGGCCTTTGAAGTACAGCAAAGGTAGCCTCCCTTCACCAAGGCACGGCAGTCCAGCTGCCAAACTGTTGCTGAACTACTGCTCCCAGCTAACCACACTGCATGAAGTATAAGGACACCAGCCAGGCCTTTCTTCTCTACTTTTCTTTCTTTTTTTCCCCTGTTAATGAAATTTTTACTAAGCAGTCTCAGAACTAAAGATCATTCTGGTATAACTTCCAAGCCAAAGTTAACAAATGCTCACAAAACATAAATTCATGTCTGAAAGTACAGCTACTTCCTGACCAGAACAGTCCATGGACTGAAAGTCAGCCCTGTGAAATGAACTCTCCATTCCAAAACAAAAACCTGAACACAGTAAACGGCAAGTCCGCATCATAATTATTCGCAGGAAATTCATAAGGCAAGGCATGTAAGAAAAGTATTACCACACATCCACAAATTCTTGTTTCATTTGAAAAGCAACAAAAGTAACAGATTGTTGAGCTGCTACCCTTTGGGACTTAAGGGTTCAGGCTGTAGAAATTTTTTTTCAGTTCAGAAGACATCTTCAGACAGCCTTGATGATGGCCTTTTAAAGCAATAAAGATTGTATAGGTCAGTAACTTCATGGTTGGGGCAGGCTGTTGATAATGGAAACATCGATGTGGAACAAGATGATAGATAGACAGGGAGAAGAAACTGGAAGAGTTCATATGTATCCATACATGGGACACAAAACACCTGCCAGTAACAGATCCTTCAAAGGATTTTGCCACCAAGGTCCAGGGAACTCTCTAGAGTCCTCAGGGAATGAAATCCTATTGAGGTGTGTATAGCTATTGTCTACATCTGCATATATTTTAAACTCACAAAGCAAACAGTAATTCGCTTCTGCTGCACAATTCGCACACAAATGACTTTATTTGGGGAGTCTTAAGACAAAATGAAACCCAAGAGAGAGAAATATAAAATGTGAGTAACACTTTGTCCTTATCAGATATCCTTGAAAAGACAATCAACCAAGAGTGTCCGCATAGTTATAGGTGGCTGAGAGAAGCTGTTTTTAAACTACTGAATAATCTTAAAGAATGGTTTCCAAAATCTTAAGGTGTCATTCCCACAAAGGGAGAGCAGTCAGCTGATGTTCCAGAGAAACTATTGTAAAACACATTTCCACAGACTTGTTTCCTACAAGCATTCAGGCCCACGTATATGAAAAGTAGAGCAGTTCAGTCTCTTTCAAAAGAAAGTTGCTCCAAATTGCTGCAATATAATTAAGTGCCTGCCTATGTAAACGGGCCAGCAGATCCATTTTGAGTTGTGCTCAGGTACGGTATTAATTTTTATTTAAACAAGGTTAATGACCAGCACTAATTCATAGCAGAAGTTCCAGATAAAGAGAGCAGCAGTGGGGTATTGAAGGCCTAGTTCTTCAGAACACTGAGTGAAACCACCAATTACACGTTCTGTGTCTCTACCTTACTGCCATTGTAGACATTGGGATTTCTTAGTTGACTATTCTCTAAAGAGGGACTTTCCTCTGGCCTTTCCACTGTGCACTCTGTTGGTCCTCAGGTAAGCTCTGTAACTAGTGTCACACAGACAAAGTAAACCAACTGGGGCTTGGCGCATTTTGGGAGGCTTAAAGCACACTCTTTGCCCTGACATAGTCCCTGTGTCTGTTCAGTGTCACTCTACCTAATGTACTCCAGATTGGGTACTCCTTGGACAGTATCATATTGTATGTTTAAATACTTACTGATGCAAGGGAACATGATTCTTTCCTTGGGAGTGTAGACATGAATACAGTGAGATACAATTATTAATAAATTGGGTTAGTAAAGTTTTATACCATAAGACATTACACACAGTTGTATTGGAATTGTTTTCTAAACCATCTCTAGCTGAAGTTCTTTCATCTATTTTTTGGTATCCCTAGCCACAGTTCACAATACTTTAAAACCTGTCAGAACAAAAGGCATTTTAGTTTTTATGTTCTACAGAAGGCCATTAGGACTACCACATCTGTTCATGCTTCTGTAGTAAATCAAAGGAAAACATTTTTCTTCTCTTTAAAGAATTTTAATGTTTTCTAACTTTGTTTATGTTACACAATTTCTCATGGCTTATTTAATTCTTAACAATTTTTCTTGCTTCACTAATAATTTGAGATAAGTTGCATGAAACATTTTCTAAAAATTACTGAAGGATCAGCACCTTCAGCTCTTGGCAAGATACTTGCAGCGCAAGTCAATAGGCAGTACGCCAGCAGAGTACTAAACACAACTGCTTGTATACTTCCAACATTTTCCTCCTGCAGTTACTCAGGTCATTTACGACTTGTCCAGTGGTATATGGATCTGTGATCAGAGCAGCTATTTTAACTAAATCTAAAGACCTGCTGAAACTGTGGAAAACAAGGTATACCAGCAGAGGTATACAAAGCTGGCAGGGATGAAGTGTGATTAAAAACAATCTCTGATTTTTTTTTTCCTTTAGTGATATTAAATAACTATATCTATAATATCTATAATAGTGCAACAAGCCATATCACAAATTTTGCCAGGCTTCACTACAGATGGATGTGAAAGTTTTTAAGGGATACTTTGGCTTTCCCCATAAAAAAAGTTTATATTTTAGTAGTAAAGACTGAATTTTCATAAAGAATGCTGTTCTAATACCAATGGCAAAACAGGCAAGTTAACAATGATCATCTCTGACTGCATTTATTTAAACGTTGCTGCTGTTAGCATCCGTGTTTTAAAAAACATTGTGTTTTCAGTAATAGAGCAACTAGTGGCCCCAGTTAAACTAAGTCTGATATACAAAACTCAAGGTTTGTTTATAAAAAAGATCTGAGCGCCCTCAGATCTAGATAAAGACACACTCAACATTCAGGATTCTGTTGCTTAAGGGCATAAAAATTCTAAACTTTAGGGTAGACTGAACATTAATTGTAATTTAGTTCTCTTTGAACTGAAATAAATGATGAACTAAGGGAGAAAGTGATTTAGAACAATATAAAATCATCACACTGTGTGTGAATTTTCATGAACACCGATTATGATTTTATGATTATAAATCTTCATAAAGCTTTACATTGTTATAGCAAAGGGAAAATACATTCCAAATTATATTTCAGTGAGTTTTTACAAAACTTCTAGAAATCCACCTTTACTTCACCACTTTGAAGAATTTCAGTTAACTTTAGGAACAGAATACAACTAGGCCTTATGCAAGCTTGCTTCAGTGGCAAACATGTCTTTTGAAATATTGACTAGAAATTATGTCTTATATTCATTAACGCCACGCTCATCAAGGCAAGATTCTCATCTGCCAAAATAGACATGAAACAATGTAATGGAATATTTTATGTTGATTTTTTTATTCTCTAGGTTTATTACATATATTTCTAACAGAATTAGCCTTTTCACTTTGGGAGAGGTCTCAAAGTGAAAGCATATTGCAACTAATTCATAAATGCACTACTGAATGACCAAAATTACAGTAGAAGCTCATCAGAAGCCTGTGTCCAGCCTCTAAGTGCCCACAGATTCCTCCAATGCAAAATTATACCACACATTAAACTCCATAAAAGGATTGGAGCTAGTTCTTTGCAGATATATTTACCCCAGCTATTTTTTAAACAAATTGTAATGACACAGAGAAGGTGACTATTAGAACACCACAAATTTTAAAGCTACAAAGATTTTTTTAACTTTGTAAGGAAAATAACCCCAAGTATCAAAATGTGAATTTCTGGTACATGGTTTATTACACAGAGAAGAGTAAGCTAGAACAAGAGCTATTTGATTTGCACTTTGATTATTATGAAGTCATACTGATTTATACTGAGCCGAGAGTTTGGCCAGTTATATATAATTAAACACATTTTACCCAGTGAGGTACAAAGTACATCTCAATAGTATCACCAGATGCACACTTTTGTTGACTCCTTCTGTATCTGCTGCAAGAACAAATAATTTGCAGAACAAAGAATAAACAACTCATCCTGCCTATTTTTTTTAAACTTTTTCTCTTTGTGATGTGTTATCTGCATCCTTCTTCATATCTCCTGACCAGTTTCTGTCTGTAAGAAGGTTTTTCTATGTATTTGGCAATAGGTTAATGTCAACAGCCATTTGGAAGTAGCCAAGTTAATATCCTACTGCCAATGCTTGAGCTCTGGCAGGACTACAGAACAGCAAGACACCTTCTTTTTTAGCGTCTTGAGCTTAAGATAAAAAGATAAACACCATGTAGTAAGCCTAAGTCATACAAATATTAAAATCTCTCTTGTGTTTATCACTCTTCTCAAGCACATGGTAATATCACTAAACAAATATCAGGAAGCCAATGGAGAATTGCCTTCAAAATCTCAGGGTGCACCGTGACAGAATGAAGCATTCCAATTTCAATTCACTTGGAATAACACAAACACACTTACTAATAACAATCGTGTATTTTTTTGTATTTTAGAGACTAAAAATATATATTCTGTTTCTTTATTCAGTTTCAATTAAATTAGGGGCTGACACATGTATTCTTCTGAATTTCCTGATGAAATTCTATTCCACTCCTGAAGTACATCATTAAAAATTATCACATAATCCACAATGAAAACCTCACATTATTTCCCTTATAAACAGCTTATAAATAGAGGCTATACTATGCTCTCTCCCTCTCTAGCACGCACTGTGATGTAGCAGGAAGAGGGATGGTATGATGAGCGTTTTCTCCCTGCTGCACATGTAAAGGAAAAATGCAAGACAGAGATCTAGTGCAGGCTGAGGGCAAGCCAGGATGCCCATCAGTGGTGCATGGGTCCAGCTGGCACTGGGCCTACTCAGGCCCTGTGGCTTTCCTTGCTCATGCTGCCATATGGCTCTGGGGGAGCATTCCGTTTTGCAGCATACGTGGGACACCACAGAGCATGCTGTCTCCATCAACGCTTAGCCAGTCTGTCCCATAAGATATTTTTGTAAAGTAGGATGATGTAATTAGGAACCCCTTAGCCTGCGGCTAGTAAAAGCAGAAACCTAACTATTACTGTTATTTATATTCTGTCACAAAGATATGCACTCATTTTATTTGGCTACAATATATATTTCAGACTAGATTAAATCAAGGTATTACTGCAAGGCAAAATGTAAATACTAGAAACACAGAAAGCTGAGCAGACGATGTACACTTTTTGGTGTAGTGGTTGAAGCACAAAATGGAAAATAAATTCTGATTATCAGAAAACTTGCCTGTGCCCTGAAGTAAAATGGCTTTTTGTTTTCATTTTCCTACACCCGTTCTATAAAACGGATCAATTTTGAATTGAAAAAGTAAATTTCAATTTTAAAATCAAAATGTTTTAAAAACACTGTAAGAAACTTTCAGTATTTCTGAATTTTATTTCTCACTGCTGCTGAAATGGCTTATCAAGCTCAGCCTGTAGTGACAAGCAGGTATTTCATCCTGCTGAAGTAGTATTCTTTGAAAAGTTATTATTGATAAAAATAATTTGGTACCCTTTATGCAGTATGCTTCAAAGCCAGTATTTTCAGATTATCTCATCATCTCGGCATGGATATTGGTGTCTCATACACAATATACCTTTAAAAGAACAATCAGTTCATTTAGGTAAGAGATTAAGATTACATTCCAAGCAATGATCTGAACATAGCACCTACCTCTCTCCACCATCTACACCGACAGGCAAAGTCTACCACACCTGATAGTAAGCAGTCTAAATCAGTCTCAACCTCCTTCTGCTTAAGCACCAAACAGTATTTAACCATTACTTAGAGGGGATCTGAATGCAGCCCTAACACACACAGAGAAACCAAAAACACACATCGGTGGAAACTGTGATCAAAATCTCTAAATAGGAAACCAGCAAGGTAGAAAGAGTAAAGAAAGTGAGCACTGGCTTGGAGCAACTGGAGACTGGAAAGCAAGTTTCCAAGACACAACATGGAGATGCAAGCTTACACAGTGCACAGGGACTCAGCCTACTGCTGGCTGCCACTTAACAAGTCACACCCACCGGTATCATACAAGTGAGCCATGAGGAGATGCAAAATGATGCTTCTGTGTAGTCACCTGTGGTGGTAGGAAAACCAAGCTTCAAACTCCCACAGTTAAAATTAAATCTAAACCAGAATAGATGATGGCAACCACCTGAAATCGTTTAGGCTTTCTTTCTGAGCATCTTATGACTGAATTTATGAGCATGTGAGCTTTGAGCAGCCTTTAAAAATGTTTTAGGAAGGTATGCAACTGTACAGAGATTTTGTACTATAACTGTACATCTGTCACATTCTATGGCATTTAAGGCTCATTAAATTCTGATTCTTGTGTCATCTGCCCTTGGCTTAAAATAGTTTTGTATGAGCCTTTTGTCTCTAACTTCCTATTTAACAGAAGTTGTTTCTGTCAATCTCTGAGCTTCCTTCATTCTCATTATCACATCAAGTCCTCAGCAATAGCACAGGCTCAGATTACAGTCCCAGTCTTCCCCATTTTGACAGAAGAGCAAAAAGAACTGAACTGAACTGTGTACATAAATCTTCTATGAAAAAGTAATAATTAAAATAATTTCAGGACACCTTTTCTTAAAAACTGGTGGTTTTTTCCCAAATAAATTTAATTCAAAGTAAATTTTTCAAACTAAGGATTTGGCCCATTTTTTTAACACATATAAAACTCCAATTGTAACAGTAATGGTTTTTATACAAATAGTCTAGGAACTGCCCCAACATTTAGTTTTTTCTATACAACAGCTCTTCGAGACCACTAAAGACACTGACATAACACAATTTGTTATGTCTCAAGTTGCTGTGACATGAAATGTTTCTTGTCATAGATCAAGAGACTCATCACGATAGCAGTGGTACATCCCAAAAGAAATTTCCATTTTATTTAAAGCAACTGAGATGAATAAAACATGTTAGTGAAATCAAGAAATATCACATCACTGCTTACTGATTTCAATAACTGTTTGAAGTTACTGGGAGGAAAAAAGAGACTGTCTTATTACAGGTTGGCAGTACAGATTTTATGACAAATTTCTTCCCTGCTGTAAAGACTTTATGACTGAAAAGGTACAATGCTTCATAAAATGAGGCATCTTTTTCTATGATAATAACTGTTAAGTTTTTCCTCAATGCTCTTATGCCTCTAGCTTATTTTGTAATCATATAACACCTGCAATGGATTAAATCTGTACTGTAACTGTACCAGACAGTGTAAGAAACATCAGTTCTCATTAGCCTGCATATAAATCTGCCTTTTTTGGTAAGCAGGATAAAAGAAAGACCACTGAACCGCTGGAAACTCAAAGCATATGTTGTTCATGCAAAAAGGACATTCAGCAACATGAATCTTTTCCACATCATTCTCTTTTAAGACTGAAAGAATGGTTTTTTAGAAAGACAAGGAAATAACACAGAAATGCATTATCATCAAGTTGTAGTAGGTTTTTATAATTGCTTGCTGACACAGCTGACTAGTCATAAAATATCATAAAGAGTAAATGAGTTGATAATGTAAAGCAGTAATTAGGATTTTGTGCATGCTTATGCTATTTACATATTTTAATGCTTTGATATTAACATGTCGACTTTAATAGTATGTAAATTAATTCCCCTGAGTGAGATTTATCCTCCTCAGCATTAGACATGTATTCATTCACACCAACTGTAAATTTCCTTCCTTATTTGTCTGTTTAGGGAGACTTTTCAGGATCTTATACAAAATGTTTTCCCTGCAATCTCCTGTCCAGATTCATTAAAGAAGTTTATAGCTCTAATGGATAGAACAGCAGTAACCACCAGCTCCACATATCACTGTGCTATAAAAACACATACACACAGAGAATCTCTTTGTGCCTGAAGGTTTTACAACCATCTAAATAAAAAGAGATTAATCAACCACCTAGTATTTCTGCCTATTTCTGGATAGAACCGATGCTTGCTAGCAATCTGATGTAACATACTTAAGGTGAGAAGCATGATAACACATGTCATAAGAGTGATGCCTCCAAAGAGTCATGGCACATCTCAAAGGTATTTCAAACAATTCAGGAAAAACACATAAATATGCCTTTCAAAAAATTTCCCCCCCACACTTCATTGCATTCCTGATCAGTTTTATTTTTCTCTTGACTATATATCTGGGAAGTTTTCATCCTTCAGATGCACACCACTTAACTAGGGGAAAAATAACCCAAAACAAAGGTATGGCACGATTACCAGAAGGAGAAAAAAAAAAAGCAAGTACAGCCTACCATCAGTTATTGCTTTATGGTGCACTGCAATTTAGTTCTGGGTGTACTGCAGAACCCTGCATAATACAGCTGTAGTTGCCAGGCAACAAACAGGAACTATATCAGAAAGCAGCAAAGGTGTGAATGAATAAACAGAAGTGACAGGGACATGTGAAAATGCCCTGTAAAACCACATTCAGTGCTAGAACATCTGACCAGGCTTTCACAACATTTCAAGGAAAGCATTGGAGCAAATTCTGTTCACCATTAAAGCATTATAGTAGGATTAAAGTATGAACATACAAACTGTATGCAAGTAGCAACCACAATATATTTTGGAGAAAAGGACAATCAACAAATGCATTCTCATGAGGTTACATACTGAATGAATGAATACAGATTAAAAGCCCAACACCACCTTGAATAGATGAGGTAGACTTGATTCAAACTCCTGACTCAGTTCTAGGTGGTCATCAGGCACCCATTTTGGTGCTAGACTCCTGGAAACCAAGCACCCACATACTGAATTTGAAAGACCATTGCTCATTCTTCACACTTTTTTCTTTTCAGAAACTTCCATGATGAGACAACTGAACAGTTTTCCTACTTGGTGCTTTATTTATTTATTTGCACAGTTTTTTGTTATAACTAACAGTCACTTTAACATATAAGATTCATAACATAAAACTGCATTTCATAGTGAAAGTTTAATACTGTTTAGAAGTATTTTAGCCATTTTACTGCGCCACAATATTTTCCTATAAAAGCCATCCTACTTTAATATAAATAGATACTTGGATGAGAATAGTTAGATGTGAGAAATGCTGATACCTCTGAAAACTGTCTTGAACACATTTCATAGTGAAAGACTGTATAATTATAGGATTGATTTATTAAATATACGTGGCCAAGCTCTTCATGTGACATATATCAGAGAAAATCCCATGATCCAGTAGAGCCAAGTTACTTTATAAGAAGTAAGTGTCTTAACTCCATTTCACAAAATGATGCTGAAACATCAGCTAAATCAAGTCTACTTTTTCCTTTTCCATAGGTAAGGAAAACTCTAAGACAATATGATCAAGTAGAGATTGATTAGTCAGAATTACACTGACGTAATGTTGGGGCAGAAAGTGGCGTGAGGTCATCTTCCTGAACAGATGGTCTAGAGATATTGGTTTAAACTAGCACATGGTTGAGCAAATAATGTTTAAGTTTTCTTTGAGAGCCTGGGGAGTGAACCAGATAGACTTGAGTGAAATACCTGTGCCTCCTGCCCACATCATCTGCTACTCCTAGGGTTTTCATTTCCTGCACTGTTTGTGCTTTATCACACGGCTCACTGGTCAGGCAGTCTGTGTCCTTGGTTCAAAAAGCTTTTATTGGAAGATTGAAAGAGATGTGCACTTAGTTTCAATTTGTAATTTCTTTATATACGTAGTTTGCTCCTTAAAGGCAAAAATCTGTCATAAGAGACAGAAATGTGTGGCTGAATTACCTTTTTACAGTCAGTATAATAAATTTCATATCTAGTAATAAATGAGCCAAATAGGATAAAATTCTACATGACTGGTTGTATGAATGATTTGGCTTCTGTTCAGAGTAAATGCTTATTTGAACACACTCAGATTCATGAATTCTCATAATTGTCCAACATGGCCATTTCTAAGCATGTACAATTAAAAATCTCAAAAGGACTACTCAGGTCATTTTATTACATTATATATATATTATATCAATTTTAGAATAAAAGTGGTTGGTAGTAAATTTGAGCAGATTTCATTATGACATTTTAACTCTTTAAACTGGAAAATCTCTTTTGACAGCAGCTTCAGCATAACTGTTTCATCACTGTGAAACTACTGTGTGTTCTATCCCCCTTGCTTTTCATGGTAAGAATGTCACTGGTAAAATATGTAAGTGGTCATTCAGTAATCATAATGATACATTAAAGATTAAAATAAAGCAAAATATTTAAAACTAGGGTAATAATCTACAGCCAAATAAATGAACACATACAAATTGACTACCACATTTTTTCTAGTTTGCTGCATCACACAGTGTTTTGGTGTCTTAAAAAGACTTCCTGGTACTACTGATTCATGACTGCATATTGTTCTCCTTGGCAAACACCAGACAAAGTATAGAAGCATAACCAAAATGCTATAGAAAAATGAAAAAAAAATTATAAAACATACTTTCATAGAAAACTTTGTGATATGTCAACAATATTTGAAATAAACTGTCTGCATTATCCTTGTGGAAGGAGCAATGCGATGTGCAGGTCATCTGATTATTCAGTTAATTTCTGCTCACTTCAGCTTCACTCGAAAAACTGCTGACTCCTGGCAGAGCTGCCACATTTCTGTTTTTGAAGATGTGTACATAATTTTCATACTTTACTCATTACTAATCACTTACTGATGTTTATAGCAAAGACTGGAAAACCATAAAAGGAAAAAGAAAATCATCAAAAGAAAACCAATTACATCCTGATTTCTCTTATTAAAGTCAACATTTGAGCTAAAGAGGAGAACACACTAGTAATTCAGGGAAAGAAAAATACATACAATCCTGGCAGTAAGGCACATATTACTTTTTAAATTACAAATGGGTCAGCATCAAAGAATTCCAACACCATTCTCTAAATGGTCTTCTGTAAAGCAGTCAAGGGTGCAAAAGGGAAGAGAAAAGGAGACAGCTACTGTTTCCTATATCAATAAATATATTCAACTGAAAAATCCACTTTCAAATCTGAATTTTCATCCCGTCTTTCTCCCAACAGTTCAGGATACCATGATCTGAGCTGAATGAAATTCATCACAGAAACATCCAGCTTCCTCTGCTTTTTTAAAAAACATTTTTTATAGCAACTACAGAAGGACGTAGTAACTTGTAGGAACTGTCTATGGAAAAGTTGCAATCAAAAACTTGCACTTTACTACACTCTCTTATGAATACATCCACCTATTAAACTTTGTAGCTTGCAATGACATAGTTTCACTTGGGACACCAGAAGCTGTAAAGTCATTACTAATATTATTGTAGACAAGTGTTTTTCTCATGTATTTTGGACTGTAATGTCATTCCTATTTGACTTCACTGACACTACTCATGGCAGAATTGCTTATGACATAATTATGGAAATACATATTGCATAATATCCGTACAAATCTCATGTATGCATCATTATGCAAATTTGAATAGCAGCAAATATTGTTGATGTCAATATGTCCATACCAGAATAAGCTAATCAAATGAAATATAGTCCAATTAGCAGCATGGTGGGCAATCTTAAATAAAGGAGATGCTCAAGGGAAAAAGGAATATTTAAGTGTTATGGCAAAAATCTGATGCAACTTCAGGAAAAAGTAAAGATTTCTATTCAGGTGATCCCAAGACACTATGTAAGATCCCAAGACATCATATATAACAAATGATGGATGATATTATCAAATATAAAGTTCTTTAAAGCTACATGTCACCTATCCTAATCTGTCTAAAAGTTGGGAACGTGAGCTAAGCTACTTTTGTAGCTACCCCTAAAGTTAAGGGGTAACTTTAGAGAGGGGGATAAGGGGAAGGAAAGAAAGACTTCCAGAGTCAAGTATGCCACCTTAGACATTTATGTTAAGGTGACATTAATTGTCTTCTGAAAGTGCGTATCTCTGTAAGAGAGAGCTCACAGCTTATATAAATAAACTTAGAAAATGCGATAAGACCTAACAGCTAATGTGTTAAGACCTAAATCCCAGCCTAAATGTTACATACATATATGAAAAGCCTATATATCCTATCCTAACTCAAATGACCAGGTATTTCCTTGCTCAGACAATGCTAATCTGTTCTCTATAGGCAATAAATATATATGGAGGATATGGCAATCCTATGGAGATGTTAGTGGCCCGTATTAACCCCAAGGAGCACAGCGGATTGCTTGCTAAAGGAAAACCTCGCTGGAAAGAAAGTGTGTTTTGAAAGCTCCCTATTTGAGTTTCAAGGGAGAGAAGATGTGGATGCTACCTCTGAGCTGTAGAAACATCTACTATGATCAGGCTGTTCACTCCTGTCCACTTTCAGGACTCTCTCTGTCTCTCCTGTCTCTCTGGCTTCAGAATACCCTCAGAGCACACAAAAACACATTAGCATTGGAAAAAAAAAGGGTTTGCTTATTTTTGTGTTTGCCACATGGAGTGAATAATAAATAGTATACAGAAGCAGTAAGAACATTATACTAAAGAGGAACTACACACATTTAATCAAGAAGGAAAACAACAAATAAAACATAAAATGACAATAACATTTTACTTGGGGGGATTAAAAAAAGCTAGGTATTCTTTAAAAGCTAAAATATGCAGCCAGCACCAGTCAGCAGATCATTTTCACTGAAGGAATTACACAGATGTAACTGGCATCTATAAAGTGCTGACCAAGCACTCTAAATGAAAATAGTGCAAATTATTTGCAATTAGCAAAATGAAATAATTGTGGTTTCTATAGTATGTGACATTTTTTCCAGCCTTTTCAAAACAGTTTTAGAACATTTCCAGACTGCAGAGAAATTATTTGTTTTAACCTTTTAGTAATATGTATGGCGCGAAACATAATGACAACATTTACTACATTTATTAAATGTGCAGTGTGAAACACATTACTTCTATTGTCTCGATTCCCTGACTGGCTGACATTTTTTGTGGGAAAATAACAAAAAATTGGACTTTCAATACAAATGTATTCTGTTTGTTTAAGAATAATTTTATATTCAAAGGCAATACTTGAAGCAGTGACATGAATTAAAATAATTTATTCATAAATATATTTACTTTTAAAATTATTATTATTATTTCACTAAGCTTACTAGCAGAAAGTAAACCAAAATCTTATAGCTTCCCTGGCCCTCCTGAAATGGAAATGGCAAGGGAAATGAGATGAGACTGTAAGACTCTGACTTCTTACAAATCACGAAATCTATTTTCAGTAGGACTTAAATATTTTTTAAGGCCTAGTTAGCTTACATATTTAGCATTCAAACAAACAAGTTTCTCCTAGAACTCTATTAAGAAATTTTCCATTAAAGGTAACCATATAATCTATTAACTACATCAAATTCAAAGTATTTACATGCATATCATTAGATTATATAGAAACATAGACTCATTCAGGTTGGAAAAGTTCTTTAAGATCATCAATTCCAACCATTAACCTAACACTGCCAAGTCCACATCTAGACCTTGTGTGTTCCTGAGCACCACATCTACCTGTCTTTTAAATACCTCCATCAATGGTGACTCAACCACTTCCAGGGCAGCCTGTTCCAAAGCTTCACCACTCTTTTGGTGAAGAATTTTTTCCTAATATTCAATTTAAACCTTCCCTGGTGCAACTTGAGGCCATTTCCTTTTGTCCTATCACTTGTTACTTGGGAGAAGAGGCTGACACCCACCTCTCTAGTTTAAAAGTTATACAATTTCACATGGCTAAAGGAAGTTTGAAGAAATTAACTATTTTGCAACTAAGCATCACTATACTGAGCACATAAAAAATAACAAATAACACCATCTTGTTTAATTTACAATCATTGAGTCTTTTTTCTTCAGTCTGCATGGGAAAATAAAATTTACAGTCATCTTTGATCAAGTACCATCCCCCTGAAGATCCTGTGAGTCAGGGGAAATGACCAGTATAATGTTGCCTCACCAGGTCTTGTGTTTCTACACATGCCAAAGTGAAAGAGCGTTAGGGAGACCAAAGGAGAAGGAACAAAAGAAATCAAGGTATACGTACAGGGTTTTGGTTCTGTAGACTAACACATTTCCTATCAGGCTGTTCTGTTTTGTGATGCGAGCTGAAATACAGTTTGTTTGCAGTTGCAGTCTCTCTGGCTGTCCTGGACTCTCTTGGTTGAAGGTGAGTGTGGGACCAGCAGGAACACAGTAGATGGCCACAAATATTATATTGGATGGAAATACTGACAGACATATGATAAGCATTCAGTATGTCTTCTGATTCAATTAAAGCACCTAGGGATTATATACAAATAATTCCTAGGCACTATTATTAATGCAGCAGAAACTATTGGTACTAGGCCAAGAAAACACAAGACAGCAGAGCTAGGACATCAGTTTTTTCCTTCTGAATTCAATGCATCAGTCATGTGACCCCCTAAAGAAAGGTGAATATGTCTATAGACAGGATAGCTAGGGTTCAATTTCTATCTGCTACAACATATCATTGGAAAATCCCTCTTCTACTCAGCTGTGTGGCTACAAGGCCTCAGTACAAGCTTTACTCTTGAATGCAGATCCTATCAGGAGGGATGAGCCAAGCTCCTGAGAAACACGTAATTTTCCATTCTTGTGTAAAAAAATTAGTTGTAAAGGTTGATCCCTTTGCTACTCAAGAAAATTCAATTAAGAAAAGTTTTATATATAATGCTGGTAAGTGCATTTTAAAGGTCTGAAGAAATAAGTACTTTTTTTTTCTTTCACTAGAGAGAAATTGCCCACTACTTCTGGAAAGCAGGTATGGTACTTGTCTTGATGCGACAACAGAAAGCCCAAAGGATGCTTTGCCTTGTGTCCTTTGAGTAGGACATGGCACTGGTAGCAGTTTTGCAGAAGTCAAATAAGGCACCTCTGAAATGGCTATGGCCACTGCTATCACTTACGTGAAAGCCAATAGATTTCTGGCATCCCAGCAGAAAGTCAACTGTTACTATTTTGGCTGGATATGTCCTTTTTTCCTCAGTCTGATAAATAATAGAGGGTTCTCTGGGGCTTTCTAATGTCTCTCTGTACATCACTGTGATTAATGTAACATAGCCAAAGTCTCTATGCAGATAAACAGGCATTTTCTAAACTGATCCAGCCAAAATCTAGATTAGCATTTTTGTATTCTCGTGTCCACTGATGCATAACTTCAATGTGGACAGCTGTTTGGGATCCAGCAAACACATTTGGTGCTCATACATGGTTTCTTTCCTGTCCAAATCTATGCCCATGTGTTCAGGTGGCACTCCGCCTACTCATCAGTTGGTCAGACTCTTCTGACTATTTCATTTGGTGGAGGTGACAAGTACAAGTGTTGATGATCAGATTTCTCACTCCCAAAGAAACACCCTCTGCCATACTAGGTCCTGCTTTTGGATTTGCGCTCTCATATTCAGTGCTCTGTGCAACAGTAAATATCTTCACTGACAATTAATTGAAGAGAAAAAAAAAGATAGGCAGAGGGAAAAGAGGTAGAAAACTACTTCTGTCTTCCAGAATGACAGGTTATAGCTCTTCCAGTATTTGGCAAGCCACAGACACCAGAGGAAAGGTAAAGATGCTTCAAGGATATACAAATGCTGCAGGTACTTCTCACATAGGTAACAGCAGGGCTTAAAATGGCACCAGGGAAAACACCACCAGGAAAGATGAGGCAATGAAGAGAATCTCTACATTGCTGCATTTTCCTCACAAAGAGGTCATATGTATTTTAAAATGAAATGCAATCACTTACTTTCACTGGTCTTTTATATAAGGAACAATAATCTAATAGTCTAATCTATGCATAGATTGCTCTAGCAGAAAATCCTGAAAATATAATGCTCAGGTGAAAAATAAAAACAGAGAAGATGGGTAATCTAAGGCTGTATCATATTTTTATCACATTTTAAACAGCTACTGGTTTACAAGAATGTGTTGTATTTCAAATTTGCCCATTTAAAATAATTTTTTTCCTAAAAAGAGACCTTGGCAGAAATCGTGAAATGTAAAAATAACTAAATAAAATCTCATAGGAGATTAAATAAAGCTCAATGAAAATACCACTTAAAGAGTGTTATGAACTTGGCAAATAAAATTTTACTTTTATCAACTCAATTATGAAATCCAGGGATTAACCCTGGAATCAAGCTGGAATTCTATTAAATTTGGGTGGTAATCTTGGAACATGCCAGTAGAAGTCAAATTGTCCATATACTTTTCTTTTGGTGTTCATTCTAATACTATCTAGGCATTGAAGTTTTTCCTCAGCAGAAACTGAATGAGGCTAAACTTTAACTTAAAATGTTTGGAATACACTACAGATATCTCTCATCTTCCTTAAGTGTGCTATACAATTGCTTGCTAATGTTATTTTAACAGAAAAATTACTAAAACTTTGAAAAGCTGTGTAGACAAGGCAAAAATCAAAGCAAAAATTACTGTTGATATTTCCAAGACTTCAGTTATTGTGTGTTGAAAAGTTGCTCAGCAATTCTTCTGCTGACAGCTCACTGATAGCCCAACATCTCTTATACACATCCTTTGTTCTTCTGGAAATGTACAAAGTACAATATTTCACATAGACCCAGCTCTTTAGCCATTGACATGACATATTGCAGAATGTCCATAGAACAGAGGTTTCAATTCTGGAGCTATCTTTTATATGTCCACATCTGACAGTGACACAAGTTAAGAAATTTAATCTACTCTGTCACAATTTTAACTGTAAACTTTCTTTTCAACACCTGCTACACTTCCTCAGCAGACAAGGTAATGATTACTATGACAGACAGTTTTGTTTAAACATCTCTTTCATAAATGTAAACTCTTTCAGCATCAAGTGAGATGCCTCTAATTTAGTTGCCTTTTGGTTAAGCAGCAGTCAGGTTAGACTAACATGCATTTCAACTCACTTAATTTTCTATTTTTCTGTTACCTTGTGGCTCAAGTGATAGCAATTTAAATCAGTAACTTTCCTGCGTGTTCTGATAACTTCTTATGCATTGGGGGGAAAAAACCCAACCCTCTAAGTCCATCTGAAGCCACATGTAATTTGAAAATAAATTCTACCAAGGATCCAAAAATCATTATTTTCTGACTACTGGCCAGCTGGCATGATTGATGCATTAAACTCCTTACCTAGAAACAACAGTTTTTCTTGTCCAAGATTGCTTTACCACTGAAAAACTGAACCAGATTGTTTTCTACAACCAGTTGTATCTATTAATACCAACAGTAAGAGCAATGCCAGTGCTGAAAGCCAGTAAGATTTTAATCAGGGTGCTTCCTATCACTCCAGCAAAGTAATTCAGATGATTCAGACAACATTAGACTTTCACCACTGCTGAAGCTACTGTTATTGTGTTGGCTATACAAATTTTGGCAGTTTGCTTTAAACGTGCTCTAGAAGGTGGCAAGGTTATTGGGTGTTTATTGATATTTTTTTTCCATTTCTTTCTTGCAATTATTAGAGATTACACACCGCACATAACGTATTTAGTCCAACTCTTTGTCTGAATTTCCTTAGTACTAGTTTACCATTAGGCAAAAGTACTTTAATGTGATCTGTTACATCTCCCTGACTACTAGCATAATCCTTAATCCCTTTCATCCTTGAGGATGTTATGAACATTTGACATAGAAAAAAATCCCTAATGTTTCCTGGACCTACTCTTTTGTATTCCATGATGATCAACACAACTTGAAGTGGCCTAGAAGTATCAAGCACTCCATTACCCAAAGGTCACACAGGAAGGCAGGACTGGATGACAACTGAACCAAGTGTGAAAATGTATTTAGAATATTAGCTGTTTTCATTTACATAGCAACCTGCCCAAGATAAAAAATGAAAATGAAAGGATCAAATCATTAAAATGATTTAACTGTTTATCATCTCCTCCAAAAGACTCTTGTACTGAGTGTCCACTTTTCATCCAAGAAGCTATGAAAATATGGTGATTTTGATCTTGGGAAAAATAATATGTTCTTGCATTTTCCTTTTTTGTATGGCAAATACAACCAGCAGAAAAGTACCAACTCTTTATGGGGTTTGTAACATCGTAAACATTTACACAATCATTCGTTAACAGTTGGCTAATTAATATTTGCGTAAATACCATTTTTAAAACAACTTCTCAGGTAAGTATCATTATTTCTCTTCCATATCTTACTATCTCCTGCTGATATCAGTGCAAGTTGGCCATGCTTGGAACTTTATAGCAAGATCTCCAAAGGCACTGATCATGAGTGGCTCTGGCAAAGAATTCACCTTGCTTGAAGTTCTATTATCTTGGAAGGCTAGCGTAAGGTTTTGCCAAAGTTCTTTCTTCAAGGGTGGAAGTGGTGCAGGGACTAAGCGCTGCTAGGTATATCTTAAAATTATTTTTATTACTAACATTATTTTATGAAAATTAGAGTATTATGAAAACACAACGCTTGTCCACACAGAGAGCACTGGACTGGACACTTTTGCAATGTGTGTTTAAAACTTTGAAATGCTCTTAAAATGTTTCTTACATAAATTTGTTTTCTTGTTTATTTAATGATTATTGATGGCTACTTAACACACAATTTTATTACAAAAAGAACATCAGCACATCTTTATAAGCTTGCATAGCATTTAGGATAAAAGGGGAAAGAAAAATCCGTCACAAACAAATTAATAAAACCATATTTCTATTTTGCCTTTTGTTCCTGTAGATTAAAGAATGGTTCATACATATTTTGAAAAGTAATTGAAACCATGAGATAAAGTTAAAGGATGATCTACAGCTCTAATAGGGAGGGAGATTTCTTTCTGACCTGTGCAAAATCCTGACATTCTCAGTGAGACTACTGTCAGACTATAAAATCTTTTTGTGAAGAGAAGAAAAATAAAATCTTATCTGGAATATTATCTATAATGCTGATCATGACCTTTGTTTAAAAAGTTGAACTCAAGCTGGAAAAGTGCCAGAAAGGGCATTAGACTGAAAAGGTGCACAGAGAGCTTGAAAGAGGATAATAAAAGAACTCGGCTCACTAAGTCTAGCAAAATGAAGGGGAATTTGATGGCGCTCTCTAAATATAAGAGGAGAGATAATCATCACTGAGGGAAGAGCACTCTTTGAGCTAATGAACAACGGAGTCATAAGAAAAACGCAAGCAAACACAATATGAATATATTCAAGCCAAAATTTAGAAAGCGGCTTTTCAATAATTGAGGCAGTGAGGAAATCCCTTCTGGTGATGTCCTCATCCATGCTTTCTCCTCTACTCATCACACATAACCAGGAATTAGCTTGTTACTTAGGCGAGGCCATGCACAACGATATAAGCAAAGTCAAAAAGTTCACCTTCAAGACAACTTTATATAGACCAAATCCTAAGGTTTTGGACAATGTGCTAGTGTTTCACTAGATCAAACTTCCAATTCCCACCCCAACCTAGAGCTCCTCTTTCTTCTTTTCTTCTTTCCTGGGGAGCAGATAATTCCACGCCACAAACAGCAGCTCTACAGCCAGCTGCCATATGCAACAGGTATATTTCATCTGACTCCATCCAGAAGTCTTTACAACACATATCCTAGCACTCTCAATTCAGCAACTGCAGAGAGACAACAAACCTGCCTCTTTATAAAGTCAAGTAAGAGCAAGCAGAGTTTATTTGCACAGGCTCCATCCACACTGTGTCACAGACCCTCACCAGCTGAGCAGCACAGCTTGACCGCCTTGTCTTCACTCAAAAGCATTTATCATCGTAGCTCTGCTGGAGAAGCATTTCAGTTTAATTACAACTTCAACCTGAAAAATTCTGTCTGAAGGAAGCTGACAAGGCAGGGGGTGAGGGTGGTGGGGAGAGGGGAGAGTGAGTTTTTTAGGGGTTTTAACAGTATAAGTGTAAATCTTTCATCAGCAACAAAATCTACACTCTTTATGGAAAACTGCCTCCCCATTTATACTAATATGTTTCTATTCATTTCTTTTTGTGTAAAACTGGATTCTAACTGTAGTCCTCTCTGTTGATGACCATAACTGATGATGACCTGAAGTGAAAGTGTGCAGACATAAAAGTCTGTGAACACATAAAAAAACATAGGAAAATGTTGAGCGTATAAAATTAAGAGTCACCAGATAACATTAAAAATTACAGCTACTGTGTATACCAGCAAAAACCCAAGAACACCAAAATCTGTTAGTCCATCAGAAAGTTTCCCAAAAGCTGCTATGAAAATTCCATCACTGCAAATTTGAAATCAACTTTCACTTAATGTAGAAAACATCACTATATTGGAAGGAAATAGATAAACTCCCTACAGCATGCCCTTCCTCCTAAACAGACTAAGACTAGTTGTTCTCTTGCAAAAAGCAGAGAATTATAAGTAAAAGCACCATTCTGCACCTGGATGAACTCAAAATGTTTTGAAAAAATACACCAATGTAGAAGAAAGGGTAGGAGACACCATTCTCCCACACAGAATGTATCAATATTTATATGGCCTTTCCTAAGGTACAGGAGAACTTTATTCAGCTAAATGAATTGAACCTATTTCCAGTACTTCAGGTAAGTCCTAACTACCACTCTGGTCTTTCCAACCCAATCCTTGAACCATCAATGAAAATGAAATGTTACCATTTCAGTGAAATCCTAATTTGACTTGTAGCTCAAGGTATTTTCTTTTTAACACCAGATTTTGCGCTTCCCAGCTGCACAGATATTTTCTTTACAGTGTTGTATCAGGACAGTTTAGATTATTAAACACTATCTTCTTCTCTCATCTCCTGCTACTAAAAAAAGACTTGCATCTTAAATGTTAATTATGCATTTGCAGGCAGTCTAAATGACTCAGGGGACTGAAATCTGACTCAAGCTTTTCATCAGCGGGTCATCAGTTCAAACCTGACTCAGATTAGCAGTGGCTGGAAGCTTCTACAATTCAACACCTGTTTAGATGACCTATATGAAAGAAATATTATGTATTGTATTAATTATATTATATTCAACTTTGGGTGGAAAAGAACCAGCATCTTAAAAGCTATGCTATGAATTGACATTAATTGGGATGCACGCTACTAGACCATGAGAGGACAGGAGGTCTGGAAACTAGACTGTCCTGTCTCACTCTGCAATCTCCTCCACTCTAAAAATGGAAAAAAACTGCAGATGCAACAGAAGAGGAAAGATTTTTTTACATTTGTGGCTTCTGCTCCTATGTTTCAACAGAACAAAAGGTGGTCTTGTAGAGTGCCCTCAATCAATTGTGTATAAATATGTTCAGTTTCAAACTGAAGGTCAGCATAGTAGCAGGCCATGGATAATTATTCTATGCTTGATAACTGCCTTTTTTTGTGTGCAGAGTACAGGAACTAAGAGATCATCCATATGAGACTTCTACAGAAAACAAACCCAGAGATTCATTGAACTCAAACATTTTCTCAGGTGATATAAAGATTTCCAGTTTTCTTCATTAATAGGCTTTCCAAAAATTAGATTGATCTGTACATTCCTATTAACTGTCCCAATATAAAATCATAGAAATATGTGGGTTGGAAGGGATCTCAAAGATCATCTAGTTCCAAGCCCCCTGCCATGGGCAGGGTATAACTTAGAGAGATGTTGTAGCACAAAAGTACTAGAAACCCTTTCTTGATCATACATCAAAATGTCAACACTTCTGTGGATTAGAAAAAATTTACAATCCAGACATTATTTCACTATTTCTAATGAAGTTAAGCTATGTTCCTTTGTATTTGAAACTGTGTCCTTGAGTAGTGTGAAAGGCCAAAATGTGTATCTTACGGATTTCCTTCCGTTCCTGCCAATAGGGAAGCTGTCAGTTGGTCTACAAATGGAAGAGCTCACACTTCCACTGAAGAGGCAGCCAAGGAGAGGAGACAGCTGGTTAAGTAGAAAAGTATTTCACTCCTCTTTATCAGTTCTCAGTCTGACTGGGACTTCTCTAATGCGTTGAGGCCAGAGCAACCATAACTTCAGAATAAAGTCAATCATTTCTTCAAGTTCTCACCCCAACTTATGTGTTACAAGAACTTAGCTCAGGAACTCTGAGGATCTGCATTTATGACTCTGCCTCTGCAAATTACTGTTAAGTATAGCCTAGTGTACAATACTAAGCCCTGTTTTTGCAAGACAGAAGTCATGATTCTCTGCACTGTTTCCAGGAAGAAAGAAACGACAGATCTGATGTGTGTATGCATCCCTGTGATTAATATAAATACAAGGAAACAAGATTTCTATGTAGAATACCATACTCAGAAGTACAGCCCCAGCGTGCATACAAAACATGCATTACGTGCAGCCTTTCTCTTACTGGCACCTTGGACTGTGAAGTTTTGTGAAATAATTTATATGGTACTTGGACAGAGACGGTCCAAAGCAGAATATTTTTGTTGCTTTGAAGTTGTGGGGTTTTATGTTTTCAAAGTATCAAAGGTTCATAGTCTGTTGTAAGAATTAATTGCCAGCATGGTAGTTTTAATTCTACGTTGGTTGAGATATACTTGTAATTCTTCTGATGGGTTTACAATACTGAAAGAATGGATAATCAAATCAGTTTTTCTGAAGACATACTGAAGATAGTACTCAGCAGTCCTTAAAAATCCAAAGTGGGCAAGACATTAAGGAAACAGCATAATTCAATATAATCATTATCACCACCCAGCAATTACTGAATAGTAATTCACCGCATTTTCTCACACGACTACCTTGTGCATGGACAAGCCAGATGCTAAAAGATATCCTTAACAAGATCCTGTAGCTCTGATATAAAGCCACTGTAGCTTCATATAAATGTTTTTGCATTGTCGCCTAGTCTTTGAGCACAAGAACTACCTTTGTTTGTGTAAATCAATACAACTTTATGTACTAGGACCTGGTGCCCAGCTATGATTTTCAAAGAGCAGGTTTTTCAGAACCTAGTAGGAAACTAGAGAAAACAAGGTCTTGAACCTCAGCTATCTTCTTTGGGGAAATAATTACCTTGTAGAAAGTGGGAGCAAAACAAAGTAAACCAAACTGCGCCACCCTTTGCCATCAGATGCAAACAGCTAAAGACAGTGTCAGTTAGTCAATAGACTTTTTGATTTCTTTAACCTTCTTCTATTCTGAGAGGCTGTCAGTTAGATTACATACAGTTAAACACACCCAGATCTTGTCCAGAGAAACAACTGGCAAAAAACAGTCTAGCCTAGAGAAAATAAGAGAAAGTATGCCCATACTAATTAAGTCCACAGGATTGGGTCCAGATATTCTTTCTGAACTTCTATATAATTTGGTTTCAGTTTTATTTTTTTCCACACCTGCTTTGTAACCCTATAAGTAAGTAATCTTGCATCTCAAATCAATACTCTTGCCCCTAACTTAAATCTCTTTTGAACACATTCTTCAAAACTGTTTGTTCTTCACAAACCTGTAATATCTTTTTATGAAACAGACCCTAGCAATTTTTGACAAATTTGCAGAAATGAAATATGTTCCAAATGTTTGATCCTTCTTAGCTTTGATATCCACAGTAGCTGCTTTTATGCTGACATTGTACCTATGCAAAAGAATTAACAACAAAAATACTGTTAGCAAAATTTAACATTGTAAAAAAATAAAAGAATGGTAACAGATATTGAACAACAGAAGTTATAGTATTGTATGGATAGCTTTACAATCCCATTTTCATAATAAAATTTAGTGAGACAGGGAAGAGAGAGTCTCACTCAGCTGCACCTGAATCAGGCAGACCAATATTAGTCAAAGTGTCAGACTTAACTAATTTTTTTAACCTATCTTTTATCTGCCTTAATTTCCCATACTGCAAGCTGTTTCAAGTAGAAACTAGATACTACCTTATCTACAGCACATTTTTCTGTCCCTCAAAATCACCATCTTGATTTGCATATTTTGGAATTTATTCACATTTTAGCAGTATGTGTAAATTACTGATGGAAAGAGGACAGTGATAGCTCAGAAGCAACAGACAACTGAAACAGTTGAAACACAAACTGGAAATTCAACTTCAGGAAATGAATTACTATGTTTTTAAATTATTGTGAGGATTGACAAAAAAATAAATTGTCCAGATTATTTTTCCATTATTGGAGCTATTCAAAACTCAACTGGACAAATCCATGAGCAAACCAGACCCTGCTTTGAGGAAGGGGGGTTGGATCTGCAGAGGGCCCTTCCAACTTCAACTACTCTACAATTCTACTGCTTTGAGATTCTAGGATTCTAGGAATAAGTTAATAATGACAGCAATTGCTGCATAACAGGAACTTGACACAGATTTAACTAATATAAAACATCCTCAGAGAATACAGAGGGAGTACCAAGAGAACTCATTTGGCATTATGGCATGTGCTAGTTGAAGCTAACATTTCTTTTAAGCGCCACTTTGGTAAATTGCTCTTCCTCAGAAAATACAATTCTCTTAAAAGAGAAGTGCAGGAGAAGCATACATTCTATATTAAGAGATCAGATCAGATTAGATTACCAAATCACATAAATCAGTATTTATATTTTCATAATATGAAAATATAGCTCAGGCCTCAATTAAGAGTGCAATAATTATTTGTTCCTTGCTGGCTTAAGTGAAAAGAGTTTTCAATAACTATTGCTATCAGTTTTATTTTTCTTAATAAAGGGGTGGTGGGGAGGGAAAGGAACACTAAAAACAAGAGTTAAGCATGTTTTCACTTGTAAGGAAGAGCAACCTCCTGGCTGCTTTATATGGAAACAACTCAGGAGAAAACATCTTATACTGTAGACGCCATACCTGGAGCACTGCAGTACCTCTAAGGTACAGACCTGGCACCTTTGAAATATTTAGCACTTCCAGCTTCTACTCCAGGCCCTTCTCATCCACTTTGCCTGGGCTCCTGTGCTTCCCAGAAGAAATCCCCATGCAGTGACAGAGTTATTGTTCATCACCCCCAGTAGTCTGCAGTCACCCATCTACTTCTCTACATAAAACACTGCAGGAATAAAGAGATGAATCCAAAGGCAGCTTAGAATAGAAGAAAGAGTGTCAGGAAGATTAAAAAAGAAATAAATTCAAAGCCAGTATTCATGAGAAAAAACATACAAAGAAGTGGGGAAAAAAGAAAGGGGTTATCCATTCTAGTAGAGCCTTTTGCAAGGGAACAACCAAATAAGAGATAGGAGAGGAATAACGTGAAATACCACTAGATGAACAGTTACCAAAAGGTGGAAAAGGACAGAGCACAACACTTCTGGAATAGTTTGTTCTATGCCATTCTGCTTTTCCCCTCAAATTCCAGAACATAAATATAGAAAGTACAAAAGACTTAGTCAAGAAGTCAAGATTATTTCCACCAGACCTGAGTAAAGAGGCAAGACAGAGGGGAAGATTGCTTAAATATATACAGACACAGATATACATACATGCAAACAAATAAATAAATAATGTGCACATTATGAAACACTATCTGCTGGCAAGTTTCAATCACTGAAATTATACTTAATTCTCAACTTGCTTGGTGGACAAATGGCTTCCAAGGGTGGGGAGGCTGAGGCTAAAGTAGAGGATAGAAACCTACTAGGAACACCAAACAGCCTATAACATTCCTCTCTTCTTTTTTTTCCCTGTCTTTGGCTCCCATGCATTTTCGGTGCTGCAGTTCAGCCACCATCATATTTTTGCATGTGGATAATTGTGCTACAGAATCTCCCTCAAAGACTAACTTGTCCAAAAAGGCATCTACAAACAACAACATTACTGCTTTTTGAACAAAGCTATAAGATTAATTGTATATTTACACTAATCCAAATTTGTTTCGGAGGATTGATCCACAGCCCAGTGTACCTAGCTCATTACTGCATTATGCAACTTAATGAAGTAAAACATATTAGGTGGGAAAAAGAACTGGCCCAAATCAAACTGATTCTGAAATTTTAAGTATGCTGAAAAGCATTGTTTGGTACAGTGCTTATCCATAGGTAGAAAATGCCAAACAGGTATAGAATATTATATTAACTTCAGGTATTCTACTGACAGAATGACAAAAATGACAAGAAATTTCACTTTGGAGTTAAAAAAACCAAACAGAAAATTAACCCCCTTTTCCTGCTCCCTGTTCTTTCATGCTAATTTAATAGGTTTAAACACATCCCCAAAATCCTAAATTTGTACATTACTTAGCTTTACAGCAGTGAGCAAAGCACACATGTAAAGCCTACAGGAAAAAATAAACAACCCAAGATTGACCGTTCCCACACTTTCCCACATGATGGAAACATATCATCACATTACAAAAGTACTGATTACTTTGGTTTACTGAGGTGTTAGGGATTTGATTCTGAAGACCACAGATAACTGCCACTCTTAGAACAGACAAGAGCACTGCCGAAGTCTATGAACTTCAAACACTTTCATAACAGAGAAAAACTTATTTAGTTTTTTTCATGGTCTTAAGGCATTACTTGTTCATAAAGATTGTAGTCCACACATTATAACAGGAAGTTCTCATTATCACTGAATTACCAGGTAAAAATCTGTCAGTAGATAGAAGTCAATCTGGCACACAAGGATCAAGGCTTCCCTCTACAAGAGTGAGAATCTGGAGCTGCAGCACTGCCTTCCCTGATATCTTGGATTCGTATTAGTGGTAAGAATAGAATTTGAATCTGACTTTGTGTCCCATCCTGAGTACTCAAGGGTAATGAGTACTTTAATTATAGCTAATCTCAGCACCTTCTGAGTCAGGTGGGTCTGGATGTAATAAATCAAATCAGGACAAGAGCGTTATTAATGTAAGAGACTTGTCACTATAATCAACTTATTAACTGCATCACATCAAAAAAAATCACTAGCAGCTTCTATGCATACACAAAATACTTCAATACATTTCATATCAAGAGACAAACTAAGACATATGGGAACAGTTGCTATGTACTTTACCCAAATGTTCACTATTTTTACGATTTTGCTCAAATAACTTAAATTCTGCCTTTCAGGACATCTGAGATACCTAGTCTACCTCTTCATTATGCGTGCTATTCATCCAACCAATTCAAATGTGCCAGTATACAGGAAGGATGAATGAATTCAAATAACAATGCTCAGATCTAATGCAGTAGATGTTGAAGAACATACTTGAAAGACAACTTACCTAGGTTTTTTTTCCAGTACCAGTATCTATTCATGAAGGATGGGAAAGGAAGATTGTTATATAACAGACAGTTTTTCAGCCTCTAAAGAAATCTAATGGATTTAGAAAACAAAATCTAGTTTGAACTATCCTTGAAGCTGAAAGAAGTTTCTAGATGCTTAGATAGTCCAAATTCCACTACCCAATTAATTATCACTTTTTTATTATTATTATTATTATTTGATGGAAAATCTGCACCAACACTAAATCTAAAGTTCCTTTCCACTCAATTCCACTGGAGGAAAAAAAAATAAATCCCAGAACTTTCAGTAATACTTTAGTCAGTCACTCACAACACTGGGATAAGCTCCTGACTGGCAACAAAGCTAACAGATGTTTCTATTTCTGGCACTGCCAATTTTGATAGAACCTCTTATGCTAAAAATAACCAACTGAAAACTTCTACCTGCATATAAAGTATAGTGCACACACACATTGATAATTGTCTAGGTACAACATGGGATTCAGTGGAGAATTGGTCCTCCATGTTTGCTGATGGTGCTAACCATTCTTTTGTGTACAGTTTTATGACCAGATTTCTCACCTAAATTCTGCCTTTTCTTTTGATGATGTTGTTTGCTGCAGACAGCCACAGTTCTCCTCTCTGGTTTTAACACTGCTCTACACGTTAATGGGCCTCTTGCTTAACCATAGCTGGTGAAGAACCCTGGCAGTCGGTCTGCCTGGTTCCGATTTATACAGAGGAGAAGGAAATACGAAGTTAAGGTAGTACACTGTCATGCACATTGCAAGTGCAAATGCAACTTTTTTCTCACTGTAGGAGACAATTTGGAAAAGAGTAAGAAGAGAATCACACAGAATCACAGAATAACAAGGTTGGAAAAGACCTTTAAGATCATCGAGTCCAACCATTCACATTCTAAACTAAACCATATCCCTAAGTACTTCATCTACCCTTTTTTTGAACACATCCAGGGAAGGTGACTCAACCCCCTCCCTGGACAGCCTGTTCCAGGCCCTGACAACTCTTTCAGTAAAAAATTTTTTCCTAACATCCAATCTAAACCTGCCCTGGCCCAGCTTAGTGCCATTTCCCCTTGTCCTATCACCTGTCACCTGGCTGAAGAGACCATCACCTACCTCCCTATAACCTCCCTTCAGGTAGTTGTAGGTGGTGATAAGGTCTCCCCTCAGCCTCCTCTTCTCTAGGCAGCAGCAGCAGGCAGTAGTACAGATACTTTTCCATAGGTAAGCCTGCCTATTTCGGGCAAGAAGTTTAACATTCAAGACTCTTGCAAAGTTGCTTTATATATGTGATTATTGGAATGTATTTTTGTGTACCTAAATGGGATTAACCAGCCTTCTCCCCAAAGTCTATAGTAAAAAAAATTCTAGAGGCAATATATTAAAGAAAAAATGACCAACACTAAAATGTCTTGATTTGCTCTTGTAACCATTTGGGATGTCTGGTTAATATACAGCCGGTGTGGTGCTGGAGACTCTGCATGTTGTTTCCCTGTCAGACTTCTTTCTGACAAACATTCTCACTAAGCTGCAGAGCATTCTTGCCTTCTCTCCCATCTCTTTTCTCCAGATTGACCTAAAATCCATAAAAGGTGACAAGAAAAAGTTTTGCACAGAACACAGCGCTAATAGAGCGGGCTGATAAACTTTGATCATCCATTTAAATGGAGCACCAAGGAACAAAGATATGGCTACTTCTCAAGACAAAGCAATTTTTCAAGAGTGAATTCCAAGCAGGTGGTAACTAAGCAACAGCTCACCTGTACAGGGACTTTGATCACTTGACAAAGCAGATCAGAGCAACACAACGGAAAGAGGACTAGAGATTACAAGAAAAAAGGGTCTTTTCTTGGCCTATCAAAGAGAAATATGGAAAATAGACCAAGAGATGCTGCAAAAAGTATCCTGATGATTTGGAGAAGAGAGCAGCTGAAGAAAGGAGCTCATGAACGTTTTAGTAACCATGCTTTATACTTTGAACAGCTTACTTCAATACTTCTATTGCTTCAGCCAGTGTTGACAGAAATATTTGGGGGACTGAAGAAGAAAAGTGCCTCTTCCTAAATTCAGGCTTGAAAAATGACAATTTTCTGCCCTTGGCCCAATGCAATACCCGTGTGGAAAGAGAAGGCCAGTAAGGAAAAAAAGATGGATGTACAGAACTTCAGAGGAATTGCAGGGACAAATGGCAGCAAAGCTGGGGAGACAGCTGCTGCAGCCTAGGGTGGAGTCTATTTCAGGATGTAGTGGCTAAGGGCACATACAAAGTTTACTGGTGTGGAACTTCCTCGGTGATGAAAAAAAAGAACTTCTTAGGAGATTAGATGTAGAAATTAATTAATAGATAGGAGATGAGAACTATATGGCAAGAATAGTATCTATAGCAGTCACTGTCACAGACGCTGGAGACAGGCAATAAAGAAAACCCAGATGGCAGGCCAAAAGAACATAATCATTTTCAAATACCTTACAATTCCACTGATTATAAAGTTCAATTTTAACTTCCTGAGGCTGAAAACATTATATTACTCCTCTATCTGCATATTGCAGAACTGTTCTGGTGCTGCCTCCTAGACGAATTAAAACTGCATTTGCCTTCAAAGGGAGTTGAAAATTGGGCAGCAGAACAATATTAGGTCCTGGATTTTTAAGTATTTATTTTTTTGTGGGGAGAACCTGTATTAGCTTCACAGACAGGAAATGAAAACGTTATAGAATCATGAGGTCAGTAGTTAGACTGGTACTTCTCTTTGTGAAGAACCTCGCTATCTTTTCTAGTGGTTGAAGTCACTACACTCCTGAGGGAAAACAGAGAAGAACATTTTAATTAAAAATGAACATCCACAAAACTTTATAAGCCATTTTTGCAATTTCATTATTCCAGCTAAAGAAGAAAGATACTAAAATATTATTAACATCCCTTAAAATATTTATTAAGGGAGATTTAAATTAGCTGTCTCAGTCCAGCACTACTGGAATTGTTCCAATTCTTTGGTATACTCAAGGTAAGGACTAAAATAACGTTAGAATAACAGCAAGAGCACTGACAATGCAACTGACTCTTAGAGGTTCTGATGAAGAGTTTATTTTCCTCAATAATTGCTAATTATTAAACAACAGAATTTCTCCTTATTAAGTGCAGAGTCCACTCAAGATCCTGGGGATCCTGAGTTGCTGCTTTTTCTCCATGAGTTAAGACCTGCTGCAAATGACAATGATACAGCATAAACTGTCATATGTGTGGTGAGTACAATTAAAGATTTTCTCTCTGTATTTGTTTGAAGACTGACAGCTCAGCCAACAGGGCAGCCAGGTTTATGTAGCTTTCTCTAAGCTCATTGACAGTTTTCCCTGTGAAACTCTCTTCTTGGCTCTCTTCATCAGGTAAAATCCTTCTGAACCTTTGTCAGACAGCCTTTTCAAGAGCAAACTGGATAGGGAGTCCCACCATGAGCAGCTATGAAGTCTCATTAAAAAAGTCTTTCACACTCTGTTGTCCTTGTTCTGCATTATAATGATGGTTTGCCATAAAGTGCAAAGAAATGTTATTCTAATGAACAGAGGAGAGCCACAGCTACACTAAGGCATGATTAATGAGCTGAAGTCATTCATGAAGTCATTTTACATGTCTGGCTGGTGACCTTTGAGTTTGAAGAATTTTGTTGCATGTAAAGTATAATAGGAAAAATTATTTGGTTAGCATAAAACACATTAATGGTCTAACAATGGGCTCTGGAATGGTTATGGTCCAGGCAAAAAGGCAATTCTGACAAAAAAAAAATAAGATTTCTTCTCCCCACACCTCTCCTTTTTCATCCTGCTTTATTCAAATTGAGAGCCCAGTCCTGTGCCTTAAGCTCATCCATAGCTATGAGCAATAAGCCAACATCTGACAGAATTCCCTTCCCTTGGCAAGGCCAGGGGAACTAGAGAGCATCCAACAGCTGAGGGAGGATCTGACCCTGTCTGGGTTTCCAGATAGCAAAGAAAATTTAAGAAAAGTAAGATTTTCTCTCTAGAGAACTAAACTCAGTCCATTAAATCATTTGAGAGGGCCCTTGGCTTTGAGAGGCCCAGACTGTGCCCCAGTGACCCACACTGTCAGAAGCAGCCAGCAACCCCTTTCCCTCATGCAGGGCAGGTTCAGTAGAGGCTTAGGCTCAGACTGACAGATGACTCACACAGAAAGAACTAGAATTGCTTACGCTTTGTCCAGACACAGTTAGGGCTGTCCCAGTTTCACCAAGATACCTGGGAACCAGCAAAAGCACAAACCGCTAAGCTTCTACTTGTCCACTTTCATATATGCTGCATTGGCTCTGCTTTTTGTGTGACTGAACAGAGGAGGAAATAGGGTTCAGGTGCCTTTCTAAGTGCTCCAGAAATCTTCCTGCCTGCCAATTCCTTCTTCTGGTCCTGCTTCTCAGCATGTGCGGTGCATCTAGTGGCTACAGAAACCATAACTAGCTACAAAATATTTCTGACAGGGAGTCACATACCCTAGTGAGGCTCAAAAGTGTTCCCGATTGACTGAGTGAGGTGCCAGCTGGGGAGAGGAACACACCTTCTCTCACAGCAGAATGACAGGCACACCCACCAGTACTGAGAAGACCTGTTGTACTATTTACTGTAGAGTTTTGAATATGAAGGAAATGAACGAAGCTGATAGCAGCCAGTATGTGAAGGACACAGTGAGAACGGATTGATTAGCTACTTTGTTCAAACTGTGTAATGATCAAAATGACAAACGATCAAAGGCAGCAAAGGACACTACATGTGGCACTGTAAGAATTCCTCTATTCTCTTATACACTGCTGCTTCCAGTGTGAGGTAAAAACAGAAATTCTACCTGCGCTGGTATCTGTGAGAAGGAAGGAGAGGACAGAGGCTAAAAATACGGTTAACCTAGTTTAAAAGTAAAATACTGCCCTAATACTGTACATGGAGAGGAACTAAGTGGCTTTGCCAGTGTTTTCTGACTCTGCCGTGCTTTCACTCATAAATAAGAAAGAAAAGTTGACCAGATCTCAAACCCTGAGTACTCCGCTGAGAATCATTCCTCTCCTCCTGCCATCTTGCGGGTAAGAGATCACTTTACTTCTGGACTGTGTGAGCTTGCATTGGACAAAACGATTTGGGCATGGAAATGAAAACTATTTGGCATTTTTCAGTCACAAAACCAGGAGGAGTTGTTAAATAACAGGAAGAGAGAGGAAAAAAGAAAGTTTTTTGATCTTTTTTTAGATTTTCACTCAGTATAAATTAAGTTATAACATTGGCTTGTATTTCTGTTCACGTCTTCTCTTGTATGCAAATGGATAGACAAGGAAATCCCCTTTCCCTGCAAAAACAATGATAAATTCTAGCAATCAAACTCCCTTTAAAGATTTGCACCTTCTGTTGTTCATTATATACTATAGAGCTTTCTTCAAATCACTGATCAGGTTATTGCAACACTATCAGGAAAACATTAAACCACCAGAAGACAATATTACTGCTAAAAGAAGCACTTTCTGGTCTCCCTCTCTCTAGCCTAAACATGTACTTTCTTCCCTTCTTTTGTACCAGAGTATTTTCAAGGCTAGGTGGTGAACCAGATCAGCAAACCTAACTATATTGAAATTATTTCAGTTGTATTTTTTGAGGTTAAATTTAAGAAATTTGTCCCACTTCATTGTCCATTTTGTGCCAGCATAAGCATGAGGGAGGGCAGGAATGAGCTGCTGGGGTCAGGGTATGTTCGAAACACTTCCTTAAGCAGTGGAGATGGTTTAAACTGGCTTCAAGTGACAGCTAAACCCTGGCTTCCGACACAGTTATAGCCACACAGATATTCCATCATTAACCCAAGAAATTATTCCATTATAAATTCTAGCAAGGGTGACATCCTCACACAGAAAACTTCAATTTTTGATACATCTGTTTTCAGAGAGAAAGAGTAACAGGGCAACTTTTTGTACAATCATCACTAGAAGTATTTTCAACACCTGACACACAGCTGTGTGCATGCTTTAGGCCACTTTTGGTGCCAGAGAGCCTGGACTGTTCTGTGACAAAAATGTAACAAACATGGTTGTGTTCCAGAGAGCCCCTCTGCTGCTGCCAGGCTGCCTGTCTCTTGGAAGACTGAACAATGCTACAGTACAGTGAGGCTACGTGATCAGTCCACGGTGTTAGGATGACAGCCATAGATTTTGATAATTCACTTGTGGGACACTACACTAGGGATTTTAATTTTTTTTTATTTCCATGGTATGGAATAATATAGTTTAAATTTTCTAATGAGAGCTGTAGCAGAGCTAAGTGGGATTTGATATTTTGCTTAATGAGGTGTGCAGAAAATTGCTAATGGATTTAATCTGCATAAATTTCTTCTAGCATACATATTCCCATGCACCCACACACATTCACTCTAAAACTCAATTGCTAATGATGAATTTCATTTGTTCCCTCATCAGAATTAAGAATATTTAATGAGTTGTAATGTATAGTTAATTATCACATTCATAACTTAGACCTTGTCTATATTGAGGTGGGGGGAAGGGGAGGGAGCTCCTTGTTACAGCTATACCACAGCAGTTTGTATGGCAAACAGCGTAAGTGCCGACACTTGAAGATGAGGTTTGCAACAATGGGATAAACCCTGCTGAGTAGCCAGGATATGTATTTCCAAGGGAAGTTGAATTTTGTATAGATATAAAGCACCTTTAAGGGATAATGCCTGTTCCTCCAGGACTGCATACAAATATAATCAGAGTGGAGCACTGAAACCCTTTGTGAGTCTGGAAAAGAACCTGAAAGTGACTCATTAGTTACTAAGAAGGGTTCATTCTATTGCCAATTCACTGAATTTTCCACAGAATAGAGGGAAAGCAGGAAGCAAGAAATACTTTCCTCAGCAAAGGAAATGCATACAATGCATGGAGTAGCATTACATGAATTTTCCTTCTGGGGTGAAAGAAAAGGAGTGGGAACATGCCAGGAGGGCAGTTCAGCAGCATAAGCACAAACCTATGCTCAGATTGGTGTGAAACTAGACATTTTCTTCTCAAATCCCTTGAGTCTCTTGCTAGTGGCAATTAACAATGGATTTGTTTCTGAACCACAGCAAATCCTCCTGCACTGTTCTATTTTCCCCATCATCCCAGTCAGTGAGCATCTCTTTTATGTAACACCTCCTTCCACAGATTTCCAAGACATGATTTAGGTCTTAAGTATTACACTTCTAGATGCATAAAATTAAATATTTTACCATATCATTACTTCACCTTAGTCATGTTGCCATTTGCCATTAATTAAAATAACACTGGGTTTGGAAACTGTTTTGATGCGTAAATAAGTTTTGAACTAAACAGTTCAGGTGTGGCCAACTTTAGAGAAGTTACTTTAGGGATGAATCTGGCTCATTGTTTATTGGTTAAATCCTCACGTGTCTCTAACTTCTATTTATCTTTGGTGAAAAAACACTTTTTAGTTTTGATGGCAGTCAGCAAGCACATCTACTACACAATAATTAGCAATGCATGTCTGGAATGTTTGTTGAGCTATATGACCGGGGGTGGGGTGAGGAAGAAATGAAAATAAATTTGTATTAGAGAGCTGGCAGAGGCATAAGAGAAGTCTGCCATGCTACTTGCCTTGCTTCTACCATTGTACCTCTGGATATCCTTGTGAGGCTAAGCCATAAAGGCATGAGTACAAGAGAAAAAACAGGAAGAACATGGATGAAAACACAGCTGGAGACTCTTCACATGGATGAATACAGTTAAAGATATCAGATTACTATATTTTTGGACTTGCTGAATGCAACCATTCAATAAAACTTACAAAGACTTGTATTTATTAGCAACACACCACCCCCAAATCTCTTTGAGTCTACTCTTACCTGCATTCTATCTTTTACCTCTTTCCCCCTAGGAATTTATATGTCAAATTTACTGAGATTTATTGTATAGCTTGTTTTTCAAGGAAAATACCAAAAAAAATCATTATGATGACAAATAACTTCATTAAATATAACACCAGATCACAACATTTCTACCTGAGGCTTATTTCCTGAAAACCCTTGATAGACTATTAGTATTCCCATGATTCAGTACCATTCAATATTGTTATTTACATTTAGTTTGTATAATCTAGCATGCCTAAGAAAATTATTTCAGATAGGAACAAAGACAGTAAGAATAGATTTAAATAGCAATATTCTGTGTCCAGAAACCATTACATCTCAGCCGAAAATAAGCACTTCTTTCCTGAGCTGCCTGTTATCTATTCAGATGACTGAAATAACAAGACCATCTGGCTACTTGCAAAGAAGGTTACAGTCATCACCTCTGTTGCCCCTGGCCTTTGCAGGGAAGAGCATGGAGGCTTGATATTCTAGATATGTCAGGCTTGAGGGGCTGAACAGTTGCAGTCTTTCTACTATACAAAGGCAGGGGACAGTTTTTTCCTGTCTTTAACCAGTACGTTTCAGGACTCAACTCAGTAGAATGCCCTTCATCAATGAAGTGATTCTATAATCAAGGAAAGCATGAATTTCAACTGAAATCTGTATTCAGAGTGACTCCGCAGACAGTTATTTTGAAGGTATAAGGCACCTTCAGAGTTGGAGTCATGTGGAGTTGCATATTTTTACAGAACTGGGTATACTAATCTCTTATTTGAATATAGACTGGCAACTATGCTCCAGCCAAAAGCCACCTCTATGTTTGCATTGTGGCAAACTTCAGACAACTTTAGGGAGATGAGGTAAGAGTGCATTCCCTTGCCATTAACTCAACCATACTATAGTTTGTAGCAGAGGTGCACAAATATACTATGCTTTGTACTGTCAGCATCACCAAGAGTATTTGATATTCTTTCTGCAACATCCCATTTGACATTGGAGAGGCAGCCCTGGGTCATTCCTGCAGCAGCTTTAATATTCTCTGTCGTCAGGGCAGATAGATACAATCCATGCCTGCCTACAGACACCTCACAGGCAGTATATGGAGGAAAATGGGTCAGGTAAGGTAAGGCACAGCAAGCTTTAATCTATTCCCATACTGTCCACATAGGTGAAGTGTGTTGAGTCAAGGTAATGCCTGTATGAAAGATTTGCTAGGCACTTTCCTACCTGCTGCTAAAACTTACATGCATATTTAGAAAATGTTAAGGAAACCTGTTTATGCTTCTAAGCCACCTTGGGAAGGGCTTCTTTTCAGGTTTACAGCTCTAGCAGGAAAACAAAACTGGTTTGTACCACCTGCCAATGCCAACTGAGTTCAATCACAGACAGAAACACTTAGATACACTTCAAGTGCTTCCTGCCGTTCATTGTGCAATAGTGGAACATGACTTCATGTTTAGAATGATCGGGCTTTCAGTAACAGCCAGTTACAGGTAGGGAGCATTCAAACGATGAACATGGGCTGTCTTCTGCTGCTTCTTGAAACTTTCCCCTCCCACACCGCCTCCCCCAATTCCATGTAGTAAACTACATGTAACAGTTCAGTCTCATTCAGTGATTCCCCTTGCTCCTCCCCAAGCTTTGCCTTAATTTAACTCATTAAACATATTTTTAAAAAAGAACACAAGAAAACATCTCAAAAGCATGTTAAGAAATCTTCTTCTTTTGTACTGGCTGAATGAACTGTGGGAAAATTGTTCTATTATACCAGATTTCAGTATAAAACAACATTAAAAAGATTGAACCTGCAAGTATTATCTCTTACCCAGAAATCTGAATTAGGTTACGCTAATGAAAAAATTCCTAGTGTGTTTATATTTTATATGCATACATAACTTCGTTCCTTAATATGAGAGGATTTTACCTCAGTGGAGCATCCATGCACCTGCACAGCAGAATCCTACAGATGGGTCTTAAAATTCCAAAGGGGGGAAAGGGAGATAAAAAAATTAATCTGGTACTTGTGGAATTTTAAAGACATACTTTTCACTTTAGTGTTGAAATTAGTTACTTATATTATCCTCAGTCTCCAAACAGTGCTGTTTTTGACAGAGGTTTACATGTAGGGTTGGTTTTTTTTTTTTAAAAGTTGATACAAGTGTATTAAAATAGTTTACACTGATTCCTTAATCCAGATTTCAAACGTGAAACTTAAGTAATGCATGACAATTGCTCTCTGGTTTCGATAACCCAGTCCATTTTCAGCAAACAATTACATTGGCTAAATTGGAATAGACTATATAGCCATTTTAATGCAAGTTGTAAAAGCAACTCTTTCATCACTGCTCTTAAATTGTTGTTTAAAAGAGTACAAATTGTTTACAAGGCTTTTAGATAAAGTTCCTACAAATAATGTTTGCAAATACATTCTTTGTTGTTTGCAATATTAATAGGGTTTTTTCCATAATACAAGCAGGTAATGCAGATATAACAAATACATTCTAATTATGAACTACATGTGCGAGTCTGCCAATTCCCACTGAAAACACAAGAATTAGATGACTACAAAAACACTTAAAACCTCTTGATTCCAAGTCATTAATTTTAACTAGTTTGAAAAGGGACCAAGGCATAACTGATATCTGGCTGAAGGGTTAGCGTGAAGATTTTTTTATTACATAATATGTTATGTTCTGATAATTTTAGATATAAAATGTAATTTTAGGAAGTTGGAGAATTTAGTGATAACCAACTGGTTTTCACTGAATTAGAAGAGAACTTTCTGATGGTAGCCAGGAATGTAAATCAGAAGGAGTAGATAAAATACTTTGCTTATAATTCTTTGAATAAGCCACTGTCATGATAAGTTATGGGGGAAGAGGTGGTTGAACTGGGGTTATGTCCTTTTTTAACCTAAAATATTTAGAAAGAAACAAATAAGGTCATACATAGCCATAACACAGTATATCATTGTTAGGCAATCTGTATGTAAGTAGGCTGTGATTTCCACACATTCAGTAGCTTCTCATCTGACCCTTTACAACCAGAGAATTTCCAGGTGCTACACTGGAATAACTACATAGTTACAGCCTTATTTATACTCAGTACATCCAGAAAAGGTACATGGAAACACCCATTGCACTTCTTATGACTAAGAAAACTGTTACATTTTGTCATGTCTAAGACCAATTACATGACCCAAATATTGACAACACCAGGGCATCATTGGGGACACGACAGGCCAAGTACAGCAAACCAAGTGAGAATGTTTATTAAATCTCTACATTGGCCTATCGGTTATGTCACGCTGGGTTATGTCATTCAGATTTCATCATATCACATCCTGTCTGTCAAATTATAATAATGCTTGACTGGCAAAAAAAAAAATCTAATATAAAATTGGATTGTATCTCACCTATTTGGGGGTTTTGAAGAGCACAGCAGATTATATGTCCTTTAAAGTATTGTAACTTTCACCACAGACTCACCAACTTGCTGTTCACTTCTAAAAGAATCTTCACAAATGAATGCCCCATGTCATGTAAGTGTGCAATAAATTGAGACATGTCAAACTTGTAAAGTCCAGGTAACAGCTGAGCTATGTTTATAAGAGTGACTGAGTATCAAATGAAATAATACTGAATGTTGTCAGTTTTACAACTCAAGCATTAAAGCATACAGGACAAGCGTAGCAAGCTCCCTAAGCCACGCTGCGTAGCCACTGAAGCCACAGAGTACATAGCTGTAGCTGTGTGATACTAAGAGTATTGTTTCATATTTAAGTTTCTAACACAAATTTTAATATCGTGTCCTGGCTTAATCAGTTTAGTTGTATCACTATGCATTAAACAGTAACATTGAAGTCCACAGGATAATTCAGCCACATTGGTTGAAATGGGACCCAAGTCAGCCATACTTCAGCGTCACTTTCCAGGCAGTTAAGCCATGACTCCTTTTACACAGTTAAAATAAAAACTTCCAGAACAGCTCCTATTAAACATAGAGGAAATATATATATATATTTTAAAGTATGTGATGTACAGGCTATCTATAAAACTGACTGAAATCACTTTGTGAGCTCTTCTAACACTGGCATGCTTCATGTTAGGCTGCTGAGCTCTGAGGTTGGGGAAGCACACAACCAACAACAGATTTTCTGCTTCAGAATTTTTTGCCATAGAAAATACAAAAAAAAATTTAAATTAAAAAAAAAAAATCAGTGAGTTGAAAGATTCCTGGAAGTCTCTACTGGTTTTCAACTGACCAGAAGTATAACTCCTGAGGTATGTTGAAAAAAAGAAGAAAAGGAAGAAGAAAAAGTGTGCTGCCTTCCTCAGTATCTTTCTAACAGAGCAAGTGCAGATCCAGTTGATAGTCACAAATCACCTCCTTGCACAACAATGTCAAATCATTCAGGAAAATTTTACTTCTTGTACTACTTGTACAAGAGAGTGTACAGTAGGAAAAGCTGAGTAACTAGTGTTGAGCTGTTGTGATCATGGACCCATTTTTTCTTTAAAAACAAACTTGTGACAATGAGGAAGCAGAACAGAGTAATCAGAGAATAGAGATGGACACGCTTATATTTGCCAGGTATGCTTTTTGAGCCATCTGAAGAGAGTTTACAGAAATATGAAACTGGAAATTTCAATATTGCTCTCTAATTGTCACTTTCTCAGGTGTGGGCAATCACACACAGTGTTTTGAATCCTGGGCACAAGGACTAAACAATTCACATTTCTGTTAAGAGAAAGGGGCTGCTGGTTCAATCTTGCACACAGACATGTGCACACACTTTGATGTCACTAAGTAAACCCCAAGGTTCTCAGTCAAATAAAAGTTCATCACTGGAATCTGATTTTTAAAAAAAGTGAACATATCCCAAATAACATCGTGATGGAAAGTGGTGTTGTATGAAAGACACTAGAAGAGAAAGCATTTTCCTTGTAAGTGAACACCTATTACACAACATGTTAAAACAGATTAGCTTTCATCCTCCTATAGGCCCAAAGTGTTTGAAACAAAACATTTGTAGCTGTTAAAATATTATATAAGACAAAACACATGTTCCCAAAATTATCTAATAGTCTATGAGGAAAAAGGTTCTTTTTTTTACATAATTTTGTTTGCCATAACATTGCTACATCTCTGTTGGCCAGGAAAACGTACAATAGATTTACTCAGGAGCTGAAAAGAAATGCTTGAGACAAAAAAAAAAATTTAATGGGGACTGTCATCTAGTTTAGGCACCCAAAATATATTTCACCTTTTCTAGATGCTGTCCTCATCATACCAGAATGAAGAAAGTGAAACATATCCCTTTTTCTCCATAAACATCTTGCTGCTAGAAATATTTTTGTACTGTTTTTAGCACTGAATAATATTTTATGATATAGGTAGAGCAAATGAAGAAGTCTACTTTAGGAATAAAATGTTACTTAATAAGAGTAAACTTGACTGTTTCTGATAAATAAATTTAAAAAAATAACTACCCAGAGTGAATTATACATAATCTTATTTTCAAATTAAAGTCTCTTACTATCTACAAATACCTTATTAAACACTGATACACAGCACTTGTTCGTCCTGCTTAAATGCAGACATCTATTTCATAAATGCAATATTTTAAATGCATTTATTTAATACGACGCCTACCTCTGTACTACAAATCGCTTTTATTTGTCATGAATTCTAATGCTCATTTTTTATTCTGCTTTGAAATATCCATCCACTCTTGGCTTTCTTTTCTCTCAGGCTTTGATATATTGGAATCATTTCCCCAGGCAGCAATCATTGTTGATAAAAGAGTTTGAAACTCAATTCACAAATAGATAGCATATTTATGCGTAAGAGAACTAGTACTTACTTCCACTGTGTATCAAAACAAACACAAGAATAGTTTTTCTGTTAGAACTGAATTCACGCAAGACAGACATACATTCTATTTCAAAATTTTCAACCTATATTTTACAGTAGTTAAGGTTTTATTTTACTTCTGGAGATAAAGATGTAAATGCACAACTAAAAAAAAGGCAAAACATCATAGTAAGTCACAGAACTATGCATTGGTATTAGCAGCTGAACAACTGTCTGCCCTGTGGTGGGCTAATCTTAACTAAGGCCCAAGCTCCGCCCAGCACCTTGCTTGTTCCCTCAGCAGGATTGGGGAGATGGGGGGGGAGGCGCGGAATTAAATAACTAAAATTAATTTGTTGACGTTAAATAAAATCACTAATTAAAGTAACCCATTTAAATAGATTCAGATGACAAGAAGCAGAGACAGATATTCAAACACCACCTTTCCTCCTGGCTCTCCCCAAGATCAAGTTCACTTCCTCACCCTGACTCCCCTGGTCCCCCCTCCGATCAGGACAGGACAAGGGCCATGGGCAGCACACAGCAGCTCCTCCCTGCTATTCTTCCCTCTCATGCTTTTCTCGTGCTCCAAGCATGTGTTCCCATGCCATGGGAAATGCCCACCTGCTCCGGTGTGGTCTTCTCCGTGGGCTTCACAGGATATCCGCCCCACCATGAAGCACCTCCATGGTCTTCTGTCTGCTTTTTCCTCTCTCTTCTCTTCCCTCTTTCCGTTATCTGTCCAGCATTTTCTGTCCTCACCCAAATAAATTTCCACAGAGGCACAACCAGCTTCAATGACAAGCGCGGCTGTGCCCCATGGGTCCCTGCAAGACTAGCTGGAACCAGCCGTGTCTGGCACAGGGCAGCCCCCGCCTCAGCCCCCTGCAGCCAAGGCCTGGGCCCCTCCCTCCAGTGCAGCTGTGACAGTCAACACCCATTTGCATCAGGCAGCCGCCTCTCTGTTACATATGCCGCCCCTGTGATATCAACTGAGGTTCCCAAGACACCCCACAAAATCACTACCTCCTTTCAAAAAACTGCAACAAAAACCCACCCAAAACAGCCTACCAAAAATGCAAATTGAAGTTGCATTTATCTTTTTCTTAGTACTATTAATTAATTGTGGAAAGAACTATTAAACCCTGATTCATCTGTGTTCTGTATTCAGCACCATTTCACATGCACTGTAAACCAATTTGTCTTACTCTACCTCCTTCCAAATGAACAGATGAAAACAGTAATTCATTAAATTACAGATTTTTCTGTTTTTTCCAAGAAACTTCTAGGATGTGCATAATGCAAAGCCAACTATTAGTCAGATCAAGAAGAGAGGTAAAACAAGCAGATAGGACAAATTCTTCTAAGAGCAACAAGATCTGCCTGACCCTCACTGCGATCCCCATAAATACCTGAACCCTTCTGGACAAAACGTTGCAAATACGTTATAGACAGACTTTCAAAGGTAGATTAAAATCACCTCAGGCAAGAGCAGCAGAGCAGACTGGCTGCCTGGCCCTGGAACATGCCGTTTTCACAGAGCCCATTTGTTAGGCAACACAGGCAATGCCCTGGCACGACCAGAGACCTGCCGTGCTTCTCAGGTGGCTTCCCAGGGTACAGGAAGGCATTTATAGAAGCAAAAGGACATCCTACATCTGAGCTGCAGTGATGACTTTGGATTCACACTGAACCTGCCATTCCTTATTTCTGTTGCTTTGTCCCGGCCACTTCCATCTGGGTGGATTTCCATTTTGTATTAATGATCAGAGACCTAAATGCTAATGGGTAGTAGTAACAAGTAGTAGTAACTGTTCTTTAAATAGAGTCTTGTGATATAAACATGTCTGTACTGAAAACATCATTCCAGAGGTACATGCTTCCACTGACTTTTTAAACCTGTCAATAGCAGCAAAACAGTCCTGTCAAATAAGCCCTCCAATTTTCTCATGTTCTTACTGACAGCAAGCTTGATAAAGTCTTTTCAGTTACTTCACTGGGGAGATACAAGTATAAGTCAACATTGCAAGGGGATGGACAACTGCCTACTGCTTTATGGTTTATTCAGGTTTGTTTTGTTTTTTTTTTTTAATTAATAATGTGCAATTTATGTAGAACCATCAAACTTCACTGATCATAAGCTCAATGTTCCTGAGTATTAGGTTAATTCTGTATATGTGCCTCCCAGCAGAGACATTTCACATGCTGGCCAGTCTGGGAGATGAGGTCAACATTCCTAAGAGCCAAGTAAATGCCAGTGGAACCTTTCACAGGCACGTCAGATGGGAACACACACCAATAGCAATCACACTTATAAACCTCACTCAATTACAGGCTTTTCAGCTCAGGATGAAAAACATGCCTGCCCTAAAGAAATGCATTTAGGATTTCTCATTTCTGAGTGGTGAAAGAATGATGTCAGACATCCATTATTGATCTCCTCAGGAAAGAAAACGTAAAACAAAGCAGCTCTGAAGACAGTAATGCAACAGAGTTGTGCTGACTTGCCACCGTCATCTAACAATCTTTACTTCACTTTTTCTAAATACCATCTTTTAGGAGTACAGAAATGCACATCCAAAAGATGCCATTAATTGAATAGTAATTACTATTACGTTTTAATGTAAATATCATCTTTAGGCCACCAGCCATTGAAAGATAAATGCCATAACATTAAATACTGCACAGTTAATATGAAATCTTCCCCCCCCAACTGAGTAAAAATGTATAACATACCTACTACATGTAGGAAGCTGGCACATTTAATACCAATAAGCTACTTCAGATCTTTATCACACTTAAAAGATCACAAAGTCATAAGTATTTTTTAAAAGAATGTTTTTTCTAAACTTTTTGTACTCGGATAGCATTCCCATTCTTTATACCATACATTCTTTCCATGAATCACAGTAATTTTCAGCTTACACTATGAAAGCATTCAGGACTTTCCTGAAAAAAGTTGTAAGACTTCAACTTTCTGAACAGCACTAGCGATTGATATGAGATGGTGTAGGCATGTACCCCTTCTGCGCCCTCATGGGATACAAAGACTGTACACTTCACAAGAAGACTATGTATAGCATAAGACACCAAAATATTTCTGACAAATCATTAACACACCTTTCTTACCCCTTTGTAGGGAAAACTGTATAAATGTTATTACATCACATTTACCTGGAGTCCTTGCCTCCCTGTTCTTCCAGATTTCAGTTAATTTTCACTTCTGTTAAATAAGTGGTATGTCTCATCCCAGAAGGCATCAGAAATCAGAAAATTAATTAATGTCTTCCTACCAACTACTAACACCTTCTAAATCTCTGGAGATATTTCATACAGCAATTAGAGACCTTCTGGGTGAATGTGCTATAATAATGGAATATTACTAGCATGCTTCCTTCTAAACTTCAAATGCATGTTTCAAACTGCTGATTCAACTTTTTGATGGGCTTCACTTGCAAATGTAAGAACAAACACACATCACCTGTGACGATACTGGATCCTTCTGGTCATTTGGGTGTATTCATCAGGCATTCACCTAACAAGCTGCAGGAGCTGGGTTTTGGGGGCAAGGTTGATGTAAATGTTGTCCACCTTTGCTAAACTATAGGATTTAGAACACTAGCCTCTCTTTCCCTCTGTTTGAAGAGGTAAATTTTATTGCTACAGAGAGGATATTTGGGTTTACACTTAATAATGGTTACTACCAATATCTTCTTCAAGGGACTTGACTACCACTCTGCTTGTAGAATTTAGTAAGTAAGGATAAGGTCAACATAGCACATTCTTCCAACACAAATTTTTGGAATATGTCAGCAAAACAGAACAGAAAATTAAATTACTATTTATGCACAAGTAGCAAAATATGTATACTGGCAACCTTTTGACTGAATTCTAAAACACTGTCCATTCCAATAAATATTCTATTTTTTTAAAGGCAGAGTTTCTACAAAATTGCATATTGTCTCTGTCTCAGGTAATTATGGATTTTTTTTTTTTTTTAACCTGTATCTGGACATTGAAAGAAAAATAAAGCAGAAAAATGTACCACTGAGGAAGGCATACTCTAGACATATTGGCTGTTAAATAAGTCACATTTTGAACAGAATATTTTTCAGCAGGATGAATAGTATTTAGCAAGAAAGCCATATCAGAGAAAGATTAACAATGAAAAAATATTCCTATATGCTTTAAAAAGGAGATGTTTAAAACACATAGTTAATGTATTAGCTGAAAACTAGCTGGTGCTTATCAATACAATCAGACACAAGTACTTCTGCTGTGAAAAGGGAGATTTTACCTTATAAGTAGGAGTGAGGGAGGAAATCTCATTTCTGAAAACCTTCCTCTCTCTGATAAGTTTAGATACTAGCTGGATATTAAAAATGACAATTTTAAAGAAACAGCCTCTGGCACAGGAGGGTCACTAGAAGTTCCCATAATCAAGAACTTGATTTATGTCACTGTAGGAATGAGCCAAGAGGAGTGGCTTTCCTCTCTTATTCAGAGCTAAGGAGGTCTAGTTTGTCTCAGTGGCTGAGACAACACTTTTAATTTGTTCTGCTATGAAAGCAACTCCCTGGGCTACTTCATGAACCTAAGAGTCACCCAAGGAGTAGCCCTGGTAGCAGAAGCAGCTGCCAAGGCTCTCTTTGCCAGCGGTACTTTTGAGAATTGAATATGTCACTTGACTCCCTTAAGTCCCTTATGCTGGGAAACACTGAACTGAGCTCTGATTATGGGCACCACAGTGTAGAATTTGCAGTGAGATGCACTGTCAGGAAAACTTGGCTCATGTCAAAAGCACCAATACCACTGACAATAGAAGTATCTACACGGCAGTCAAGTTATTCCTGCACACAAAATACACTTTGGGAATAACAACACTGTGTATGTGACCAAAAAATTCTTTCCTTTGATCAGCCTGTGATGTTGGTCCAAGCCTCTTAGATAGCCAAGCAACCTCATTTGTGCATTCTCCCACGTTACCCACAAGGCTGGGAGGGCTCCCCTTAAACAGCTTCTTCCAATCCTTTTATAAAATTCTCCTTTGCTGTCACGTGAACGACAATCTTGACAATACTGAGAGTAACTTGTATTTGCATCTTAGCTATTGCCTACCTGCAAATGTATGCATGATCATATGCAGATATAAACACCCAATTTGCATGTGTACCTTTGACATTGTGCTCATGCAAATCAGGATCAAACCAGAAATACCCCTTTGAAAGCATGGGGGGAAAAATCTGATAAGAAAAATTGAGATAATTTCAGAATCTGAACTCAGATTTGGGAGCAAATTAAACATATTTTGGCAAATAAAATAGAATATAAGCACAAGATGACTCAAAATGCAAAACCTGTCTACCCTCATATATGCTATCCAAAAAAACCCACACAAATAAATCTACTAAAATCAATGTAGGTAGTAATTTATTAGTTATTAATAGGCCCAGTTAGAGTGTATTACAGTCCTACAGAAGCACTTTTCTCTTGTGAATTAAGGTAATCTGTAGGCTAGTAAAATACTAAGGATATTAAAGACATTAAATTCATGACACCATTGTAACTGGTTGTCTGGAATCTTGAACTTAAGGGAGAGCCCCTTTGACTTGATGAATTTAAGGTCTCATTCATAGCATGTTGGTTTGTTTACTCTTCTAAAAATCTCTGACTTAGAAGACATGAAATGTCTTTTTGACATTTTAAGTAATCCTGAAAATAATGTTATTAAGTAAACATTTGAAAAACAAAACTTAGTTATGAAAGTTTGACTGAATGGGCCTATCAACAAACCCAGTAATGAAATATAGCATAACAATGCATTTTCTAACAACACTACAATCACATGCCTAAAATTCTCTGCCTAGCAAAATCCTCTACTTCCTACCATCTGGCCTGCATGAAAAGACTGAAAGAACATATTAAAGACTGATTTACAATTTCATCCATAAACAAGAGTTTACACACAATAAAGTTTAGTATTTTTAAGCATGTCTGTATTCTTGATTTAAGGATAGGGAGGAGCTGGTCCAGTCAAATAACTGTGATCTTCTGTAGAAATGAAGGAATCAAACTTTTGTATCACAGTTAAAATGCAAGGAGAAACGTTTCCATTTAAGCTACCCCCGACACTGAGCTAGTCCAGCAGAGCCACTCTTGCATTTGTGGGAATTTGCTATTAAGAGTTTCACTGGCATGAGCAAGTCTTTATGGAGCAAGAATATTAAAATGTTCAAAAAATATTTTACTTACGTAAAGGTGTCAAAAATTCTCCAAGTCTGAATAAATTCTCCCTGGAAATCTGAGCTCTGATTAAGTGTCAACAAATCTGAAGGATGAAAGCAATTACTGCTTTCCTTTGCTTTCCCCTAGATATCAAAACAGAAACTGCATAGGAATGTTTGTTGTATTGGGTGTCTGTTACTGCACTGAATATTTCAAAAGGCTTTGTGGACATAAAACAGATGTTTGAAAGCAAAAAGGGAACTCGATGCTCTGATTAAAAAAACCCAACCAAACAAACAACCCAAAAAAAACCACACTGAAAACCCTCCTTGTTACAGTCTGCCATATTTATTTTTCTATTTACAGTTCTGTGACAAGCCATAAGGAAACACTAAAAGGTTCTCCTTAAATTTCCCTTCCGGGAATCACTCAGCAGTTTCAGACAAAAGAATTACCAAAGATTACAGAGAAATCTTCTAGATTAACAAGAAACAGAACAAGATCTTTACAATAGAGGTGAATTGGTACTCTGTAAAGTCCCTGGTACAGAAAGGACCAATTTAGGACCACAGACCCTAAGTGCTATGGCAGTAAAGTAAGAGAAAATCTGGTCAAATGGCACCCTGTATCACCTATATTGACACAACTAATTTCTTATTTCCAATCTCTTTGAAAGACAGATTTACAGCTCTTCTTTTCCTCATCTTTATCACAATTTCTGTTTCTCATAACCAATTTTTTCTTTCAACTACTTTAGCTCCTTGCACTGAAATCTATAAATTCCATTTCAGACAAAATCTGTTCCCAACTGTTATCCTGCAGCACTATTCTCACATTCTGTCCTCACACAAAAATCTCTGACCCCTCTCTCTTTTTCCCCTCAATAAACAAACAAATATCCAAGCCTCCAGCTTCCCTAGTGTCCTTTCCTTGGTCACTGGTAACCAGGGAAACCAGATACTATGGTAACTCAGGGATGAAAAATCATACACTTAGTATATTCCTTAAACTCCATACTATATAGGAAGTCCTCATCTCTTTCTTCTCTAGGCAATGAAGTGGTAACAGAAATAGAGGCAGCAAATTTCCATCTTTACTCATTCAACCATATAAATCTGTATTTTCTGTATGGTTCCCTTCCAATTTTCTAAGTGCCTTACTATTTTTAGAGCCATTTCATGTTCAGTTCAGGTTGCTATAAATTAGACCTGAATGCTCTCAATGGTATAATTGCAATTTTAAGATTTTGGGTCTTAGGGTTTTTTTTTTAATGTCTGAAGTTACTTTCAACTAGAGGGGAAAACACCCTCCTCATACCCTATCTGATTTTTTACTGAGCCTCAAAACTATCACAGTCTAATATCTTAGTTGAGATTTATGTCTCAAGGGTGAGTCCATGTAGAGTCTCTTATTCCATAATTTTTTGTCTTCCCTGAGAAAGGATACAAACACAGTTCTCTTTCTCTCCGATATCTAACACTTACTTTCATGAAATGCGGAGGTACCTGATCTCTAAGACTTCAACCCTGTGCCAATTTTCTTTAAAATGGGTCAACAAGTTCAAATGTTATTAAGGAGCCACGTGCCAAGGGTCAGGTCACAAGAATGCCATATTTGAGGGAACTGGCTTTAAAAAACCCCAACAAACAACAAAAGTAATCAGAACTAAAAATGTAGACATTATCAGTGTTCCAGAAATGTTTAGTCATTCTTGAAGAAAATAAGAACCAGTAATTTTATAGCACAGTTGCTCTTGTCCTAAGCCCATTTACAAAACTCGTGCTAGCATTAGCAAGAATAATTATGCATCAGCCATGTGTTTTACACCTCACAGAAATCCACTTCTAAACTCTACTGTCATATTCTGTGGAATACAGACCTCTGACACAGTGAATTCAGTGGAATGGTGAGGGAATAAGTCAGAAAGCAGCCAGTATTAATGTCTGTGTGGGACACATGTTCTGTCCAACTTACAGTTGAGAAAAATGATGGGAAAAATGATGGGAAAAATGATGGCAAGCGCTGTTTTATAGTATCATTTACAACCCGGGGTCGTTTTTATTGGTTGTATCCCTAGTGTCTCTGTCCCCTGGATGATTTCACCTTGGCTCTACCTCATTTGCTGGTTGACTGAGATCCTCTGAAAACGCAGGTCACACTGGAAAAAAAATAGCATTAGCCTGGTCCAAAGTCACAATACAGTCCAAAAAGAAGATAGACCAATCTGATTTGAAGAGATCACAGGTTTTTTTCAGGTCACTGTCTCCCAAAGAGATCTGAAATAATGCCATGTAAAAAAGTTCTGGCAAAATGTCCTGCTGCATTTTACTCGCTTCCTGTCTGGCATCTTCTCTTCACCCAAAGCACTGAATGGGCAGAGCATTATCCAGAATGTAAATCACAATATTTCAACAGCCATGGAAATTTGAGGTGTATTTGGCCCAGCACTTTTTAACCCTGTACCCATGAAACATGCTTTATTCACAGGAAGAAATGCTTCCCATGAACAACAGTCATTAAATTGAGCTTGAATTCTAAAACAATTTTAGGTTTGGTTCAATATTTAAGGATTATGTAGGCACTGGTTTTAAGCAATTAGCACAAAAAGAACTTGCCCAACAACCTGTTTGTCTGTGTTTTTCTATGCTGAATGTGTGCCCACGTGTCCTAAGCACTTACAAGCTCACCACCTTTCAGGCACTGAAACTAAACCTTGAAGGAAAAAAAAAAAAAAGGGCAGTAATCAACGTAGAAACTGAAATACCTGCAAGTTCAGAAGCCACTGAGAATTTGCAAGAAAACAAGTAAACAAAGAATTTTAAAAACCCACAAAGCCCCAAACATACAAAAAACCCCCCAAAACAAAACACCACACTGCCTTGCCTACTAGCCAGTTTCCCAACATAATTCTCGCTTAAGGGGCAAAAATACTCTTTAAAAATACATTAATTTCTACTAATTTCATTCACCTTGGATAGCCTTCAAAGGTCAGGCCAAACCTAGAAACAATTTTTAATAGTCACTCACTTCTGCTGCATGTGCTCCACATAGGCTATCATACAGGCCAAAGCCTCGCCCCGGATCTCCCCGCGCCTAATGCACTCCATTTAACAGAACGACCCTACAATGAAGAAGTGTTGGGGTCCAGTCAGCCTGATCTTAGAGTCAGAAATGAAAGAAAATTTTTTCCAGCAGGTTGAAGAAAGAGACAACTCTGCTCTATCTGGCACTTCTTAGTTCTCATACCTCTGCTTCAGTTTTCAACTTTGTAAAATAGGACTAAAAATGCTTGCCTTCCAGGTTAGAAGCTTCAGTTCTATTTTATGATTTGATTTTGCTGTTCAATGTTGGGGATGGGTGGAGGGGAAAAGAGCTGTAATGCTTGCATAACAAAGGAGCAAACAGCAAGTTTCATTGCAGTAAATCCCTCCTGAAATCTCCATTGGATTCAATAGGATAGCTATATTCCCCATAAGTCCTGAAAAAAACCCCAACTACTAAGAAATAACCAGTTAAGCCAAAAATCTTTTTTATTGGTATCTCCTTCTCTTATTAATCACAATGAGTCTTCAAGCATTTGAGAATCACTGCGTATCTTATATTCTTTTCCAGACAATACAGCATCCACAAAAGACAATTATAAAGTGAGCTGCTGCTCCATTTGAGACACCAAGCATCTGATTTCAGAAGTTCTGAGCACCTAAAAAAATTCACTTGAACTGGCATCATTTAGGAAAAAATCCATACCACCAAACTTCCATGTCACATATTTGATAGCCTGAAGGATCTAGACTCAGAAATGCCTTTGCATAACTTGAGCTTCCTCATTTCCGACAAAAAGTACATCACCTTCAGTGAATGATTCTCTTCTGAAGGTTTTGGAACAAGTCACATTTCTTTCTTTTTTACCCTACTTAACTTGCTATATATAACATCCTAAACTGAGTATTTCTCTTCCTTTGTAGATCACCGTATGCATTCAGCATTGAGAAACTTCAGAAATAAATAGACTATATCTAATAACAAGCAGTAGGTTCAAGAACAGGAAAAGTTTTAGTTCCAAATTTTCAACAATTTTAGGAAAACGGATATGGTAGATCAAGCACATTGTGCATCCTCTCAATAAATGTAAGGTAATAACACTGATTCTTAAATAATGACAGCAAAAAGATTTTAGGTAGCAGAATAAGTAAAACGACTGACAAAAGAATCAGTATTGGAAACTTATCTGACTCACAAGGAAATAAAAAAGCTGAAGCTATGCAAGCCATCAGCAACTGTTGATAGCCACTATGAAAGTCTCCCAACTTGTTACTGATTGCCTCCCCATGCAAGACAGTCCAACAGGTTTAAGAAGAAACATGAACACCCTTAGTATTAATCCCCTCTTACTCCCTCCTCTTTTGTTCAACTTTCTTTGAAATGATTCAGATAAATGAAACTGGTTCCCTAGTCACAGGTAAAATTAAAAATGATAGTCACATTAAGGAAAGTGTCACACACTCACAAACTAGCCCAGGAACCACTAGTTGTTATCAATAGTAAACAAGGCATAGGCTGAGGGACACATTCACAGAGAGGGAGGATTTGTCCCTTTGAAAATCTCAAGCATGGGATCTAAGCACTATTTCAGTTCTCAAAATGAGACTTCAGTAGTATTGAAGCATCCAGGCATCTCTATTGAGAAAAGCTATTAAACAGAGATTCCCTTTGGAGAATGGAAAATATTTAAAGTAAAAAATGGAAGTGTCCATAATTGCAATTCAGAGTTTATTCTGTGAGTATGCAAGTGGAAGTGAATATACAAGTGTGCATGTATTTTCTATCACATTGTCCTGTTTAGTGAAGGTGCCCAATGTTATTTTACCATTGTCACAGGACTTATTTTTTTTTTTATAAAATAATAATAAAATAAGCTTTCTGTGCCATATATTTGTAAAGACAGCACTTGCATTGGTTTCCCGGCTACCCACATGAAATGGGTTCTTGCCTGGCATCCACAAATAGAGGGAAACTATAATTTTTAATGTCAACATGTAACTCAGAAATACAGGATTTCACTTTGGCAGTTTATAAATTTTAGCAGTTTGCAATATTTTAGAGCAATTCTTCAAAGAGCAATGGAAGGAATTATGATGCTACATTTTCATTATTTTTATGATCAAGCTTTAGTGTGTTGTAAGATACATTGCTGAATTTATTTCATAATCAATTTACAAAGGAGCATGTTATTGCAAAGGCAGCAGTTTATCTTACTATTCCTTTATTTGGTGACTGAAAGATTTAGATAACTAATGAAAGTGCACGTGCCTTGGAAGGAGTATTCAGAAACCATGCATATCACTTGTAAAAAATGTGACTTTATTTTCAGCTTAGCTAGGTTCTTCAAAAAGTTATCACTGTCAATGTAAGATCAATCAGCCTTAAATTAATATGGTCCCTTTAGACATATACCAAGTCAAAAAGATCATCATAGCCAGCAAAAAGAAACAAAACAAATCTGAGTCTTCTGCATTTGAAGTAAAAAAAGACTGTCACCACTACTTTTGTTTGTCCTGTTAGGCAGAAGCCTGAGACCAAAGCTCCAGCAAATTTAAGATCCCCATTTTGACTGAAAATTCAGGAACAAATTTAATTTCATGACCAGGATTTTGTGTGCAGTCCACTTCAGAGACCAGGCTAGGTGCAAAGTGGGATTCCTCACAAAACAGTGGTACTGAATACTGAAGGGGTATTGTTCATAGCCTTCTTGCTTGCTGCACTCACACAATCAAGTTAAGGTTCAAGCCACAGTTAAAATTTCAATTAACACTACAGCAGAAGCCCTGACACAAACCACATTCAGTGCACCAAGAAGTGCAGAATACAGCAATCATCATATCTGATCCAAAGAAAGAATTCTGAGCTGGTATTAAGATGTAAAAAAAGGGGAAAAAAAAGAGTAAGTGGGTCTATGTGCTGTGGTTTGCAATAGTCCATTAAAGCGATTAACTTGCACCTCTCCTAAAAAAAAAAAGAAAAAAAAGCAAAAACTCACCAACAAAAACCACAGCAAAACACAGAATAAATCTTTTGAAAACCATCTTATGCAAATGAGATTCTTTTCCAGAAAGGAGGAGAGGGGGGGAAGAAAAAAAAATAGGGCCAAACTCTGCTCTTTTAACACTGACACATAAGGAAGCACATCATAAAATATATACTGTATGTTGATAAGCTACTAAAGTATTCCGTAGCATATACGGCCTTTCCGTTGGAAAAGAGAAGCCTTTTATTGCCAGTGACTTCATCAAAATCTTTATCTGCCTTAATGGGAATAGGTCTTTGAAATAGCTGCTACCTGTAGTGAATTGGCACCTGATGAATATAGATGGGAAAACTGCATGATCTCATTCAACATCACGCAGACAGTTGAACAAGTTCTCCTACCTGCTTAGAAGAACAGTAGCAGAGCACTGATCTATTGCATATAATTTACCTCCCCACAGAATATAATTTCTTTCCAATTGCTTCCTGTAAACACTAAGAAAAAACAGGTTCAGTATCTTTCTCTCTGGCCTACTTTCCATTTAACATGAATGTGCTTTAAAAACAGTAGGAAGGAGTCTTAGGTTGCATTAGTTATTAGTATTGAAAGGAATAGTACCCATTTCTTACATGTCTCTATCTCCAGTTTGATTTGAGAAATGAATGATACATCAAAAAATAGCCTCTCTACACAGAATTTAACAATTGTGTAAATATTCAATTTTTTGTGCAATTGGCTAACTGGGAAATATGCCAACTTCTGTTTTTCACAAAATCACCTGGGATTGAGATAAACAGTATTGTTGACATTCTTTCTGTCTTGCAGTCATGACTTTTTGGGGCTCCCATGTTGCAAGTTTCCCACAAATTTGAGTGATATTCAGTGCTGCACTCTTCTGCATGTATTTACATTAAGGAACAACTTTCAGAGGTTAGAAAAGAACATTTATGTAAAGTGAAATTTAGGTCAATTTATATTCTGCCATTGTTGTCGCACTCAGTTTGAATAAAGGTTCTTTGGAACTCCTTTCTTGCACTGCTTGATACTGGGCAAAGTTACAGAGCTGCAAACGAGGAAGAAATATTTAGAAAAATAAATAATAAAACTAGAATTATTTAATATGTGGGATCATTCTCAAAGACCTGGAATCCAACATAAAACATATGCTGCTTTTCTATTCTGAGAGGACCACTTTCCACTGCAATTCAGCAAGAAGCATGTCTTCCACTGATACTAGTGACAGTATGTGTAAAAACTGATTTTGCAGGGTGATAATTGAGAGCTTAAATTTAAAACAGCTTCCGTGATTTGTATGTTTGGTCACTAAAATCAGACCTGAGAATTGCTGATCTGCTACAGGAAGTTATAGAGGATGAACTCAAGGGAGGGAAACCTGTGATTCCAATGGTGTGTGAGGGGAACACAACATGCAGTTTGTCTTACGCAAGTACAGATTTTGTACAATCCATGTCCAAGTGGCTTTCTAACACCAAAGTTTATTCCAAGCTGTGTATTTGCTACATTTTCAGTTAGAGGATTTGTTTCTGAATTCCAGGTACTGAGGATTAATATGAACTTCTTGTCCTTTGCCACAACTATGCTTCCAAATATGAAAAGCAGAACAAAAAGCAAGGGTTCTCTATTGAAAACATGGGCATTAGCAGCTCCACAGGTAGAATTCAAAAGCTGCTCAAGGCATCCTTTAGAAATTGAAACTATGAAATTATTCAGACAAGATGACAAAATGGGAAATGCTATCCTAGAACTCTACAATTAAAGGAAAAGCGAGTTATTTAATGGACTTTTCTTGATGTTATCTGATTATCTGAGGGTAGCAGTAAGATCAGATCACTCATTTATTACAAATGCTTTTCTAATTTCAGTGTAAAATTTAACAATACCTGGTTGCCAATAGGCAACCTAATGTCTTACAAGTCTCTCTGATTAACTAAGCAAGACTTGATAAAAGAGATCTGACCTCCCACTTTATTATTTGGGGGACAGTTCTGTGACATCCGAATAAAAGGCAGTCTCCTTTTCTTTCATTCTAAGAACAGTTCCAAATGTTCATAAAAGGACTCAGCCACGGCCTTTGGCAGTTTAAGTATACTCTGCTTGTCAGCACCATTGACAAGGTTTAACAGTGATCAGAAGGTGAGATGCCAATGTCAGTACTTTCTACTGAGCCTGAGAGAAACCCAGTACCTGTTGTGCAGAAGGGCATCTCAGTGAAGGTATGACTAATTTTTTTTTTAAATTAACTATTCTGTATAAAAATAAAAAGGATTTCAGAAAACAAATATGGAAGAGTCTGTTCACAAACTGCTGTATGTACAACTCAGGAAATAGAAGCAAAGACCCATGGCCTCCAGGATCACTCCTTGCTCAGCCAGTCAAGATGACTTATTACTTCTGCACATAGCAGAGGAGAAAAACAGAAAGTAAAATTACTTCATTGATTTTGCTCTAGTGTATGTAAATAACTTTATTGTCAGTTCTGCCCTTTCTAAGAGAGAAAAAAGTTTTGTCCAATTTGCCAGTCAATTTATTTTTTTTTTTGAATCTAATTTTCATATTTTGCTACTTCCCCATTGAGGACTCGGCAAACAGTGGGAAGATTAGCAGAAATTATATTTACTTTGTAATCTATTATATGGATTATTTTAAATAGCTTTTAAACTTTCTTAATAAATTTTCTTGTTTCACTCCAATACGGTGATTTACAAAAAGAAATCCTGTTGAGAGATTTCAAGCATTTGAACTATTTGTATTTTACACTTCCACTTGTCAGAGCTGCTAATAAAAACTTATTTTATATACGTATTTAAGTACATTCATATATGTCTCAATTATAAAACAAGATTGTTTTGATAGCAAAATAATCTACACACCACTAATTTGAGGCAGTTCATTTTTAAGCCAAAACCAGTCAGTGTTTGTGAATGGCTGGGAATATACATGTGGACAGTCACTTGAGGGCAGAAGCAATAACCAGCCTGTCAGTCATCTTAACAAGCTTAAACAAATATTGATTTTGTGTGTAGATGCATACAGTATAATACACACACATTTAGAAGTGATAATAAAAATGTGATCTATTGCACTTTTCTTACTAAATACAAAATGCCAAAAATAATCTCAATAATACTAAGAAAATTGTTTGCTTGGCAAATCCATCTGCAAGAGGTCTAGAAATAAATCAAGGGTTCCTTGATGTGGCACAGCATATTTGATCAAATATGAACACCAGCTACAATTCGAATAGCTACAACAGCCTCATTAGAGACAAGAAAAGCTAATTAGGTAAAAATAAAATCTTACTTAGGTCATCTTTCAAAACAAACAGAAAAGCACATTTTCAGAGCTCATGAGTCTAAGTGACTGACTTAATATGAAATACATTATTTTCCTGTATTCTTCAGAGCTGCAGTTAATCAAAGTAGTGCACATTCTTTTCTAAGAGTTTCAAAATAATCTTCTCAGAGCATTCCAGGCTCTCTTAATAATCAGATTATCTTTATATCCTAAATAAACTACCTAGAAAAAAATCGGAATGCTGAACTTCCGCATATTCTAGGTCAAGAGACCATTCAATGACTGTGCATCACTAGTTCTGATATTAGAACTTAAATATAGTTTAAACATTAGACAAGGTTTGTATCTCACACATTGTCATGATCCCAGCTTAATTAATATGCTACTGTTGTCTTTGCAAATACTTTTTTAAAACCAAGTTTGATTTGGGAAGTTTTTATTCCCAGAAGTTAAATCAGCTTTCTCAAATGGCAATACTGATTCAACTGATATGAATACAATTGTACACATATATTTGAACACTTATGTTCTAGACTGGTCAGCAAATTTACCAAAAAATTAACAAATTAACTTGAATTACAGCCAAGGGGCCAACTTCTCTTCTGAAGTGAACTCATAATATTCTACAGGCTTCAAAATATAATTAGGTGGGTAAATAACATAAAAATTAAAATACACTACAAAGCAGACCTAGGAAAAAAAAATTACTACTGCATACAAGTAAGATATTATAAAATAACCCATTAATCTGTTGTGAGAGAAAAACAGAAATATGTATCAATACCTCTCAATTTTTCAGACCACCAACTTTTATAGACACATTCGTAAATTTTCTATTTTACTGCTTGTATTTCAAAAGTTTGAGTGCTTCCACAGTGCAAGAGAGAATTTTTTAAATGGAAGTATAAAAAAACCCCCCACAGATTAAAAACAATGATAGATAAATAAAACTTAATGTTACATTCTGCAACTACTACCTGGAACAGGCTGCCCAGGGAGGTCACCATCCCTGGATGTGTTTAAAAAAAACAAGAGTAGATGAGGTACTTAGGGATATGGTTTAGCATAGGACAGGAACAGTTGGACTCAATGATATTAACTGTCTTTTCCAACCTTGTGATTCTGTGAACTAAAAGCTAAAACCAAAGCAGCAATACCTTACAAAAATGCAAAGCCTTTTCCACAGAGAAGCAGAATTCAGAAAACTGAATTACAAGTAACATTCAAAATTATTACCTAAAAATTCATACCAACTCTGTCATTAAGTTATCATCCCTAGTGCTATGAAACTAACGACTTTTGCACGCAGCATGTTGGACTTACTTTTCCCTTCAATAATATTGTCTTTCTCCAGGCAACAAAGGAACTAATGTAGGCGGGTAAACATCATATTTAGAGCAGACAAGCAAGGACTTACTCAGAAACACAAGTCCATCACTCATAGAAACATACTAAGAGTGTCTGAACAATAACCAAATTCCTAAACATACCTAAATGTTGATGAAATGAATAACCCTCACATGAGAACTAAATTATTGAACTGAACTAGCAAGGACAACGAAAGTACAAATATCTAAAGGATGTTCTGAGGTCACTGAACAGGACAAGCATGTGCTTTTCACTTACACTTCAAAGAAGTGTTGTCATTTTCCTGGAATGTCTTATACAAGGTGACAATTTCAAGCACAGTAGTCTGAAAATTAAACCCAGGTCAGAAATAGCTGACCAGTTAATAACAACCTAAAAGCTCTCTGTTCTTCATGGGGCAGTTGTTTCAGATAAATGAGATGTATAAATATTTCATCCAATCCTTAGTTTTGCATAAATAAATGTACCTCTTGGTTGTGTATGGAAGCCTGTTCTTCCATTGCTGAGACTACAGTATTTTTTCATATTTAAAATGGGAGAAAAGGGGGGTTTATGGAATATTCTGCAGCCATGATGGCAAACTGATATTACTGCCAAGACTTTTACCATCACCAATCTAAACTTAGTACAACCAACCATGTGTTTCCATGCTTTCTAAAATTTATTTGGCACCCAAAACCAAAAATGTTTGCCACCAGTGTTCTAAAGAAAATAATTGGAGAGCAAATGATGCAGACTGATGCTCAAGAAATGGAAACTCATCACATACCCTTTTTCTTCCATTGTCTGGCAAGTGCAGTAACAAGGAATATTATAAGAGACTTCCAGTCTCACCTCTCTTTCTCCTTCACTAAATTTGCCAACTTTTCAATAGTGCTAACTCAGAGAAGTCTACATGGCAATCAATTTCTCCTTCCTTTCTCCCCCCCCCCCCCCCCCCCCATTAAAGATATGCAGCATGAAAACAGAAACCTGGAAGAGATGAGGAAAAACTCTAAATTCCAAATATCCTCCATACCCTTGTAGTCACAGGAAAGTAAGAAGAAAAACAAAAATTCCAACCAAATGTTTAAATATTTTTTCCACAGAAACAAAAAATATTTGCCAACAATGAAATTAAAATTAAATTAAAAATTTAAATTTTATAATAAAAACTGAAGGGCTTTTTCAGAATTTTAACTACCTCAATGCTGTCTAACTCCTGAAGTCAGAAACCGGTGTTTATTATAATACTCTGATGAGTTATGTTTTAGCAGACTAGCCTGGTCTGCTTGCTCCTTATGGTGTCAGAGGAAGGAATTTCAGAGAAGCAGAGTCATAACAAGAGAACATATCAACGAAAGCTTTTACTAGGACACTCCTTTCCTGTGACAACCTTCAGTTTATTTCTTTGAATATTGTTACTGGTACTATTTGTAAGAGTCCCTGAATCTCAGATTAACTACTATAATTGATTCTTAATAACTGAAGTACAGGTCTAAGTTTTAGCCAGCTCCTTAAGTGTCTTTTATATAAAACATTAATTGTTTTCTCTCTTGGAGAAGCACAGGTAACTATCATTCTATACTTCACTTTCATTGATTGGTTTATTTCTAAAGATATATGACAATTTACTTGCAGGACACTTGTTCCTAACTCATTAAGAGCGATGAGCAAACCCTGTGGTGTTCATTAAAAAGAATCTTCTGTACACAGCAGCAAAAAAATAAAGAAATACTTCTTTCAACAACAGTTCAGCCACTGTAAGGTGGCTGTAAGGTCAAAGAAATAGATAACAAATACACTGGATATAATCTCTATTGTATCTTCTTATTCTGAGTATATCCTGGACACATAAGGGTTTGATTCATGCATGTTGTTTAGATTAGTTCTGACCCTCTTGCCTAGTTTTTAATAATATTTATTTTGTGGGAGCTCATAAAATCTGAAATTTAGAAGAGAAGATTTCTGGTGAAGTAATGAGCCAAAATATGACAAAACATCAATCAAAGAAGCTTGTGACTTCTGACCCTTTCTGGGCTTGGTTTTATGACTTTCATATCTTTGAAGTTATGAAAAGGAGACAAGATATGACAGGTGCTGTGCTTGGAGAAACCACTTAGTCAATTTAATTCCAGCCACCTGCAAGTAACACCACAGAACTACTTCAGCAAATTTGAAAGTGTTCCACTCCCTACCTTTCTTTCACAGTAACAACACACAAACAATACAATAGCTTGGGGCTGTATTTGGCTAACTGCCTTTCAGTCCGTTGATGAGATACACAATTTAAGTAAAAATGCAACATTATGTTTCCACAATGTCATCTGTCAAACAAAATCAGAGATAACATTCAGAAATGGATAAATGCAATGAAAAATGTTGTTGCGTGGTCTTAAAATAGTATTATGGCCAGTTACTTCTTCCTGTATGATAGGTGAACTGAAGAAAATGAATCCTTGTATATATCACAGGTCAGATCCTCAAGTTGGATGTTTTGGCAAAATTAGAATTAAGTCCTTGTTAGTTGTTCTAGAAGATGAATACAGATGGAAAGTAGTGCTGGTTTTCAGTTAGTGAGCTTGTGAGGCTTGGGTGACAAGCATTCTCAGGGCTTTTTAATCAAAGTCTGGATACTGGAGAAGACCAAAGGAGAGAGCAAATTCCTAATTTTAATTTAGTTTTATCAAGCAGGACATTTTGGATTTGTCTTTGAACAAGCCATATTGAATCTTTCTTAAGTCAGTAAAGATGCTTCAGTTTTCAGCAGAAACTGTACCAGTGCCTTCAGGAAATAAGATTGTCATATTGTTCTTTTGGGGAGGACTGGGGCACAGGAATAGGGGAGAAGGTTTGGAAAAGAAATGTTTGTCTGCAGAAACAAGGTTATTCAAGTTACAAATCAGTTGTAAGAAAAGGAACTGAGGCAGCTCATTTGAAGGTTCAACTGTTGCTGCAGGAGTGACATCCTCCTACAGTTTCATGTAAAAACCGATAATCTGAATTACAAAGAAATCTAAGTGTAGACAATGATGTTTTAATACTTTTTTTCATATTTAAAATACTTAATACAGCAAAGATAACATTAAAAGTCTACATATTAAAAAAAAAACCCCAAACAAAAACCAAAACAGAGTTCTGAAAGTTTGTGATACATTAGATGAGAGTAAAGCCAGAAGGCAGGCACAAGGAGGAGGAAAGTAAGCGTGTGTCTTTTTGTGCCAATTTTCTCTCCTGCCTGAGGCTGCCACTTTGGTAATAACCTGAGTTTCTAACACCTTATATTACACAGGAGGCTCAAGACTCTGAAAAGCTATGTACAATAAAAATCTGAGAAATGTGTAGAGAGTAAGAGATCTGTTAAATCTTTAGGCACTTCTCTGTTAAATCCAGGCTTTCAGGTAGGAATAAATTAGTTGGAATGCTATCATTCAGAGGCAGTAAGTGACATCTGTTTTGTAATGTGGGGTAGGGGCTGTCTGTGGAAAAAAACAAGTCCTAATCTGTGAGCATACCAATATTTAGAGCACTGATTCACGTTTTAGTCAACAGATGAGAAGTTTTCAACCCTTCTCGAAAGATTTGCCCAGCTTTGTTAAATTCATGCACAGAATATAGATAAATTGCTTCTTCGGGATTTGGGTGTTAGGAATTTGGGTGTTACCAGAAGAGCATTTATATTTCTTCTGAATAATTATCACAGGGTGAGCTTCCCATTGAAGTTAATAAAATGTAAAACATTCTCAGGAGCTTCAGTCATGTCATTACTGGGGTTTTTGTGAGGTACAAACCCAGAACAAAATAGTACCTCTACACTTTCTTAGCTTACTGACAAATTTAATAACATGGTGAATACTCTCCATGCATCAAACATCAGTGGTCTTTTACACTTAATGGCTAAAATCTTTTCTCTTTCTGATATTGAGCTTCCTGGAGGAAGCAGAGAGAAGATCAAAGCACAATGAGAATGAGATGGGGAGCAAAACCCAGGAGTTTTAATCTTTCGATATTTTGAGCAAATCCCCCTAAAATAAATGCAACCCACAGTGGAAGTTAATTCTGAACTGTAAGATTACAAAGTTGGAACATGGGAGCTTCATATACAAGATAACAAGAGGATGGGTGTCAAGTGTGCTCCTTAAAAGCAACAGACCAAACAAAAAAGAGCATTTGGGACAGGAAACCTTGCTCCTTGGCGTTGTTACTGTAAATATCTACTTTGGGAAGATGTAATTCTGAGACCTTCGTAAAATATTACACAAAACATTCATTTGGATGGAATATGAAATACAATTAGTCACTTTCCAATAAGACAAAATACATCTATGTAATGTAGATGGCAAATTATGTCATATTCATCATTACCACACTGCATTTAGACTTGTTTCATTTCCATCTTTAACCCTTATTTTCCACACTGAAATTTTATGTTTATTTACTTGTAGATATAAGTAGATAGAATGATATACAGGCTATTTGTTGCTAGTGATTATGCATCTTCTAACACAGAAAATGGTGGTGCTGAACATACAAAATTATTGCATTATGAAGACCACAATGCAACTGTATGAGAGACCATGAAGTGAACAGTAATATTTAAAACACTGATTCCTTAAGTCATGAATATATAGGAATTAAAGTTCTCTTTGACACTTTAAGCAAGTCAAAAGTTCAGTGTGTTTTTCTGCAGTGCTGCACAAGTTCTATCTCCAATGTTTTGGTAGACTGTCAGTCCAAAAACATTATTGTCTAATATCTCTCAGTGCACTTATCTGCCAAATCTAACAGGGTTTAAAATATACCTATTTATACACAGTCGTAATGCTGAGACCTACAAAAAAATTCCAATTCCCATTTCCTGTAGTAATTTCATAGTTGTAAAATTCTTGTAAGTTTTTCAGCAATATAAAGTAGTTTAGTCAACCAGAAAATAGTCCTCTATCCATGCCCACCATTATTAATATTAAAATACACAAGATATTTGCACCTAAATAAAAATTCTCCCTATATTTCCTAGCAAAACTAGGAAAAACTCTTACCCATGTTGTTACAGAAATCATGTCTCCAAAACGCTGGGATGTAATTAATGTCATCATCATGAGAACAATGCAAAACCATACCGCATTCAAACACTGAATCTCACTTGGAGAACTGCTGTCAATATCCCTTTCAAACCTACCTATTTAAAACCCTCTCTTTTACTATATGTTACTTGGAACAGCAACACTCCCAAGTTAAGGATGCCATAGCACATATATTATTCATGTATAAGGTGCAGGAGCAGTTGAACTATATCAAGATGTCACCTGAAAACCAAGTCAGAGAATATGTTATCTCAGCAAACCAGAAACTCTTTACTGGCATATACTGCAGGTTTAAGTTTGATTTTGCACCAACATCAATGTGGGAGCCATAACCATGTGTTATTTATGAGGCATTTACAGAAACACAGGTTCTAAACCTGTATGTAGAATACAGCAGGAAAATGCTAGGCAAGAAGTAGTATTATAGGTTTTAATAATTCCAGGCCCCACAGTGCTTTCATACAGAACCGCCTGTGAAATACGTCATTGAGCAAGGGTAACATTTTGGCCCTTTAGGCAGAAGGGGAGCTTTCTATTCAGTGATGCTAGGAGACTGAATTGGTCCAGCTAAATCACAGAACCTTCACATTGCAGCCTGATGTGCATGAATCAGCCAGGATAAAAGCTATGATTCCTGTTGTCAGAGTACAGTCATAGGTAAAGTTGAAGGCAACTTCCTATAGATAAATTAAAAAATACTATGGGACCATTTTTCCCAGCTGAAATGTAAAAGAGTGGGGAGATGAACAGTGCCAGGTAGAGAATATAAGTACTGCAGAGGTCAAGCACTAGAACAGCAAGGAAGAATTCATAATGATTATTTTTAAACATTCCAATGCCAAGTTTTTTCCCCTTCTGAAGGTATTTGAGGTGAGTACACAAGGACAGAGCTTGTGCTTAGGCATCTATATTTTCTTCTAGGTCAAATTAAGCTAATGCAATAAAGTAATGGAAAACCACTGATGAATCTTGGCTGAAGACAGGAATGTCAACCTTCCTTTAGATAACAGAAACACTGCTTGACAGAGAAAGGTATTTGTTAGTGACTTTCCATCCACTACAAAGCACCTTGAGTTGTCTTGGCACAGTGACTTGCCATATGGAGTGATGTGTGACCTGTGTTAATTTTGTTCCTATCAAGACATTTTGTTCAATTTCCACAGAGATGTTGTGATAGAAATTATTGACTACATATGGCAGCAGGAAAACATGAAATTTTGCAGCCTTTTTAGGACATTTAGAACTGATCATAACTCTACATCAAACTCCTAAGAATTTTTTAACATTATTAGTCTGGTATCAGAAAAAAGTAGCCTTGTGATAATAAAAATAATATTAATTTCCCAGTAATGGGACAATTAACTAAGTTGCCCATCTCAATTTTTTTCCTAATGGAAAATATTTCAATATTCAGTTGCAACTCCTATATTAAGCCTTAGCAGCCATAAATTTATTTGATGAAGACCATTCCCCTATACTTGAGGCAACAACTATTCTAAGGAAAACTCTGATCACCCCCTGTTCGTTTATCTGTAATGGACAAAGTTGGTTTTGTCATTGGTTTGAGTGTTGCCCTTTTTGTCTTCCTTTAAACAATAACCATCTTTCCTCTGAATGCAAATCCATCTGTTAATACTGAGTAACATTGGTCATTCTTTACAGCCCTTAAACTAGTTTGCCTCTGTTTCCTCCATTTTCTTAATGTCTTGTCTACAAATTCATAATCTTCTGCTTATCCTATTATTATTCTTCTAGCCCCCCCCTCTTTTACAGTCTCAAACAGTACAACCGTGACTAGTTGCAGCACCCTTCTCATCTGCAGCTGGTGGAAGCTATGAGTTTTTCTACATCATTCTAATTGTTAAATTCTATTGCAGGGATTACCAAAGTGTGAATTGCAACACTAGCAAATGGTGTGTGATAAGCAGAACAGTGTTTCTTCTTTAGAGAAAACAAACAGGAGCAATTTGGGCAACCCTAGCAACTGAGTGCAATTTTTTTTTGAAACATCCACTTACCAGCCCTGGACTGGGAGATGCAGTTGGCATCACCAAGAAAACACGAAACGGTCTTCCTGTAGTAGCCAAAGCAGCTGCACTTGGGAAGCTCATAACTATGTCAACCTCATTTCATTTACATTGCTGCTTCCTTCACCAAGATGAGTGAAGTCTGGTATATTGCTTGCACTAGTGACATGAAACAACAAAATTGTGCCATCCTGTTTTGCATGTCAAAAAGTATAGGGAGATATTCTGTCAAGTTATCAGGGAACTAGTTGACAGTTGGTGAATGTCAGATAATCACAGATCATTTCATATAAACGACTATATCAGTTCCACAACTAATCAATAAATTCTGGTTTGATTCAGTACCTACCCATTTTGATGACCAATGCTACTTTAACTATTTTAAATACACTGTGCACTTTCACTAGTCTCTATTTTCCATTTAAGAAAAAACCTCTTGTTATCAAGAATATGCTTATTAAATGATTTTTTAAACAATGCTACTAACATGAGCCTTCAACAAGTTGTTATTCAATACAGATATTATTCAGTAGAGCTAAATTAAGAAAAAAAAAATGCATGTATTACAGCAGTTTCTAAATAAATATAAAGTATTTGGGCTACATCCTGTTCTGTTATTTGCCTCAGTGCAAGCCCAGGGTCAAAATCTGACCAAGCAGAAGTGAGATGCTTGAATACAACTAAGAATTTTCTTTTTAACAGGCTTTGTATGAATTCTTTTTCTATTCCACATGGGTAACTATGGGAATTATAAGGGAATTATTTGAAGACGAGTTTCACCTGGTCTGGAGCATCCTCATTAGCACTGATGATGTGCAAGTTGTAGAGAACCCATTTTTGCTTTAAAAACCTCAGCTAAAATATGCAAGGCTGGGAGGTAGAAAACAGTGAGATAAAGCTTTTGCTCACATAAATTGTAATAGCAGTGAAGACAGCAGAACAGTAGCATTTTTATATGTTAGCTAATCACATTTGTTATGAAATTATGTCCCACATGAGTCAATCTCATCTGTCAGAGTGGATACATGTTCATATGTACAGTGATATAAGAAATATGCCCAATTACAAAGGAAGCTGGAGAAGAAGGGAAGCAATATGGCTTGAAGCTCTCCACACACAATAATAACCTGCACCTAGCACGTTTAAGCATCTAGCAGAAAATTCTGGTAAATCCAGAATATTAAAAAAATATTCTGTTTACCTAGGCAACCTCTGAGAAACAATGCTGCACATTCAAATAATTTTCAATGGTAGCACAAATACTATTCCCTTCCCCCACCCTCTCCCAAGTATTTTCATCTATAGAAACACTCATAAACACACCAGTATTTTTTTCCCCAGAGCAACGTAACTTTATCCAACACCCCAGGTTGCTATCAGAAGTCTACTTTAGCAATACTGCTGTGTACAGTGTTTATTACTTTTAAGAAAGAAACAGAACTAAGGCTACAGAAACTGAAACATTTTCAACATTTTGATTATATAAACTAATAAAGATTCTCCTCCCAGACCTAGGATCCTTGAAGTCAATAGTTTCTGAAAATAAATTGTTTCTCACTTTCCATATTAAAGAAAAAAAAATTAACAATCAATAGAGAGGTCAAAAGTTTTTCTTCACTAAATGCTTTTAAAGTACTTTATCTTTCTTTTTTTCCCCTTCTCCTTTTCTTCTTGTGAAGGACACCTAACATTAGAAAGCTGCAATAATCACAGCTTCATGTGTCTCTCCGATTTCACTTGAATTTAAAAAAAACAGAGTCATGCTCAGAGGTGACATACATGGGTACATGCATTTGCTACAAATAGCTATCTTTACCCTCCCCTAACATTTCCATTAGGACACCTCATTTTAAATAAGGCTCTGATCCAGTAAAGCATTCATATCCTTATACTACACCCACCATTTAGAGTGCAGTAGAGGATATATTTAAAACATACTTTCTTTGTGATTCATATTTTTGGGCTATTAAATCTTCAGGTCAGGAATCATCTCTGACAATACATCTGAATAACATATCACTTTTACTCAGTAGATACATTGTCCTGAATGAGGTTTCAGTTATACTGAAAAATACATATCAATAATCACCAACAACTAACCTTTACCAGCTTTATGCAGCAAACATCTACAGCCACTGGTGAACATAGGTTCATTTTCTGTATCTTTCAAGTTTTGTTCTACCAAAATTAAGAAGAGGAAACCTTCTGTGTTTATAATGACAGAACAGGAATTCTACTTAGCTCAATAATTACTATCCTTTAAGACTTCTTAAATTAAGTGCAAGAAAAAGGACCTGGAACGAAGAACAGTCTGATTTAATCTTTTCAGCTCTTTCTACTTCCATCCAAACTTTTCGAAGAAATCTCATGTTTTCCTGTGATAAAAGCATAATGGCTTCTATTCTGTCCTTTCCCATGTTCTCTGTAGTTTGTACAGTTAGATTAATACTATATAGATAATACTATTAATACTATATAGATATTATATAGATAATAGATTAATAATAAGACTGGAGTAGAACTCTCTTGTATCACTCTCTAGAACTGAAAAGGTAAATTGGAAGACTTGGCAAAGTTCATTTGCACTCAGCTGTTTGTCTAAACTCTACCTCAGGATAAACAAGAAAACAGTATGAACCAAGTATTAGGAGAATGGACTGTTTGCATGGGACCGAGCTCTCCACTGCTTGCTTGAATATACTTCACAAAACAAATTGCCAGTGCAACTTATTCAATGCAGCAAGTTAGCCCACTGGAGTTTTTACACTTTAGAGTTATGATAATTGCAAAACCTTAAAAAAAAAAAAAAAAAGGAACCCATCAAACAGAAAAGCCCCATAGAAAAAGCTACTATAAATTAGACTTTTATAAAAATTTACCAGACTGCTCCTGATTGCACAGTTAGTGACAATAGTGCCTGAAGAGTGGAAAGAAAGCAATGGTTACCACAGCCCCCACTACATAAACACTATTAGGAAATGTTGGCTACTCACTGGTGGTGATGGTAGGATACCCACTAACTACACACAGAATCACAGAATAACAAGGTTGGAAAAGACCTTTAAGATCATCAAGTCCAACCATTCACATACTAAACTAAACCATATCCCTAAGTACTTCATCTACCCTTTTTTTGAACACATCCAGGGAAGGTGACTCAGCCCCTCCCTGGGCAGCCTGTTCCAGGCCCTGACAACTCTTTCAGTAAAAAATTTTTTTCTAACATCCAATCTAAACCTGCCCTGGCACAGCTTAGTGCCATTTCCCCTTGTCCTATCACCTGTCACCTGGCTGAAGAGACCACCACCTACCTCTCTATAACCTCCCTTCAGGTAGTTGTAGGTGGTGATAAGGTCTCCCCTCAGCCTCCTCTTTCAGCTAAACAGCCCCAGCTCCCTCAGCCGCTCCTCACAGGATTTGCCCTCCAGCCCCTTCCCCAGCCTGGTTGCCCTTCTCTGGACTCGCTCCAGGACCTCCATGTCCTTCTTGTGGTGAGGAGCCCAGAACTGGACCCAGCACTCAAGGTGTGGCCTCACCAGTGCCCAGTACAGGGGCACAATCACTTCCCCAGACCTACTGGCCACACTGTTTTTGATACAAGCCAGGATGCCATTGGCCTTCTTGGCTGCCTGGGCACACTGCTGGCTCATATTCAGTCTGCAGTCACCCAACACCCCCAGGTCCTTCTCTGCCTGACAGCTCTCCAGCCAGTCTCCCCCAAGCCTGTAGCACTGCATGGGGTTGTTATGTCCCATGTACAGCACTCTACACTTGGCCTTGTTAAACTTCATCCCGTTGGTCTCAGCCCATTGGTCCAGTCTGTTCAGATCCCTCTGAAGAGCCTCCCTACCCTCAGGCAGATCAACACTTCCTCCTACTTTAGTGTCATCTGCAAACTGACTGAGGGAGCATCCAATCCCTTCATCCAGGTCATTGATAAGATGTTGAACAAGACTGGAGCCAGGACTGAGCCCTGGGGGACGCCACTCGTGACCGGCCTCCAGCTGGATTTTGTTCCATTCACCACCACCCTCTGGGCTCAGCCATCCAGCCAGTTTTTAACCCAGCTGAGGGTCCACCTGTCCAGGCCAGTGGCAGCCAGTTTCTCAGTCAGAATGCTGTGAGAAACCGTGTCAAAGGCTTTACCAAAGTCCAGGTAGACACATCCACAGCCTTCCCCTCATCTATTAAGCACAAAGAATTTCTAAGTACTGGTTGTTGTGTATAATGGGAGGCCATATTAATATTTCGTGAGATCATAGATCTTTAATATGAAGTGAAGATCCATTTTCATTACAAACCAAGAGACAACCAGAGGGGGAAAGCAATAGCACTTAAAGTGTTTATTCCAAGAAATAAATAAATCTAACCACAACTATGAAGCATCACTATTCCATCTACTCAGATTGACCAACATCAAACTAATGTTTGGGAAAAGATTGTAAATAAATAAATAAAACCAGCTGCAATTAGTATCCCAGCTTTAGATTATTAATAACAAGGCATCTGCCAACCGGCCTTTTATGCTGGAAGTTAATTGGTCACCCAACTTGTACTTTTTTTCCCTATTCATCACACAAGTTATTACTTCAGAATTCAAATTTTGCTTCACAACATTTAAGAATTTGAGCTGCACTTTACAGATATTGGACTAGTCTGTCCAGAATCTTTTTTTGTAATTTGATCAAGAGATCACCAGTGACCTGGCTTCTTGACTGGTTGCACTAACTAGCAACAATTATGATAAGCAAACCATGAAAGAGCATAGGATCCAAACAGCTTAGAAACATGCATTCATCTCTTTCTTACAAACAATTATGGGCACAGAACACGTACTATATTTATATGAATAATAATTGAGAGGGCTCTTTCTTAGTATGTACAAGAACAATGCATACAAAATACACATATATATAAAATTACTGGTAAATACTCAAGAGAGGAGATGGCTAGACTGCTCATCTTTTGCCACCTCCTACCTCAGAGCCTTTTTAACAACTATTTTTTCCAGCTTCTGCCATTTCAGTTTGTAATATCCTTCCTGTTTACTCCTTGGGCATTTTACCCTGTGGGGAATGGGGTATAGGCAGCAGACAAAATACTATGTCCTCACATTCACTTTGAGTAAAGTGCTGTTTGTTGTACATTACACTGAATTTTTGCTACCGATGACTCTCAGGAAACATGCTCCTACCACTGCATGAAACAAGATCCCATGCTTATCTGCTCTTGATAATATGCCTATAATGCTGCTGTGTTATATAACAAGATACTTCTAACTGAGTGAAGTTCTCACAATATCCGGCTTTCTCAGGTAGGAAAACATTACCAGATGAGAGTGCAATACAGCCAGCAGCAAGTGCTTCTTATATGTCTGCTTTAAAAGTGCAGCCCTCTTACTCCAACCAATTTCAGTGGCCACATTCAGAAAGCTATTTGGGACAAAAAAATCCCTATCAAAGCAAAATCTTACCTTAGCAAGCTCTGATAAACCACAGTGGAAGGTAAACCACTGGAGAAGCTGCTTATGTTTACATTAGAGGACTGATCACTTAGCCATGTAAGAACAAAAATCCTATTTTTCTTTCCAGGAGAGAAGGGTCTGCATTGTCACACACGTACAGTCAATCTCGTTAGCTCAGGGTATGCAGAATTTGCTGGACGTGCAGAGTGCATATCTAGGGTAGGATTGACATGCATTTGAGCAATATGTTTAATCTAAAATTTTACCTTAACTGCCAGACAAATGGTGATAATCCTCAAACTCTGTTCAGGCAACATTTCCAGGCATTAAAAGCAGCATAAATATAAGAAAACCTGTCACATGCTAAAATGGAACATCATTTACTTCAGTTTTATCTTATATGTTTAGATCATCTTGATGTTTTCCACATAATACTTATGAGATGTATGCATCAAGTTTTAAAATAATATTGATAATTTCCTGTTCTTCAATTTTTATAAAATAGAAATTATGAAATAAATAACTAAAATTTTAATATATTTTTGGCAGGGTTAAATGAAGCCATACGAGATTATATACTGGATTAAAATATCTCAAATCATTAATACATTATATATAAGATAATTATGTGATTATCAAAAGCAGATTTCTGGAACTGGAACAGAGCTTCTTTATAATACCTACTGACATGCCCCTATAGAGATATACTTGCAAACACGTATACATAACAGAAGGACTAATACAACTTGCCCATTTGAATTAGACTGTAACAACTAGAAAGTTCCTAGAGTAAATATACTTACAAAATTAGAAAACTAACAAAACCCCCCAAACCTCAGGGAGTAAGAAAATTACTCACTGTTCTATCTAAAGTAAAAAGGAATTAATGAATACTTTCTCCTTTACATATCTGAAGTTACAATTCTTCCTCTCTGTGTATTTTACTTTTCTTACATTAATCACAAAACTATAGTAAAGCTGTAAGAGAAGTCTTCACAAAACAAAGAGTGAAAATAAAAGCCTGATTCATTTTAGTTTTATTTATTTTAATATTTTGGATAAAGGTAAATTTGTCCAAAAAATGGAATAAAGTCTTGTGAAAGCCTGCCCCTAAGGAAATCTACAGTAGTTTAGTACTATATTTGTAAATGGTCACAAACAGTTTGAACAGCCCAAAAACCCTTTCTAATCCTGCAATTTATGGCTCCTCAATGTCAGGAAGACTAGCTAGCTTTAGCTGTGTTTACTGTAGCCCTTATATTGACTTAAATTCATGGCAGCTGAAACTCTTCTTTTTCTTTAGTCTACCCAGAAATGTTGCTCAACAAACCTTTGGATGAAAAGATGTTTATATGTTTAACCATGATGCTCTGTAAGTGTAGACAGGATCCTCAAGATCAGTATTTAATACTGCATGACCTTAGTGAGGTACTTCATTCTGCAAACAGAAAAGTTTTGAACCTGGTAATGGTTGTGTTAGGCTAAAACATGCGTTTGAATTAGGGGACACATGACTAACAAGAAATAATCATAGAATGATCGAATGGTCAGGGTTGGAAGGGATCACCGAGTTCCAACCATCCTGCTGCGGGCAGGGACACCTCTCACTAACAAAATAAGCCTTGTAATAACACAGTGGAATCACGAGGATGTTACTGTCACTTCAGTACTCGGGTATATAGGTCCCTAAAACCAAATCATTTTCTCATTACGGAAAAAAGCAGTCTCTTCTGGAGCAAAATGTAAAGTCAGACATAACTTCATATTAGTCTGATGGCCCTAGGATACGGCTTGTAACTATGGGAGGTGGCCAGCACAGTAATTACTGGAATAAGACAACATCACATATCAATACATTCTGAAATATCTAAAGAGTAGTCTGTTGTGGCTGCACACACACTAGTCCAGAGCTGTACAACTTGGAGTACCTGGTTCTGGTGAGTGGCATTCAGTTTCGCCCGAAGCAGAAGAAATAGCAAATGCTTATAAAAAGGTATGTGCCTGAATATATTATGGCTATTAAATATGATTTTCACTATTAAGAATCTAGTTTAGGTACATTAACTTTATTTCTTAATGCCTTAACAAATAAATTCATTTTGCACCACACAATATCATTTACTCTGCTATGAAATAACCGCTCTGATCACTGTTATGACTGGCACCAATTCAAACCCTTTAAGGTCTGGAGTAAGTAAATAAACAGAATAACACAAATTTAGCACAGTGTGGGTTACTGACAAGCCACAATAATTTTCTAGCAAAGCTTAAGCTTCTTAAACAAAAGAAAGAAGCTGGTATCTCCTGAGGCCAGCGCAATCTCTCAATTTACACTATGTCGTACTGGAACACACTATAAGTAAGCCACAGAGATAAGCACTAAATTTACGGCTTTAAAACACTGCATTGTCTCATTCAAAGAGGTTCATGAAGTAAATCTGACACATAGCACTGAAAACTCTTTACATGATGCAAACATTTCCTTACAAATCAACAATAATAATGAAACCCAAGCCTGATCTTAAAGCTTTTATTTTGAAACTTCAGTGAGGAATTGAGATTTAATCTCACTCAAATTGAATTAAGCGCCTCGAATTAGCAATACAAATTCAGTATTCCTGAGATCTCATGAATCTAAGTGACAGGTGAAGAAAGACCTCCAGCTCAGACACATAGAGTACTTGATCAAAACAGAAGTGAACATAGCTCACTCATATTTAAAACATTCTTTCATATATTTTTAATAAAACAACTGATACAAATTCAAAACCAACTTCATAAATCAAACATTATTCAATGTATGAGGCTTCAAGGTTTCCCCTGTTATGGCTGTGAGCGTGCCTGTCTCTGAGACAAGGGTTTTGCACTTGAATGCTTGAGGTATTATGAAAGGTTTATTGGATTTCATAGTCCCTTAAGGGGAAACCCTTTAAATGTCTTTGCAATTATAAGTCTAATAACAATTTCAGCTCTTGGACAGAGCCTTGACTTGACAAAGATAAGGAACTGGAAGTTGCTCAGTCAATACAAAGCTATTAATCTCTGTCACCCCGCTGTCATTGTGGCTCAGGGAAACAATGTAGTTTCTTGACCTATGTGAAGTCATGTAGTGATTTTATTCAGGATGTCAGCATTCATCAGTACAGATTTTGTCACACCCCGACTCACTTGAAGAGCTCCCAGTTCTTTATCTTGACTGCATTGACACCCTTCAGATACTAGTAGTTTGTTTCAGTCTCTGCTTATTATTATTATTTAGCACTTACTCATGTGTAAAGGCCTCTAAGAATAAAGTTTTGAGTTGCAATTCAGATGGTTTCATCACTGCCTCCTGTGTCCTCAGAGAAGGACAGTTTGAAGTTGCCAAATGCTATACGTGTTTGCATATTCAAATGAAGGTTAATTTTGTTCATCTTCAGTAAAATTAGATTATTATTTTTCCTTAGTGGTGTACTTTTAAATGTCATCCTTCTTTGATCTTGAAATATAGTGTGAGAAAGTTTATCAAACTCAACAAATTATGCAGCCAAAATTATCATTCATGAGCTAAAAACGTACAACTCAAATTTTTACTCAAATAAACAAAATTTAGCTTTCTTATTTTTTTTAGCGTACCCATGCTATATTAAAAGCTAAGATACAGATCCGTTAAGCAACCTATTCTGAAGTCTTTGTGAGCAATGGAAAGACCCAGTATTTTTTCCAGAAGACTTGGCAGCAAACTACAATGCAGTTTAACGGATGTATACCAGTAAGTGTGCTTTAAAAAAATATTAAGATTTCATTATATATCATATACAAGCAGCAAAGTGATGTAAAAGAAGTCATATAACACATTCATACAGAATAAACTGCACTCAAACCTTTAATAAATACTTGCTAAAGGAATTACTGAATAATGAAAATGTGTACCATAGCAAAAGCAAATTACATTAAGTACTGTATGAATGATGATTAGGTGGGTCACATTACCTGTCAAAAACCAGTTTATGTTATTATACTAAACAATTTATATAAATACTATGAAAACTTTGCAAATATTAGTAATCTCCCTAAGAAAATACTTAACAGAACAGATTCTTGTATTTTTTAAAAGAAAGAGTAACTACACTGACTTCAACAAAACTATTCTAGAACTTCTCTCAATAAATATGATTTTCAAAGTGAAGTGACAATCTACTAGATGTGCAACCTTGATCATTTTACATTGCATAAAACACATGGATGATACTGCAGGATGATGCAAGGATCTGAGTTTGGGCTTTGTTTGTTCTTTAGCAGTAAGCAATTTAAATGTAAGGAACTACAAATAAACCTAACCCAATCTTGAAATAAGCCACTGTGTGAGCTAGCACTTGTGCCAGGTAAAACCCCAACTATTCAAGGCCTATTTTCAAATGTTAGGACAAATGCTTCCACAAACACTGAGTATACATCTATGCCTTCACACCCAAAAATTTGTGTTTAAGTTAATGTGAAGTTCCCAACAAAGTCTACAAAAATAATTAAAGCAATCAATTATATTTCTTTGAGACAGTCTAGGAGGTTTTTGAGGTTTTTTAAATCTCTTCTTCCTCACTCTTCTATTTGTCCCTTTATGATGTTATCCTCTGTCCTACTACCCTTGCATTCTTACTCCTTTTTGACCTTGCATCTGTCTCCACTCTCCATCTGTTTTGCTGAACAGGTTGCTGAGCAAGTTACATAATAACTTTCAAATCCTCCTGCTGAAATTGGCTGCAACCAGCTTGCTGGTCTTAGCTTGCTGAGTCAACCTGCTTCTCTAGATGTAGTCCTTCCAGCGATGAGACTGACAGAGGCAGTGCTGGTTCAGCAAAGTCAACATGAATGAAGGTGAGAGTAGGCAGCTGCCAAAATAAGCTAAGAATTAGCTTGAAATGAAGCTTTTGGCTGTTCTCTGCAGACTTCAGAGTATGAAGATTTTTAAGTTGGTTTAGAATGTAGGTTCAACGGGTTAAGTAGTTCCATCACTTTCCCTTTTGATACTGGACAATCCTAAAAATCAACTCACTACAGAAATTGAAGCAAATGAGGAAACTGAATTAATGTTTCATTTGTCATCTAGATTTCATCCTGTTACGGCATATATTATGTTTGTTGAAGTCTATAAAGCTGTTCCCACTAGCTGTGGGTGCTAATCTACTTACAGTTGGAATTACTGTTTATCTCCTACTTTCTTCTATACTGTTATATTTTATATCAAATTGTCAGTATCTTTTGGTGTATTTTCTTCCTCAGCTATCGGTCTCCCTCCTTCCTTCAATCTTTTTGTTGTCTCCATCTTTTCCTCTTCAGTTCCATTAATCACTTTTTCAGCCATTACTGAGAAATACCACTTCTTATCTGATGACATAGCTTACAGGTTACATCTTTGCTTTAAAATTTTATTTCTTCTTAACCCAAAGATCTTCTCACTATTGGCTGCATGTAAGTAAATATGCATGCACACGTGCAGCAGTCATAATAAGCCCTCAGGTACTTGGGGCTGTTAATAAACAATAACAACAAAAGCAACAACGAAGCAAAGGCTATTACAAATTACAGAACCACTGATTTCATCATTCATTCTGTTCTCTCACACTATTTAATTAATACTTTCCTATCAAAACAAGCCAGTACTTCTCATCCATCTGGACCACTGCCAGCACTACATTGCAGTTTGAACAAGAGTACTGCAAAATGTAAAATCTCTTATTCCCTGATACACTCCTTGTGCACAGCTGCCATCTTCCTTTAAGCTCTCATTGCAAATTAGATGGGATTGGCAGGAGAGCACAAACTAGGCAGTACTATTTTGGTACAGTTGATGATCTCATAAAAAATTTAGCAATTTCTTCTACTTTGAGCTTTTCCATTCTTGAGTTCCACTTGGTAGTTCTCTAACACTTCAGAAAATTGTATCATTGGATCTGCTCAAATCTTATTTCTCACTGACAACAGAACACCTAAGGTTTTGCTTTTGGCCTTTCCATCTCACACGGCCAAAGCGATTTCTCCAGAGTCCTCTAGGTTTGCTGAGAAAGTCATGGATAATATCACATCAGGAATGAGGCATGTATTTATGGATACTTCTACTAGAAGACACTCAAGTTCATGGTAAAGACAATTCTCTATACAATCTAGAAACGTTCATTACCAACCTCCTGACCCATTTTGTGGGCAGTCAAACGATGCATCAAATATTTCACCCTGACTTGCTCCTTTTCTTTCCCATCACCATTGTAATAATGAAAAAAATTCATCCCATATCTTAAATAAAATGTTTTTATCTCTTTTGAGCCACACTAGACCCATAGGAACTAAAGATTGTAAGGATGTTTATTCTTCCATCACTTTCCAGTCACAATCATTCATAAAGTGCCACTTGCAAGTTTTTGCCTTGTTATATAAGAACTTTGAAATTCTTGAATTCTAACGGTCCTCTTTCACTGCCTTTATCTTAAAAACAAGGACAGAATCCTTTTGCTTCAATTTTATCTTGCTAAATCATGTGTTTGCATTTTCCATGTAATTAGTGATGGGGAAATGCTAGAATCAGTGTTCTCACTATCTAAAATACCACATGAAGAGCTATGTTTTTACTACTCTTGTTTAAGTGTGACAGTTTGAAAAACTCAACAGTATGTGACGAATTAAGTAAAAATAGGCTTGTGTGATAACAGTGACCCAGCTCAGAAGATAATCATGTGAATATTTCAATAAAGATACTTATTTTTTCCTTATTTGGCATGAAGAAATTGTCTTTGTTTAAATGGAGGTTTAATCACTTATTGTCTCTAGCTAGATCATATTTAAAAATTAAATGAAAAATACTTTAAGATCATAGTCTCTGTAAAATCACAATATCTGATCATTTCAATTGGACTACATGTTAGTGACTGGCACCATAATGTTTCACTGTGCAACTTTTTCATTTTTAGTTATAACAAAAAAGTGAGATTGCATTGAAAACCCTTACCCATTGATTGACTAGAACAGGAGTATCTGGAATTTTATATCTATTCCTGAACTGCAGAAGGTGTACATGAGTGGAACTACAGCATGTGGAACAACATGTATCTCTAACTGCTTTCAGAAAACCCTGCTCCATTTACTTGCTAATTGGCAATAAAGAAAGAAAATCATAATAAAATTGATTTTTAAGTAATTGAGAATGTATTCTATAGGAAAAAAAAATTAAGTATTTCTGCATGGTTTGGACAGGACTGTTATAAATCAGCATTTCCAGGAATTTTTTTCTTTTTTTGCACATGCACTCTGATGCAACACTATTTCCCATTGCATTTTAAATTTGCTTAAAGAGAGTTGAATTAGTGATTTATAGTGAAGTAAAGAATCAAGCCGAGTAATTCTCATTAAATCTACAGTTCAGTTTAAATGTGCCTCACTTCATCATTGTGGAAAATATGTCTCATGAGAATTTCCAAATCAGTATCTGTGCTAATTCCTTTCAAGATTTTTATAAAAACTTGCTGTCAGTGCAACTGAGTAATGAGAGAAGAATTGAAAGCTGCAGTGCTTCATCTACAAGATGGCCCAGTAGGACAGCATCACAGCAAGCCTTTGTTTGCCAAAGTATTCATTGGATGTTAGGAGCACAGGGAGGATGAAGGTTTTGCTTTATGAAATTGGAGTAAAAATTGAAAATTACTGTGTTCCCCATCCCAACATATATCTGGGAATAAAAACACCCTATAAAACAAAACAAAAAATTCTAATACAATGCACACACACTCAATTTAAAACAAAATGTCAACAATTTCAAAACCTCCTTTATTCTTTCTTTAAAATTAAATTCTGGGGAAAAAAAAAAAAAAAAAAATCAAACCAAACCCCCCCCCATCCCCCCCAAAAAAAAAACCTACTTTGGTTTTAGGAATCTTTTCAATTGCAATAGAGCCACATAGCCTATGACAGTACAATTTTAATGCTTGTGTTTTGGTGGTGGTTTTAAAATAAAATGCAAGACAACAGTTATATGAGGTACTAGGTACTGCACATATGTATGTACAATATATGTACACATTAACCCACACAGAGAAAGGAAAAAGTCTTTAAGACTGTCCTTCACAGATGAAGGAATAACTTTGCCATTTAAGAAGTTCAGAGTATACCAAAAAGTAATCTCAGGTGAGCAGGTTCCCACTCTTGTGCCTTAAATAAGGCTCTTGTGCTCCAGCTTAATAAAGACCACAAATGAAAAATGGAATAGTATTTCTTAATACCTATAAGAATTTTGGGAAATAATACTAAACTTGTAATTTCTAAAAAGAATTCTGTCTTACTGAAAGCAAACTTACACATGTAGATTTGGTAAGACTTTTCCATTTATTTTGTAGTGAATGCTAAACAGAAAAGTCAATCTAGAGTTTGGGGTTTTATTTCATTATTTCTGGTAGGTTAGAATAAAACCTTCAGTTTTAAGGTAATTATGACTATTGTGCCAGGCAGTCTAGTAACAAACATACAACACTTTGTTCCTTTTGCCAGTGAGATTGTAATTATTGGTCCTTACAAACTGCAGTAGTTATGAGGAGCATAATGGCCTAATATGTTGTTTTGCACAAATCAGGTCAGAGCTAGAGATCTGTCCTGCCAGAAAAAATTAAAGACCAAATTCTTGTTCCCAACAGGTCAAGAGATGTCTTTACAACAATCTTAGCAGGATAAAAATTTCAGCATAAAATCCACCCTCTAATTTCTAAATATAGGTACTGATGAGTGCCTTGGCAACTGTCAGCCCCTGTAGAAGACCTAAGTTCACAGCATCAGAACATTCTTGCTTTCCATAGCAAGTTATTTATACTTCTTGTAGCTTACTTCTTCCAAGTATTGTAGCTAGTAGAAGACTAATTTTATTTGGATTAATCTGATAGTAATCAGTATTTAGTATTTTGCTGATAAAATTTGTAGTAGGTATTGCTATTACAAAGAGTGATTTACACAGTAGGAAAAAAGGCCTTATGGGAAGCAGTAACTTTGCAAGGTTTAGTTGCAGCAGGAGTAAGCAGGAATCCACCATGTTTAAGTTTTGAGTTCTGGAGTTTCACAGCTTTCAAATAGGAGTGTATTTGGGTTTATTTACTCACAAATCATGTTATCTTACAACATAGATTTGATATTTAGAGATAGATCATTCCAGATTGAAAAATTATTATACATTAACCACCCTTATACAGCTGCTGAAAGGATTTGCTTTTCATCTCATATCTCATTATTCACCTTACTGCAGATCTATGAGTGCAAATAACAATAAAATGATGCTAATGTCCTAAACCAAAATGTAACATGACTGCTTAGATTCAGTTTACTACTTGACCACTGTGTATCTGGAAGTTGTTGCTATGAACAGCAATGTATTTTTGCATTTATGCATGGGAGATCTCAAAACTTCTGAGTCCAGTATCACAAGAATTAAAAACAAAGTCTTAGAAATTAGTTTAAGTTTGTCCAGGCATAAAACCAGAATTCCTTCTTTCCAACAGAAGTTATCCACACAACACCCCTACATCAGGAATATAAAATGTGTAATTAAAGATCTGAAAGGAAAAATAGCGTGCCCTGATTACATGTGGTCAATTATAATTGAAATCAACGTTTAAAATATTTCAAATAGGGAAGGTAGGCCACAAAAACAGTGTCTTTCTTTTCAGGTCACATGATGTTAACTCAAGAGATCAAAATATACATTCTAACTTTGGCAGTGAACTACAATGCTTGGAATTATTTTCCCTATTCTGAAGGCTAGAGTGGATACCTCATATTGTTCTCTCACAGTCTTTTTTTTTTTTAACTTCTAGAGTTTGCACACTTTATGAAGTGCTTCAGTCAGGAACTATGATGGATTAATCCCTTTTTCCCTTTATCTGATATCTTCACTGTTACCTTTGACATCTGAGTAAATTGGATTTGATTTTAAGTTGCTCATCTATTGCATCTTCATATGGACTCCTACAGTGCATCTATTTTGAAATCAGATGTTTATACAACAAAGAAATTTTACTCTTCAAAAAGATGAAGGAAGCATCTCACATTAAATACAAACCCATGATATAAGTCTGTCCTTTGAAGAATAGAAGAGAGAGAAGAAAACTGGTGATATTTGAAACACTAAAACCAGTCACAGGAGTCACCAAGGTGTCTTTTTGTGGAATTCTGTGTTCATGGCAGAAAGATTTACTTGAATGAAGACTTCAGGATTCACCACCAAACCCTTTTCCAGACAGCAAGCCATCAGTATGATGTTTGCATACATTTTACTGTGGTGTTCAGAAATGACAAAGGCTATTTGAAATTAGCCTAGAGGTAATTGAGTAGAACTATGCAGCTACACTTACAGCAGGTCTACAGCAGGTCCTGTTTTATCACACACACGAGATCATAATGAAGCGCTTAAGTTTGCTTTACCAAACATGACACACACAGAAAGCCAGGAAATGACAGCAAGACCCACTACATACTTTAGTCCAAGAACTGCAATTTAAAAGTCCACACATATTATTACAAATTCTGCTAAGGACTAACTACAACTCTCAACATTACCATGTCCCCTAAAAGAAATGGGTCTGATCTACAAGATAACTTAAGTCTTGCTTTAATGAACTTGTAGTGTGTTACAGTTTTTCTTTCCTCCTCCAATGTATTTTTTCCTCCTAGGGTTAATTTACAATTATTAATTGAGGTAAAGTAGAGATAAGAATAGGAGGAAGAGGTAAAAATTTACAGGAGAGCATGTAATGCTTAATGTAAATGCTAAGTGTAAAAGAGAAGAAAGGTATTCTAGCTAAGGAAGATAGTTGAGGGAAAACCAAAGAAAAATCTAAAGTAGCAGAAAAGAGTTGCCGTTAATGGAAAAGGTTTCAACTGAAAACAATTCTGCCTCATAAATATAGACGATTTTATCTCAGTTATTTTATAATTTTTCAATTATTTCCAGACATATTTTCATCTATTAGAGTATTTATAATTTACCCAATTCTACTTTGTTTCCTTCAACAACACTCTCAGACATTATGCCTGATGTACCTAAGATACTGTTAAAGAAATGTAGAAATCTATGCAATACCTTCCAAAGATATCTGTTCATAATGAAAAGCCAAAGTGTCAGAGACAAATTTCAGCCAGAGGCAAAGTTACTGTAACTCCTATGAAAAATGTATAAACAAACAAAACCCCTACAACTCTACATAAAGAAATCAAAGAACTAGCACTGTAAAAATTTCCTGCTGACAAGCTGCATCTGTTTAGAGGAAAAGCAAAGGTTTTCCACATATGTTGTTGAATGTATTATGAAAGTTTCAATAATTCCAGTCCCTGGAACCATTACAGACATTAAGAATTATACTGAATTTCCATAAGAAAAATAATTCCACACATCTTTCCTCTAGGTTAAGTCACTTACTGTAAATAACTGAATCTAGTTAATTCACAAAAGATTTTTTGTTATGGTAATTCCCAGGCTTGCTGGGACATGCTGTATTGTGGCAACACAGATGAGTCTTTCATCGAAGGTTCAAAGACAGCAATGGGAGTATTACAAATAACAGGTTTGAAAGTGACAATCAGAAAAATGGTACAAGCAGTAAAGGGATTGTCAAAGTCACGTCAGCAAAGTAAAAACAGGTTTAGGAGGAGTAATATTTGTAACATTAGTGAAGGTGTTCAAACTAGTTCTAGTTCAGAAAGCAGCTGGGGCCAGAGGAAGGCAGAGACATTGAAAGACAGGAGCAGCCAGAACCAAATCCCACGTTTGATAGGTTCATTCATTTCAGTGCTGTAATTACCTAGGTACCTTACTTGTGTTTAGTCACACATTTCAGCTGCCAGAAAAAATTGTTGTAACTATTGCTGATCACAGTGTCATAAATGAATGTAACTGCTACAGGGAGGTAATGACCTCAGAGTCCTAAGGCAGGCCAAGACCTGAAGATGGACCAAGCACCAAAGCCTGACCAACAGGGAGGGCAGGGGGGAGGTGTTAGAAAGGAGAGAGAAAAAAGAAAGACACATATAACCTTATGTTATGGCAATTAGACCCTCAAACACGTGAGAATTTCAAACCCAGAGCCTGAGATTAACCCTCCTTTACATTTACAAGTAGCTGCAGTCACACCATGCCCATGTTTGGAGTCTGTACTATTTTGGATTTACAGACAGATCTTTTCTATGTATATGTAGCTGCTTAAACACATATATTATGTATAAACATAAACAAGGTGCAATGACTTCATAAATGTCTTGAACTTCTGAACTTAATCTCAGCTTTAAAAGAAACTTTCTTCTAGCAAGGAGAATGTTATGTTTGTTGATGAGCATATTCACAGTGTAGGCAGGATCAAGTTTAGTAATGTTAACATACATAACTACTTAATGTTGCTCATCTTTTTCTTAATTTAAAAAAATAAAGTGATACTTAGACATGTTAAAAAGTTAAGCAGTGGGACGTTATTTCTCACTGGAAAAACCTCATTAAATCCACAAAAGCAGATAATCTGGTAATCAGTACCCAGTGTACCCCCTGCAAAGTCAATGGGACACAGTTCTAACCCCATGCCTGGGAAATACTTCCAAGAAAGTGCTAATTAATAATACTATGGTACCTCCTTGCTTTAACATTAGTTCAAATTACTTTAATCTCTTCAAGGTTTATCTTACAATAGCAAAAGTTAAACAGAAAATATTAAAATCCATCTTCTTTTTCCATAGAGCTCATTAAAGATGCACAGCCCTGAATCTTGCAGAATAGCATAAAAAGACTCTCTGACCTGGAACCTGGACTATTCAAGTAGTCTATCATCTGATTAGTTTTGGGAACGAAGGGACATCCCATGGAAATTTTGATGTCAGTAGCATACAAGTAGATGCTGGGGGTAAGTCAGAGTACCACCAATGTTAAGGAGCTCAGTTCACTGTAGCACTGAGCTGTAATTCAAAGGGTCAAAAGCCTTCTGTTATTTTCTTATAGGGCTTTTCTCTTCTGATGACTGTGCTAACAGACCCTGTTCTATTTATTCATTGAAATTTATGTTTATATTCCATGGGAGATGCTCATCTATCTGCCAACCTGTGTCAGCAGAATTATAAACCTGTCAGCGACACAGTATTTTAGTAGTAACCTATGCTGGCTGTAAAAAACAAATGCAAATGTTCAGACAATTACTTACATGCAATGAAAATAGCGCTAAGAAATAATACTGTCAAATAAAAAAGTGACAGCACTCATCTTTAAAACAATGAATTTATACTGTCTACTTTGAATCATGTTAAGTTTTTTGAAAGGCTTTATTTTAGCTACTACCTTAAGAAAATTACAGGCAATTTCAGGTATGTCCAGGCTGTGTTTAAACACATAAGTGCCAAACAACCTTCCTGAGGCATTTAGTAAGGTTGTGCTGAAACTTAATACTGTAGACTAAACTTAGCCATACAAAGTTATGTCCCCTATCCCACAGGTGTTAACACAGTGGAAAATTGCCACAGCAATATGTGGGTAGGAATCTGCATATTCAGTGATACATGGTAAAAATACTCAGTTGCATTGAAGTGGCATTTTTGCCATAAAGCATTAATTCCACTGCTTGTCATCTTCATGGGTGAGGTTATTTACTTCATCAAACTAGTTCAACTCACTAACAACATAATACTGAGTGAATGGGGGGGTGTGGAGGGGAAAGTGTTTCCTCACAGAGCCACAGGAAAGAAAATTATCTCAGGAACGACTATCTTGGCTTTAACCTTGTCTTTACTAAAATTTATGACCTAATGCAGCCAAAGGTATGCAGCAGACTCATTTGGATAGGACCTTTAGCAATGTGTTTTTCTGTTTGTTGCTCATACAGTCATTAAATCACAGAATCACAGGGGTTGGAAGGGACCTCGAGAGATCATCGGGTCCAACCCCCCTGCCAAAGCAGCTCCCCAGCTCATATTGCACAGATAGGCGTCCAGACGAGTCTTGAATATCTCCAGAGAAGGAGACTCCACCACCTCCCTGGGCAGCCTGTCCCAGGGCTCCCTCACCCTCACTGGGGAAAAGTTCTTCCGCATGTTGGTGTGGAACTTCCTGTGCTCCAGTTTACAGCCATTGCCCTTTGTCCTATCTCCACAGACCACTGAAAAGGGGCTGGCCATTTCCCCCTGCATCCCAATAAATAAAGAGGGGTAGAATAAATTGCAAGAGGTTAACTGGTGTATTTCCTTGCCCCAGGGTTTTATTGAAGGGTGCGTTTTCCTCAACTGTTGAGGGTATGCACATACAATAACCAATTAGTGTACAAGTCTTTAAATTAATTATAAAATTAATCACTGCATATTAAAACTATAAAAAGCACTTGTCACATGTGCTCATTTCATAGATAAGCTAAATTAGCATAGCCATTGCAAATTAGCTCTATTTCAGGAGTTACAAAGACAAACAGATCCCGTCCTCCAGTCTCTGTAAGTATGAGGATTATGAAGGATTTGATTCATAATAGCCAGACTAATTATATTTACACACTTAGGGCATTCTTTCTTGAGTTCTAGTTCCCATTCAAGAACCATATACAAACGTTAAAATGCATGATTTTTAACCCAGTGTGCTTTTCATGTTAAATTATTTAATTAGTTTGTCATTCAAAATGAAGATTTGACATCATCTTGTCCATTTAAGACACCACATTCTCCTAGTTAAGGTGTATTTTCCAATTATAAAATACACCATTTTTCCAGGTGAAACTTTCCTCTCAACTTTCCCTCACCCTTAAAAGTAAATTTTTTAAAAATCCTTTTATTTGATATTTTCTATTGGAAAGAGGATGTTATTAATAAGCCAGCCACTTCCTGATTCCAATTTTTTATTTTAAAGACTTAAAAAGCTGAGAACTCTATTGCAGGCCACAGACAAAAAAAAAAACACCACCCAAAAAAACCCCAACAACTTTCCAACAACTAGGTTTTGCTTTGCAAACTGGCAGCTTCAGAAACAAACATTTTTTTAATTTAACTGTGAATAAATCAATATGTTTTTCTCCAGCAGAACTTCTGCTGATGGCATCCTGGTCTCATTAATGACAGAGTATTTGAAAGTAACACAAAGAACACAATAACTTGAGTAGAAACTCCAGAAGGAGGTCCACATTCTCCCCATTTTACCTGAAAATTGATGAATGCATAATTATTCCTATATTATCTCCTTGAATTTTATTTATCTCATCAGTCATGGAATTCTCTGCAGTTTCAGGCATCCCCATGTGAGGGGAAGAGCACCAGGAAAATTATAGAATGAATTTCACTTGCCAAAAAAAAAATTAAAGTCTGAAGAAAGGGTGCTATGAGATTTCCTTCATCCTTGGGTTTGGATATTAATGCTTCAGAGAAAGTAGCTCTGTTACATCTATGCATCTGCAGACAGATTGTCAGAACTAAGCTTGCTTGAGGGGCCAAGATTTTTAAGGATCTGGTTAGATGTTGGAGTGAGAACTGTGCTGTGTATTTCAAAACCTGGTCCTGACACATATGCCCTAATAAAATTCTGTCTACAGATACAAATGCTTGAAAATTATACTTTGGACTCTTAAAAGTTTATTTTTATTTAAGAGATACTTTTCAGATGTTCTGAGCATGTACCTTTCAAGTTCACATGACTACTGGATACTCATATCGTAGGAATTACATGTCTATACTCATTTCTAGATATTCTGGTTATTCATCACTAGAAAATTATGATGCCCACTTTTTGCATCCCTTCCTTAGCCACATTCTTAAACAATGTAGCTTCAAACTAATTTTGCTCCTTACAGTCTGTTTAGTAGTTAAATATTGGCCAAATTAATTCAAGTATACTCATTATAAAAATGTTTTAAATGACATAATATGCTCCAGAAAAGCTTTTGACAAGACAGACAGCCAAGGGACTGAAAGGTGATAGTCTTTTGCCATTCCTGAGTGATGCAGCTGCCAAAACTCATGGACTTGAGGAGGTTTGACCTTGCACAGACAGCAATCTGTCTTCATGAAAACCGACTGTCACATGCACGTGCCTCAATTTCACAGAGGAAGAACTGGAACTGTGAAACAAGAGAACCTTGGACATCCCTAAAGAGAAAAAATGTCTAATGCTTTCAGGGCCTCACCAACAGCTAAAATTAACTCTGAATCAGCCATGTGGATGTATTCTGATGCAAACAAATTTGCCACAAGCCATAGTGATTACTGTCTTCCATGGCCACCACAAGTGCAAGTGAAAGTTTCTTTCTCTCACCACAGCTAAAAAGCCACTAAGTCTTCATTAGCCCAGAACCATGTTTTTGTCTGCAAGGACAAAAAAAAGTTACTTGCCAAACGTGGTTTGAAAGGACAAGAAAGCACTCAGGGTAACAACACGCACATTTTTAACGCAGGTCAGTATCGTTTCTTGCACTGGTTTATGCTGAGAAAATCTCTTCATTTTTCCATCACCATCGCAGAAAGCACGAGCAGCCATTAGAATCCAGAAGAACTGAGGAAAGTGCAAGGTTTTAATTGCTTTGCCTTGGGAATGTTGCAGAGGCTGGTCTTGCACAATGCACCCGCTGACAGCTCAAATGGAGATTTATCTATGGAATCTGAAACTGCTTTTTAAAAACACAGGTGTACCTGACAAAGTTCTGACTGAAAGCCCAGTATTAGCTTATTAAACAATATAATTAAAGGCAGGAAGCATTCATAACTGAATTGCTATGTCCATCTGAGATCCTTTTAGTCTGACAGGAGTAGCATAACGAGTAAAAGAATTCAGGATGAATTTGTAGGAATGCCAGGAGAATCATTCTTGCTCTGCACAGAAAGTAAGTTTCTTTATTGACAAACTCTGACATTTTCTAAGATTGAGAGCAAACAAAAAGCACCATATTAGAAATTTAGGTATTTTTAATTTGAGGAAATGCAAACCTGATAATTTATTGTCCTGCTACAATCAGTAAAATTACTACCAGGGTCAGAGCAAGGATGGCAAAGACTTTTAATGCCTAACGCAATAGGAGGCCACTGCTTGGACCTTAAACATTTAATACAAATCTGTACTAGCTGCCTGGTTTCTATTTTACCAGTTTTAAAGGAGAGACATGACTGTTATTCATTCCACCACATATGGAAAACACTGTTATACACAGCTATATAGAAATATACATAAGGGGAAAAAAAAAGTAAACTTTCTAAATAGCTCTGCAATCCTCAAACATCTAAATGACTAACAGACAAAATTAAACTAAATTGTATTATCTAAAACTTCATAGTCCAATTAAAACAAGTATTTTTATCACGCCTCAGTTCTGCCAAGCTTCAATGTTTTAAAGTAACATGTTAGGTGCTGTAAAAGCCCATCCCATTGAAATACACTGTTTGCATGAAATATTCTGATTTTAGTTTTAATTCAATAAAAAGCAAGAGTGATATAACCCTCAATACTGAATGAGAGAGAGAAAATTGTTTGGGGTTTAATACATTTTAAACTGAGGTCATACTATTTACACATCTGCACTAGTGCTTCTTAAGGTCTCCTTTTAGATCACAGCAGAGTAATGGGAAGATATGACCAAGCTGCCAATAAAACAAAGAAAAAAGTAAAAAAATAACTGAAGCAGCAGAAAGAACATGGCCATAGGAACCCTCCCTTTTGTGGGGTGGTAGGAGTAGGCACAGAAACTATCACAAGCATTCAGATCCAAAATATTGCACATGCCACCTGCATAATGTAACCAAATTATTTACTTGACACTAGAAACCATATCTGGAATAGTGCTCACATTATCCCAGATCCCTGAGTAGGTCTTAATCACAATCATTCTCACGTTGATAAATGCTGATGTCTGTCTCATGGAGGCAGTTACAGAAGATAAGTTATTATAATAAAAACTAAACCCCATCTCTAAAAACCTTTGTTTTTATGCACTACCCACTTCTTCACAACTAATTACCTTACTATGCAGCTGCAGTAGGTATTCAGTTATACTCCAGTCGAATATACTCGAATGCTGTGCTGCATAAAATAGCTACCTGCCTCCTTGTTCCACCTCTGCAAATTAGGAAGGAAATCCATGCTGCTACAACCTGTTCCTCAGAGAAAGCATCAATGTTTCCACCATATTTCTAAAACAAGCAAGTGAGGTGTTATTACTATGATTAAAAAAATTAATAAGTCTACATTAGGCAGTTTCAAGCCACAGCAGCAAATGCCATCCTTGCCTTACAGAGATTCCCAACTTCATTAATTTTTTTATTTATACCATAGATCCCTTTAGAAGATGTCATATGATCTAACTGAAAGAGAGAAAAATGTTTTTGATTGCCTGTATTATGTTTATTCTAAAATAACCTTTGTTTTCTACTTGGTTTAAAATGTTAGAGCTGTATTAGAGAGAACAGAGTTGCACACATAATATTGATAGATAGCATTAGCTCACCACTATTAGGTAAGGGAAGAAGGCAACGAATGCAATAAATACTCACACATGAGTATTCCCAGTAGTTAAACTTGAAAATAAGGACAGTACCAAATTTTTACCACATCCTTCCAATCTTCCAAGTATGAAGGAATCAACTTCACACCTGGTGAAATGAAATACATTTCAGAGATCATTGTTTTAGCCCTCCAGACTACCTTATTTGCTTTTATTTATCTCCCATTTTGAAATACATTTTTCAAGTGAGACTTGGGATTTATGCTTGCAGCTTGGAATACATGCACTGAAACTGTCACCATGTCTGTTACTTACATCCACCAAATACAGTGGAATCACAGAATAATTTAAATCACGGTTTTGTGGAATAAAAGTAATGGAAATAGAACTCTTCAAGACAACTGTGATGAAAAATGTCTCAATTCTAGTAGGAAAAAATCCAATAAAAACTAATTTCTAATTTGAAGTACTGAGGCTATCCTGCTTCTTATGTTTAAGATGAAAACACAAGCAGAATATATACAACTTTTCTCATTATTTCTTTTATCAATGATATTCTACCCAAAATTTGAACTCTGGCATTCCCACACTCACAAGGAAGACACTGTCCCATTGTCTTAGAGCAGTGCACTAACTGATGGGGCTCGATGACATGGTAATAGTTACTCTTGCTAAATACACACATATATGCCTGCTTAACAGGGATCAAAGGTACTGGCAGAGGGGAGGTATGCAGAATCAGGGCCTCAGGTAGCTACAGCTTTCTTTGTCACACAGAATCCCATACTGAGCCAGGGACTGAATTTGCAGAATTGGAAATGTTTCCTGAGCAAGCTTTGAGTCTTTTCACAAGAATTCATCAGTAGCATTTGCACCCCATGGACATTTAAAGCTGGTATAAGACACTGTAGTTGTTAAAAGGAGGAGTCTAGTCAGCATACGTGTGATTATCTCCGTCTCACTACCACTCCCTTGGTCACTCTATATGACACACATCAGGAAACGTACCCAAACTAAACAGTTTTTTGGTGGGCTGCTTCTTTGCTGGCACTTATAATCCAGATCAATTTCCCAATCCATATAGGCACATTGACAACACCATCAGAGGGCAACAGTTGGATGGGACTTTTTGGGTTGCTGCTTTTTTTAGGCAACAGAAAGAGCTTATGCAGGCCTGCATGACTTGTAGGACTACTGTATTAATCATGTTATTGTTCAGAAAACTTGAACTCAAAAGGGATGCAGGCACTGCTCTAATATAGATGAGCACAACTATGAATTTATCCAAATCTAATAACCACTTATACTGGAGTCTTGGCAAAAAAGCTGGCTGTGCTTTTGCAAATAATTGCATGGGAGCTTTTAATGGACTCAAATACTAAAAAAGTTATATTCAGTCTCATCTGAAAAAACAAACAAACAAAACAACAAAACACTGACAATGTTGTCATAGGAGAGAACCACCTTGTAACTGGGCTATTAACTCAGTGACTCAGGAGGAATAGTGCCATCTACTGAATTAACTATACCCTTTAAAACATGACCTAACAAAATCATCTCTCACCAGTTGGTTATTGTACATGGATGAGTTGTTCAGTTAAGTTAATAGAAAATTTTTGTACTACAGAAACTTCAAGTCACTTGGCATCTACTGTTCTTCTTTTGCCACTAGTGCACTTCAAAATCTTATTCCAAAAATAAAAAAAATACTTGCAGTGATACTTTAGAGACCCTCACATGGTCACAGAGTACTTGGAACATTCCAGAGTGGAAGAATCATTGGCTGCTAAACATTAAAGAAAATAGAAGCTCCTAACACGAAAGCAAAGAGACAAGTTGGGGATTAAAAAAAATAAAAATTTACTGTCTCTGCAAGTATCCAAGGAAATCCAAAATCCAGCAGTGCAAGCATATAGCTTTAAAAGAAACATGATGAAAGAGATTACCATGGGTTCACACCACTAACAAAACATCTAGCATGCAAAGGGAATATAATCTCTAACAGTTGAAATAACTGAGCAGGATTAAAAGAAGTTTTGGTGGTATTAAAAGATGAGATTGAGGTAACAAGATGAAGTTTAGCCACAGGAGTGTCTTAGTAATCACTAAAAAGCTAAGACCTTCCAGGCCTTCCACTGAAAATTCTGCCAATTGCCTCCAGAGAATGGAGCAGGGTATGAAGATGCCGTGCTTCGAGACAATAGGTAGATATGGAGAAAGGGGTGACAAACTGTTATGGACTTTGCAAACCAAAATAATATTGATAGATCAAGCGATACTTACGCATATAAATGAATTATATACAAATGCTTTCTCATCAGTCACGTCAGGAGGGAATTCAAATAATTGACTGCCATAAAAATTGTCAAATGACTAAGGAAATGTGCACATTATGGGGTCTTTCACTTGGTTAAGCAACTAATCTGATCAGAGGCTATTCTATAGTTAATCACAGGAAGGAAAACAATGAAGCAATTTTTTTCTACATTTATAAACGAAAGCCTAGCAATAATAAAATCAGAATCAGAAATATTCTTCAGTTATTTCTTATATAGGATGGTAAAGAAACCAATAATAATAGTATCTATAAATCACCAGCACTGAAAAAAACTACTGTAAGTATCTCAAGAGATTTTACTTTGTCGGTAAATTTTCATCTTCTAGAAAAAAAGGATTGAAAAATCAGACATTAAAGGAAATACAGAAGTTTATTAATCTTTTAGTTCTTTGAATCACACATTACTAGGTTGCTATCCTGTAGTTCTTATTCCCAACACAAACTTTCCGTGCTGCTAGCTATTATTAAAATAGTCATTTCCCTAAATATTGCAAGCAGTGCTATGGATAACTGTATATATATATATATATACACACACACTGTATATATAACTGTATATATTTTACAATATATAGCAGTAAAGTATTTTAATTATCAAAAATTATTCCCAGATTAGATTTTTACTTTTACATAATGTATAAAATACTATAGATACTCTTTAAGCTGATTAAAAAAAAAAAAAATCAGTAAATACTAAATATATATTTAATGAATTACAAATGTACCATGTAATTGTCTAATCACTTTTTGCAGATATTTTGTAAAACTACATGTATTTCAATTTTTTTTTCAGAAAAATAAGCTGTCATGAAGTAGTGCACATCTCTTGAGAGAATTGTCTTATAGCAATGTTTAAGAACACTGCAGATTTTCAAGTCATCTTATCAAGCAACAGAAACCCTATGATATAAGCAATAAGTTCAGCTGAGAATACAGCTTCATCCCATACTCACTAAAGTCAATGGAAGAGATATCTGTAGGATTTTGTAACCTAAACATATAGAGCCTTTCCGATTACTTCGGTGAGCACTGATTCGGTCCCATCACCATCAGCAGACGCTGTAGTCACTATGAGTAATATACGAGTTATCCTTAGGCTGCAATGTATTTGCATAAACTTTCTGTTGAATAACTTGAATAAAGAGGAAAATAAATCAAAATAGAAATCTATTCACAGTTAAATGGCAAGCTGGAAAAGAGATTTAGTGAGTTAAATTATTCACCATGCTCCAGTGAGAGCATATTTCACAGATTCACATTCCCCACTGAACTCATGCTCTGCCACAGCCTAGCTAAATTTAGCATGAATAAGCATCTCTGGACAAATAACAGCCAAACAAAACAGGTGCCTTAATACATGCACTCAACACCTGTTATCTTGCAGAAAAACACCACCACATATTAATAAATCAAATGATTCATGTATAATTCCACTGTGTACATAGCTCTCCTGTACTGGACACCCAAACAGGGCCTTGGTCTAATATGCATTTCCGATACTGTGTTACATATACATTTGAAAGGTTTTTTCCTATGCCCACCTGATTTATAGTCTTAAAATATCAGTTGGTTATGTATACTACAACTTTTGTGAAGTACTTTTCTTTCCTTGATACTCTGTGAGATGAGGTGACCAGAACTGAAAAGACAAGTCCATATGATGGCATTATATTATTTTTATATGCATACAGCACTATGACACTATGGGAAAGTTAACTCCTCAGCCAGACCAAATACACATGTGTATCCCTTCCTTTCTAGAATATGGACTCTGCATTGTGGCTCTATAAACATGGAAACTGTATTTTACTGGATTCTATGGACTCCCCCAGCATACTGCTAGTTTCTCCACAAAACTACCCTTCCCAACTACTGCTACCTGGATTTTTCTCTATTGTTATTTGTCATCCTCTTGCCTTTCATTAATGCTTACTCTGTTAGAAGCACTCTACCTCAAAGTAGATGTTGCTGGTTTCTCTGTACATGGAATGTAAACACTCCCAAAGCCCTTTTCAAAAAATGAGAGTAATAACCATTCTCCTAGGAAGGGTTTCTGCATATGATTGCACTGAAGTAGGCATAACTGTTTGGGCAGTCACCTTGCTACCAGTTCCTGAGAGGACATTGTAAACACATACAGAGAAACAATGCCACATGAAATACAATAGAGCAGCAGTTACACTACCTAGAGCTGTTTGGACACTGTCAGAGCATTTGGCTTTCAGGGGAGCTCCAACATAGGAATCCTGTGGTGAAAGATGAGGTGGGCCAGAACAAGTAAGGCCCTGGGTACTGAAGTGTACAGAAAAAAAGGGTACTAGCAAGTGAATTGAAAATGATACTGCTTCAAGAACAATAAAAATCTGTAACAAACATTGACACTAATAAGCTGAATGATTGGCAGTTTGATCAAACACTGCTATAAGAGTGATGAGTAATTCAGCTACATTTGCCAGAATAAACATTAATTTTATGTTCAAGTATCTCCAATCTTATTGTAGCTGCAGTGTAAGATAAATTACTAAAACATAGGCATGTAAATGTGGAAAGAAATGTAGATTCTCAGGAATTAAAGCTGCTAATAACAGAATGTTAAATGACAACTGAGCATCCTTGCTGAATTCAGATGCTTAAGAAAATGTATAGCTTTCCACAAGAGGAAAAAAACAATAGAGAGTCTGGAAAGATACCCATTCCAAAATTAATAAATAGACATTATCTAAGATAAGACACTTCTACCCAACAGGAAAAGTCCTAAAAGTGACAAAAATAATTGAAAACCAGTAAGATACCATGCAGGAGGTAACATCTAAGATGATTATTTGAAGAGTAGACAACTCAGAGGGAAGACAGCCAGGGAGAGCGAAAAAGGCAAATAATCGGAGTTGAAAACCCCAAACTTTGTTTATTTAAATTAGTTGTACTGAAAGAGAAATAGAAAAATCATTGAAGTGAAACTAACAATGGATAGTGGTTGTAAAATAGAGGAGAGAAGGATCAATCTGCTAATGGGTCTGACCTCCCTACTCACACTAACATGGTCAGAGCAAAATAAAACATTTATAGTCAGACATGGTAAACAGCAAGGGAGCAGATAATTGCACAGGCACACTTTCTCAAGTCAGGGATTTTTCTCCCCCCTCCCCATTCATAGCTTATCTATGGTTATATAAAAGCAGAAGTAATGCTCTACTTAACTTACAAATTAATTTATGATCATGGAAATAAAGCACAGTAAATAATAATTACCATCACCATTGCGTTTTAAATCTTGCTACAAAATTCTCAGTGGCCAATAACCACTCATTCATTTAGGACTTTTTGTAATCCCCTCTATAAACATTACTGCTTTTCATCCACACTGCTTTCAGAAGAAAATTTCACCAGAGAGCAGATACACAATAAATAATGTCAAAGTCTTCAGTAGCATAAAGATATAAGCAGTTTAAGCCTGTATACATAAATTCACTGACTTCAGTGAGATGCACAAAGTCAAACAAGAGTCTATGTCTTTGCAAAATACAGGAATTAATAATTAAAATACATTTTTCAAACCAAGACTGTCAAACTCTACTTGTAGGAAAGACTTTTAAAGCACTGTAACTGCTGTAGTCTATCTAACTCGCTTTGATCTCCTTAAAGAAAGACAAGTTCAACTGTTGAAGACGAGCTATTGCTCAAATCTTTTACAGTTCTGATCCAAGCAGGAATGTGCTGACACCTAGCATTTCTTTTTCTCCAGAAACACTTCTGAGTATAACTATTCATAATATAAACTGCAATAGTCTGTTTAGATACTTTAAGTGCATTCATATCTTCTTGCATGTTATAAGCAAGTTTTTCAGTCTAGCTGGCAAGTGTGAATAAAATTATTTATTCTGAGCTTCTGCAAAATTCTTATTAATTACATTTATTGTGAGTCTGTATTAACTCTAAATATGTCATTAGCTTTTGCTATTCATAATCTGTCCTCTCATATATTCCTTTACACATTCAACTCACCTACACAAAACATCACACATGAAAGCAAGACACAGCTTAGTACCACTCAGTACAGACCAGAACTGAAGCAAATGGCACAACATGTCCTTCACTAACAGCTCCACTCTTTTAAAGATGAGGTCTGTTATCACAGGTGATCTGTTGATGACACCTGCAGGAATATCACAAATAGTATCAGGTGGCCTAGTCCCAAGGCATTTAGGACTTCACAGGTTACAACTACTTGGACTTAGCCTCCCAGTTAATTGGAAACTCATGGTGACCACAAAGCCTCAACAAAGCCGCTTGTGTGAAGCAATACTGAAAAAGCAGGCAGTACTATTTCGTATTAATTGACATAGCCATATTTTCCACTTCCTAGACCGAAGCCAACTACATTCAACATGGAATGTCTCCTGTTGAGACTATCAACAAACAAAGCCTGTGTATATAGGTCTAGAAGTCACTTTAAGAGACTACACAAAACATACACTGAGATAATTCCATTCCCTCCACATTGCAGTAATTACAAAATGTTGAACATAATATATTGCCAACTCTATTGCCAATTCTCTTGAATTGATAGGCTCCATCCTCAGCAGGTCCCCCCCTTTGCTTGAGCATTACACTACAGTGCCACAGCTGTTTGCTTCTGGTTCTGGAAATAGGGCAGCCCTGTTCTTTGCTATACTGCATGAGATCAGCGTGCCCTTAGACACTTATATTTGATTACACAGAACAATATATGTAACACTACAGTTGAGGAAGTGCTCACCCCTGAAATGTATCATCCTATTCCAGAAACTGTCCTTGCCATCAGTTGTTGGAACATTTTTCCTAATTATCACCATGAAGAATACAGAAGAATAAAGGCAAAAGGCCATGACAGGGAAGGGACCCTAAACAAGAATAAATTATTTTCCCCTTTACCCCCTCATTTCAAGCTGCAGGATCATAAAAACAGATTGACAATTTTAAAAAAAGAAATCCTGTAAGGCAAATAAAACACAATAGATACCAGTGCCAACCTGGCACCCACTGGGTCTTCTGCCTTGCCAAAATCTTTCATTGAGCTGCTAGTTGAAAGTGTGAGGAGCATGCTGATGCTGCAGCTGCTGCTGTGTTTGTTGTGTCCTACGCTGGTGGAGCTTCTCCAAGGATTTCCTGCAGAACAGCTCATTTTCAGTTCAAATAATAAACCTCCACTTCAAATAAGTTCCAAAAAATCCTTTTCAGTAAGAGAGATCCTGACAGTGCTAAACTTCAGGCCTAAGACAGGCTTAAGTAAATCAGTAAACTATGTGCTTATTTTGAGAAAATTTGTGATTTTCCACGTGTAACTTGGTCACTCCCCACAACCTGAAGTCACTAACAGTTGGGCTAAATTGCTGAATGAAAGATGAAAAGCATTTTAAAAAGAATCATTTCCAACAACAGGCCCTTTTTCATTAGCCAACACATGCTCAGTGACTGGATGTTACATGACTTTGCACATCTACACTGCATCAACACAGGAGTACCAACAGTTTGGATTAACAGATAAAACCTCAAACTGTTTTTTACCATCTGGGCAAAATAAACAGTGTTACAATACCAACCCAGAGGGAAAGAAGAGTGTCAGAGGAACTATGTCTTGCTGGAGGTGGAGAGGTGGAAAGGAAATGGATTTGTCTCCCATTTTTGGTACACAGAACTGGCAAAAAATAACTGTCTCCACAGATATTACTTAGGAAATGCTGCTGTGATGTAGTACTGAGGAAGAAACACTGATGCTTTGTGCACGTGGTGGGAGATGTGTGAAAGGGCACTGCCAGGCTCCTGACTGTGGTATTGGAAGAAACTTCAGATTAAAAAATAATGTAATTTCACTGCCCCCAAAGTGAACTGAAAGCCAAGCTGTGACTCACTGGGCCAACAGCTTCACAAGTGCAGATTATCTCCTCCTGCATGACAGCATATATTCCCTTCAAAAAACTTGTTTAGCTAGAGAGGGAATGAAAACCTTGCATGGCAAGCCAAATGCTCACAAAGTATTAGGTGACAAAACTCAGCTGTTTAACACAGATCATCCAATTGTACAATCAATGCCTGAAAATGTTTTGTTAGTCTTTTTTAGCCTTGATTAACAAAGGAAAGGGAACTTACGTTACAGTTTTACTGTTCAGAACATTACCAAATACTGTCATTAGAGAATAGCTTCCAGGGAAGCTTTTAAATGGAATAAATTATGATAACGGTAATATCTAAGTAATGGTCACAGTAAATTAGAAGTGAATTATGTATTGTGATACATATTATGCCCACATCGATTCATACTCTGTTCAGGCTGCCAACACAGCTTTGGTATAAGGACCAATCCCGGGCTACAAAGCCATGGACTGAAAGGGCACTCGAGCTCGGTAGCTGCGAGGCTGAGCTGTGAGGGCAGAAAACACAATGTGTGCTCCACGCTTGTTGCTGATCCAACAGGGGCCAGGATCAGGGAACAATTGAGAACAAGGATAATACATACTTAGATACTGCCTAACAAGGCAAAACAGAGGAATGACACCTTCAACTTCCAGGAAAAGCAAAATGTCCCCAAAAAAGGGTATAGGAAAAATGGGAACCTTCCCTATTGCTTGTAGGATTTGCACTGAAAGCACCATCTTTCATACTGCAGCTCAGATTATTGTGTGAAACCAGTCTCTAGAGAGTCATATTTTAAAGTAGATGTCAGACAATCCTTACTGTAACATTTCAATTTACTATGATAGATCTATTTTAATGCAATGCCCTCTTCTTTTGAAGGGGTCTAGCACCTTTACCTCCTATTGACTTCACTTGGAGTTGTAAGTGCACAGCAGTGATGACTAATGGGCCAAATATCTTTTTCCACCACAGAACCTGATGAAGACTCGCATTTTTAATAACAGTAACTTGCCTAATGATGTCTAGTTCCTCCATGTAGGATCCCATAAGGATCTGACACAACTGAAAAAATAAATTTATAAAAATTGAGTATCCAATCTGAAAAAAAATGTTTAGTTATAGAAATAATATGTTTTAGTTATAGAAATAATTTTCATATTATAAGAGAAAAAGAGCGTGTAGGAAACTGTAACTACAATGGAAAAAAGTGGTACTTGTCTTCTGGAGTGGACATCGATGGAAAATCTTGAGAACCATTCAACAAATAGACCAAAATTAATAGATTCTTAAGTGGTGTGTGGAACTCCTGTTATTCATATATTATACAAAATAGTTACAGTTATTATCCTTTTGAACTAATTTCGCAGCCCTTTGTAAAATAAACAGAGTGAAACTACAAAGCTGTCTGATAGTACAATAATTTGGGTAAATAACATCTAATCTAAATTTTAAAGGATCCATGTCAAATTGGAGTTCTGTGAAAGGACAGTAATTTTTATTAACTACATATAGTTTGCTGGAGGATATTTCTCTGGCTTCCGACTGTTTTGCACATATTATATATGCATACATTATTCAGTGTAAATGAGTTACACCCCTTTTACCACATGAAACTCCAAACTATACTGCAGATCACAGATCATCTGCATGACAGAATTCAGAAAGAGATGCCCATTTGGCTGATCTGAATTCAAAAGCAAACACTTTTTGATCTGGGCTTACTGTAGTGAGAAACTGCTGCTTCCATAAAATTCAAAGCAAGTAAATGTAGATAAGAATCTTTGTTTCTTAGGAATGGATAAAAAGCAAATTAACATGCCATTTTAGGCCACAGTGAAATCAGCAGTTTCAGGCAGCACCCCTTACATTTTACAGTAGATTTTTTTTTAGAATACTTTTCATAGATTCTTATAGGCAAGAAAATAGGTTTTAGTTCATGAACTACCAAAATATCCTGAACAGCAAGATTCGCGTTTCCACGTTTTATGAATAAGACAGGAAGGAAAGACAGACTATTTTATACTAGTATGATCCCCTACTGAGTATCAATATATTGTCCTGATATCTAGGGCTCAGAGTCTGTTAAAGTTGCTGGTGCTAAATTTGCAGAGGTAAGTACAGTGAAGAGAGAGCATATGCTTCAGCCTTCAGCTGCTGTGTAGCCCTTTAGGAGAAACTAGAAATGTTTCTTCTGTGCCCTAACGTTAGGGCTGACACTGGGATAGACAGCAGACAGCATGCTCCCCCATTGTACCTGCTTTAAGAGCAACCCTTATAGGACGTGTACGTCCAAGGTGGCAGAAGTGAATATTGCAGTAATCATACATTCTTGTGATTTTTGCACTCCAGCATTTGAGGTATTTCTGCTAAAGATCACGCCAGAGTCTTAAATTATAACATAAGACAGAAGCTGTACAACCCAACTACAAATTCTGTACAGGAATAGAGAAAAGAACAGATACAAGGGAGTAGCAGCAGCACACTGAGGCAGCTGGGTCAAAGACCATGTCAAGAACCTGAAAAATCATAGAAAGACTCTATAAAGGCTGTCAGATGTATTCTCCAACAGCAGCAAAAACACTGAGACTGTCTAAGAAGAGAGTGGTTTGAAGAACAGCATATTTGAAGGAATGCGAGGCATAGCAGGCCAAAATGACTTGGCATTAAAGGCATGTCTCTGTGGTGGGCTACATGGTTCTAATGCTGCAGAAATAGCACTACAGATTCTTTACAGAAAAAGCTCAAATGTCCAGGGATGGGCATCTCTCACCTTCCTACTCTGCTCCATAGAAGAAATCAGCTTCTCAACTAGTTTTTATAGGTGTTCCATTAATACATCTCTCTTATCCTGGCTCAGAGATGGATAATGCGAGCTCTTCATTACTTGTCTTAGCAATAGCATCAAAACCCTTCCTTCTCCTTAGGCAACTACTACTTTAAAGTATCACTTTTCATCTTGTGGTATAGAGATTGGAAAGGTTGGAGGCAGACTTCATGAAGTGAAGTAAATCAATGAATAATTACTACCCTACATAGCAGAAGCAGCCAGCAACACTCCTAAGAGAGTGAGACAGACAGTGTTAATATGCTGTTGTAATCCTGTCACAACAATCCAAACCCTGAACTTATTTATTTAAACTGAGAAGAAGATGCCATGTCAATGACTTTGCAGGTTAAAAGAAAAAACCTTCATCAGATTAAAGCAGAAAAACACAAGACAAATAGTCAGGCACAATCATTCCATGAAAAAATCTCACAAGCCAAGATTTGAAAAAACTTGAAAAAAACTGAATGATGCTTGATAGCATCATCTCTAATAAAATAGGAAAGTCAGATGCAAATTAAATAATAAAGTTTATTCCTTTTTATTTCAGGCTGTCTTTGCCAATTACCATAGCAAAATTATCATAACAAAACATTTTCATTTTCACTAAATTGAAAATTTGTTCAAAGTGCTTCAGTGTCTAAAAACTGTGGATTCTCTAAGTCTTCTTCATCCACCAAACATTTCTGAAGTTACAAAAGAATTCAGAAATCCTTCCTCCATTGTAGATCACAGAGCCCTCACTAGTCTATGAAATTCAGAATATGGATATACATTTCACAAAAAGTTCATACAGCTTACGAGATGGGAGCCACGTAAATTTTACTGCAACACATATAGCAAGACAGGTATATTTTTAGACATATTATTAAGCTTTATATTATTTTAGAATTTGGGAAACAAATTCCTCTCATTTTACAACCATAAATTTCTGTGAGTACCTCTAAACTGGAATAAATATATCATTCAGAGATATAGAATGTATTAGGACATTCTGTTCTTATTGATCTGTGAACTGCTGGTCTCCTAATCAGAACGTCCATCTTACCTTGTTACTTCCAAACCATTAGTGCAGTCTAAAAGAGATATGTAAGTACAGGGGGTTTTAATTGCTTTGTATAAATTTAGAATTAGAAGTTCACAGGAGATGTTTCTATCTGATTTGTACCTTGACCATGCTGCTTTTTTCATTATTGTGCAGCTAGCAACCCAAGAAAGACTAGAACTATTAATAATCATTCGATCCTGTGCATGCACAGCATATTCAGCTCAGTAACAATAGCCCGACTCAGAAAAGAAATGTAATTTACAATGTAGTCCTCTAAAAGGCCATGACATGTTAAATGATTCACTATTAATAAGAAGGGTTACAAACAAGGACTGTTTAAAAATAGGTACAAATGCATTTTAACAAAGCCATACCTTCTCATGTGTCAAGACTGTCAGCACCTACGTATAATAGCCATTCAGAGCTTCATGGTCACCACTGGTGTTTGGAGTTACCTACTCTTACATCAGCTCATCATTACACTAAACATCACACTAACACTCTGCAAATCCTGACTCTATACAGTGACACAAATTACACTCCATTTCAGTGGAATCATACAGGGTTCAGAAACTAGGTGTTCAAAGTAGCAGACTGAGCTCAAAATGACAACGATGATGAACTTATTAGTCAAATGTATATTATTATGCAAACATTTGTACATCACAAAAATCCCTTAAGGATGTATTTCCTTAATTCTGGTTTTCAGAATTTTAGGTTTAAGATATTCTGACTATTCTACAACCATCTTAAGAGTTCTGCTGCTCTTTAAAGTATTCAAGCAATCTAAACAACAATGAGAAATGTAGTGGTTTAAACTTTATACTTTTGTGTACTATGTCAACATGTTGATTATAGAGAATTTGTGAAAATATATAAGGAGTGTAGGAGATACAGCATATAAAAAATCTAGCATAAAGCTACATTACCTTGCTGGTGATGACTTGTTTCAGCAAGGGCTTTAAAGAACTTCAAGTAGTTACCTTAAGAAACAATAATTATAATTTTAGTTATACCTTTCTTATGAGTCTTATACATTACATAACATAAATCAAATTATTTCATAAATGAGACATTTACTTATGGACTATTATTGCAAAGTATTGGTCTCTTTACAAAGATACTTAAGAATGATGCCAAAATACTCTCTCTTACCTGCTTTTTAGTTACTACTTGGTTTCCTTTTTTATTTATCATTAGTCTCACCTGCAGAAACTAGACATTTGAGCCAATTGCATTGAAACCACAGGAGAAAACTGTCAATGAGTTACTAGTTACAAGACTAAAGCCTGTGGAAAGCAAAAATGAGCATGTCAGTGGCAGGTAATCTATGTACTAGAATTCATATGTACTAGAATCCTGACCCAGTATGTTGACAATATGGAGCCCATTATGTCTTCCCAACAACAATTTTACACCTTTTACGCCTTTTAAATGTGGTGCAGAACACAAGAAAGTTGCCTCACAAGTACACAGTTTCCCTTTCCTAGCAAAGTGTCAGCTATAATTTTTGCCATGCCAAGGGCTTCATTAACAAACAAAATTAATTTCCTGGAAGTAATGATCAATCAAGATGTTAGGTAATTCTAGGCTTGTGCATTTTCTTAGCAAAAATCTCACATCTCACCAAACAGAAACATGTGGTGTGTTTAAGGAAAACAGTATTTACAGTAGAAATTCAGAGCAGCCAATAATCATATTAAAAATTGAACTCCAATCCTGAGCAAAATACTCTCTAAGCTGTTTATCTTCTTGATCAATGTTTAGAAATAAATTCAGGAAAAATGTTCTCTAGATTAAAAACAATCAATAATAATTTGATTTACATGACTAATTTTTGCAGAAATAGTGATATTTCTGATAATTAAGGCCAAAAATAAATAAAGTAATATAATTAAAATAGCACTGTTATGAATCTGGAATCCATACAAATTTATTTACCAATATTTATAACTCTAGTGTATTTACTATTATAGTGATTCCCCAAGTTGTCATTGTTCATTACAAAAACAAGCAAAATCAGAGATGTTTGTCTTTGCAGCATTTTCTTTGTATGGCTCCACTTCCCTGCATTTAACTTTGAATGTAGCTAGAGATGTAGAAGGGAGTGAAGCACAACCTCCCCTTTGGCCAGGATGTCAAAGAGTAGCAATGAAAAGCTCCTCTCCTTTGAAACTCGAGATACATGAAGTTACAAAATAGAAAAGCGTGACACAAGTTTGTGTCTAGATTTTATTTTAGTTTGTCCTCCAGAGTGTAAACCTTTCTGGGAAAGTGAAATCAAGGAACAGACTCCACAGGGAATAGATCATTTTGAGCAAGCCAGGCATGATTCTGTGCAAAGGAATGACAACAAAAAATAACTTATGCATATGGATTCCTTAACCTTCTGGCCTATAAAGAGTTGTTCTAACTGCAGGTTTCCTTCCTTGTGGGAGCAGGCCAAGGACATAGTTGTTGAGTGTCTCCACCATACAGTTGCTGCTGGTCCAGACCTTACTGTTTCTAATTTACCATGGGCAATCTTAACAGGGTAGCTAGAAACTTCACAAAATAAATGCCCATCAAAAAATGCAAGTCTGGCAAACACTAGAAGTTTGCTGGCAATATGCTTAGTGCAATAAACATTCCAAAGAAAATTTGTTTTCCTGACTTTTTCTATCAAGACTTGCAAGATGAGCTGCCCATCTGCTATGCTTCTTTACATCCCAGCCTATCACAGACCCCAAATCCTTTGGATTACGTGGCCAATCTATCATTTTCTTCTGTGAAGAATAGGTTGTTTTGGCAGGTTTGGTTATTTTTCAGCGGAAAAGTCTATAGACTCCCTACAATTGTTTTTGGATGACCCCATCTGCCTGTGAAATCAGGTGCCTGGGTTGGCCTATGCCCAGAAGACCCAGAGAAGAACCTATCTCAGAAAACACATAGAAAGAATTTTTCAAAACCAAAATTTTACATGTAAGAAAAATTGAGGATTATTGTCATATCATCTTGATTCAAGACAAAAATCTTACAGAACAAAAGATCAACATTTTTTCTTAGGAAAAGACTGTAGCATGGCTGGTTGAAGCTACTGCTTTTGTCTCTCAGATGCTGGCCTCCCCCAGAAAAACCAGTGTGTTCAAAAAGTTATTTCAAGAACCAGTCCCAAATACATAACTCATTTTTATCAGACAGATGGTATTAAAAAACAGAGACTACATATATTTTAATATAGCATTTTATGGAATACATTGTAAATCTGATGCAGTGCACGATGTAACTAGACGAGAAGAAATTTCCATGACATAAGAATTTATAGTCAATTCTGTCAGGTTAGTAAGTAATAATGACTGAGGAAGAAAGTATTTCCATTGAAATTAATGACCAGTTATAGGAGTGTCCTAGTGAAACACTCAGATGCATTAAATCCACCATGTCATTACCATTTAAGCAAATGCCCTGTGGTTCATTCATTATTACAAGCATGTGTTTATTTTTAAAGAGAATATCATTAGGATATTCTCTTCTCACTTCCATTCTTAGTCATGCAAAAACATGGCTTCATGCTGCACTAAAACATGTTATAATTTCTATCCAATTATTTTCTTATCAAGATACTTCAAATAACTGTGCATAACTCTTTAGAAAGTAATTTTTATCTGATTGAATGCCAAATCAAATTTTGATATTTCTAAGTGAATTTGGTGCAAAGGCTAAACTTATGCAGCTAGTTGATGGAGTTCTCCATTGATTCTCCAGACAGACACAGTGCTGTTACGAGCTTGTAAGCTTTCCATAAATCTCCCTTTGATTTTAGGTCAGGACAACATCCGTCTGGATGTTTTATTTCCCATCATCCTAAGATAGTCTAAAATGGCATCAACTTCCTTTTCAAGTGTGTACACAGCCTAAAATAGCATTTTTTTCCATTTCCTAACTTGGACACATTTGAATTAGAACAACCTGGGATCAACAAGAAAGCACTATTTGAATGGAAGTAAAGCAATTTTTTTTTCCATCACATGTTCTGTATTTCATTTACTTTCCTAAAAGAAATTCTGATATATCTTTATTTTAGGCAGAAGGAACAGCAAATCAAGATCCTGTTTTGTTCTACAGAAAACACTCCTGCTCTTCCCTTGTGGCTCCTTTAATTAAATTTAAAACTAAAAATTAACTTAGGAACTGATCCAGTACTCATGAGGATACTTGAAAGCCTTAGTGATGTTGGATCAGCCCCTTAATTTATATAATCTTCTCTTAGAGAGTAGTGCTCTGTTCTGTATTACAGCCACTGAGTTTTCTTGCTGAGATTTATAAGTTGAATAGACCAGAGAGTAGATAAGCATTGGGACAGTGAGGCTTAACCAGATGAAGAGCAATAGTAACAGATGTGAAATAGCAGGAAGTAGACTAGAGCATTACAAAAACCAAGGTGGGATAAGCTGTCAACAAAATAGCAGGATAGGAAGGCTGACAGGAAGAGGACTGCAGGTGGAGAAAGATGTTAGCTAGTATGAAAGAACAGCTTGCTCAGCAATTCTGGAGACAGTCACAAGTCAGCCAGGAACACATACACAGAAAGACAGAAATCATTAAAGGAACTTTGCCTGTGGGACAGAAGCAGTTCTATCACTAAGGCTGGAGAGTTGATGAATGAGAGTGCTACATCTTTCATATGGAGAATCCAGTAATCACTTGCTATTTGCTTGCAATATTCAAATGGCAGCATTATGAGGCTCCATTAACTTTCTTCAAATTACCTATTTATTACAAAAAAATATTTCATTTCCTGTTCAGCAGACAGCAGCACTGATATATATCAAAAGAGAAGGTAAAAATTTTTAGCTCGTTGCTGTGGTCATTCACTTTTGAATTTTCTATTGGCTGTTCATAAAACTGTGACGTGATATTCAGCCCCCCCCAAGCCCACACAACTTGCATAGTGATTACACAAGCAGAATCTCACAGAGGACAAGACTGGATATAAACAAACAGACAGGTCCTCTGAATTGCAATAAATATTCCTCAAAATTAACCGAAGAGGTAACATTACACCTAGTTTTGTTATGAGACTACTAAAAGTCTTTGCACAGATTGCTACACAGATATAAAATGGAAATAACTTTTCCTAATGATTTAGGTCATATTTGAACTAGATCACAGGCTCTTAGTGCTGTCCAGTACACTGCTGCCCTTGCTTCTTTGTGTACCAACAGGTCTTTGTAAAAACTAAAATTTCTTTATAATAATTAGTCACCTGTGTATCGAGTTGAAAATATCCTCAGGCATGTGACATTTTCTCTAATAAGTTTAAATTAATCAACAAATACAGTTTGCATATGTAAACACAACAGTTAAAGGAAAGCATCATTGTAACACTGGTACTATCATTATAACATCTACAGTACTAAAAATTAGGTAGGAGTGCTTTGTATATTTCAAATCCATAGTGCCCTCTGGCAATATGATGCTGGTTTTTAAAACAGAACTGTATTTAAACTGATGAACTCTCTTTGAAACAATTACATTCAATCTTCTATAGCATTAATTAAGGCCTACTGTCATTCACCTTTTCTCAAGCTAGATGGATGGCGTTTTCCAGCTGCTCAAATTCTAAACAATACTGTCAGTGCAGGTATGCTGTGTAGTTACCATATCTTTATCCCATTTGCACATTCCTATTTTTCTGCTAATGTAAAAACTAATGAAGGACAAAAAGAAAGAATTATAGCCCAAAAAAGGACATTCAAATGCCTGGGGCTTTTTTATTTTTTTTCTAGTATACTCATTAGATTTAGGATGCATGGTCAGACTAGCAATACCAGCAAACCTTTTCTAATTGCACATTCTATCTGCCCCTATTCTGTGCATTCAACCTGCAGAGAAGGCAGACATTTAAAGATTACCAAGGCAAGTTTGTAATGAAACGGATACCTCTTTGTCTGTCCTTGCGCCAACAGCAGCAGAAGGGATACTAATTAGAGGGTGAATTATTAGCTTCCCATGGTGCACTGCAGGGGCATTAAAAATGAGTGTAGTTTGTTGCTTTCCTTTTAGATGGTTAGTACTGGTTTAATATATTCCTGTTTCTAGGTGAGCAGCAGGGGACAGTTTTTATTATTATAATTGTTGCATAATTACTGGCCTAAGGTTGCCTATTGTTAAATAAAAATGCTGAGATACTAATGTTTTATTGAACAGTACAAGTAGATAAAATTATAATATATTTGCCTGAACGATATAAGCTTGTTATCTGGCAGCTTGGTGACAATCTAAGTTGTCTTGTGGAAAAAGACTCTGATTTTTGCAGACTAAAAATAAAATGTGATTTTTTAAAAAAAACTTGAAATACAGTCAACTTTGAAAAAGAAGTTTTATTTTAATGTATTCCAGAGACGGACCAAAGTGTGCATACATAACCTAACCTCCTGTCAGATTTTACCTTGTAAGGAATGTGAGCTGACATCAGAGTTAAGAGTTGCAGATTTCCCTTTTCTGCAATCACAAATACATTCTAATTTTCTGCCTAAGTTTTGCCTTTGCAATAATCCAAAACTGATTAACGATGTAAGAAATAAAAGAGAAAAATAACTAAACTAAAATTAAAATAAACACAATCAAGAAACATCTACTGTAAAGCCAAACCAGAAACTTACTCTTTGCCCACCCCCCCCCCTTTCTAGGAGAAGAGCTATCTGAATTTTTTAACAAAAAGGTTTTCATACTTCACCACAATTTCTTGTTGCAGTTCCTGTATGTCAGTAGGTAACAGGCTACATTGATGTTCCATGGTTTATCTAGGTGGAGCTCTCAGGCAAGCCACCTGCTCTGCATCAAAGCTTTCTTTAGAGAAGCATTTTGAACATGAAAGATCAGCTCCTGTCACTTGTTCCTACATTATATTTACACAAACTTCTTCCTGAATTGTGCAAATCCCAAATTTAAGTCTTCAAACAACTACCCTAAGTAAGAAAATAAATGCTATTTTAACCTCACCTGGTTCTTTCTACAAAGTAGGAGCAAAAGGACGTAGGAGAAGGCAGTTGCTTGTAATATGCTTTGAAAAACAAATTATTTCCATTAAATTTTGGCAAAAGCCAGTTAGAGATTTATTCAGCATTGCATTAAAGCTGATAAATTTCCAGTAAAGATTAGTCTTATAAATTGTTTAATGGCAGAACCTCTTTACTTTTCTTACTTTCAGAAAAGTTAAACTAAGAAACAGTTAAAGCTGAAAACTAATTAGAGGACAAAAACTAATTAGCTGTCTTGAAGTCCTAAAATGGTCTTTCAATAGCTCTTCCTCTTGTTGAGCCTGTTCTTCCTAATGACTCTTCAAACAACATAGGCCTTACTCATACACTTCTGAACTGAAGAATAGAGTAAGACTTTTAAAGATTTGGATATACTGTCTTGCTTCCTCAGAAGGTATTCTTCCTCTCGATGCCTTCAGCCTCCTAAGCAGTATCCTTGAAAGACCTCCATTTCCACCACATGTGCTAGGGTTCTGAGGTAAATTTGGAACATGAACCAATGGTTTAAAGTTTTTGCTAAACTATTTTTTTTTCCTCTAAATCATGACAGACATCTAAAATTCTTTAAGAGAACTAAGTACTTGAAGTGAGGCTCCTCTTGTGTATCCAAACACACAATACATTTTATGAGAAGAGAAATTTAAAAAACCCCATTGCTATAAGTACCATCATCACTGTCTGCACATTCTCCTTCCAAACAATTCCACCAGAGAGGAAGATACTGTCCACACCGATGCCTACTATTTCAGTGTTGTTATATCTAAAGATAGATACATTAGGATAAGCATAGCATTACTTGCAGTTTGTTAAAATGAGGATTATTATAGAACTGGGTCTTTAAATATAGTTATACAGTGAAAGAAAAGAGGACTACACTGTCCATTCACTGCTGGAGGAATATGGCACCCAATAACCACCTTTCCCTACTCAAGTTATCAGTATCCTTATTTAACTTCTTCCACCTTGACCTAGAAAATACATCAGTCATTTGCTATTTTTGTAATGAAATGCTGATCTATGCAAGGCTGTGCTGGCAGCTCTATATAGTACTTTCACTGCACCTTTCTGCTGGCTGCCAATCTTCGGAAACCCCTCGGTGTTGTTAAACAATAAGAGATCACTGACCTTTCCTTCCTCTCCAATGAATGAAGTATTTAAAAGCTAAGGCCACTGTAGAGATAACACAAACTAAGGAACTGCTGGCAGGTGTCATCCGTGGAGTGTTATGCTATTGTGATTAGAAGTATATGCCCATTCATATCTCATAAGCATCTCAAAAGCAAAGACAAAAGAAATAGCAGTTACGATTTGTAAACTTCATCTAAGACAAAAACTTGGTACTTTCATCAAGCCTAGCTTTGCATTTCTGATCTGGAAACTTCACTATTAGAAAAACTTATTATTGCTTCTTTAATTTCTTTTTGCTTGTGTCCTAATTTCTGTTAAAATTAATCAAATGTATGCTAAGAGTAATACGGTGTTTTGCCCAGAAAGACTGCAGTGATCCTCCCAATTGAAATCCCTTTATTCCTGGAACTGATAAATATTTCTCTTAATATTAAATCAATCAGCAATAGCAAGAGCCATGCCAGCGCCTTGCATTGATACAGTTAATAAGTATTTGCATGCATAGGCTGCTTTTTATAAGAATAATAACTACTGTGTTTGTGATCATGAATTCTATGAAAGACCAATCTTTGTCTCAGCAAGACTAAATAGGATTGAGCTGCACCTTAAAGGTCTCATTGTGTAAGCTTCACTGGATTTGCTTTCATCATATTATTTAAAAGAGAAGGGATTGCCCAAAGCAAGGGTAATCAAGACCTAAAGAGTGACTGCTTAAGCAAAATGACAGATGAATAGACCCACTGTGAAAAAGAGAACACAGCACTAAGGAAAAGTCCATTTAAAACAGGAAAGCAGAGAAAATATGTTCAAATGCTCTATTTTTACAATGCTATGATTACTGCAGAGATTTCTTGGCTGAAATACGAGTGTGCATTAACCTGAAACGTGAAATAGTGTAGAAGGAGAATCAAAACTTGGTATAAGATTCCATTCCCTGAACTGCATTTTCTTGTTCTCACACTCTCTGCAACATAGGGAGAAGCTACTGTACAGTTAGATGCACAGGGCATTAAATAAAAGGCTTGAATCTCTTTCCCAAACATGCATATGGTAGAAAATTTTCCCAATAAAAATATAGAAACCACATAATGACATATAGTAGTTTTAAAGACAACAGTGATATTAAAAGTGGGCTGTAAGATAAACTGGGACAAGTTCCGAGGAGATTGTTTTACATAGAGTTACCATAATTTAAAATGTGGTTGTTTTGCACCAGGGAAAGAGGATAGGCAGGGGTCAGGGGGGAAAATGAGAGGGAGAAAGAGAGAAAGATAGTGCAGGCTTCTTCCTGTATCTCAGTAAGACAGAACCAACAACAAAGGATTTAATAAAATAGTTGTTTGATAGAATATGATAGAATAAAAAGATGAATATAGATTGTAAATCTTACAAGATAGGAACCCCACATTTGTACAATGTCAGACAGACCCTAGATGGTGTTCCCATGGCACACTGCATAGATCCTGTCCACAAAGAGAAGCTACTCCATTTGGGTTGTCTGAGCTATTACATGAATTTCTTACAAGAAAAGAATTCTCTTCATCATTTCTACTATCAAACAACACAGAAGTTCCTGTGACAACTTCTTGCTACACTTCTGGATAAAGATGTGGCACACAGGTCAGCACCAAGTGGGTGCTGCCTGCAGGCTCCTGTTACAGTGAGCCAGCTGAGGTTTTCCTGGGAATTATCCTGTGACCAAGGAAATTGTGTGGCCCAACTCTGGCCTGAAGTCCAAGGTGTTCCCACAGCACAGTCCAGGTCTGGGCCTGCCCAGGTTAAATGTGCAGTGGGTCTCTAACTCCTTCATATACAATGGCCTCCCAGTCAGGATCACTACAGTGCTGTAGGAAAAATGTAGAGTCTTATTCTGCTGAATAGATACTTTTCAGAGTAAACACTAATGGAAAGAAAGATCTAATTTACTGGGGGGTTTTGCTGAAGTTTTTAGAGTGATAAGAAATGCTCAGTTAAGGATTAAAAAAAGAAAAGGTGTTTCCTGTATCAATGTTGTGGCAGACTGCTAAACAATCACACATTTCCAGTGAAGATTTCTGAAATATTCTTGCTTTAAAAAAAAAAAAATCAAATTATACTTATTTCAGGTGAGAAAATAAAACCATAGTCTTTTCAAAATGGTTTGATCATTTACACTATAGAAAATAAAAAATGGTTATTTAGAATTTCTAAATTTGCTTCCCAAATTTATCCTTATGATAAGGACAAATTCAGGGGGAGGGGAGGGTCTGCTGACATCCTTTCAGATTTGATTTCTTTATGATCACAAGGATTTCAGAGAAGAGATGAGGTTAGAGAAGACTGGGTTGGTGAAGAGGAGTCAGAGAAGGGATGGTCAGAGAAGAAAGGTCAGGGAAGACAGGCTGAAAGCATAGAAGAGAATGTAAGAGAAGGTCTAAGTAGAGAAGATGGAAGAATAGAAGGTCAGAGAAGAGGAGGAGAAGGTGAGAGGAAGACAGTATGAGAGATGTTACAAGAGAAGATCAGAAAAAAGAAGGTGAGAGGGGAGGAGACAGGAGAAGGGAGGTGACAGGAGGGGAAGGCAGGGAAGACCAGGTTCACCTAAAAGTTATGCTCTTGTGTAACACTATACTTCTGAGTGATGAATAAAAAGCACCATTAAAAAATCTTTGGGTTTTATGTCAGGAAGAACTACACATTTTAGTGTGCATGCATTAGTCCCCTTTTTCCACTTCCCATATTTTCAGCCAGCACAAACCAAACTTAAAAAGTAAGAAAGTCACACACCCAGTCACCAAGGGTGCCCATTTATACTCTGGTGTATGTATTACAGGCAATTCTATACATTATCTAGTGCATGTACTCTCATTCACACGGAGGCTTGCTGTTTTTTGAAAGCTTTGCATCTCACAGTGCATACAGAAATGTAAAATATTAATATATTTATTCTGCTACACTTGATAGCAGCCAAAACAAACCTCAACATGACTGGTCAGGATACCATGTAAAATAAAGGCTCAGAAGCTCCAATGGCATATCTAAGAGCCACTACCAAAATGAAAACGCACATCACTTGCAAAGACACTCCCATCCTAAGCTGTCTGAAGGGTATGAAAAACACCATATAAAAAAATGAATGCATTTAGCTCAAAACACATGTTACTGCTATGCCCCCAGTACTGAACTACCATCTGAAGTTTAAGCATCATGTTAGTGGTGCCAAATACACTAGAACCCAGCGATAAATCATCAGACAAAAGTGGTATGTAGTAACAGCCATCACCAGTAGACCAATAATTTTAAAGGGGAAAAAATTAATACATCCCCCCAAAACAAATAATGTGATGTGTGGTTTCTTGGGGTTCTTTTATATTTTCCTTTTAATTTACACTTGTTGAAATCTCCAAAACAGTGAAAAGATGCATTCTCCAGTGTAGAACCCTGCCCTTATTTCCATATAATTTTATTCGTGTCAGAATATAACCATGCTATTTCACAACTACACAAAACACAGCTATAGGGCTTTTTGCCATTTACACTATGGGAGTGCATGTTGCTGCAGTAGTACTGAGGGCTTGGAAGGTGGATGAAAAATAATCCTGAAAGTACTCTTTGGAGTACTTTGCAAGCTTTGTTCAGTCTCTTGTATAGGTGTTGGAACTGAGCACTGTCTAGCTCATAAACCTAAATGAGAGCAATGTATGAGCTAGGTATATCACACGTAGTGGGTTTAAGACAGCCTAAAGCCCTCAGCGTGGGAACAACTTGTGCTTACCTCTGCAATCTCTGTAGCACTTCACTGACTACTATGGTCTATCTCATATGAAAGCTAGATTCCACTCTGATGCTCATTTTAAGTCCCATTAGACTGCCAGAACTGTAAAAAGTAATCTTAGCATAATTAAAAAGAAACTTTAAACTTAATTTTGTGATAGATCAGAGAAAAAAGAAATGTTATTACAGCATCACACACTTAGCTAGCTACAGGCTAAACATTGCAACATGTCAAGAAAGGTGCCAAAAGGTAAAGCTTCTCTTACAGTCAGAACTAAAGCATATATATCAAAGAGATAAGCAAACAGAAATTTGTGGTAGGCTAGTGCCTGCCAGCAGCCAAGCACCCACACAGCTCCTAGATCACTCCCCTCCCAGCAATGGGATAGGGAGAAAATAGGAAGAGCAGTGAAGCAAGAAAACTCGTGGGTCACAACAGAAACCAGGAAAACATTCACCAGTAATTGTTGCAGGCAAAAAAGACTCAAGTTGGGGATTTTAACTTAATTAACTGCCACTTAATGTAAACATTTAATTATTGATTTGGGTGTTGGGAAACAAAGAATGCAAATATTTATTTAGGGTAAATACAAGGCTCAATTTCATTACTTCACTCCAGATATCTGTCCTTCTTTCCTTGTTATTGCTGCAGGTTACGCTCAAACCCTTCAGCGAGGCAGCAAGTTGTGCAGGCAGTTAAGGACAGTGTACAATGGTTTCTCTCTGCCATTCCTTGTTTCTCAGTCATTTCCTATGTTCTGCATGGATCCTTCATAGGATACCATCCCCTCAGTGATACACTTGCTCTGGCATGGGCTTATCCACAGGTCACAGTACCACAGTACCTTTAGGGCCACATCTACTCCAGTGTGACCTCACATCCATGAGCCACAGCCCCTTTGGGGCATGGATGCTCCACTAGATATTCACAGAGGCACCACAAACTCCTCTGAATGGCTTAGCTTTGGCAAGTGGTGTGTCTATTGCCAAACTGGCTGGAAACAGCTGTGTCTGGCACTGGGCAGCCCCTGAACTTCTTCCACAGAGGCCACTCCTGCAGCCACCTTTATTACTAGAACCTTGTCATTCACACCCAATACAGAAGTCAGCGATAATTTGCCTCCTACTGATCGGTAAATATCTAGAAAAAAAAGAGGGCTTATCAGGAGGCTCCTCTTAACAGAGAGACATAACATGTTGAAAAATGAAAAGGGGGGTTCTGCACACATTAGTTATGAATAGCAAATGAAAAATAAAAGGGAAGACAAATATTTTTTTCCTCCAGATCATGCCACTAATATCCATCCAGGTGGTTTTCCTTTTTTTTTTTTCAGAAATTAATAGAGTATAAAAAGGGGGAGGGGAGAGAAGTTTTTAAAAGGGAAAAGAATAGCAGGTAGTCCTAAGGTTAATTTCATTAATATAGGAAGGTTGACACTCTCTCATTCACAATCTGCTTATTGTTCTTTGCTGTTTATTAAATCAATGCAGCTATAATTCCATTTAAAGATGACACTTAAATGTATTTAATTACATCAAGGAAGGAAAAGAGGCTTTGGAGGGTTTCCTTCAATACCCTTTTAATAAAATGGACTTAAAGTCATTTGGAGTGTTTATAAGACTGTTGGCCTTCTTTCTTTTCTATTTTTCTCTGCAGCTCATGGATCACTAATGATGGCATTTGCCCCAAGCAGCAGCGACAGGCTAAATTAGTCTATATCCTTTTGGCAATTTAACAATGAGCATTAACTATTAAACTTTAAACCCAAACAATATCATTGATACAAAACCTAGGAATTTTTCAAGTGAAGATAATTAGAAAAAGAAAAAAAAGAAGCCTTAGCTGTGAATTTTGTAATAAAATGGATGAAAAATTAAACATGCAAAGCATGACAAATGAAGAAGCCAAAAAGAGATACAACTTCGAAAAGCACGAAATGCAAACTGTTCATTCCTATTTATCACTACAACAGGGAAATGTCAAGGAGTTTTAATGCTTAATGAGCCCATCAAACTTAGAATGCACCAATTGCAACATTTTAGCTAATTGGCTACAACATTTTTGTCTTCAAAGTCCATCCTCTGTGGCCCCTTCCTCCTCTTCTCCCACTCCAAAATGGCAGTGCAAAAACTCTGAGCATCTTGCCTGTACTAAATTACATCTTTTACAGTGCATGGGGCAGTTTAGAGGGTTATTTTTGAAGACAGCAGTTCAGACGATACTTCAGAAAGGAAGGATTTTTTTCTTTTGGCATGGCTGGCATTTGTTTTGATAGATTACAACACAGTTAATATAAGCAATGTGGAACAATAATCAGTTCAGCTCCATAAGGATTTTGCTGCTTCTTTTATACAACCTCACATTAAAAAAAAAAAAGTCTTGCTAAGCTGTCCATATCAGACATATAGTATTGATATGAGAGTCATAGTACAGAATAAATAAATTACTGGTCTCATATTAACCAATACTCTTCAAGAGCTTTAATCTCAATGTAAAATCTACTCTTGGGAGCATGAGGGAGGATTAAGCATTTCCACATGACCTGGTGCTCAAAACAAGAACCTAAGGGTATCGGGACACAAATCTTTTCACTATGATTCTAAAATGTGTGTTTGCTATAGAATATATAATCTAGAATATATGCTAATGGATGAAGAACATTAATTACTACACAGAGTTTCTGCTTTTCTGTTTTATGTCATTGTAGTTTAAATGCAATGTAAATCTTTCCAAGTATTACATGATAGATTGAAGCCAACTTTATGCAACATTTTAAAATCACATCTGCTGATGGCTGTGATGCTTCTTTGGAGGCATCTGAAAGTAGAATGTTTCTTTTGGAAGCTGCTAAAGTAGCTCACGTGGAAGATCTAGCCTAGGTGTAATTTGCCAGGCAATAGCTAACACAGACCGATACATCATGAGAAGTCAGACATAGGTAAACTTCAAAGCTCTACAGAATTATTTTGAAGATATTTGATCCACAGGAGATTCATACAGAAAAATAAGGATGTGAGCCCAATTGCTAGTAAAAGAAACTGTAGGCACATCTTTCTAGATCACTATATTTTTTAAGATGAGGAAATCAGACTGCAATTTGTGTTCAAATCTTGACCCTGCAAGATTTAGATGAAACCAAATAACTAAATGGCTAGTTATTGCTTTTCTGACTATATTTTTTTCCTCACGGATATTGAATAACTACTCCAGAACTTCATATTGTCTAGTTAATTTAACATCTTTTCTTGGAAACAAGGTATTTCCTAAATAAAATAGAGGCAGTCCTCACATAAAGGGTAACACACCATTCCTTCTGTGACCACTGTAAGTTTAGTTGTGTTTTTTCTATGCATTTCTGGAATAATTGCTGTTAGGAACCAAATGGTTTCTGTAAAGTAGTAAGATGAATTATTTCTTTTAGAAATGCACTTAAGCATGTGCATAAGCACCATTAAATTCAAGGGATTCATACTATGCTAAACACTTTCTAGTACATTCATAAATTTAAGCATACATGCATGTTATTTTCTGGATCAAGACATGTAAAATGGATTTGTAACTTGAGTGTCTTTAAAACAGATGGAAGTAACTATAAAGTTACTATTCTAAAACAAGCTCAGAGAAAAATCTGATGATCTGATAATTCTGAAATAGTCTTCTGGGTTTTTAAAATCAATTTTCTTAGCTGAGGTTACATTTATTTAAAAAAAAAAGGGGGCAATTAAGGAAACTCTCGCCCTTGTATAAGCAATGCATTGGATTCTCTGCAGAGATACAGTTCTTGCATCAAACAAGAATATCTTTTTAGTTCCATCAGTTTTCTTTTAATTATCTTCCTGACAGTAGATGTGTCAGATGGCAATGCTTATTTTGACTGAAGATTATCCATTCAGCACAAGCTTAAATTAAGACTGTAGGGAACATTTCATCTCTTCCCTCTAAATAATTCTTCCCCTTTAAATCCCAATAAATATGTTTCATTTGTATTAGACCTCAAAGATTAAAAATATCCCAACAAAGAAGCATGCTGAGTGATTGATACATATTACCATTGTTAAGAGGCAGCTGACACCAGCGGGCCTCATGCTTCATCCAACTTGCCCATTAAACCTGCCTCGCTGCTCTGAATGAGTTTATGTAGCAGGGTCTCTGGCAAAACCTTGGAATGCTGTCAAGCCACACAATCATAACTATTCAATATCATGTGCATAATTGTATCGGCAGGGAGACAAAAGATTATTATCACTGAACAACTAAAAGGTACAGAGCTTTACGGAGTAACATTAGCACTTGAATGTTATATAGTAACCGTCTTCCAGATCATTCTTGTTGGGAACTGTTGATCCTTTCATCTCCACAGCTGCTACGACAAGTGTTAAAAAAAAATTAAAATATATAAATAGAAGTTGGAGAGAAAAAGGGGCAGGAGAGGAACAAAACTGTGAAATATGTGCAGTTAAGTGGTTTGAACCACCACTTTTGTGTTATGTATTGATTCTCACACCTTTTTTTTTCCCTTTGATTGATGACAATGGTGTTCCATGTCAGCTCAAGCCACAATAATATTTTACAACCATGTTTGTGAGAGCTGAACTAAATGAGAACAATTGGATCAGAAGGCCCTCAGTCACATTTCTTTGATTTAGTGAAGCAGGAGCCTATCTTTATTGTGCTGTTGCTAAAACCATCAGTAATTAAAGCTGAGTGTTTAAATCTTTGAAGTTCATCAAACAACATGCCCAACATGCTTGTTTATCGCTAGAGATGTGCTAAACCTTGAAGTCAACCAACCCAGCAAAAGCAGTTCTCCAAAGATTTGAAGAACCACAGGAAGTGTTTGTTAGTTAGAATAAATTTAGAGGCAAAATGTGCCTATTTTCTGTAAAATATTATTCAGCAAGTACCTCCCAAATTGTTTAAGAAATGCAGAAACAATACAAGTTTTGGTGATGCTTCCCATGTTAATTTTCTGTGAAAGTGGAAAAATACTACATTCAGAAAGCAACACCAATTAAAAGAACAATGAGGTTTGAGTTAGACCACACCCACGTGCACACCCGCACACCCACACCCCCACCATGCTTGTAGGTTCATTCCCATTCAGGAAGACATTCAAAGAATTTACTTAAGTTTGAAAAGGACCTTAAGAATACACATAAATAAAAGCATCTGCTTAAAAGATTCACTGAACCAGGGTTCTAGATAGTGCTTTTAAAAGACAGTTCAGCACATTTAAAACTTTTAACTATAATATCTTCCTTAACAAAGGTGATGAGCTGGGGTACTATCATATTGCTACTTCTAACAACATTTTCCTGTAGAAAGCTATGGCTGCTATTCCTTTCAAACTGTATTAAAAACATACTAACTTCTTGAGTTCTCTCTCTCTACCTGAAACAATCTTCAGGACCTAGCTTCTCTTTGACATTGACGTGAATTATTAAAAATTCCACCTATGTCTGAAAACCGTGCTACTTCTGAAGGTCTCCACAACTCTCCAGTACCTGTCACCAGCATTACTGGTTTTGAACGGGCACTAACCAGAGAAACTTGTCTGTTCAGCTGTAAGGTTATCATTTACATCATATGCCTCAGTGGTAAGGTTTGCTTAAGCGCAACATCTACTTCCACATTGCATGAGGGCACAACACGCAGACCAAACAGAAGTCAGAGAGGCAGCCCTAGGGCACTATCATAGCCGTGTAGCTGCTCTCTGAACAAGCAAAGTGCTCTCCGCAGCAAAATTATTTTTACAAACTCAGGGTGAGCTGTGCTACAATAAAATGATACTTTAATAAAGTACCTGCTTAAAATATTTAATTGGATTAACATGAAGTCAACTGTCCTAAATAGCTTAGATATTATTAACTATATATCTTAACAGCTTGAAACAATAAAAACAACCTTTATTGACTGTGTTTGTTAACCACTGTTAACAAACCATACCCAAGTTAGTAAAAAGGCTATTTAATACCAGCTGGTACGTGCAAGAGTTACAATGAGGTAATCAGATGATGAGAACATCGAATTGTAGTTAATATTCACTATCTCACATGGAGAAACGAAAAGGACTGCTCTTCTGCCAACAGTAGATTCTTTTGATGAGTAGCAGACTGTGGAATTTTAATTTTCAGGACACCGCACACATATATTTCAGTACAAGGACTCTCCAGCAGAGCGTCCTGATCTGTTAGAAGTGATTTTTTTTAAATCCTGATGACCAAAAGCCTCTTCAGTATAAATGACCCCCAATATGCTCATTCTGATACATATCAAGGTCAGTTCTGTAATGTGAAGCATCCTTCTTAGTATAAACTGAAAACATCAAGGTTTCTCCATCCCTTTCAGGATCATTGTTATGTTAATTCCTATTCTATTCTATTTACACAATAAATATAAGAAATATGTAATTCCATATATGTGTTGTCAGACTTATTTCTGTAAAATAGCAAAAGTCAGAATTTAACCCTCCAAAGACTAAATCCCAAATATTAGTTGGGGTTGAACATAGATGATGTAATGGAAAGCTGATGGTCTCACATCAAGCATTTATTTGGCAGATCTGCAGCACTGACTGTTGGTTACACAGAATATGTAGGCACCACAATAAATATACTATAGAATCTCAGGTATTTTTAAAGAGAGAAACGACTGATCCAGGCACCAATTTAGATGATGCAGATGCAAAGTTTGTGCCTTTTTTTGTGTTACAGACTTAGAAGCCACTATGGACACGTAGTAATTAAACAATGAAGTGGGGTCCCTGTGCTGTTGCTGCCCTGAAAAGGCATGTAAATACACAAAGAGACTAAGAAGAAAGATAGCCTTAAACATTAGTCACTAAAGCCAGTAAACCCTGCTTTTTAGCTGTTGTGTTTATACTGCTCTGGGTTCTGGCCTGGGCTTAACCAGTAAATTCAGGACTCTACTCTGTGATGCATTTCTCTGCAGAGACTTGCCCTTGGTGCTTTTGCATTTCTCTTCTCTGTCTGTAAAATAGTTTTTATTGTGATACAGCAAAGATTTGTTCGTATTGTAGAGATGGCTGTCGTCTTGCAATAGTTAGCAAGGCATACCACTCTGATTGTTTTATCGTACTAATACCTGACCTGCTGAGTTGCATAAATTTAATACCCTGGGAAAAAATAGTGGATTATAAAATATTCTGCTTTGTCTGGCAAAAAGGAGAATTGATTCGAGAAGAAGGCTAAGATGATGATTTGAGGGTTGGACCACATCCCTGTGAAGACAGGCTGAGAGAGTTGGGCTTGTTCAGTCTGGAGAAGAGAAGGCTCAAAGAGACCTTGGAGAAGCCTTACAGTACCTAAACCAGCCTACAGAAAAGATGGAGAGAGGGTCTTTTTCAGGAAGAGTAGTGATCGGGCAAGGGGTAATGGGTTTAAACTGAAAGAGGGTGGATTTAAATTAGACAGAAGGAAAAATCCTTTTTATCTAAAATTCTTTTAGATAAAGATCTGCATACCCTACAATCACCCTGGCATACTTGCATCCTGACTGAAAAATCTACAGAATTATTCCCATTGACTCTGTCAGACTTTGGCTTAGACCTTTGCTAATCATTTATAGGAGTTATCCCCTTCCCTCACTTGGTTTACAAAATGGATCACATTTTGTTATGATGCTAGGTAGTGCTGTGCAATGTACAAATCAGATATAGAGTGAATAGTCAGATATAAAGCTAATCGTAGGGGACAATAATCCTGTTCATGCTTATGAGGTATTTTACCAGCTATGCTGATATAGCATAATTAAAATTCAGGATCATAAAAATCCTAATGCAACCACTAAAATTTCATCATCTTGTTTTCAAGTTGCTTTGAATTCCAAAAGTATCTACTTCATCTACATACCTCGTGTAATTGGCAACCTTTAATTGTGAGAGTCTTCCTCTCTTTTTAAATGGGTTTATAATGAAACTGTAATATCAGTATACATGTTCTATGACATCTACATATCACAGTGTTGTAACTAATCTGCCAGGATGAAAAAAACCTGCCTTAAATGCTGTTCTTTTCCAGTTTAACATATAAAGAACAGATATTTTGGCAACTGATGATGATCCATTTCAGAACTAAGCAACTGGTGGAATAACTTATTTAAGTCGACCCTGAGGTTCTGTTGCACTCATTCACTGTGATTTCTGAGCCAAATAAGTATATGAGACCATAAGTGAGAAACGCCTCTTAATTTAACAGTAGGTGCTGGTAAGAGCAATGCAGAAGGCAGCATAGAACAGTACATGGCACAATCGTTACTTTGGTTTATATCAGGAATGGAATCACCTACCACTTCAAATGAGGAAAAGATTTCCATAAACTTCTGAATAAACAACATTAAGGATATAGAATGTATTAAACCAAATCACACAACATTATTCTAAAGGATATTTTATCACTGCACTTATTTTTAAAGGAATATATGTTAAAAAAATACAGGATGTATTCACACAATATTAATTTTTTGTTTCATTTAAAAGATACAATTTTAAAATACATACACACATAAATATCACATTTCTTACTTTGTCTAACAAAGCTGCTATGTGAAGCAAGTGTTCTGAGCACTTAAGTTGTAAATAGCCCAGTCTTGGCACTGCTTAACTTAAAATAAACAGGATTTTTATATTAACGAATAGTTTGGAGTCACTATAAAGCTAAAAATATATAATAAAATTATAGAAAACCCTAATCAAATTATGTATTCAAAATGCCTGAAAACAAAGGAGAGAACTACGCCCTGCTATCAAAATCTATACAGATAGAATGAGGTTGAAATCACACTAATCTCTCCATAATATAAAAGGATGCTTCCTATCATTTCAGAGACCTTGTATAACTTGAGGGCTCTTTTGCAAAGATTTTTCTTTGCATTATCAGTCTTCCAAGACCTTCCTTCATATTATTGAAAAATGCAGCTATTATTTATGTTTGATATTCAGTTTTCCATGCAAACCTAATGATCCTTATCTTCAGACCTCTCATTTTAAAGGTTTTGGAAACATCAAGCTGCAGAGCTAGAAAGCTAAAAAAGAGGCCCAAATTTACCAGAAAGAATAAATGTATGCTTACAGCAAACATGTGGATGTATTTGAGAAAATAAATTGGCCATATTTATTTGTGTTGCTACCCTTGTTTATATGCCTTGTCATAACTATAATTTAAAAAGACCAGCACACTGAAGATGTCTTTCTATAGTCCAAAGACACGTTTAAAGAATAGGAAAAACAGAACAGAAAGACAGATGGTCAAGAGGGCATTTTTTAGAAAGATATATGATCAACAGAACCAAATTTCCCAGAGAGATTTTTTTTTTATTATTATTAAAAGAAACTTTCAACCCACAAAACCAAATTGGATGGAAGCAGCAGCACTGACGTACTGACTGGCTGAGTCCTGTTCTTACCTCTGCCATCAGAGTGGTTCCAAAGAATGCTTATCAATATGGAGATAGGCACTTTATATATATATATAAATATATATATATTATTTCATGTTAGCATGAACTGAATTTTATCAGTTTATTGAAATTTAGTTTTTATTTTTTACTGAGATGAACATATAAATATGTCAGTGTGTCATAAGAGTCACATGGCCAGAGGTAGATAACAAGAAACATAGTCTGTGCAGAGTGTATCACAAATGATACCTTGGGAGCATCAAGCAATTTTCTTTTAAAGGCTTACCATTTAGATTACAAGCAAGGGCTTTTTTGTCCCATTAAAATATGAAGATCCTAAGCATGTAGATGGCCCTGCTGGCTTGTATATATAGATAGATATTTATGTGTATATATATATATATGTTGTCATAACTTCAGCCCACAAGAGTACACTCAAAATTAGACTGAGTACTAGCATGGTAAAGACTAAGAACTTACTTCTTCTATGTTGTTATGTGAAATAAAGGCAAAAATACTCAGCATTAAGAAAGATCAAGTCCTGACTACTGGATGTTAAGAAATCATCAGAAAACAATACACAGTCAAATGCAATTGCTTGAAGCATAAAATTTTAGGGTTTGAAATTATACAAAGAAACTCAGAAATACACAGAACATTCATCATGAAATTCTGCTTACCAACACATGTATTGTATTTTGATAAAAATCACTTCAGCCTCTATGCACCTGTGCTGTCTTTTTTGACCTACATCCATTCTGTATGCACAACACAAAACTAATTTGGCTGAAAACTAAAGCTTTGGCAGGAGGCAATTGAATCCTGTGAAATTCCAAAGATGCAGCTATAACTGCAGTTAGCTCAGTAAAAACATCAGAGCAGCTCACAACCCCTGTTTCAACAAAAAACTACTTTTATTCCTGTAGTAACCAAACAATACTGCATGGCCAAAGCCAACGGTAACCTTGTTGGTCAAATCCATTCTGATAGAATTGTTTAGTTGAGTTGTGCAGCTCAACTGTCTCGATGTTCAGTCTTTTCCAGAAATCCTAGCTCTCCCATAACAAATGATGATTAATTACCTTTTTAGCTGAAAATACAAGCCTTGAGGTAAATGTTTTAAAAGCAAATAGTTTGATACAATTCACTTCTACGTCACAACCTGGAGACTGCAAAGGCAGGTGGCTACCAAATCTTCTGTAAGATGCATGTGCTGAATGTTTATGTGAACATTTCCTGCCATACAATCATAAGGACATTTCAACTATATTTTAAGGGTGACAGATCAGGTAAAGAATGAGATGAGTAATGTTTTGTGCTTCCCAACAACATGCACGTGCAAGTATGCTGACTATATCATAGAATCATAGAATGGTTTGGATTGGAAGGGACCTTAGACATCATTTTTGGAATCTCTAGCTCCATTTCTCTCCCCAATCTCTCTCTTCTTGTCCTAGCTTATTTTTTTCCTGTACATGTGCCAGAAACACAGTCCTTACTGCCAGACCTCAATATTATTACTTATCCTCAATTTGTATTCTATTCATTCCATAAAGTGAGCCCTTCCTTCCTCCCAGAGGTCTTTTATTTCCAGAGAATCCCAGGATCCAGTATCACCTCCTGTCTCCCACTGCTGCCACAGGGCTATGCACTGTATGCACTCTTACTTTTGCCCTCACTGCCCACAGTATTCCTCTAGCGCTTCAGCTATCAGATTCCCAGTCTTTACCTTTTCTGACTCAGACTTCTTTACAAAGAAAGAGCAAATGCAGGATCCTGACTCCACCAAAACAAGAGCTGTACTGAGTCAAACCAAAGTTCTACCTCTGTAGTCTATTTTCAGTGGTGGTAATAAGCAGATTTTTAGTAAAAGAGTGAGAAAAGGGCAAATGCATAAGATACATTCAAGTCTAACCATGTCTTAGCTTCCAAATAATTTCAGCTCAGAGAATTTCCTGAACCTGATTGTCTGATTAAAAAGTCCATCCCAAAGAATGGTCTCTACCTCTCCCTTGTTAAGACCACAAATTCATGCAACTACAACATCATTTGGATGTCTCAAAAAAAGGGGTTTTTTTTTCAGTCTGAAAAGTTTTAACCTATTCACTCTGTCTTGTACAGAAGCCACTCCATTATCCTTGATGTATTTTTCAAAATCTTTACCAATTTTAATAGATTGGGGTTTAAGTTAATGGAGCATGAATACCCTTTTATTCAACCTTTTCTGTTTCATGTGGTGTTGGAGATAAACCACACTTACACACCAAGTTTCTCATCACTATTTATCTCACCTGGAATAAAGCTGTGTTATTCTATAACTTATGCCATCTATGAGCTCCAATGATCTTTCAATGATCCAGACACAGAATTCACCAAAAATAAAAAACATTTTTACTCTTTCAGAAAATTGTTTCCTAAGCCAAACCAGGTATCAGTCAAACATATTGCTTCTAAGAAATATATACCCAGAACAATGATTCCTGAGCCTGAAACAGAGAATGTGGCAACAACTTACTAATAAATGTAATACTAATTGTAACCATAGTAAGCAGTACATATTCATTATAGCCTGTACTCCATTTCTATTACTTTTTAAAATTTACATAATCTTTATTGCTACCACTTGATAATGGCTACAGCAGCCCATCATCTCAAGTCCTTCTTTGTGATCTCCAAACATTCATGTGCACAAGAATTTAGCTGGGTCAAAATCTGAGAAAAGACACAATTCTCTTGAAGAGGCTTGCAGAAATATGAGCTGGAGGGAAGAATTTTCATACAAGCAGGAAGCCATTATATAGTCCATCAAAAACATCAGATCTTCTGTTAATTTTAATTAAACTCTGTTAATCAGCAATAATTTTAACAAAGTCTAGCCATCTGAGTTCTATACTAACTTCTGTAAATTTTTCATGTTAACTTCAGTGTGGTAATGATCAGAATCCATTATTTACCTTGCAGAAAGTGAGAAAAGTGTTTAAATATGTAAGAATTATCAACAATTCTTTATGCTAGAGCAGCATTTTATAGGTAAATGTAAAAATTTGTTAGTGATCAGAAAAGAAAGCCTGTTCAAAAATCATTCTAATGTACCTTTCTGATAATTATTAAATAATTTGTATTTTTTGCAGAATAATTTCTTCATATTGTCCTTTTTTAACAACAGCCACATCACCTTATCAAGAATAAACCAAGACAGGCTACCAGTACAATAAAGTTATATGAAGGGAAAAAAATAAGCAGAAGAAATTAAAAAGATAAACTTCTACCTTGACCCTAGAAACATTATTCACTATATTTCACTACTATTTATCATTCATGATGTCTTCAGCTGAAGACATTGATGATATGATATATTTAAATGTTCGTAACAGTGGAGACAAAATGACTGAACTGTTAGCTAGCACATCTTGCAAGTTCTTGTTAAATTTCTGAGACTAACAGATTTTTTTGTTTTGCTACATATGACAAAGCTACACAGTAAAACATGTTCCTGCTCCAACAATTTTACATTAGTAACATATAGAGCTATGGGATTGATTTCCTGAAATGCACAGGAAACCTTTTAAATGAAACAATCTTTTTAGAGACACTCACCACATATAGCTGTCAAGAGCTTCTGAATAGAAACCTGAATGTAGTGGTTTTGGAAGCCTGGTCAAAGCAGGATTGTGAATGTCACGTGAAAGTGATGCTAGGTTTAATCACTGGTTGTCTGACTATCAGAGAGCTCTAACAATTGAGCAGCAGTAATGTTTGCCTGAAACGTGCCTGCTGAGTCCCTTGACTAACTGAAGCAACTTATTTTTTGCCCAACTGGATATAAGCAAAAACAGCTTTAAGGAAGAAAGGACACAGAGACAAATATTTTCAAGCTAGGATCCTCATGAACAGTCATCCCTGTGAGGAACCAAGATGAACCCTGTCTACTTCATTGTTAAAAATAAAATGAAACACCAAATAGAAGAGAGAATTTATGTAGCATCTGGGCTGGACTGGTGAAGCAGGGTGGGAAATGTTTCTGCTTATCGTATCTCATAACATAATGCAAGGGGAGATGGAAAGTTTACCTACTTGATTCTTTAAAATAAATTAATTCTTTTACTTGTCAAAATAATATCAAATCCCAGTGGAAAGAACAGACCATTCTTCTAAAAAGTAAACAAACAGACAAGACAGCTTTGATTTGAAATGAAAATAAATAGCTATGAAGGGATAGGCTTTCATTATTTTGGAGACCTTGGCATTCTTGAGGATATACTCATGAATTAATCATTGAAAAACTTAAACTCAAATAAAGCGTGCATTTTCCAATGCCAATATTCTCTAAAGAGTACTGCAAATGTTTACTAAAGCATAGTTCTTTAAATTCCTTGCATCAGGAATCTCTTTCACATACAGATAACCGAAAGAAATGTGTGACATTAATGTCCCCATAATCTTGCAAAACCAAAGAAAATTGTGAGTAGACACTAATAATATGTCACCACATAATAACAGTTCTAAAATTTGTTAGCAAAACTACTGTACATATAGTAAACAGCAGGAGTTTTGGAATGCCATGCAGCTTTTAAATTATTAGCACTAATTAGCCAAATCAAAAAAAGATCAGGAAACACATTAGAAATGAAGACAAGTCTACCTGTATTGCCGTGTCAAAATTACATTTCCAAACAACCAATTAGTAAAGATGACCTTTCAGCCCAATAAGCCATATGTAAAGTGGGACGGCTTCATTACAGTGGCTCCCTAATTAAAATGTAAAGGCTGCTGATCATTGCATAATTAAACAACATGTCATGTGGTTTCATCTGGCAAATGCAAGCAGCTAGGCCTAAAATCATTAATGACTAAGACATCGTCTAAATGAGTCCAGAGACTGTAGAACTACATTCTGTCAGAACAGAGAGCATCCTATGGTCATTATGGAGATAATATCCTCCAAAGGGACTGTTATGTACAAAATGTTGAAGTTCTTTCTCTCAAAATGACTTTGACTTTTTTATATCCAGTTTTCTTACTAATTAGCCTAAAAGAAAAAGGCTAGCATGGCTAATTAACTTCCAGCTACTGTAATGTAAATATGAAGCTGCAGAACCAAAGATTTTCCCCGTGGATATTCTTAAAGTTTTTCATAAGTTAAAGCTCTGCTATTGAGAAATTATTTGTTAGGTAACCTTATACCTTGATTAGGAATCCCTTACGTGCCTTCTCACTTTACAGAATGCCTGAGGAGCAAAAAACCATTTATGGCAATAGTTCTCTGTGTTCTCTATACCACAGACAGTCCATTCAGCCTTCATTGACAATGCACAGAAATACTAAGAACCAAAACTGTGAATCTGTAGTACTGTGAATTTACTGGAAAACTTTGGGGTGGGAATTCTTTTCCAAAACAACACAGCCAGTCACAAGAAGAGCATATATTGTAAAAATATACATACCTCTCCATCTATACATTCAGAGTTTAAAAGTGCAATGGACAAAAGTAACATTAGTTCAAGTGCCTTTGAAAAGCAGAGTAGATGAAGATCTTTTATAAGCAGCCAGAAACAGCATCTGTTCCACATCCCAGTCAATACTTTACAGCTCATCTTGTAAAGATGCTCTTCTTGCATCTCTGGTGTGTATCCTTCACACACACCTTTATTGCAATAGGGAATTCAGATGCTTGTTTTTGATCACTTTGATGCTGAAACTCATTCAAGGGCTTTGCCATTTTAAAGTAAATAATACTGGATCTAATTGAATGTGAAAGAAAACAACTTGGCAGAAAAATTAAGAAGTTCTTAGTGCTTGCCAGATTTGCAGATAATAAACAAATTAGGGAAATTTAGGGGAGAAAGAAAAAGGTATAGCAACAATAAATATCTGAAAACAGCAAGTGGGTAATGATATGAAGCTAAGGGTGAACATGTGAAAAATGCAGTGCATGTTTTATTTCTCAGCTCACAATAGCTATTTCAAGTTGTCATTCTCACACCAAGGATTGGTGAATGGAAGAAGAATCAAGACTTCCTCTTGAATTTCACTTTTGTTCCTATGTACAACCTGTTCATTTTTCTTGTCCCAAAACATCACAGAGACTAGTCAAAAAGGAAACGTCCAGGATGAACACTAAGAGTGTACAACCTGGAAAAAAAAATATCTCTTCACAAACCCTGTAGTGGAAACCCACTTTAAATGTTACTTCCAGCATCTTTACTGCTGTCATTCCCGCTCTTTAATAATTCTGAGGATTTAGACAGATGTAAAACTAATCCAGATAAAAATAACTGAACTTCAATCAGTGTAAAGTATGGGAGAAAGAAGTTGGACAAATGCTACTTACTGACTACCAGGCTTGTACTTCACACAAGCAATTTGACTCAAAGAACGCAAACAAATTGTTTCCATCCCAATTAAGTGATGCATTTCCTCTCTGAGATTTCTGTATTTCTTGCAGCTTAAATTTTGTGTTGGTTCTATGGCACACTGTTATGATTTTTTTGATTATTCATCTTCATTTCCAAACTAATAATTGCAGTCAACTTGATGCCAAGAAATTGCCCTCAGTATTTCTGTTGTCTGTAACAAACTAAGTTTTGCTGTAGATAGATACATAACTTTCCTCTTTGAGTTTGCTGGGGAATAGTTATCAACCATGTGTGATTACTCTGCAGGTCTTTTCTTTGGTAGAAACACAACTCAAAAAGTTATTATAGTAGTAAATCCTAGTATTTCTTCATTTTGTCCCTTGTTAACATTAACTGTTAGCCTTCTGCATCTAACAGCTTTACTCCTTACAAAGACTGAGGCCTCTTTACAGTAATTCAGTTAAACAATGCTGCCGACTGCAAAATGGACCACAAGATCAAGTCTTAGATTTCTCACTACTGGGAGACAATTACTTTCACATGGGTAAAATATAAAAGGATGACATATCTTTTTTATTTCCATAAAAGACAGCCCTCTTAAAAAAAAGGATATATTTGTAGTTGATCCTTTTGATTCTAAGAGAATCTGCTTACAGTGAGATTGCCTGATTATTAATGTACTTCTACAAAATAGCCAGTGAATGCTCATAAATTCTCATCTGCATTCATGAGACACCATGTCTGGATTTTCCATTTTAAAATATAGTAAAACAACAATGCCTTTTCCTGATGAGCTAAGACTTTATGGTTCAGGTAGAACCTGAGAATTCTAAACACCAAAAGTTTTTAAAGAGCAGACCACTGCTGCTCAATAGGGTTCACCCCACCACAGGTTTTCCAAAGTATTCAGAACACTGGTTACTCTGTTTCCTCTAAGAAGGTATTTTATATTGTATATGCAAAATAGTGTTTTACACAAATTATAAATTAAATTCTTACAGCTGTATTAAGCACATAATTTTAGAAATATAAAATCATAAAACAAGGTCAATTTCCTCTATAGGAAACATATCTCTTTTGAGCATCCATCTTTGTACATGGAACAAAAAGCAGAAAGTTGTCCTTAGCCAAAACTATTTTCTCTTGTTCTTGCAAGGGTGATGGCTTTGTCCATTTCTCTAATCTATCATAAAATAGAACAGAGGGATGGTCCAGAAACATGTGTAATCTGATGTGCCAACCTGCTCACCAGTCCTGAGCTTCTCTGTTGAATTTTTTTTCTAAGGTTTCTAATTGATAAGCAATTAAGGCAACAGCTTTTCAGAAAGTATTACCTCTCCTGGAATTCCAACAGAGAATATCAGGTGATTATTGTGTATTAGTATATATATTCTTTGTGCAAACACTCTTCTATGCCATACAGATTTTCAGAGAAGGCTCAGAAGTAGAGAAGGGGCAGGGCATGTCACATAGCCAATCGAATCTTTTATCTCCCCTCTGTATGGTATAAAAGAACAGAACTCCACATGTCCATGACCTAGGGATGGACAATGTGTATCTTTTATGTCTCATAGATGAAGGAATAAGATATGAGGTAGGAGTACATACTTCCTCAGATTAGGGACAGAGAAAGATGTCAGAAGATCTCAGAACCTTTAAAGTAGAATGTAAGAAGTTCAGTACAGGCCAGAAACATTGACGGTTCTGAGAGGGATTTTAAAGCAGTTAGACAGGAGATAGTAGTTACAGAAAACAGCAGACCTGCCTAATAACATCTGTACATTTATTTATTATCATAGCACTATGACCATCCCAACATTATGTCCAAAGGGACATAATATGAAGGGAGAGAGGGAAAAGGAGGAAGGGAAGAATGACAGAGTGTAAGGGGAGGGAAAAGGGAACAAACTGTCACAAATTAAAGTGCAATTGCTATACTTCCAGATAAAAAATAATGGGATCTGTGAGTTCAACAAACCATCAGATGTGCTTAGTTTGTAACAGACATATCCTATTAGCATGCTCAGCCTCAGAGCACAGCTGAAGTCTGACTCTTCAAAAGTCTGATTCAGTTTTGGAATTTTTTAGATCATTCCCAGAATTAACCAAGAAAGCAGACATTATTTAACATGGAGTTAAATTCCAGACCAGTAAAATAATTTTGCACTTAAATTTCAATATCAGAATATGATCAGAACTGTTTTCTCTTCTTTAGAGCATTTACTTTTTTCCATCACAATTTACACTGAATTCTTCTTCTGCTTGGAACAATCTGAGACCTGGCAGCATTTCAATGAAACCCTGGCAAACAAGCCTGTCCGTCCCCTGTTCTATGCAACTACTCTCAGTTTTGAATGCATTAATCACGCCACAGTTAATTAATGTTATCATACAAATAGATTAAAAAATGTAAATACAAACCCAGGGTTAACAGATAGATATGGGTCATTTTTTATATAATATATTATTTGCAGTAAACCATATGATTCCCCATACGTATTAAGTGTACCTAAATAAAGTTTTCCTTCATTCATATGCAGCAACGTGATATGTTTATATGTACTGTATATATCAGAAAGCAAATGTGTGCTGCATGTCACTGTGCACGTTTCACAATACAAACACATGCCTCTTCTCATTCTCACCAAAGATATAGGAGGCCAATTCCATTTAATGAATTTTTTTAAGGAAAAGGTAGCAGCTCTTCTTTCCCTAACTATGATGGCAATAGTGAACCACAGCCCTAACAGGGTTGTGAGACTTCACCTGATATGTGAAATCACCAAGCTGACTGGGAAGAGATCATTTCAGACACGTTTCACTCAAAGCAGGAACCAACTACTTAGTGTTCTAAACAAAGCTCAGAATGGCACATGTGTTTCCATACTTTTTCTTCTGAGTGCCAGATGTTTGGTTTCTTACTATTTTTCTTTTTCTCATGGCACAGTATAAAATCATCCAACTAAGAATATAAATTCTGGCTTCATTACACAGCTTTCTAGAGAGCTAAGGCAGTTAATGGTAAAAGGTGTAGGCTGTTATGTCCATTTCTTCCCCATTATCACTCTTGCAAAAGCTAATTCCACCAAACTGCTAAAAACCTAAGATAGGAAAGAACCAATGAAAAAAACAAAATAATATATATATATATATATACATAAAAGCAACTGTAATAGAATTTCATCTGCCTTTCAGGGGTGTAGCAAGCATTTATATCTCCCCTATCTTTTCAGTAATAGCAGTCTGCATTTATTGACTGTGCAGAAGGATTGGTAAACAAAGTATACCAACATGATGGCTCAAAGCAGTTAGCACTTTGTGGGACTTTATATTAGCAGGGTAGAGTCAGGAGGGATCAGAAGAAAAACTCTCAATTTTCAAAGTATGGCCAAATCCTTATCCATTGTGATGAAGGTTCAGACCCTGTAAGAAGCTACCTGTTTCAGAATCTAAACCATCACAGAGGCAGAGAATCTACATTAAATCATTCCATTACTGGGAAACTCAGCACTGGCAACATTGCAAAACGTAACCAGTAAATTACAGTGCGTAATTTCTCTACAAAACTAAGAATTCTTAAAGCATATTGAATATAAAAAAAAAGAGCCAGAAGGTAAACTTTCAAGAAATTTAGCAATAGTAATCCAAGCGTGTTCCTAGGAAGCCAAGTATGCTGCAGGCTTGTAGCATTTTTTTCTATCCATGGTTATTCTTTCTGAAAGGCTGGAGTCATTGATCCAAAATCTGTTCGCAGATAAACCTGGACAATATCATTGCTGTCTAAGCATAAGATACAGTAACCAACAAAGACACCCTTTATACCTGCGTTGCAGACAATACATTTAGGGCCAATATTCTTAGGCAATCCTCTGCATCTTTCCATCAACCTTTCTCAAAAATTATCACAGAAAGTAAGTCATTATATGACGTACATAAGAAAATAATGCACTGATAGTTACACAAATGGGCACTTAACAACATTTCAGGAAAACAGTTAAAAAGATTTGCCATCAGACTGCATAGTTGCCAACTCTCGTGAGAGAACAGATAATATTGAGATGCTGATTCTGTGACATTGGTTACGAAATAACAAAAATGAAGCTCTGAAAATCTTTTCTACAGCATACCTAACAGGCAATCTTACAAAGTCCAAAGTTTGTAAATAGATGGCAGAAGAAAATTTTAGCATAAAATAACTGAAACAAAAGAAATGTACATGGGGATACTTCCTCATCCTTACGTTTAATTCCTTTTCCCCTCAATCATATCTTGAATGCTAGATGAAAATACAACACATAGGCATTTAATTGCAGCCTATTAAAATATGAAACATTAGATATGAATGTTCACACATCAGCATTTGAACACATTAAAATATCAGGATATTCTAATGTACACATGGATTTTATGATACTGTAATCCCATTGATTTTATGGGTTTGTAATTTTTTTGCATAGTAAAAGTTGTAATAAAAACATTTAGTGACAACACTATGAAGAGAAGACAGAGAAAATACTGAAATGTACTATGTACAGTGAATACCCCCTGAAAAATACTATTCATCTTAGTATTTTTCTGAGCATCCCTACCAGTGTAACCTCCCATTATTTCTTTTTGGTATTCACATTAGTGAGTCAGAGTGTGTTGTATTGACACTGTCAGATGCCTAAACAGAATGATTTCAAATCACTTTGGCAACAGCATTTACTAAAAAATGAATTGCAAAGTTCCAGGGAATCAAATAAAACAGAATTTGGTTCTGTATCATACCTCTTTATGCACAGAGTGTCCCAAAGCACTTTATAACAGTAGTACAGGAAAATGTGGCAGCCAGAACACTCTCAGCAAAAGCTCAGGTATATACACAGGCAATAGAAATTCTTTTATTGAGAAGACTTGCTGCTTAGGAACTTCCTTTGTTTCTGTTCTTTTTCACAAGAAAGACCTGAGACAAATTTTCTTCACCAAGATATGGATCCTCTTAGATTCTTTACATCAGATGTGTTAACTGGTTTCAGTTAGAAGACACGTTATTTCACACCCCCTAATAGAATATTGCAAGAAGGCTGAACAAAATTGTGGTGAAAATAGTACTAAAATATAGGAATTCTGAAGAAACAGTGTAACTTGTCTCACTGATACCATTCTGTCTCATGGAGTCTGAAAAAACACCCAAAACACCAAACATAACCCTGCTGATGTTACAGATGATAAAATTCCCAGTGCAGATTTGATTTCATTTACATCAGTCAGTAAAATGGAAAATGTATGCCAACCAATATATGTATGTATATATACATATATTACTATACATAAATTTATGCACACATACATGACATCACAGCTATTATATGGGAAAGCCTGGAATGTAACTGGCAAACCTGAAATAAGTCACACTGGAATCATTCAAACTCTTGCACAGTTCTTGAGGAGACAAATATAGCCACAGGTTTTTGGAAGAGGGGGGATATTTTACATAGGGCAATGCATTTATATTCCCAGTAAACATCAAGATCCACAAAGTTTTAGTCTCGGAGACATGTTCTCAGCTGCCACTTCCTGTGAAATTAGGATCCCACAGAAGGGATTGTTTCCAAGGGCAGCTTCACTCCTGCGCACACTCCCTGTCTCACATCCCACCTACAGATCACCCAAACCGCTGATTTTATTTCATCTGAAGTGACTCCTCTTTCCTGTCTGATCTTGTAACTAGTTGTGGTTTTTTGCAACCAGAGACATTTTGATTGCCAGTTCCAAACAGGTCCTTGAATGTAAAGACACTGCTTTTGTAGCACGAGATGGAGATCCTAGAGAATTACCATGGTTTAACTTTGTTATTTCAATGTAAAATATCCCACTCTAGTATGTAATGAAATTAACATCACTTAGTGCAGTGCATCTACTCAGGGTCACGAACAGTCCTCGGGATTCTAATGGGAGCTTTCTGTTACGCCAGGACTGTCCAAATCATTATTTGGGTTTTTTGCTAATACCATGTATCTTCACTTCAGTGCTGCATTCAAACTTAATTACTTGGCTTCCCCAAGGGCCACAAACTGAGGCACCTTCAAAATGAGGGTGGCTTATATTAAATCTATTTTAATTACTGTCTTCTGCTTCCATAACAGTAAGGGTAGTTCTGTTAATCAAGGGGAATGAATTTTCCTTCGCTTAGGTCAGTTCGTAAATCTATTTTGGATTTTCACAGGGAGAAATGCTTGTTTATATATATATTTTAAATAAAATATATAACTGCTTTTTAAAAAAATTATGAACACCCATAGAAACTGGGAATCATAGTTCTGTAAACACAAGTTTCACCTAGATTTTCAACTTTGTCCTGGTAGGTTGCATTATTATTACTACAAAATAAAAGCTATTCATTCATTCTGATCTGCAGATATTCAAGCTTCTGTGCAGAGGTCTGCAGTTAAAAGCTGAAAAATGTCACTGTGCTTATCCTTTCGAGATTTATTTTTTACCTCATTTTCACATTTATTTAAATTCTTCAATGTACCTAAAGATACATTTCTGGCTTAAGCGACTGAAGAACCAGAATTTAGTTTAGTTGAATGAAAGCTGTCTAGCTTGAGTTCAAATACATCCCAGCTATCTCAACAAGTAAAATAATTGCTAAATGTAAATTTCAAGGTTTTTTCAGCTAAAACCCAAATCAAACATAATGTCAGAAAGGTAGAGAAGAATGAATATAAGAATTTGTGAAGCCCAGACCCCTTTAAACAGTGCTGTTTGCTATAAGGCATGACACCACCAGACAATATTGAGATAGCGATTCTGCTGGTCATTCTTCAAATATGCTGGACTAGAGATGACCAAAGTAAATTGTGCTGTGCTCTATATAAAGAAAATAGTAGTTTAACTGAACTTTCATATCTCCCTGGTTTTATAGAAATGGAAAATTATTGTTAGAATGAGAATAATTGCTTAGTTATTTGTGGGGTTTTTTAAAATACTTGCACTTGTTGCAGCTCTTGAAACTTCTATGTAGCATCAGCACTGTTTCTATCCTCATTTGTAATACTGTATGTTAGACTTGGGCCTGATCTTTAGGGAATTACAGGTTACGTAGCCATGTTGCTCAAAAATTTCTACTCCTAAATAATACAGTTTAAAAGAAAATTAAAGAAAGAAAATTAAATAATCCAAGATTAAAAATATCAACCAAAATGGAAAGAAGGTAAGCAAATAAATGGCAGAGAAGATTATTTTAAAATTAAAAGTAGAGTCTCCCCAGAGATGGCAAAACTAGGAAGGACATCATTTCACTACTTCTATACATTATGCAATAAAACAGTCACCATGTAGTCATATTTTGAGAATACTCCAACCCTCAATTGACTAAAAATGCTTCTGGGCAGCTAATGGGTAAGATGCTTACTCTCTGGGGCCTGCAGAGAGCTTCTAGCTGCTTCTTGCAGCAGCCATCTCTGCAGCCCCCCCTTCTCTACCAGTACCCAGCCACACAAAACTGCAACAGAAATCTAAAACAGTTCTGAAAACGTTCACAGGCAGACCGTAAGTTGCCTGACTTATTTTTTGTATACTTTAGCCAACTCTAAGCTTGCATGACAACTCCACACTGCATAACAAGTAACTTAGGGGTTTGAGGCTTATGTTGTAACAATCTAAATAGTTTTGTTGTTTCAGAATTAACTCATTTTTCCTCAGTGAGTCAGGTTATTTTTACTTGCTTTTTTTTTCTTTTAATAAAGCTTTGCAATTAAATACATTAAAAGAAGTACAGAAAAAAATGCTCTATGACTATTCAGGTCATGGTCCTTTTATGGTGATTTCAGATTTTATAGCTCCATATCATTCAGTATTCTAGAACTACAGTAGAAGAAAAGAATCATACCTAAAATATCCTATGCCTTCTCATCATCAGTGACACTTAAACTATGATTCAAAGTCCACTTAAATCAATGACAGTCTTCCTAAAATGGTAGCATTTGTCTTGATGGTCTTCAGTTACTCATCCAATACAAAAAAAAAATTGAAGAACAAAAGGGTATATATAGAATATATATGGTATAACCATTTCTAGAAAGGTGCTACCTGTACAGTTATGCTACTTTCAAGCAACCTACCACCATGTGAAAGATCTTATACATAGCTGATTCTTTCAGTTTTGAGCAAGCTGACTGTTCCTAAAAGTCTTGCAGAGGTGCAAGGAGACTGGTGACTTCAGACAGAACTGAGACAAGATTAAACCCTGACATTTCAAATATCATTATTAAAAATACCTACTGAATTCAGTGGCTAATTGAATTACAGGTTTATTGACTACATTCAAACTACATACAATCCTGACTCTGCAGTTACCCTAAATAGCAGAAGGTTACCTAAAGTAAATCCACAAACTACAGTGTTCCTGTTCTAATAATATGGTCAGAGGTCTCTGCACAGCACTTGGTACTAAAGAACTTTCTTCCTCTTACGGAAAATAGCTGCTGCACAATTACATCTGCTGATACTGCAGCCTGTTATACATCTTATTAGAAACCCCTTATTGTCTCCCACATTCATATCCCCTTAGTATCCTGCAGAGTAACTTCAGCGCATCTAAGAAAGGGTAAAAGCTTTGGTTTAATAATTCATTCTGAATAGACCGTATTTTCATGCAGTGTATATCCAGGTGATACTATGCTTACTATAAATTCAAAATGTCAGCTTATTAAAAAAAAAAAAAGGCAGCATTTCTGCCTTTGCTTTAAGTGTGAACTCTGGAATAATTTATTCATAGTACCGCAATAAACTGTCAGCTATCTTGACAACTAGAAATGAAGTGTACTGCACTCCTTGGAAATTCCCAGAAATATTTTTTTGTGTTACAAAAAAGAAGAGAGAGAAAAGACAACACAACGAAGCCCACAGCCAGACTCCATATGCACAGAAACTTCATTCAGATGACACTGCATTAGGATCTGCAGAACCCTTAAGTCATAACAACCCATCAGAAAAAAAATCACCTTAAGTGATCTCAGCATATCTAAAAATGTTCAACTGTCCTTTTGAAGCAGTAATTCAAGTATTTAAACGCAGAAAAAATCTTGATGGAAAATACAAGGAAAAAAGCATGTTAGTGGAAGAGAAACTGCCTTAATTGGGTAGTTAAGAGTATTTGATAGGATTATAAAAAGGCAAAACTGTCAGAATGCAATTCTTCTCCTGGCCACTGGCCAAAGCAGTGCAAATTTTAGAGGAGAGAATAAACCACCACAGTTAGTACAGCATCTCCCACACAAGATAATATCAAAACAGTTCTCAGCATTTCACTGTTTTTTGCATGAGAGAGAATTTTCACTCACTTTATAGTTTCCCACTGAATTTCTTCATCAGTGAAGCCTTTGCTTATAAAGGAATATGCCCAAATGAAAAGCCACTGACAGCCAGCGACGCCAACACGTATTTCTAGTGTGGACAAACAAATACTATAGTTGCACCAGAAGAATTTATTCTCCTTTGAATCATTCCACTCATGTGAAGTATCTGTACCAGAAGCTGCATCAGTTTAGGTACACCAGTGACTCAGCTGCAATTGGAGCAAATGTCCAACACAGAAAAACTTTGGAATGATTAGAGGTAGCAGGTCAGCAGCAACTCCCTGCTGCGAGACTTTTATTCATCTTAGCTACCAAAGTGCTTCTCTTCTCCACATGAGCCACAACTTCCTTTTTCTCCAAACTTTAACCAGTGATTTTTAAAGGCTAACCATTCTTCTGACCTAAAAAAGCCTGCTGTAAGTAAGGAGAAACTCATCTGGAAGGGAAGATAGAATGAAGATCCCAATACCTGTTCAGCAATACTGAGACTGGTTTTATTTTCAAAAAGAAAAGAAAAGGGGAAGGGACAAAAACCAAACCACAACACCAAAACAGAAAAACCCCAAAACCTTGCATTATTTGATATAAATCCTGCAAAACTGTCAGAATTACCATTTGCCCAGTGGAAAGAGGACGTTTCCACTTAGTAAAATGAAGAGTCTCATGAAATACCTTCATGTCTGCTGCCTCTGACAAGTAAGGACGCTTTTCTTGACTTTAGATGACAAACTTATTTCTAAGCATGCTATAATTACAACTTCTGTATCCAAAGTGTACAAACAAACATGTGGGGAAAAAATGAGGTCATATATTTACCTACCAGTGCTCAGAGATCCATTTCACTTGACCCTAGCTTTTAAGCGGTTACCAATAGTTTGTTCACTTGTTAGTTTATATTTATATACTTAAATTTATTTATATCATATATGTATTGTACATATGTATGTCTTAACCACAGCAGACATTACATATTATGCAGACAGCTTTCTCACTGTTCTCAAAACTTCTTTCACTTGATTTGAGAAAAAAAATAAAATTAAGAACAAGGCTTCAGGGCCATATTTTTGATACTGTGTGCCATTTATTACTCTCAGAAGGGACACAAAGGGTGAAAGTCCAGGAAACCAGCAATGTACATGTAGGACTAACATCTTCAGATCAGTATTCCTCTTTCCATTCCTTTCCTACTACCAGTATGACTTTCTCACATGGGAAAAATACATTGACAGCGAAGAAGTAGCAAATACATTAGCAACATTTCTGTTGGGACCACAGGGACAGCTTCTTTCAAGCAGATAACACACGTGGCATTCCAATGACTATCTATTCTTGTAGTTAAGGCAGCCCTTCTTTTGCAGAAGGAGGCATCGAAGACTGACATTTCAGAAGAAATACCATGTCTTGTGAAGAGCCCTCATATTTTTAAACATAACTGCACATTAAATATTAATACTAAAGAATTTACAGATAAAAAACCCTCAACTTATTATGAAGATGATTGCAAAGGAGGAGCCATGACATTTTACAGTATATACTCCTCATCTGTTCTGCTTCCAGTGGTAGGCTAATGCTTTTAAGTGGCATGCAGCATCCTTGCATTTTCTGCCCCTTATTGGAGATTTTCAATTTCTGAACTGGGATTTCCAAACAACAGCTCTGATAACATTATCAAATATTCAGAATTCTGTATAAAATAGCTGCTGAACAAAACCAGTCATCTCTTCATCGTATCTTCAGTGCTCAGACATGCTTATAGCATGCAGAAACATTTCTAACTTCTCAAATTTCAAATGTTCATAGATATTCTAAAAACTGATCAATATGCAAAGTGGATTGTTTATTATCATTAGCTGAAGAATATTCCTTTGCTTCAACTGGCAGCTACCACAATTCGATGCTCCAACACTGTGAGGAATATTACCATTCTTAGGATTTGGTATCTATTATGAACATTTAACTTAATATGGCATGTTACAGTATCAATAATAGCTTAGTACAATACATTTTCTTGGCTCACCAAGAGCAGCACACCCTTCATTTTTCCCACAGCTCTTAGGTTCTTAAATACATCAGCCCAGCCTATTAAAAAATAAATTGATCTTATAATGTCACACGTGTGACATTAAGAAAAAGGGTACGTACTTCCTTTTTCCCTGAGTATCACTAGGATAATAAACTCCTTAACTCACATTCAAGCACATTCTACTGAACATATTCTACTGAAACTAGCATAAATGATGGTATCTTCAAGTCTTACTACTACATCTTCACTATCTAAAAATAATTCAAACTTAAGGGAAATCAGAAAGTATGTCTATGCAGCACGGGCTGCTTGAAGATTTTAAAAACTACCCTTCCAAGATTGTAAGGAATCCAATTACTATGACAATCCATCATTGCCTATTGTGTGTCATGAAAGACAGCTGGCACCATTGGATTCATAACATTCTACCCATCATCTTACCTGTAACCAGCCAGCAAGGGCCAAACTAATCCTCCAACTGCTTCATTGTTGTGAGGAAGCTCAGCCAAAACACATCTGCTAGTAAAGACACTAGTTAAGATTCAAATATCAGCATGAATTACAGACACTGGCATCCTCTGCAGTTGCCAAACAACTACTCTAAAATGAGATACAGTACTGAAACTACCATCAAGCAGCCTTTAGTGTTAGGAAGGCCAAATGTAGTGATCATGGGCGGTCATGCCATGCAAATTATGTAATTATACATATATTTGCTTTATAAGCTGTCACGTGAAGGGTCTATAAATGGTTTGAGTTCCTACAGCTGCACAACATTTTTTTCCTCCCAAAACATTATGTTCAGGATGAAAAATATATTTTAAGAGCCTTATCAAATACCAATACTCTTCAAAAATAGCATTACATAACTTACATTTCTAGTCAAGTTTTTCTGCCTATTAGCTTGCACATACTTATAAATATTGAAGAATAATTTTATGTGATTCTTGCTATGATAAGACAAGTCCCAGTACCAAAATGTAATAAGGCCTGAGATGGGGAAAGAGAGATTCAATGTTTTGGTCTTCCTGAGGGTCATGAGTCTGAATCATTCTACCTGAATAATCCTACCCTGAAACCAAAACATACTTTATGAAGTCAGCATATGCCTCAGTCCACACCCCACCCATATCTATTTGATGAATCAGCACTTCCTAACCATTAAGAAAAAGATGAAGTGCTCATAGCTTACACAAAGTATATTCATTTTCGTGCTTGAAGAGCATGGAGAGTAACACACTTACTATAAACTCGGTATTCAATTACAAACAAAAAGCAACATAAGCATTCAATGCAAATTTAAAAATGCTTTTTTTTTTAAAGAAAAAGTGCTGTTTCACTTACAATTACAAAATGAGGTTTTTAAAATAACCGATAAACACAAGTGAATGGCAACAGCTACAAAAGCAATTTATTTACATGTTGCTTATTGTTTAATCGCCTGTAAATTGTCTTTAAATTTTCATTCTTAAATGCTTTCCTGATCACAGTTCCTTAACAAGTAAATACTATGAACAAAAATAGCTTGGTTGCTTTTTTCAACATTTCATAAAGTTTCTATGCATTTAGACATCCCAGGATTTATATTTCCAGTTTTGAAATCTATGTGAAGAACCAAACATACTATGAATTACAAATATAGTCTAACACATCAGACAAACATAAAATGTTTGCATAGTTTAAAAGACATAATCAGAGGATAAAGAAATAAGCTCATACAATAAGTAAATTAGACTTATGTTTTGCATGTAAAGATCACTGATATCAAGTGCTCACTTGTCTCAATTTGTCTTAAGCAGAAGTGAGGGTAATGGCACTTACAGAAGAGCCTAGAAATGATAAATTACATCTTATTGTATGAAGTCAAAGGTTAAACTTATTATTGCTCACCATAGGCAAACCTTAACCCCAGGATTAATGCCATAAACAAAAAAGAAAATTCAGTTTGCACACACAATGCACTGGGCTGATGTCTCTGAAGAATTACAAAAGTGAAACGATGCCCCCTACTGCTTCCAGAAAATGTTCCTGTATTAAAAGGGTCTTCTGGTTCAAAGGGAAATTACCATGTAAAACCAATGAACATGTATTTTCAAACTAACCACTGCTCATTAGCATGACATATGCCAAGGACAATTTATTTCTTCTCTGGCTTTTAATTAAAATATATGAAGGGCCTGGCCTTATAGAGGAAACTCTCAAGAACATTAACAGCTAGAGTGAATATATAATTTCAGTTTCTCAGAAGTTAAGCATTGATGTAAATAAAATACGAAGATTTAATTCAATATTTATTCTTGATGCATTTCTGAATATGTCAAATTTCAAATAATAACTTTTATATAGTAATATATTTTTTCAAATAATGAAGTTGATAGGATTGATTTTGCTGCCAGCTAGCAAGTGAATATAATTCATTAACAGCTAACAGAAAGCATACAGTGCTTTTGAGTTGTGTAAGACCACTGTTGAATTCCCAACTCAGTTGTTTAGTTCTGGAATCACAGGTACTGTGGTAATAAAGTTCCTGATGGGCAGGTAAAGCAACGGGGTTATCATTTGAAATATTTTTCAGGAAAAGAGAGAGCTCAAATACCAAAAAGCCATTACCAGTGTCTCTTTTATTTGTTCTACTCTTAAGCCACAATAGACCCAGTGATATCAATACAGTTACCTCCTGATTTCCACCTGTGTAATAAATAACTTCCAAATTCTTAAAGGTATTTGCACAGATTGAACTTAACTATTTCAAAGTAAAATGGTGACATAAATATGTTTTGGATACATTATTGCCTGTGATGATCTGATCATCAGCACCCTTGAGACAATAATTAAAAATATCAAATCTTAAAATTGCTATGACCTGTCTTTGTTCAAGGCTTGCAGAGTGAAATGGCTGCAGTTCACAAGTGTTTATTGCACAAAAATAAACAAAATTAAGTTGGCAAGCAAAGTTAATGATCTGACATGAATAGGCATAGTTTTTTATTACAAAGTTCCATTATATCATAAATCTTACCATGTGCTTGGATATTATTTAGACAATACTAATATGACCTCATGTGGGGTCATTTTCAATTCAAAGCACAATGAAACGCTGATGCAAGAGGATTCTACACTGATTTGCACATGGACACACCTGCAATAGTATGTGAGAAACCAAAAAACTTTCTTGTTCATTGTCAGAGCATAAGCAATTGAAATTGGAGCAGCTGTATTTTTTAAAACATCTGGATAGCACCATTTCTGCTCAATTATTGGAAATTTACAACCCATCAGCAACAGAAAAAAAAGAAAATATCATGACAGTTTACCCTTTAAACAATAACCAGACCCCAGACTGGCTCCGTGATGAGGTTTAGCAAAATATAAACTCTATTTAAAATGGCAAGATTGTATGCCGTAACATACATATCATGTTTCATCACAAGCTCAGAAATCAAATTTTGACCCAGCACTTTTTTTTTCCTTCTGTTGGCAGTTTCTGACAAAAAAAAATAAATTGGCTAGCTGAATAACCCTACTTCAAGAGATTGCAATGTAGCCATCCTCTTCCAATCCACACCCAGTATCATTGCTATGGGTTAACTGGACTTAGATGTATATACAGACTTAAATAATTGGGATTTTTTTTTTTTAGTTTTAAGTCATAGCAGATGATTCTAAACCACTCTAGAATAAACACTGACCAGGCAGGGAATTCCAATAATTACATTTTATTTCCATGGTAAGAGCAGATCTAACTGTGCAACTGGAGATAGTCCTGACATATCTTTCTACATGTAGGAGGAAAGCGAGTTGGTTTAGGACTTAATAGTCTGGAGATGACTGGAGCCTGACAGGACATCAGTATGAAACACAGGATAACTTGACTGACAGAAATTTCAGAAATTTCATCTGTTACACAAAGCAAATTACATCCAAGTTATTTTTCCTAGATTTTGATGTAGGAATCTTTATCCTAAAACAAAACTTAAAGCTGATTTCTACTACTTCTAGTGGAATAGGTTAAAATGAGATGCTATGTTCCTGAAAATGTTTTACTATTTTTCTACCACTGTGAAAGCAAGCACATAAAAGGAGGCATCCTATTTTTCTAAATATGTTTACTAAATGTTAAAGGGTTAAAGCAATTTCCAGAGGTCTCTGTCTAGAAAAAGCCCTCCACTGATATTTAATTGAACCGCCTCTGCTCTGAGGCATGTGGCAAAACACACTGGAATCAAATATAAATGCATCATTGGCCTTTATGTAAAGAAAGTCAGCTTAATTTGCTTTTTTCACCACTTTTACACTAGGCTAGAATGCCCAGTTGGTGTAAGTAAAATTTAATTGAAATTGGTAGAAATACACTGATTTACAACAGCTGATGATTAATCCCTCTGATTTTAATATGATTATATTAGACACTATTGTCACAGGATGTCCATGAGCCTGATTTTTTTACTGCTGTATTTTCAGATATATTTCTCATGAGAGGATCAGTTACAATGTAAATATCTCAGAAACATTTTCACACATTTTGAGGAGTAGAAGTCATTGTATGGAGTGAAATGCAGGAATCCTGACCCAGCCTACTGTCCACACAGAAAAGTTTAAGAAACACGGTATATTCAGAGGGAAAAAAAATACTGCTCTGCAAAAGAAAACATAAGACAAACATTGTAATTCTTTTATAGACATTAAAATAAAATCAAAGTTTAGGACCAGATTCTGGAAAAATTTACTAAAGTAAATCAGCACCCATGCCAAAGTGGAGCCAGTGAGAATAACTTTATTCTCTTGAAGACTATACTACACAGCCAGGTAGGTACTTCTTTTTACACCTGTAATGTTAATTTGTGATCTAACAGTCTTTGATGACAATTAACTCAATTAATTTTCCTCTCTTAATCCTTGTTGATACTTGGCTTTTGGTATTCAATTTAACTAGAGCTATTACAATTTTGTCTGTTCCTGTACATCTGACTGTCCATATCAATTACGTCACAAAACACTATCCCATTTCACTGCTCCTCACTCATTCAGATAAAACACATTCAGTCAGTTTAGTAGCCTCATTGAAGCCAACAGGACCATACTAAATGAATACAATTAATTTCTATTTGTCTTAGCCTTGTAACTGTTAGACTTTGTGTAAGATATCTGCAAACTGATACCATTCAGTCATGGAAGTTCTCACGTCCATCCTCATGTGCACAAATATAAAGAGCAAAACAGAAAGCAAATCAGCTACAGTTAGGTTTGCTACATGCTGCATTTCTTAAAAGCATTATAAAGCCATTGCAAGCACATCTTACAAGCTTACTGAACCCTTTATACCTTACAACTATTGGTGCCAGTTTCCACCCACACTTTTATATTGTATTAAACTTCCCAGAACAAATAGAAAACAGTTATAAGGTCCTATTCTACCAGTAGTCAGCTACCAAAGAGGTACAATACATACAAGAATGTAGCTTATTAACTATAGCGAGTGCTTTACAAAAAGGAGCAGGCTAGGAGCAAAATTTTGTTTATGAAAATTAAAAAAAACCCAAAACGCAAAACAACAAAACCTCTTAGCTGCAAAAGTCATAAAATCCTAACGACACTAAAAAGTAAAGACCTAGCTTGTGATAAAGTACCAAAAAATTACTTGAAAAGACTTCATAAATTCCCTCGTTACAAGATTAGCAAGACTACTCTTTATCAAAGTTTCAGCAATTGCAAAAATTAAAGTACACCGATTTTAAACTAACTTGGAGAGTGACAGTTGAGCATGGGACACTTTTTGTGGCATTTCAGCTGAAGCTGGGCTATGTATTCCTCAGGCAGCTGCGTGACAGTGACACCCATGCAAATACCATTTGTTATTTCTGTGAGTAATTCAGCAGCCTGCAAGGCCCTCTCAAAATAAAGATTATACTCTTAAGTTATCGTTTGTTTTGTCAGTCATTCAAGTGAAGCTACAATGTTTAAATACACAGCAGGTACACAGTGTGGAACCTTTAAAGGGACTGGTAATAATACAGCTAAATATTTACATTAAAAAAAATTAAAAAGGAACTGTCTTCTGGAACGTTTCCCAGGCTAAATCACAGCCTTTGCCAATACACCTGCAGCTTTTTCTAACTAATTAAGAAACTTGAGCAAACACACTCAAAAAGAGTCAAAAAAAAGGCAGGATCCAGTACATAAAAAGAAAAATATTACCCACTCTCAATAACTGACACATGTATAATTGCAATACTCTTGTCTTTTCTTCCTTTTATAGACACAGGAATTACAACAGATTCTTTTGAAATGAGTTGTGAATAAAGTAATTATTTCTAAAATAAAGACACAGAGTAAGTTTCATTAATAGAAATTACTAATTACAGAATCTATACCTTGGATTATTTTTCAAAACTTTGCCTCTTGATACTCAAGAAATAATACCAAAGCATTGATCTATAAATTCATTAAGATGTCAGCATTGCAATGAAGTCTCCAAAAGGGAAAACTAAATCACAGGTGTCAGGCCAGTATAAATGACTCTAACTGCATCAATGAGGAATTGAGTGAGACCTAGAAGTCTGTATAAAGCACTGTGAAGTCGTTTTATTTCAAATCATTTTTGGCTTTTTGCTTTGTAGTTCTGTAAACAAGCAAACAAAACTTTAATTAAAGCATACACCAAGATCTCCTAATGTGAGCTTGATACAACCAGAGGCATTCTTAAGTTTTTGGAGTATATTACACAGAAAGATTTGAGAGCTCCAGCCTAGGCTCCTTTCCCTTGCAGAAATATATAGAATTTATTTGAGGTACCACTTGTAGCAAAAAAAAATGCTTTTATTTGTGTTACAACTACAAATTAAAGTTTCTGCTATTCAAATTCATGCAGGATACTGTCTATACCCTAGCATTTTAGTTCCCATGCTGCAAACAATGGAATATGTATTTAAATTTATGCATGAGAATAATCCCACTGACGACCATGCTACTAATAATAAGGATCAGACTACCACCTGTAAAGTGCATCATCACAGAGTTGCATAGCTCATTCAACAAACACAGCTTTGAAAGACAACTTTAAGATTTGGTTTCCACATTGTTTCAACTAGCAAAGCTCCTGCACAGCTCAAACCCAAACGTTTCAGGAAGGCCCAGTTCCACCAAATCATTTACCTAAAGCATGCATGCAGAAATTTTAAATTAAATTAAAAGTTGCACACGGCAACTGAGGCAAGCTATTTTAAAGCATGGAAGAAAAACACCCTGTTTGCATGTCTCCAACAGCAATATGAATAATGAACTTGATAACCACTCCCATTCAGAACAATCTGTAAAATACCTCACTGGCATTCTGAGTAGAAATGCAGTTCCATTGTGTGTAACCAATTCCTTTGACTGCTACCAGCTAAACACTGTGCTTTCCCTTCCCTAAAATAAGCTCACAGGCAGCAACCAAAGATTTGGGAAACAGGAATTTCCACTCCAACTAAACAGGGCCACCTATCACTTTTGATATTTTTACTGTGAAAAACCCGTGGGCTTAAAAAGTCTTTCTTCCTTGACAAATGCTCTTTGTAAGCACCTTATTATAAAATATAAGATAATTTCTAGTGTTCTCAACCTAGCTCACATTTGGTTTTCATACACCTGAACACGTACTCATGCCAAGAGGTTTGCAATTGCTCATACACACAGGGAAGTTTGAGTTTGGGCTGCAGTTTCAAATCACCACTAATTTTTTTTTTTTTAAAATACTGTATGCAAATATTTTTTCTAGTCTAAGTCACAACAATGCAGGGAGAAAGTTCCTGCCTGTTTCAATAGCTGTCCCATGTTTGTAACTTTGGAAAGGCCTTTAGTTTGCCTCGCATGTTACAATGCCAGGTACTACCTAACCTTAGTAGACTGGCTAAGGCTGTATACTGAGCGGCTTAAGCTCACAATGAGCTCCCAGAGCAGAGTTTTGGACTACTTTAATGCTGCAAATAACCTGTGAATACAGATTTATAGAGGATGTGTATGGAACTATATAGATTACAATAAATTCTGCACCGAGACTGAGTTTTACAATATACACTATGTCAAAACAGACCACAAGAAAATATACACAGCACCAGGAATTATCCACTTAACATAGAAACTAGTAGGCTTCCAGTTATCCTGCGGGAACTCCAAAACACTGTTTTGACATGGTAGACAGAAATAAAAGCATTTCCTTCCATCTTGGGGATATTTGTATCCCCAAAATGCTAGCAATTTAAATTTTATTATAAAGCCCCCGCTTACAATTTAATTTGTAATTAATAGTTGACTATAATGCAACAAGAACTGCAGTGACTACATTTTAACAGCTGATGGCAGCAACCGCCTCCGGAAACCGCCTGGCTGAACGCTAGCTAGGCTTCAGCCCTGTGTGCGAACGCTGTTGAATAATTAGTTGGGAAAGCAAAACAAAACGTCTGAACAACAAAACCAGAAAAAAAATTTATCTTGGGGAAAGTTCATCATCTCTCTTGGCTGTAACGCTTATGATATATGTCCATCTGATTCTTGTTAATATGGAATAACGTTGGGGGTGCATGATGACAGACCCTTGTATAGCTACAGGCCTGGGAGGGACAGTTTAAGGTTTTTGCCTGTACTGAATGAAGTATGTTGAAGCAGCAACAAACTATATAGAGGATGTGCAAAGCTTTGCCTAAAGGGCCACAATGTTAGCATTGTGATACCTCAGGAGAAACAACTTGTCTCTGAGAAGGAGGTGATGAAGAAAGAGGAAAGAATAGGAAGGTGCCTCAAGTCTGCAGAACCAGCTGCCTGACTTCGTTAGCAAGACAAAAGCTAAAGCTCACCCAAAGGATGTCTTGTGGGCGTCGCCTGGCGAGGCACTCCAGCATGTCAGTATATGGTTGTTCAGTTTAAACCGGCGGGCAGTGCTGTCTCTGGAAGATACGTAAGCCAGGGACTGGAACTGTTCGGGGTGCGTCTTGGTGGAGTGGAGACTCCCTGCACACCCAGTGTTGCCTGTGCACCCCAGCGCCGTTTGCTTGCCTTTCTTTGTTTAATAAATTGTTCAATTCAGTTATAATCCTGTTCGGGACCGAGTCATTTATCACAACGCTCATTGTCAGAGCCCTAGCCCATTAGAACCTGCCTATCTGTGTAGATGCAGTGTGCGCTCTCAGGTGTAAGTATTTCAGTTTTACCACATCACACACAAAAACTATCCTGGTGTGAAGGATGTAACGCTTCCCATTCCGCCAGGAACACGCGGAGAGCTATGCCTGGAACAGGCTGCCCAGGGAGGGGGTTGAGTCACCTTCCCTGGATGTGTTCAAAAAAAGGGTACATGAAGTACTTAGGGATATGGTTTAGTTTAGGATGCGAATGGTTGGACTTGATGAACTTAAAGGTCTTTCCAACCTTGTGATTCTGTGATAAGCATTTAGCACGATTCTCCAGTATGCGAAGAACTGCAGACTCTCATTCAGTTAAGGAGTTTCTGGGCAGGGCAACAAGTGCCTTTATGAAAACACTACTTTACAAATAACCTTTTCCTGGTGTAGCGTATGGCAGAACAAAACAAAGCATGTATCCCCGGCTCCGCAGCCGTAAGGCGCTCACCCGTAGGAGGCCGTGTTTAATGACCGGCTGCTAAAGGCTAACCTGACAGGGGTGCTGCAGGGAAGGCCAGAACGGGCGTGAAACAGAGCGCAGCGGGGCAAGTCGGACCATGTTCAGCTGGGTCCGGGATGGGAGGCGATGAAAGGAACTCCTTTGCAACACAAAAACTTGCCACTCTGAAAGCGTAGCAAAGCCCCAGGGCTGCGTTTTAAGAACCAGCCTTACCCTTGACGCACGCTTTAAGACATTTTAAAGTAAAAAAGCATCCTCTATTTTGTGAGCCGCCAGTGCTGAGGGTTCTGGCGGGGCTGGCTACGCTTCGGTCCCCGCGGCCGCGAGGGGTAAAGCTCACATTCCTTTCAGAAAGGACCCGAGACGCTGATCGCAAGACACGACTGTGCCGCAGCACCCCGAGCCCGAGCCCGCGCCCCCGCGCTGCGGAGCGTCCCGCCCCGCCCGGCCCCGCCCCTCAGGGCAGCCGCAAGGCGGGCACGCGGAACGCCAGCAGACAGGAGCGCCGCCTCCTGCTGCCCGCCCCCGGCCGGGCGGAGCGCTTCCGCCGCCCGCGCTAAAGATGGCGCCGCGGCAACGGAAGGGCGTTTATCAGTCTCCTGACGCAATTTAGTTGTGGCGTCGCGGATTGATGACGTCTGCGGGCTCAGTTGAGGGAGCCCGGGGATTCCCCGTGTTGTTGTCCCGGGGCCTGGCAGGATGGGAGGCCGGAGTGCGGGGCGGCGCGGCCGGTGCTGATGGCGGCTCACTGGGCGGCCCGCGGCTCCGGGCTGGGGATGGACGAGTTCACTGTCCCCGTGGAGAAGAGCCGCCTCCTGGAGGGGAGCCGGGGCCGCATCGAGGGCTTGTTCGAGGTGCGGCTGGCCGTGCTGGAGGTGCAGGGGGACTGGCGACCCGTGATCCCGCAGTCCGCCGCCGCCAGGATCTGGGTGCAGTTAGCGGGTAGTGTGAAGGCCGTGCGCAGCGCCAAGGTACGGGGGGGGTGGGGGGCGAGGGCGGACCGGGAAGCGGCGTCCGGCCGTGTCGTTGCGGGCTCGGTCGGGCGGACGGGCGCCGGGGCCGTATAGTGCACGGAATGGTCCTCTCATCCCGGGCAGAGCTCGGGGCCACTACGGGCGTGTGGGACGAGGAAGCAAAGGCTGGGGGAAAATCGCTTCATGAGCGAACAGGAGCGGTTTGAAACCTTGGCAAATAGGCGTGTTCCAGGTGCCACGGTGTCTCCTGCCGTGTTGACACAAGCGTAGAAGCATAAAGAGAAACAATTCGCCCAGGAGTGCAAAGTTCGTCAGCACGCCAGCGCGCGTTGCGGTCCCCGCGTCGTGGGCTGCTGCAGCCACCTGCCAGCGCTGCGGGGGGTGCTCAGCATCGCTAAGAGAGGGGCAGGTTTTTTAGAACACGATTCAAGTGTTTCGCTCTCCTTTTTCCTCCCCAAGTCAAGAAATTCTTTGCAGTTGTTTGGGTGTTGTCATGTTTCACCGTTGCTTTACAGGCTTAATTTACTCAGTGGATTTTAGTAGCTTATGAACAAAGCTCTTGCTAACAGAGCTTATGCTTCCTTAGTGTAAAAGTTGGCTGATCCAGCCTACTTCACCAGTCTGTCTTCTAGAGTAGATAACTAGTTTGATGTTGGCTTAAAAAGACAGTTGAGAGAGCTGTCTATGCTGTTTGTCTCTCTAATAGATGTCATGGTAGTTGCTGTGACGTATATTCACAGAATTGTCCCTCTCTACTCTGCCCTCATGAGAGGCCCCATCTGGAGTACTGTGACCAGATCTGGGACCCCAGTACAAGGAAGGATGTGGAACTGTTGGAGAGGGTTCACAGGAGCCACGAAGATGATCAGAGGGCTGGAGCACCTGCCCTACAGAGAGAGGCTGAGGGAGCTGGGCTTGTTCAGCCTGGAGAAGAGAAGGCTGCGGGGGGACCTCATTGCAGCCTTCCAGTCCCTGAAGGGAGCTTATAAGCAGGAGGGGATTCAACTTTTTAAAAGGATAGACAATGGCAGGACAAGGGGAAAGGACTAAAGTGAAAAGAGGGAAGCTTTAGATTAGATTTTAGGGGGAAATTTTTTACAGAAAGAGTGGTGAGGTGCTGGAACAGGCTGCCCAGAGAGGCGGTGGATGCCCCATCCCTGGAGGCCAGAGCCCTGGGCAACCTTGTGTAGATCCAGGCCTGGAGTTTGGTGGCCCTGCCTGTGGCAGGGGGGTTGGAGCTCTGTGACCCTTGGGGTCCCTTCCAACTCATACCATTCTATGATTCTATGAATTATGTTAAATCTCTTTTATAACAAACCTTGGGGGAAGGGCTCAGCAGTAATGATTAAATTGATATCACTCATAGTAGACCTGGCAATGATAGCTGTTAGGATCATATAACAAGGATGGTAGTATGAGCAATAGCTAGGCTAAAGGTAGCTTTCACAACCAAAACCTCCATATGTGGGCATGTGTGTCTTTTTTTATGTTTCAATACATGTATGTTAGTGGAGAGCCTTAGCATGTATTTTGTGACTTAATTCACAGACCTGGTGGTCCACTTTCAAACCTCCATGCTTTAACTGTATAATATTGGAGACTTAAAAGGAAAAAACACTGAAAGTTGAGGACTTTTGATTATTTTACTCTGAAATTGACTCTGAACCTGTTCTTCTGTATACTTAAGCTCAGAGGTTCCAGAAACCCTTACAGGTTGCATAAACAGCTATTCTTGTCCAGGTGGCTGCAGTACAACTTTATTTTTTCTCCCAGAAAATTTAAGCCTGGAACAAACAGCAGAGGATTTCCATTTTCTAGTTGCTGCTTTTATTAATAACATATAAAGCATCTCCTACTCCAGATACTTTAAGGATATGGGAGATGAAGCTTTCCTTATATGTAGGGCAGTTTTCAGGCCCTACCTGGAGGGATTATTGACTAGGAAGTATGTTCAATTGCACGCCTTTATTGTCTCCCTTTGAAAGGTATTTTGATAGCAATGTGTGTTGTAATTCATCAGTCCTGCGCCATGTATTCATTCTTCAGTGCTGTTTAGTAAATGCAACAGGAAAAAAAAGTTCCCAGATTTCTAATATCCTTTTTTCTAACTACATAATTGTCCTGCTGCTTTACAAATGCAGTCATAGGATGACTACGGTATGAAATGTAATCCTGAGGATTTTGTTCCAGAAGCAGTTTCTGCTAATGCGGTTGTGAGGCAGCCTGCCTTGAGATACCTGTGGTGATGCAATTTGAGAGTTATAGGAAGTGGTGTTATGTTATTCGTTGCCTTGTCTGGGTTTTCAGTTCCATTTTAAAGATAAGTTTAGTTTTTGAGAGTAAAGATAGATAATAACATTTGGCATACTGCAAATACAATGACTGCGGCTTAGAAAACAGGTTCCGTTACGTTACAGAATTTTAAGCACAGGAAGAGGCTGTTTGGGAAAAATAATGCTACCTGGAAGAAGAAATAGTATAGTATAGTTCTAAACTCTGATGTATTTAAAACAAGGTAGTATAGTGAATTTACCTACAGCAACTTCTAGGAGTCAGAAATAGAAATGGGAAGTTGTGTTTTGTTGGGGTTTGGGGTGGTTTATGTAAATAAATTAAAAAACCCCACAAACCTCTAGAACACAGAGGTAGCTGGAGCGTGGAGTTTTTTCCGGTCATTTGTCAGTATCATCTGCTTTTCTCAGAATACTGAGTTTCAAAGCCTCACACACTGCCTTGCTGTTGAGATTTTTGGCTGCAATTTCCTTGGGTGTTATGTGCCCGTTGTAACTAGGTGATTTGGCAATTGTAGTTTTAAAATGCTTGTGCTTTATTTGGTTAGTAAGGGAATCAGAATGCAATAGTGGGGGGTTTGGTTGGTTTGCTTTAGTGGGCTAGAAGGTATCTTTTAATGGCTACTATTGTGTCTACTAGTTATTGTGCTATGCCACAGGATCAAAGTCCTTGATTTATTAGTGGTAAGTGTAGAGTAAGTAACACATAATAACTACTTAAAAATAATGGATAGCCACCATGGTGATGAGCCATCAGAAATTTTGTTTAGAAATTATTTTTCAAAGTTCAGTTTTATGGACTAGCTAGAATTATTTGGTGCAAGGCTTCTAGTTCTTGAAGTGCATGTTTGCTTTGACCAAAGAATGGGGGAAAATTAGTATCTCTTGACTTGTCTCTTTGAAATGTTTGAACTACAACTTAAATACTCTGTTGCTATACGTTTAAATTGAATTTATTTATAAATAGTAAGATATAGAAAGATGTTACCTGAAATGGTTTTTAAATAAAGGCTATCTGTATCTTGTCTCTGTTATCTGGTTTAATGGCAGTATTTACTTTCTCTACATTGCTTATGCTGACTTGGCCTTATTTTCTAATCTACTTGTCCATTACTGACCCAAGCAAAACTAATTTTATATAACAACTTTTCACAAATGTTGACTCCACTGTCTTTTTTCTTTCTAGGAGTATATTAAGGGACTCTGTGAACCTGAACTAGAAGAAAAGGAGTACTACCCAAAGGACATGCACTGCATCTTTGTTGGTGCACAGAGCCTGTTTCTCAACAGCCTCATTCAGGATACCTGTGCTGATATAACAGTGCTGGAAATAGGATTGCTCAGTATTAAGGGGGGTGCAGAGGCTGTTGTTATGGCTCAAAGTCACGTTCAACAGTTTGTGAAGCTTTTTCAAAATAACGAAAGTTTACTAAGCGACAATGAGTCGGAGATTAAAAAGCAATTCAGACAATTTGTGGAAGCCCATGCAGATAAATATACAATGGATTTACTGATTTTGCCTAGCTCACTAAAAAGAGAACTCCTATCTCTTACGCAAACTGAATGTTGTGAAGAGGAGAGTGCTATAATAGATCTTACAGGTTCTGAAAGCCCAACAGAGCTTTTACAGAACAAAGCCTCCAAAATAATCGCTGTGAACAGAGATGGAAGAGCAGATAGTGAGGAAGCAAGGACCAGTGCTGGGACACCTGTAACTGAGCTTACAAAGCAAATGGACACTGTGTTTTCTGATGCTACTGAAACAAGCTTTGTTCCTATAAATGTGCCTCTAACAGAAGCAGTGGTGGCTAAAGAGAGGCAGTCATGTAAAAGAAGATCTTCTGATGGTGAGGAAAGGCTCCCTAAAAAGCAGTTCTCTTTAGAAAATTATCAGGAGGTTAAATCTGCTTCACACAGTAATACTTCGGAGAGGGATACAGTTGTTGATCTTTCTAACAGCTGCAGCAAATCAGATGATCCCAGTTATTGCCTTAAAGAAGGTGATTATATCAGTGAGGAAATGGAATATAAGATTCTTGTGAACTTTTTCAGAACAATGGGATATTCTCAAAATATTGTAGAAAAGGTTATTGGTATCCTAGGACAATCTGTGGAACCATTGATATTGCTAGAAGAAATTGAAAAGGAAAATCTAAAGTTTCAGAAAGAACACGAACAGTCATCTCAAAAGCCTAGAACTGTCAGTCCTCTCTTAGGAAGTAGTGCAAATAATTCACAAAAACTAGAAGACAAGGGCATTTCTACCAATAAAAGTCCACTTAAATCCAGTCATACCTCAAAGGAGAGAAAAATTGAATGCCACAAAGTAAGAGATGCACCAAGCATGCAAGCTGATGCAGAAGATGAAGTGCGTATGTTAGAACGCAAACCTGCTTCTCCTTTCAGTAAAAATTCAGCCATATGCTATAAACAGAGAGACATACGTTGCACTGGTAAGAATCACAGTTCAAGGTCAAGTGATACAGAAACTGATGGTGGTGTAACTTTTGGCACTACACAAACTGGAGCTCTAAAAGATGTTGATTTTGTAGCCAGAGGGAGCTCAGATGTGCAGTGCATCTCAACTAAGACTAAAACTGCAGTTCAGCAAAAATCTGCAGGGCCCTCAACTGTACAGAATAGTCATCCTGGTTTTGAGGACCAGTTAGGACACTGCAGCTCTTCTCACATGAGATCTCTCAGCCAATGCCTTTCCCAGACCTCAAATTCTAAACATCCTATCCCAGACCAGGTATTGTCTTCAAAAATACATCCTTCAAATACGGATCGAGAGACAGTGAGACAGCACAGAGGTCATCCTGATCCCTCAGTTACTGGAGTCCAAAGATTTTTGGATTTGCTGAAAAAACCATATAGACTGGAGTTGAAAAATGAACCAGGGAAGCCCTATTTAAAGCATGTCATTATTGATGGAAGCAATGTTGCCATTTCGTAAGTATTGTTCTTTTCAGCTATCTCTTTATTAAAAACGCAATGAACTTTCAGACGAAATAGGGACTAAGAGGCTGCTGTGGCACATGTCAGGTTTTTGCTAGCTAGCTTTTTGGTGACCAACAGCCTTATACAGCAAGGTTTTTCAGCCACTGGTAACAGGTGCATTGGTAACTTACGGTAAGTCTTGATAATGAAAGATGATGCAAGATTGACATTAGCTGTTTTAATTTCCATCACATAGCAATCATGGTATAGTTTTTCTTCTCTGTTTAGTGACAACATTCATTTTTATAACTGGCTTGTTTTGAACTCTTCTTTTGTGTTGTGGTACTGTGCATAGAATGAAGTTCAGAAGTTTTTAGCAGGTGTACTATATGACAGTTCAGTACACAAATCCAGCTAGAACTGCACGGTTGTGAGATATTCTGTCATGAAACAATTTTTTTAGAATTTACTTTTGGTTTAAAAAAAAAGAATTCCCCAGTGTGAAGTTGAACATATGCAATAACTGGTTAAACTAGAACAAAGAAAATCCTTGGGTTTTGGTTTAAAAATAGGTTAGTAATTGTAATACTTTAGGAGGTGCTTTCTGTGAAGCCTCCTAAAACTTAGCTTTCCTGCTTTGATAGAAATTTGCAAATTTGCAAGGACAGATAGATCAGATTTATGAAGCCGAAATAATAACATGAACAGAACAGGCAATGGAAAATAAAAGTAGATATATGTAAAAGGTAGATGAGATCCTTTCTGATATCGATGTTTCACAAGGGAAAGGGAATGAATTCTGCAGCATTGCTTACCTAGGCACTGGTCAATTTTGAAACCTGGTTTGTGTTCTTTCAGAATAAGCTAGGTTGAGTTATTGATGCTCCAGCTCAATGTAACACTTTAGTTGGAAGCAATTTTTTGTGAGCTTTGCTCTGTTGCAAGCAATTTTATGTAGAAAACATATTTTGCTTTGTGTCCACCTAACAACAGAAGTTGAGTTACTGTCAACTTAAGAGTAAAGAGGTTTTCTTTTGTGGTTTGTTGGATATTTTTAGAACGTATTGTCCTTTAACAATGCTACATATTGGTGCTTGGGTCCTGTTATTATTTGCAGATGTAGGCATGCAACAACAATACTCTACTCTCCTCCGTAAAACTTGCAGAACAGGGAACCATGTGTATGTGTGTATGCACCTTGTCTCCTATTCCTCCTGATCTCTGAGCAAATATATGCAAACAATAAGGGACAATAATAGGGCTGTTGGATAATTTTAATAGGTTGGCTGACAAGGCACTAGGCAAATAAGCCCTATGAAATGAGCACAGTTAATACTCAAAAGATCAAGAAAATTGTCTATGATGCAGGGATTTTCCATTATTGTATCTTTTTCTTTTTTCCAAAGTTTCTGCTGTAGAGAACTTTGAATTTGCCAATTAGAAATTGCTTTATTTTCCTTTTTAAAGTTTGTGATAACTAACTGGAATAACAAATATCACTTAGAACCTCTCTCTTAAAAATGCTGTGCTTCACTTGGTTTGTTTTGACATTTGTGCCATCAGAACTACACTTGAATTGATTGCTGTCCTCTAGACAGGAAGAGGCTTGGGTTTGTTCTTTTTCTAAGAAGTAATTTTGGCTTGCATGTCACAAGGTTTTGTCAGTGTTTACTATGGGATTTTTCTGTAGTTTTGTAGTATGAAAGTGAGTAAGGACAAATGCAACTATTCTTAATGAGGAAGTAATAGTTTTTAAGAACAAACTGTCTTGACTTTTTCCTGCTTCATTCATTAGTGTAACAATAAGGAAGAGTGAAATTACTATGAGAACTTGCTATTTAAGATTGCACAAACCCTTCAAGTACAGAAATTAGTTTTAATTCTAAAACCATGCTGCTAGAACCAACATGGAGTACTTTAGGCAAAACAGTAGTAATTCTGAGAATTACTCAGATATATAGTATAGATAGTATCCCGGGATACTATCTGTATCCCTGGATGATGTGGGGAAAGCTTTGGCTATTAAAAAGTTTCTTAAGCAAACTATTTTAACTATATCGATTTTTAACCTTGGACATAGAAATTATGAAGAGCCTCATATCAGCTATATTATCTTGTATTTAGTTCTAATTAATTCTTAAATAGGGTGTTTTCCAAGAATAGGCCTGAGTAGTACCAGTGATTGTGTGAATTCCGTAGGGTTCTCAGACAGAGAAAAACACATCGAGCTGGTTACACGTAGCGTATGTCATCTACTTCCATCTACTACAGTAAAGAGGCTTCCCAAAATAATGGGCTTAAATGCTGTTTAGGGGAATAAACTTTGCCAGGGAAAAAAACATAATTATCTGAAGTACCGTAAGGAAATCATGTCCAAGTCTGTCTTGAAGCGAGTTTAATGTTTCAGATAGTTGGCAGCTGGGAGTTTCCTAGAAGTAAGTGTGTAAATGCAGAGTTGCACATGCATTACACATACCACAGTTGTGTTAATGCAGTAAAATGGGTGTGTGCTTCTAAGTTTCACAGAGATAGATAAAGATTCCCTTAGATACTGTTCTTTCATGATTATGAAAGATGGACTGTGACTCCCAAACATGTCAAAATTCATGAAATAGTAAAACTGCCTCAGTTGTTAGGGATAATAAATACTTCGAACTCCCTTTGTAATGTGTGTGAATTATGCTTGATAACAAATAATAAACTCTTTATTTTTGTGAAGTGCTGGTAGAACTGTTAATGTTACTTAAATAATTTGAGGAATCAATCTTAATTTCTTTATGTATTGTCCTAGCCTGATGTTTTCTATTTTGATACCTTGGTATTTGGTAATTATTTGCACAGACTGCGAGATGATATGTTGAAATTCCTAGATGTATAGGTCATTCAGAAATATTTCTGCTGATTCTTTAAACTTAATTCATACAAAAATATATCCCATCTTGCCTGTTGTTTTGACTGGCCTCGTGTTATTTGCATGTCTTCCTGCTAGATCACTGTTTTTCTCCATTCAGAACAAAATATAGTGTTTTTTTTAAGATGATTAGCTTCAAATGCAGTTTAAGGAAGAAGGACATGGTAATAAAGAAACGTTTGCTGTTAGTCCAGCAAGTCTCTAGCACAGATGAAGCATCAAAAGTAAATTTTTCTGTTTATGAAAAGGCTTGTCAGAAGCTTTCTTCATGAGTAACTTTTCCTGTCGGTGATTATTAATAGAAGGGGGTGATGATCATCCTTATAAATGGGTTTCCCCCATTAAAGAGCCCAGAGCTAGACCCTCATGACTGGCAGTAGTAAAACTTTTCAGGTCAGTCCCTGGAGAATTAATTGGATTAATAGATTATGGTTTTTCTGTCATTTTATAGTCTTGGTCGCTTTAATAGGCGAGTCTGACATGTTCTATAACTCTTGATGCTGCTTCAATTAAGTAAATAGTTTTTTTAAGCAAACTTATTTCCTCATTTTTCAGACTGTTATTTAGAAAATAGTGATATAGAATTGCAAGTCATGATTGAGTCATAAGCTACCTGGAACTTTTAAAAATTACTTCCCAAATGTGTATTAATGGAACAGAAATGCAAATTGTCAAAGTCATGTAGGAAATAAGAAATATCCCACATCCTCTTTGTCTGTTTTTTAAATATGGATTTTTTTTTTTCATCTACATGTTTCATCTGTGGGAGTTTGTGTCTTTTTAAATAAGAACAACTGAATACATCTGAAACAAATTAACTAAAAGATGATGAATAAACATCTGCTTATTGCTTTGATGGCTGCAAGACAACTGTATGCAATCTTTAGGCATGTTCCCCCAATGTAGGTGTATTTATCAACTATGTATGTGCATTATTGAAGTTCTAATATTTCCTTCGCATGCCCCAATGCACTGTTGTGCACACATTTCAGTTGAACATAGGGAATAGTAGCTGAGTACCATTGATGTACAGTCCCCAAATGGGTTTACATAACATCTGCCTCCTGCTGTTCAACAAAATGTGAACACTGCTTATGAAAAGCAAAGGACAGAGAACTGTCTGAATCATTGAGATATATAAATATCCTACTAAATAATCGGTGCATGGGGACCTGGGTTTTTTAATGTGGGTATTCTCTAGCTTCCTTTTGGCTAAATAAAGCTTCCTTATTTTCTTACACCTTAGAAAGTGAAGAATTGTTTTCAGTTTTGCTTTGAATTATTTTCAGTTTTACTTCTCAGTACCTGGAGGTTATGGACATCTGCTTCTGTGCTGGTGGTTTTGGGGGGTTTTTGACCCCTGAATATCATGTGTTTGGGGTGGAGGTATTAATACATTGCCCACATGCTTGGACTAAGGCTGAATAGGCTTCTGAATGACTACTTGCCTTAAGTATAGAAAAATTGTAAGAAACTGGAAGAATTTTTCCTATTGACATAGGCAGCCTAGTAAAAAAAGGTATGTTGATGCAGTAATCCTAGAATGCTAGCTATACTAGCTGTACTTTCAGCATACTTCTTGAATGAAGCCCAGAGCTTACTCTTAACTGCTACAAGTGTTTTTTAAAATTACTGAAAACAGCCCTTTCAGGGCAGACTGAAATATCCAGGTGGTTTTCAGGTAATTTTAGATTAAATTTTATTAGATGTGGAAGGCACTCAGAACGAAAGAATAATCAGATGGATAACAGTATGTACTTAACTAAATTTAGTTACAAAACCAAAAGGAAAATATTGACACGTCCCAGAAAGCAACCTACTGTTGGTTGCTTTGTGCTGCTTATGATTTTCTTGCTTAACTTCAGAAATACCTTTTTAGGATTATCATTCTTTTCTAAAGAACTGGGACAGACAAAGCCAGTATTTACAATGGTAGTTGGGGAAGACATGCAGTCTTTGAGATGGGTGTCTTGAAAAGACCACCTTACTGTGGTAATTTGCTGTCCTTCAGAAGTTTACCTAGCTCAAATAAAGCTTTCCATATATCTGGTTATCTAGCAGTGGCATGTTTATTAATATGATAGCTCACTTTTATTCTACGTGTTATTTGGTAAAGTTAATGCTTCTGTTTGCGTGGGGGTTTTTTATTTGGTTGTTTTTAAGTTGCTACAAACCAGGAGTTTGTGATCCTGTAGGATGAATCAAGAGCTGCATTTCAGGCTTAAAAATAGTTAAAAAACCAGAGTGCTCTGTGCCGTTCAGCAGGTTTAAAGCTCTGAAACAGGTGAATGGACAAGTAGAGAAAGCATAATTTTCAACATGAACATTGGACTTCAAGAGATGTAGAGGTCTCAATTGAGAGTCATTAATGCAGTGGAAGTATTTCATAGTTTTCTGGTTTATTGAATACAATACTAAAGTGGGGAGATAAATGCATTTTAAGCTTATGACCTAGAAGGCTTATGAGGGGTAACTGTTCTGTGACAGTTGTGTTCCATTGCCGTTCTTGGCATCAAGAATGCTTAATTTTATTAGGACATGTGTGGCATGTCTGTTTTTCTGCCTTCAGATGTAGTTTACTCTGCCCTTCTGCATAAAATAATCCTCGCCAAATTCAGAGAACCTTAATAAACTTATATTTTGGCACATTTATTAAAATTAGTTAAAAATTAGGAAATGATACATGAATTCTATTAAAGATTGAGTTTCAGTGTAAAATATTGCCATGGAGATGTTTTAAAGAACTTCTGTTCAGAAGATTTCCTTGTAGGTTAAACTAGGGGTTTAAAGATGAGATTCCACTCAAAACTAATAAGGCTTACTATTAAACAATTGCACAGTAACTAGGTGACTGGTTTACAAAACAAATACCACTTGGTCACTTATTCGTGAGAGAAGCACTCTGTAGTGACTTAACATCTCAAAACAGAATATGTACTACTCTGTAAGGAAAGCTTTGCCTGTTCATGCTGTCGGTTCTAAATCCGTGTGGCTTTTTGAACGAAGTGTATCTTTGTTTTGTCTAAATGTAGCCGCTAATCTATGAAAATATGAGGGGTAAAGTTTCTGAAAGAGAGCTGGATTTAGCCTGATGTAACGTGCTAATAGGTGTTTTGTAGGAATGTATTCTAAGAGGTATTCTTGATTCTGTCGTTTTTGCTTTAAGATTCTTTTTTCCATGTTATTTTTGTGAAGCTCAGTTCCCAAAATCTGGTTAATTGCTAAAGGAGGACTTCCTGCAATGTGTTAAATGGGCGTATAGGTTCATTGGGATAACCTTGTGAGGTCCCTCTCAATAAGAATTATCATGTCCTATCTCTGTATTATTTATGCTAGGCAGTTACTGACTTTTCTGGAAAGTCACTTAAACTGAGTTGCAAAACTAGATAATGAGCATTGTATGTTTCAAAGGGCGGGGAGGGGGGAGACTGCCATTTAAACACAGTGTTTTGAAAATCTTCATTCAAAGCAACTTCATTTCACCAATCAGAATTATTGCTTTCTAATGGTGAAATGAAGGGAGAGGAGGCACTTATCTTCAGTGATCCGAGAACTTCTCAGATGTAATCTTTGGGAACCAGTTGAACCAAAGGTGTGCTCTTTTGTAGTAGGATTGTATTTGGAGCCACCACAATATTGGATTATTATAACTTTAATATATAGTCAGTATACTTTTTGAAACCATTGCTAGTCACCTCTTTTTAGAGCTAAACCCACTTCTAATTACTCAAATATTGTTATGTCCAAAAAACTGAAAGGAGGCTGAGCTATAAAGTTGTGAATGCTCTTCTTTTGCTGATGCTTTCTTTCTGTTTATTATATTCTTCATCTATAACATCCATCCACCTTTTGTTCTGGTGAGGCTCTATGTGTAACTTCTAGCTTCGCTTTGCCAGGTTTTGTGACAATTTTCCTTGTAGTCATAGTAGTAAAAATCCAGGCAATTTAACCTCCCTTCTCTTTCTTCCACCCCCAGTCATGGTCTGAGAAAGTTCTTCTCATGTCGAGGAATTGCAATAGCTGTTGACTACTTCTGGAAACGTGGGCACAGAAATATTACTGTATTTGTTCCACAGTGGAGAACAAGACGTGACCCTAACATTACAGGTGAGGGAAATTAGTTTCCTGATGTTTTCTGTTAAACTGAATTGTAATTATTTCTTTGGATACTTCTGTGAATACTTGAAGAATAAGCATGAGAAGCCTGGAAGCTCAGCAAGATTTCCATATACAGTGTGAGACACTGTAAAATGCTGTTTAGGATAACTACTGGAAGCAGAGGCCTTTTTGGTTTGTTCAGTTTGTTTGCTCTTCAGTATTTAGTTTCAGTTTTTTCCCATCTTCTCTGCTAATTATCTCTGACTATCAAATCTATAAATAGTTTAGAAGAAAGATTTTGTTTTTAAGAATAGTTATTTCATGTTTTAACAGAGCAGGATTTCTTAACACAGCTCCAGGATGTTGGAATATTGTCTTTAACCCCTGCAAGGATGGTTTTAGGAGCAAGAATTGCTGCTCATGATGACAGGTATGGAATATACATAGTTTTAAGTTCTTTAAACATCTAACTAATAGCTGTGAAAGCTTAATACTTCATAAACAGTAGTACCAACTAGTCCTTCCACCTGATTAAACTGAGAGCTATGCATCCAACTTAAGGCTGAGCTCTAAATCTGTTGTTATTTTACTATCTTAAGAAACATTTTCAGAAATTAATGGGAAATTTAGAAAGTCAACTTCAAATGTCATTACTTGCATTGGGGAAGAATTTAGTCTTCTGGTAATGTTTTTATGCTTTCCTGATCATGAGTCTATCCCTGAATTGTCTTCTGTTTGGGGACTGCTAGCATAAAGCAGCTACTAATCAGATACTATTTTGTTCCCTTTTATTTCTGATGCCTTTGTGGCATACTGACAGATGTGTATTTGTTGCAGTGTGTAGGCTAGTAAATTTCCACATCAGTTTGAGCACCAAAGGTCAAATTCAAAATGTGGGGATCACCTTTCAGTTACCAAGACAACAATAAGCTTTAGGGTGTTTGTTGGTTCTTTCATTGGCATTGACGGGGGGGGGGGGATGTTCCTAGTGCTTGCGTTGCTGCTGCTGCCAGATTTTCCCAGTCTTGAGACATACAGTTGAAAGCCTTCCTAATTCTGCATGAATGAGTGCTTTGCGGCTAGCTACGGTTTGCTGGATTTAGGTTTCTTCCTACTACTAATAATTCATACTTTATTTTTCCGACTACAAAATTGTCAGGTTTTTGCATCATGAGAATGCCTTTTTGTTAGATTGTGTAGTCACATACATGATTGCAAAATGTGGTATGCAAAAGATATGAAGAGTGCACTTAGTTTTTCTTCCAACTTAAAATATAGCAACACTAATCTCTTAAATAATGTAATTTTTAGCAAAGCAGACTATCTTAACTGTCTTTGATGTGAATTTTGCAGGTTTTTGTTACATCTTGCTGATAAAACTGGAGGTGTTATTGTGACAAATGATAACTTCAGAGAATTTGTGACAGAATCTCTTGCCTGGAGAGAAATTATTCAAAAAAGGTAATTATTCAATTTCGGTGAAAGCTTAAGAAGACATCTGCTGTAACAGTTGTAGGCATTCTACCTTCATGTGGCACTTTTTAATTAATCTGTCATGCAATTCTGGTAGAGCTCAATGAAGGACTGTTTGTTTCACCACTTTGATTTGAGCCTTATAATCATGTGTTGAGTAGTGTAATGCCCTGATTATTCATATATTCTCTAATGTCCATCTGTTAATTGCTCAAATAAATAGGAGCTTGGTGTAGCAGCCAAGCTATATGACTTCTGAAGCTTGGTATTAGATCCCATTAGAGTATACACATTGTGGTCCATTCTTCCACAGGCTTCCTTGTTTGATATTTAATTTCTTGAAGGAGATACTGTACGTCTGCATCAGTTTTTGTGTCACTTTTAAGGTTTTGGAATTGATCTGTCTGTACTGTAGTACAACAAATCAGTGTAGCTACACAAAATAATGCTTGCAAGATAACCCTGTAGCTATTCACCTCCAATCGTGAAGTGTCCTTTGGGTTTAGATAAATTCACTTAGCTAGCAAATACCCTTGCTTCAGCTTGTGGATTCTCTGTGAACTACAGTTTCTTCCATGCAACTGGTTGGTTATACTGGGGTGGGGAGGGCAGGGCAGGATGGGTGTGGTGATGTTCTTGGTTTTACGTTCTGGGAGAACAGGGAATTGATGTTGTCTAATCATGTAGATATTTATGCCACTTTTTGAGTGAATTCTACCCAAGTCAGGTTGTGTTCTCCTGTAGAACTGCACTGAGAGTACTTAGCATGTCATTTTGAGTCTGTGGCTTTATAAGAGCCTGTGCTAACATCTGCTATTAGTTTTACTTCTGGGAAAATTCCACTATTCCAAATTGTCTCCTCATAAACCAGTTCAACTAAAATTTGTCTCCTTCAATGTAGATTTTTTTTTTTCCCCATCCCAAAATGATTCCAGAAAAAAGAAGCTTCTTTATGTCTTTAACTGTGAACATCTAATGCTATGCTTGCTGTTCTGTGGCTTTCTGATAACATGCATTGTTGCTAGGTGGTTGAAGGCCCTTAAAAAAGAAGGGGAATTTGAGCAACCAGAAAATATTTTCTAATTACCTAGAAAATTCCACCCTTGGCTCTTTGCAAAAATTTGCAGTCATCAAACAGTTGCTGTCAAAAAAAAAAAAAAAGGTGGGGGGGATGCTTACTGTTCTACAGTGAGTTCCCATTAAATTATTTTGGTAGTGAATGCTGGTTGTATCTAAAATGACTTGCTAGTTACACTTTGATGTCAGCTCTAAGGCAGTTTGTCCTGTGCAATAGAGGTGGAGGGCAGTGAGGGTGTGATACGTTGTTTGTAAATAATATTGAAAGAGCTCTCTTGCAGGTTGCTCCAGTACACTTTTGCTGGTGACATATTTATGGTTCCTGATGATCCTTTGGGAAGAAATGGACCTAGATTAGATGACTTCCTTCGAAGTGAAGGCTCTTCTAGGTATAAACACTGTTTTCACTTTTGAGACAGTTAAGATTTCAAGTGTCAGACTGTTTTCCTGGTTCATTTGAACACTTCTATGTAGTAAAGGTACACTAAAACTAAGCTAGAGCACTGTAGGATGTTTTTGAACAAAATCATGTTTTTTCTATTCAGTCTGTTCAGAAACTGCCGGTGACGTTTGCATCTAATCATGTTCTTTCTCAGAACTAAGATAAGACAGTAACTTCCTCTGAGACTCGATTCTGGTGCCTTTCATATAAAGGTGGTCCAAACTGTTAACATGGCACAAAACTGCCAATGCTTTGGATATGTGGTAGCCTGGTATCCTGTTAACAGTGATGTTATTTAAAACACCTTGGGTGATCACTTATTCATAGTGGGACAAAGAGGTGCCACGAAAGAAACAGTCTACACACATGTTCTTTCTCACCAGAGAGGCACAGCACGCTTGAAGGTGCTGTACTGGTACTAAAAGAGTTATTGAGAGGCATTGCTATTAAATGCATTTGTATCTCATTCATAATTTTAAATATTAATGAACCTCTATTGTTCCTCAATATGATAGTATTTTTAAAATGTGTGAATATTAAAAGTATTAATTTGCTTTGCTTAAACTGCCAAGAGCATGTGTTTGTCCTCTTGTGTAAGGAAATAAGCTACTCTTTGCTCTTCTTTTAGCATCTTAGGAATTATAAATGCTAATGATAGTGAGGAGTATCAAGTGACCTTTTAGAAACAGGTGAGGTAAATAAAACTAGCAATACAAAAGGCAAGTTATGCTTAGGGAGTAATAAAAAGTATAAGCAGGAATCTCAGCTACTGGAAAAAAACTAGCAAACTGAGACATGTATATACCACTAGGTGACAGGTTGATGTGAAAATAAGCCTGTGATGTCAACCTGAAAAAACAAGTGCAGTTCTAGAACTCCAGTAAGAAATGCTAAGAAAGCACTCAAGCTCTAATATAAAACCCATAGGAGATGTAATTTGGAATATTATGGCTTGGCTGCCTATGTCCAAGAAAAATAACCTGAAAACAGAGTATGTTTTGAGAGTGAGCTGATCATTATAGGAATGGAGAGAGTATCTTTTGAGAAGACTCTAGAAGAGCCTGGCTTCCTATCTGTAAACTTGGAACTGGAACTATGCTTTGGGTTTTGCAGGTGTGTGGCAGACCTTTTTAAAACAGAGAATACTTTTGTGTAAGGAGTTAATTTTGCTCCTTTCCTGAGACTTTTCTACTTGAGTTAAATGATGCAGAAAGCATAAATGGCACCAGGAATGCGATCAGAAACCAGAAAAATCTCGAGCAGTTAGAGAGCTTTTCCATGTTGAGTAGTGGGAGGTGGTGTAACCTAAATACTTCTAAAATAGGGCTCTGTAATTTAGGTAGTTTCCCTTGGTGGTAGGAGAATGGCATTGTAAAATGAGTTATCTGGTGGCATCTGAAGTAGACTTGGCCCTAAATTTTGTAGTACTGGTAGAGTAGAAACAACTTTTCAACGTCTGAAATGAAATCTCAGTAATTAAGGAAGAATTGTCAGACCCTGCAATTGCTGAAAACTTTTATTTGAGGGAATCAAGGCTGTGATCTGAACGTGAGTACAGCTCAGTCATGAGCAAAAGTAGATGTGGAGCAGTCCTGTCTGTTGGTGTTTTTCACGTGTTCTGAGTCAGTGTACATGTGTTCAATGTATCTTTCTATCCTTTTAGCTCAATAATGCTTATATTGGTACTTCATGAAGTAAGCTTTGACTCTTTCTGTATTCTGTCAAATAAAGTTTACTGGAACCAGCGCTAGGTAACGTTAGTGTTGTTAGTCGTGTCTGATTCACACTGAAAACTGTTACACCTACTGTTTTGATTCACTTTGAAAAAATGCTTATCACTTGATTCCAGTTAGTACCTAGCTGGGCAGTAGTGAAGTATAGGAGTTGTATGCATTTTTCTTTGTTACAGAGACTGACAGCATCTTCTTTACCTTAAATTAATAAATTTTTATTTTCTTCCACAGAGATTTTCGGTCAGCACGAAATGCTTTACAGAGCAGTGGACAATATTCTTCTGAGACACCTTTCGTCATGCCAGTTTTCAAACCAACCAGTAGCAGTCAACAGCCTAGAAACCAAGTACATGGTGATCATTCATCAACATGGCTTCCGCTGGAAACAGACATGGAGGCAATTCCACTACAGAGATCTGCCTCAGAAACTGTACAGCTAAAAGAAGCCCTGATAAAAATTTTTCCTGATTATGAACAAAGACAGAAGATTGATCAGATACTAGCTGATCATCCATTCATGAGAGACCTTAACGCACTGTCTGCCATGGTGCTTGATTGAATATTATACAGAGTTTTTATATCATAACTGATCTGACTAAATATCAATGTGAAGAAAAATATTGCTCTGTTACTTTGTGAATATTCAGAATTTAATTTTACTTGTATAAACTAAGATATTTTTGTGTATGTTTTGTTTTCTAATAGATGCCAGTTTTTGGTAAATTAAAAACTGCTGCTACTACAGATTTGTAGTAATATTTTCTATGAAAAACAAATCTTCTGCTTCACTTGAATGTCTTATTAAAGCAGTAGCAGTTCTAAAGAACTGTTGCCACTTTTTAATTGCGTTAGCACTTTTTGAAAACCCCTTTCCTCAAAAAGGAAAAAACGTGTCAGAGGCTTAAAAGTGACTTTTACAGCTATTTTCCAGATGCATGCATAGCATATTATAACATAAGCCATCCTGCACCTGTCGGATATCATTGTTGGTGTTTGTATCTGAAGTATTAGATACTCTTCAAATGCTCTACTAGTATGTCCTTCACTTATGAACTTCAAAATATTTCTTTATGGAAACAAACCAGACCCTTTTAATATTTTCAAATGCAAAGACTTCTACATAGTGTATATGTGAACCTGCTGCCCTTAAGCCTGCATTGTGGATTTTGGAAGTAGGCTGTATTCCTAGGGGTCTACGGACTGCAGTGTGACAGTCGCTGTATGGGATCAGTGGATGTTCGGTGCGTTGTCGAAGTGCTCTCACAAGGTGGCGTTATCTGTCTGTTGGTCAGTGATGATCAACCGGCAGGCTTCTGACTCTCAAGTACCTGTTCTTACATAAAGATTAAATGCGATACAGAACAGTATTGTGAGTGTGTTGTGGATAAAATTGTGTATTATATGAATAATTTATGCATACTAAGCAGCCTCTGATATTATGGGCAGCTAAGAAGCTTTGTATATACGGGTAAAATCCTAGTGTCCATGGAATGAAAACAAACCAAGAAAAATCCATTTGCTTCTTCATCCAGGTTCAGCGATACTTATGCTGGAGTAGTTGGAAGAGGGAAGGCTTCAGTTACTGTAAATTCAATAGAAACTTGTTTGTAGTGCTTGAAAAGATTTGTTATACTTACTTTGTTTTTTGTTAGAAAATCTTTTGACCATCAGTGCTCCTACGAATAATTTTGGTATCTTTAACAGTCTCTGCTGTTACCTGTTTGCCTTTGCCCTGCCTGTTCTAAATCTGAATGCTGCGATGATGACTAATAGGACTACTTTCAAGAGCAGGAGCAAAGTGAAAATTACTGCGTGTCTCTGTACATGCTTAAGTCTGTTATACCTTCCTTTTAACCAGTTTCTGGTGCTAAGTGTTCACATTAGTAAAATCAGATTAGACTCAAAGAAAATGTGGGCTATAGAATCCATGTTAAATTTCTGAGCTGCTGAGCCTTACCCTAAAGTATAAGAATGTTGTCTTTCTCTCCAGTAAGAGTTCCCTGGGTTCTGAAATCACTCTTTGCTTAAGTGCAAAAGAGCTGAAATATACTGAAGAAATAAGGATGTTGAAATTCAGTCTGTCTTGCGTGGCCCTTTCACGTGTATAGTGAAGTCAGAAGCAGAAGGCAAAGTCTTGCTCTTCCCTCAACAGGAGCAAACTGAAAGATGATTGCAGCAAGGGCAAAAGAAAAGTATTAAGAGCAGTTATTGCAGCATCTCAAAAGTACAAGTAAGGATGAGGAAATGTTTTGAATATGTTTCTACATCTATATAGACAAACCTTAATATTTTTTCCCTTATTTAAAGAGTGGGTCATTACTAGTCATGTGGGCAGAGTTATTCTGACCATCGTGTTTGCCAAGAAGCAGTACTTGCCCACTAAGGGCTGTGTGATAACAAAGTTGTGTGCCCTTAAAAGGTTCCTAAAGCCTGTTATCATTGATTTGAGTTGGTGTCATTTTAATAAGTAGTAAAGGAATAAATTATGACCAATGAAGGGCTTTTCTTTAACAAGGATGGAGTCTTAAGGAGGGCAGTGGTCACAGATTAGGTAATTCTTAGTTCTACACTGGAGTGAAACATAGGAACTTTGGGTCAGCTTCTTAATTCCCAATAAGCTTTTCTAGAGGTGAGTGGGAGTATCAAGGAAATGGGCCAAGAGCAATACAAACTATTCCATTTCTCCTTTGCATATTAGTATGTTCAAAGCTGAAACCAACTCTGCAGTACAGAAGTGCAGATAAACAAAAAAAACCCTGTATTTATGTTTGTCACATGGAAAGAAAAATCTGAGTATGACATTGCAGGTGCAGCAAATGATAAATACCATGTTAATTACTATCAAGTTTGGGAGATATGATGAAGTATGTAAACTTTGCTAGCAAGCAGTGAGTTAGGGAGCTAAATTAGTGTCGGTAAATGCCGATGTGCTGTTCACTTCTCTGCTAAACATACACCTGGAAAGGAATTAAAGACAAATGTAACATCAAGTGTTCAGCAGAGTAGTAGCAGGTTACCTTTTCATGATACAGGAAGCCTAGCTGGGACTGGTAGCCATCTAAAACCTGTAATCTTACCACTTTTTCCCAGATAGAGGGCAGACTTGATAAATTAATTGTGATTGCAGAAGCTTATTGCTGGACATTAAAGCAAGTTGCTACAGCTGAAGTTTATGTAAAATGACACCAAGTAAGGCAGAAGATTCTTTGCTTCCTTCTCTCTCTCCCCCCCCTTTTTTTTTTAGGTTCTATTGTCCTTTCAGCTTTGAGTTTTAAATATTGCATCTTGGTTAACAGAGAAAATTACAAATATAACCAGTATTGTCTGACTTTTCCTTCAGAGAAATGAGTAGAGCTATTGCAATGCAATGTTATATAATGAAGGAACACCCAGGGTGGCATCTCCACTTTGAACAAAACCATCAGCGTCTTTCAGTTTTGTTTTCATTTGTTCTTAGTTCCCTATTAGGCTACTTACTGTAAGTATGACTGTTCATAAAATCCACAAACAGCCTCTTTCAGTGCACAACAGATCTAGCACTGCATGAAACGCAGTAGCCTCCAAAGTTTTATTGGACCTAACAGAACAAATTTTTAAACGAAACAAGATTTTTTTTTTAATGGCAAAGATGTGTTTTTTAACACAGGGAAGTTTATCTGTACTTCTTCTTTATCCACTGTACACAGTGCTCAGACTGGAATGAGTAGACAGAAGATAAGTCTAAGGCCAAATGTAACCAGAATGTTCCTGATCCCTAAAGTAAACTTTCTGTGAGATGGTATGTGTCATTAATACAGTTTTCAATTTTTTGGTATTTCCACTGAAATGGGAAGATTAAGGAATAATTCTTTGATCTTGCTTAGAAGTTCTGTATTGTCTAGATAAGATATTTATAATTGCAACTACTTTACCTGAACAGAACAGCCCCGAGTTTACCCAGGATAGTAAAAATTGCTGAGACCCAGCAATAAGCAACAAAACTCCTGAAATCCTGGATATGTGTATAATCTAGCTAATACTAAAACAATAAATACCAAAATTGCTTTAGTACATTCAAGTAGTTGTCTTTGTCAGAACTAATGTGTAACTGTGGTCTAGTTCTGCTGTGATCATTGCTTAGCAAAGACCACTGTAGATATGTCAGTTTGGGGACCAGCAGGATCCAGCTCTAAGAATTGATCTTAGAGCTTTCAGCTCTGCTTCCTGCATTGCTTCCCATCCTAGACAGCTCACCCTCTAGATAGATTATTGGATTCTGTGCTTGCAAAAGAAGCTTACACTGAGTGACATGGTTTTGCAAACAAGTCCTGCACTGATGGTGAGCCTGAACTTGTAATACCTGCTGGGCCTGAGCTAATGCCATGAAGTGTCTTCATACTGTGTTTCCCATTGTGTCCCATAATGTAGCGTTTGGGCATTTTTTTCCTACCAGTGTTAATGCCTTGTATGTTCCAGGCACCTTTCCTGTCATCTTGGAAGACAGAGTTGACTGAACCTAAGAGAAAAAGCAGCTTATAAATAGGAAGCATATCATTGTATTTATTGCACAATACTATTTCCTAATGTTAAGTTGTATGAAGAAAGAAGAATAGGAAAAATTGTCAAAATACTGTGGTATGTGGGCAAGCTGTTCTTCACTGAAAAAAATGTTAAGATCAAAATCTTTGTGTGAGTAGGTAAAACTGTAGGAAGAGTCTGCTGCAGGTCTTAAGTTCTTCCACACAGGAGCATTACATAGGTCCACTCTCAAGTTTGCTGACGGCAAGAGTACCTATTGTGCAGGTAAACTGCTGTGTATATGACAAAAGCCCATGTGGTTTTTTGCCTATGAAAAAATCATATGTGATATTTTTCTGAGGCAGAAAGTCAATTTCTAGTGTGAATATTACTACATAATTGTTGTTCTTTTTATAGATAGATCTGAAACAATGCTTAGATTTTAATAGGTGGAAAACATGGCAGAAAAGGGCTTTGACATGAGAACTACAGGAATTGCCAAGAAGAGTGTTTGACAGCTTTTTCCTTTTCAACCAAAATGTTCCTCACTGACGGCCAGCACAATCATTCCCATTTTTCAGAGACACCAAAGCTCAAGAAAGAACAAACTTGCCTAAAACTGCTCAGTATGGTGGATGGAAGTGACCAAGTTACCAAGCCTCAGTACAGCGACAAGCTCCTTGGTAGATCCCTCCTCATCCCACTACAACATCTGTACTGCCTAGGCAGAGGTACAGAGCTGAAGTGAAGATCCTTTTTTTCTCAGCTGGCTCCAGCCTACAACCAGCACATCAACAGCGCTGCTGCTGTGCAACATGAGGCCTCTGAAGGCGTCCATCTTGTTTTGCCTCAGGTGAGCTGTGGCAGGGAGGGAGGAAAAAAGGGCATGAGGAAGCTGAGAGGGAGGGTGGTGACTGACGCTGTTTAAGGGAAGGCTTTGTGAGCTTGTATGGCAGTCTGGGCAGCAGCTTTGCTGTTTTTCTGTCGCTGGGACTAGTTTTGCAGCTGAAGTAAGTGTGTTGAGAGTGAACAAATGCAAGACCATGAGGGGAGAGAGGCTGGTGGAAAAGCGGCAAGGGATGGGGGAGCACAAGCCAAGCCTCTCAGTGGCAGAGTGTGTGGTAACAGCAAAGCCCTCAGCTGAGCACAGAGCAGCTCTCCAGGTACACTTTTTAAGTGAGCTTGAATCTCTGCTCTACCCACATTGTTAGGCTTGACACAAAATAGTAATAATACTAGTATTAAATTAGGGTGGCAAACTGCAGGCAGCCCACTGTGCTGAACAGTCTACTTATGAGGGAGGTCAAGACTGTATTTTTGTATTGTCTAAAAGATTTAATTACGTGCGTTTCCTGTTAGGGCTATGTTTTAATGGTATAAATGCTGTAGCTGTCCGTAGTAAAGGAGATGGGATTCAGTCTTTTTACCTCAGTAAATTATTCATACAAATTTGTTTGCCACAACTGATGGCAAAGACTTTTGGGTTTGTTTTTCTTGCCCTGAATGATTGAGCTATACCTGAGAAACATTAGGTATTATGTTCTTAGGCCAAAATAAATATTCATGTTTGGACTTAATCAGGAATAGATTAATCACTTCAAAGTCACACAATTACTTAATTGAGTGAAGACAGAACCCCAGTGTGATTTTTGAGCTCTGTTTGTTTGTTCTCAGTTTTAAAGGGAAATGGCCTTCTCCCTGCTATAGGCTCCTTTAAAGTGCCTGGAGCCTGCATGCATGTGTCAACATGCTTCTTGAAGAACTTGTCTTCTTTCATTTGTGTGTATCCTGTTTCTGTATGTGTTCATTTTTTAGGTGCTGGTATGAGAACTAACATATGTTGTAATCTTTATTTCTTTCTCTAAAGTCTGTTCCTAAGTTATGCTTTGTGCTATTCAACCTTAGGTTATTTAAGAAAAAGACTGGAAGCAGTGTTTTGAGTGGAAAATAACAGTGACTATCCCTTATAAGTGAGTGATACAGCATTCCCTTTTCTCTCCTTTTAACGTTTTCTGGAACATCCATCTCCAGAACATCAGTCCCAGGACTTTGATTCCTGGTGTGAGGATGAATGCAAGATTTTTGTGATAAACTCAACAGTTTGCTGTTGAAAGGAGTTTTTCCTCAAAGTTTTAAGATAGGTATTATGTAAGCTAAATAATTTTATTCTTGTTGTAAAAAACCAAAACTACAAAGAACTCTTGGTATTCAATGCTGGTGCTGCTGTTTTTCGTTTCTTTTAGTGCCATATTAGGGTAGTTTGTATTTTGGAAGAGTATTTCTGAACTGCCTTTTGCAACAGCAGAGAAAGTGCCTGAGAAAGTTCCATGAAAAACAATGAATCACATAGTGTCCTTCTAATACTGAGAGCATTTCCTTCTGCTTTGCAAGCATGCAGGCTATGTTTGATACGAATGCCTTTCCTGCTGGAATTTTTTGTAGCTGCATCCAATGCTATTTTTAGATCTGGGCCTGATTTGTATTCTGGATAGCTCTGTTCCATTGGGGAGCTTGTAGTTCTGATACATTCATGCATAGGACCTTTTATTTTCATAAATGCTTTTTAAAATAATAATTACTTTGCATACTGAAAGACTACCTAATCTGCTGTGTGAAGCCTTATGAACTACAGTAGGGCATTCTGGTATTTGGAGGAGTCTGGTTATAAAACTAGGTGTGTCTCTGATATGTTCAATTTATCTCTCTTATCACAGAATGTAAACCCAAAGGCCTTACAGCACTGCAACTAATCGCATTCAAAGTACTTTTAGTACCCCTGACTGCTACTGTGTGTACTCAATTTCATACGTGTGTGTTGGTATCTAATTCTGTGCATATAGGGAAAATATTGCAATACTCACTCAAGTAAAAGTGATAGACAATTAATTAGTTTTTAAAAACAGATGGATTATAGACATGTACCTTTTTTACCTGTATGGGTGTGCATTTATGTTTAGAAATGTGTTCCATTGTACTGTTGCAATGTTGTACATGTTGCCTTGTACTTTGCAGCTGCACATGAAAAGCCAAGTTTTACTGTCTTCCCCTGTAAGATTGCATTACATCATTTCAAATGGCTAATTCAAAGGAAGTATTTCCAAGAGGAAAATGGTTTTGAATGCATTGGTTCCCCTTTTTGGTGTCCACTTGAATACCTTTTTTAACTCGTTTGGGAATGACATTTTCAATGTACATAAGAGAACTAAAATAGTACATATTTTAAATTGAAAAAAAAAAAAAGGAACCATGCTCCAAAGACATCAGAATTCTACTGAAATATACCAATTAAGTTTTCTTTTCTTATCATTAGTTGCTAAGTATGGGAATAATTGTAATTCAAATCCAAAGTAATGTATAATTTTTTTGTACCTGGCTGTTGAGCATGGAATATATGAAGTATTACAGAGGATATTATTAAAAAAGAAGGGCAAAAAATAAAATGCTGGCTTGCATGTATATTGGTATACACACACACAAATATACACACACAATTTTTAAAACAAATGTTGAAGTTTAATCCAAACTCTGAAAAATTCTGTTCTTCAATTTATATAATGATTTTGATGGTCAGAAAACAATTAAAAACATTTTCTGGGAAGAAATAGCAGTACTGACATTGTTGTAACAGTGGAGGGAGCCACTTGTTAACGCTTCAGTTTAAAGGTAAACAGCTGCATTCTTGGCCTCCAAAGACAATTTAGACAGTTATGGGATGATGTATGAACATAATAAATATTTGCAGTTATCCAGTCTTAGTGCAGAAGTTCACTTGTATGTCCTACTATGGAAAATGCTGAAGAAATGTTGCTTTTGCAAACTGAAAAGGGTTATTGTATTTTGTGGAGGACTAAGGCTGTCTCATCAGAAATCCTTTGTAGGGAATTTAGAATGTAACAAATAGCGCATAAGATAAAGGGGAGGGAAACTTTTACTTTACGTGTTATCGGTCATGCGGTGTAGCAACTTTCCCCCCCCTTTTCCCGCTTTTGTCTAATAGATTTATATAGAGAAACTCCTGATTAATTAAACAAAACTAAACTTTATTAGTGTGCACAGCCGTAACAACAAAGGTAAGCAGTCACAACCATGAGGAAAATCATAATAGTAGCAACTGCTATCAGTGCATAAATAGCAATCCTCAGGCGTCGCTCATACATCTCCTCGTCATGTGCCACCCTGCGGGGAGAGGCATGGGTCATCTGCCTAGAAATAAAGCAATAACAGGAAAGGAAAACCTTGATCCTTTCTAGGCCAACTATCTAAGTTTGAAGAGACCACTCAGTCTCAAGAACACCCACCTCTCTGATTGCTCCGGGAGGTGAAAAAGCACCCGTCTGGTAGGCGATGATGGCCTGAGAATCTAAGGGTAAAGGAACAATATACCACTATAGCCATAGCAAGGACATTGTCCCTACTGCCTGGCTATAGTGCTGTACAGGGGAGGCCTTACCTCTTGGGGAGTCTGAGGATCTGGGTCCCTTCACCCATGCCAGCCATTTTCTGCTGCTCTGGTGCTCGTTCCCCTCACTGTGTGTTTTTGCAAATGCGCAGGCGCAGTTTTCCCCCAAGCTCCCCACAGAAAGTACTAGAAAAGGAGGCTGTCACATGCGTGAATCCAATGAAGGCGAAAGGTAGAATCAGACAAATATTTTGAAAAGTTAGACAGAGAATCATTCTATTATGATTAAGGTGGAGTAAAAGAATTTACTAACTTTATAGAAAAGGGGGGATTGATACGGGGCTTTCTAACAAGATGCTTACAAAGGGTTAAAGGGTGATTGCTAATCAAATGCTTGGTAAGGGGGGCTTACTAACAGTTTGTGTCAGAAATGACCTTGCATAAACAATGCCTACTATGAGCTCTGTGAAAATAGAATTATTTCTTTGATGAGTTCCAGTCCCCCCGTTGGTCTAACGAACTCCTGATCTGTTCAGGAATTCCTTGCTTGTCTCATAATTGGTCATAAATTCAGAGAAAGTATTTCATTGTAGCTAGTTCGAGCTCCCCCTTGTCTTTGAAAGTGTGCAAAACCTGCTGAAACCGGGTTTGTAGTTTGGATCAGAGTCAAGGGGAAACTGAGTCTGCACAAAACAGAAGGTTACTTGCGGTGACGAAGAGGAGCCATCCGACTTCATCCCCACGACCCTCAAGGACCACCACCAAACAGCCGTGTGCAGGCGCAGTTGGGAGGAGTTTATGGAAATGACTTCTTGGGACTCATTTCAATACGAAGCGGGACAGGTGATGAATATGTGTAGGTGTATGATGTAATCTAATCATTTCGGACGGGGAGATGGTATAAAAATCCTACCGACTCTGACCAAAGGTGTACCTGCTTTGTTGGGTCACCCGCTCTTGCAAGAACACATAATAAATTACTGCTTCACTAATGTGTCTACCTGGAGTCCTTTCTCAGGACCATTGATATTTCTAACACTACTGTGTCGTTTTAGACCCTTATTGGTACCCTTACTGCTGCTATATGTTAGATTTCATTTCCTTCTTGGCTCAGGGACTGGACTTCTCTTAGCTAATAGTTTAGGTCTGAGATGTAAATGAAATTGCTAGTAACAGATATAGCTGTGATATGAGTTCTTCGAATTCAAAATTGCAACCAGAAATCTGCCACTTGGACAATTCTGATTTCTCATGCACTGATAACTTTTGGCGATTATATTAAAAATAATAATAATTACAGGGATTACATTACAAATCAGAGGATATCACAGAGATTAAATGATAGCAAGGCTCCTTTACATGAGGAATGTTACTGCACCTTGAATCCAAATGAACCCAAGTCACTTGTGTATTGATAGAAGAAAATTGGGAATATCTAAAAAACAGAGCATTAAGGTCTAGAGATGTTTTCTGAGAGGAGGAGATAAATTGTGGTTTATAAATACCTTTTTTTCTGTAGGACATCTTTGAAGCAGAGGGCCTTGAATTTAAAAGAGCACATCAGAGTCCTTTGCCAGATATCCTACTGGCAGAATACCAGGAATATGGATAAGGACATTCTTGACATTCTGAAGTGAAGGGGCATGAAAACAGTAATATTCGACATTCACTGGAAAAAAAATAATGTTTTTCCATTGCATTTATAGCTACCCAAGGATCCTTTACAATAGAGAAATAGAATTTGCTTTATTTTAACTTCTAACCAAATTTTTATTCTCTCAGGGTGGGTGTCTATCAGCTGCTAGCACCTTCTATAAAGAGAAATTTCCAGGGCTGAATGTAACTTAGTGTGGAACACATAATGTCAACACTCAGTTTCACCTGGTTCAAACTTTGTTTCCCTTCCAGACTTGAACCAGAAACTGACTTCTGAGTGAATGAGAACAGAGAAAGCACTAAAAATTAAATGATTTGGCAACCTGGTCTAGTGGAGGGTGTCCCTGCCCATGGCAGAGGGGGTGGAACTAGAGGATCTTTGAGGTTCCTTCCAACCCCAAGCATTCTATAGTTCTGTGATTTAAGGCAATGCTAGTGTGATTATGAAATTAATTTGCAGTCTCTACAGATTCAGTGTGTGTACACAACTATTTTTGGATTAAAGCATTCAATACCTTAATTTTGACTAAAAAATATTTAGGGCTCTCCTTCATAAGCAGTATATGTTGTAGTGGCCTTAAAAAAAATGTTACCAGTGTTACTTGCAGGACATTCACTTCAACTGCCCTTGGTACTGCAGGGCTTCTGTGTGTTGGTTCCTTAGTTGTCACAGCTGGCATATTGCTTTAAAGTGCTGTAGGTCATGAGTCACAGCCCACAGTTCTCTGCTGTCAACAAAAATGCAGAGAAGATAAAGATATAGTAGCTAGATGGTTATCCTTTGTTTTATAGCATCCATCAAAGCCCTACTTTATAAACGGAAATCAAATTAAGCTTTCCAGTATTACAGCAGCTATGAGTCTTCCAAATTATGATGGATTGAAATAATTCATGCAAAAGCCCAGAATATCTCATCTATCCCATCTGGTGAGCTTAGTCTCAGGGCCTTTCAGGGACATTATTCAAATGTTTCTGGTAGGAGGTGAATGTAATTGCTGCTTGAGGAGCTATTTGGGAAAGGAGGTTATGATTTCTTTTAATATGATATTTAATTATATACAAATAATAAAGCAACTTAAATGACTTTGTAATGTTCCTGTAAAAATGTTCTGGCCTTTTTCTCTTTCCTCACTGATAAGCTCTTGCTTGTCTTTTGTTTGAATTACAATGCGCTAATGCTGAGTGATACATAGCAAGGAGGAGGTAATGGGAGTCTGCCTTAAATTGTATATATCTGTTCATAAGCCCTTAGGTGGGAGGAGAAGAGGTGGAGAGTTAGCAGAGTTGCCAATGGTTAGTCAGAGCTGTAGTAGCAGACAGAAAGAGAATCTAGACCTTTTTTTCCCATCTAAGGTGTATGTGACATCTTATTACTAGGACTACTATTTAGTTGAGGTAGTCATGTATTAAATACTAATGTTGCATGCACATATTCTCTCCTATAAAACAGGGCAGGTGTAATTTGAAAAAGTTCCATTATGGTAGTATCTTCTGATGCTATAAACATCCAGAAACACAGGATGATTTCAGCTAAATTAAAGATGACAAGCTGTTGGGCAAGAAGATACCTTGTTTGTTATCAAAGCAAATAGTACAAGTTGTGTGCTGTTTTACCTAGAAAGATCCAAAGGATTACATCCTTACACAATAAAGCAGATAGTTCTGTGCTTTGCTATGAAACTGAGGCGGTATGAAAATTTGAAGTTATGGAAGGCTTTTTTGCGTTTCTTGCTGGGTGAAACAAGCACTAAGAACATTGTTTAACACTGTCTTGTGGCTAGTGAATGCAGACATAGGACAGAAGGTCTGATCAGGTATCAGTGTGTAGAAGGGTGGGAAATATGATAAGTAGTGTTCAGCAGAAGTCTCTGAAACACAGTGGTTATATGGGCAAGTTCTATTCCACAAGTGAAAAAGATGACAGTACATTTGAAATCTGTGTTTGTATTTTGAAATAGATTGTGTTGTGAGTTGTAGCAACTTACCAAACTGCCATAGACAATGCTATTGTCTCACTTTGTCTCTGTACAGACTGTAACTGTGGTAGGAGCTGGGTATTAAATCATATCCTACCATGCAATACAAGTTAAAATGTTGTACTTTCTAACATTTGATCTGAGTTGACTGCCTTTGAGAATTGTCTGTTCTACTCGTTGATTTGACACTCTGTGCTACTGAACAATGTTGGAAATAGGTGCTGGGCTGCTTTTGGCTGGAGTAGAGTTAATTTTCCTTATAGTAGCTAGTATGGGGCTACATTTTGCATATGTGCTGAAAAAACTGTAGATGTTTTCATTATTTTTGAGCAGTACTTACACAAAGTGGAGGCCTTTTCTGCTTCTCATACCGCCTCACCAGTGACTAGGCTGGGGGTGCATAAGGAGTTGGGAGGGGACACAGCCAGGGCAGCTGAACCAGACTGGCACTTGTGTGCTGAGTGATGCATTTGTGAATTACTTTTTTTTACTATATATATATTATTATTATCATCCCCTCCATTTGATATCCTATTAAACTGTGTTTATCTCAAGTTCTGGGGTGTTCTTCTATTCTCCTCCCTATCCCACTGTGGGTGGGGGGAGTGAGAGTGGGTGGCTCTGTGGAGCTTGGTTACCTGCAGGGGTTAAACCCCAACAGGTGCACGTTTTCTGTTCTGCATATTTCAGAAAAAAAGGGCATATACACCATGTAGTGTAACACAGGTAGCGGCCTTAGAGTGTGTGAAGGTCTATGTCCTGGACCTATCATTGTGTAGCTCATCAGGGCAACACTGTCCTTGCACTTGGCAAAGATGCTTCCAAGTCTTTCCTGCTAAGATAGAAAAAATGTGAAAGGATTTTATTATCCCTTAACAGAGATGAGGGGGAGAAAATATGGCATACACTGTGATGGGTTACAACCTTGTCTGTGTTCTCTTTCCAATCAGGTTGTTCCCTGAAGCTTCCTGCAAGCATTGTTATTGAAGACATCTGTGATACCCCACACACCTGTGACTCCTAAAGCAAGACTATGTACTGACAAGGTAATTTAGCTCACAGGTGAACAGAATATGTACTGGAATGAATGGTAACTAGTATTATGGAAATACCTAACAGATCTAGCTGAATTAAGGTTCTGCTCTTCCATGTCACCTGCAAATTTAGAGTGAAAGATAGACCGTATTATGAAGACTCTGCATTCTGAATTGAAAATTTAAAGAATTGCAAGAGTGATGAAGGTATATGAAAGTTCAGTGGCTGTTTTTTCATGTAAGATTTGGGTTCTTTTGCTCTAATTTTCTAGTTATCTTGTAGTTTTGATTGTTGGGTTTTTACTGGATTGTGTTGTTTTAGCAATATATGTAAGCTGTTGGTTTGGTGTAGGCTTACAGTATTTTATATTTGATCCTAATGCATTGATGATTGATTGGGGACGAAGAAAACAAACCAGTAATGGAAAGCCAGAATTTTGAGTTTGAAAAATCATATGAGCAACTCTTAATTTATAAGGACATTTTTAATGTGACTTTTTTATGTCTCTGCAAGTCCATTTTTATGTTTGCTTTAGTCATCTTGCTGCATCTTAAATAGTGAGATGTATTATGTTTTAGTGAAAAAAATATGTAGATCTTCATGGTTTATTTATAAATAAGCTATCAGGTGGTTGGATAGATGTATTTTTTCCATTTTGTTGCTTTGATTCTGTATGAAAACTCTGTTTCAGAGTAGAATTCATTTAAAAGTAAAAATAACTACTGAAAATCTTGTTATGGTATCTTAGGTGCCTAAACACCATTTGAGCTCATTATGTCTAGCTTGAGGAGAAATATTGCATCTATTAGGAATTAGTATGCTTTCTTGAATGAACTTTTGTCTGTGTCTGTTTTTCACAAAGATTTTAAGTAGATTACTATCAATGAGCCCTACAGCTATTCCCATGTCAAACTGTGGTGCCATGAACTGCAATCATGAGTTACTGTTAAACTATTTACAAAAGCTCTTTGTAGGCAGAAATCCATTTAAAGGTGCTGCAGAACAAAATATTTACAGACTAATAATAATTCTTGGTATATACAGAGGATTCTTCAACTGTACTCTTGAGAGAATTATTAGTAAATAGTACTTATTGTTACTTCCATTAGTGGATAGAGAATTTAAAGTCCAAAGAAGTCAAGGGTTTAGTGGAAAGAGGTCTGTTTAGGCAATTTTGAAAACCTGTAGTTTGAATTAGTCATAAAGAAAATAACAGGAAAAAGTCTTGTAGAGAAAACATAATTTGTACTGTTGGGACTGTTATCTTTACAATATTTCCAAAATTAAAAAGAAAAAAAAAACCAAAAAAGGTAAATTTAATGTTTGCATCATGTATAGTTGTATATGTTTATGTATATAGTTGTTGTCTGTTAATATATAGACACTCTTTTTAAGTGATGGTAATATATGGCAAACTTTCCTTCCATGTTGTGATTTGGTGCTTAATATAACACCCTGTTTACTAATCTTAAGAAGGAACATTATGTCTGTTTGAGGAAATCAAACCAGCTGAGCTCAATTTTCTAATCTTTCTGTCTTTTGCTTTTCAGTAGCTGATATTCATCCAGCTATCACTCAGGGGGTTTGAGTTTTTTCCAATCTATTTTTTAAATCCAAAATAACTTTATGGACAGCTTGAAGATATAAACAAATATTTCCTTAAGCCCAGTTCATTCAATTGTAATGGATAGTGCTCCAGGAGTTTCAGTTTCTCTTTTTTAACAGTGTATTTCTTGTTTCAGAAAGTCCTTGGGAGCTTTACAGGGGACTTAGGGGCTTAAAGATACAGCTGGGAGCTCTGCAGAATTTTCAGAAGTATAGGTACATAAATAACTCTGAAAGGCCACAGTGGTTTAGGCACTTTAGAAAGGGTGCCTTTAGGACCTAAGCACTTACATTCTTGAAAACCATCTTTTACATTCATATAGTATTCCCAAAATATGACTTCAGGAAAGTAAGATCAGAGGTGGATTTACAGTGGAAGGTAAATGTACTTTTGGTCCATTAGCACCATCTGGAGCATTCTGTCATATGCCATGAGAATGCACAACTGCAGCCACATGGCTGTGCAGCATTTCCATGTAAACTGCCCCAAATGTGTTTACAGGTTGCTACAAGATCCACTGTACTTGGGGGGCGGGAGGCAGAAATAGGACTGATTTCACAGTAATAAAACTGTAGACTTGCTAAACTTACTGGATGTAGTTCCAGTTCTGATCATTATTAAACTTGCTGTCATGAAGATGGAAGACATCTAAGAAGAGACTCAAAGCTGGAGGCATAAACATGAAGCAAGTTGTACTGTAGCTGCTGCACAGGAGTAAGCAGTCTGTATTTTGAAGTATGTGGGGAATGCTGTGCTGATTTCAAGGCTAAGATTGTTTTTAAAGGGTTTATCATGTGTTTGGTGCTTAAATAAATACGAAAGTTATGAGTCTGAAGATACTGAGATCAATCTCAGGTATCACTTGCTGGCATTAAAGGTAGTGTGTTCAGTATCTTGTTGCAGAAACCGATAAAAAGTGCTTTCATAGAAGCTTCAGTGTATTTCAAAATGCCTTTTTTTGTCTTAACTTGGCACAGGATGATACTTTTTTCAAAGCGGAAAGAGTATTTCCAGTGTGAAGTATGCTGTAGAGCCATTCTGAATGTCTTTGGCACATTAAAATGTATTGATGCTTTGATCTTAGGTTAATATGAAATCAGAGCTCTCTTGACCTGACAGAGCTTGACAAACTCCCCATCTACCTCATGTTTTGCTGGTGATTTCCATGCCCCCAATTCACCCTATATGACAACTTTTGTGTCTGCTAGTCCATACAAAAGTAAGCGTAAATGCTTACCTGAAGCTTTGGGAAGCAAGATTTTTTTTTTTTTTTTAGTAAGTTACTGTGGCTTTAGAACCTAACAAGCAACAGAATGCTTGCACAATAGTGAAGTAACAATCATGGTGATTTGGTGTGACTGACAGTGCTATTAATCTGCCTAGCCTGGCAGTTGGGAAGTAAGCTTCTTACAAGTGTTTGTCTCCTTAGGAATTCCTTTCTGCTTATCCAGTGATAAGGAGATGATGGTCCATTTAACCATAAAGGTTCCTCTACCAGCTGCCTCTTTATTAGCACAGTTTCTGTTACACAAAAATAATTTAGAGACCAATTACATATCTGACTACAGAAGTGCTTTGTGATATTTTCTGTTTCTTATGAATTGTTTAATAAAAAGCAACCATGCAGATATGCTTGAATGTATGAAGTTAGTGAGGCATTTAATTAAGTTGCCAGAGCCAATGCACTTGCAAATGGAATATTGAATGTACCACTTGTTTCATTTGTGAAACAATTGGTTATGGATTTAAAGAAGAAAAGGCTTGCAGACAAGCATGTCCTTCTAAATTCTAGAGGTGCCGTAACTGGTCTAGAGTTTGGGTTTAACTAGTTAATAAAGCAAATCCTTTTAGCATTTCCACCCTTCATTCTGCTTCACATGGACCAAAAAAACCCCACAACTCCACCAAACCTCTTTCTTTCTCTAGGTAACCAAAGTCAGGGTTTGTTTGGTTTGGTTTGGTTGGTTGGTTGGTTGATTTTTGGTTTTATTTTTAAGAAAACAATGTTTTGTGTTGTGTGGGTTTTCTAGGTTTTTTGGGGGGGTGTCTGGGTTTTTTGATGGGAGATGCATCTTGGGGGAAGACTTGGGGTGTGTGTTTTGGTTTTCCTTTTGAGAGCAGAGGACTGCGTTATTGTGATAGCCTCTAAAGATGCCATGTGTGGGTTTTCAGTTCACACAAACTGGGTTAATCTGGGACTGTCACAAGGGGCATATGGTCTGGGAAGGAGCATATGGTCTGGAAGAGGGTATTCATTGTAGTGCTGCAGAACCTTCCCAGCTGGTTTATCTATGGGGTAAAGTTAATTGTTCACAAGGGAAGACTGCATGTATACCTGGGGAGTCAGTATGCTCAGCTCCCATTATAATCTATTCACTGGAACTGTTTCCTCTCCAAAAAAAAAGAAGTTAAAAGTTCAGAAACTGAAGAAAAACTTTAGCTTCAAGAGCACTCTTTGGAAATAATCCATGACAGTGAAATTGCTATTTGGGAATCTTATAGCCTTGTGAATTTCATTAATGGTATTTGTTGAATACTCTAAAATTTAATATTGTACATACCCAGTCCTGCAGCTCTTATTCAGCTGACCTTAAAAGAGCTACATGCTTGTTTAGGTATTTTTTTAAGTTTGGGGAAAAAAAAGGTCTCAATGACTGAACTTCTTCCAGTAAATGTATTACTGGAGAGTCTGATATGTTTGTAATGATCCTGTACATTGGTTCAATTTGGCCCACTGTTTAACTCAAGGGCAAATATAAGGTGTTTAATTAGAAAATAAAAAAGTATAGAATTTTGCTTATGGAATCAATGCATCCATCTAAAGATCCATTGTTTGTTCACTGCTTATAAAGTTCTAAGCATTAAGAAAAAAGATAATTACTCAGATTAATTTTTTTCAGCCTATAAGTAATTCTGCTTAACTTCAAATATGTATGTAGAGTCTTTGAATATTCATGTGTCTGAAAAAATGAAGCAGTGTAACTTTAGGGATTCTTCTGTATCAATAGATTTTTATAACTATGAAAATTATGATTGAAGATTGCTTATACACAGTAAATACAAAATTTTACTGTTATTGAAACAAAAAATAAGTCTCCTAGCTTGTGTCTCAGGCCCCAATACAGTTTTCCAGAACCTTCCTTTGAAGAGGGGGATAGGAGGAATTCTTCCTCCTGTATAAATACAGTAATTTTTATATGGAAATTTTGGTTTCCATGAATATCACAGCTCTTCTTTTCAGAGTAGAAAAGCCAGAATCTAGTATGCTTATTCCTCATTTAAAAAAAGGTTTTATCAGTACTTTTTTCCTTACATTCTCTGTAGTGAATGCATATGTGAAGTCTAAGCATGTTCAGTGAAAGATCTTATCTTTTATTCTCCCTGCTGTTGAGTTTGGTTAGCAATTCGTGCATGATGGGGCCTAATTTTGCTTACTAAGTCAGTATAATCATATATTAATTCGGGTTGGGATGGACCTCAGGACATTACCTTGTCCAACCTCTTACTGAAAGCAGGGTCAGCTACAAGATCAGGCTGCTCAGGGCTTTATCCTGTTGGGTTTCTAAAAAGATCCAGAGGCTGAGACTAGGCAACTTGTTCCACTGTTTGGTTATGCTCATGCTTGAAAGGTTTTTTCCTTGTATCCAGCTGACCCAGTCTTGATTAAATTTGTTTGGGTTTTTTTCTCTCATCCCTCCAGCATAAACTGCTGTGAGGGGCCCGCTTCTGGGTCCCCGATTACCTCATTTTAGGTACTGGGGAACTGTTATCAGATCTGCTGCAAAGCCTTCCCTTCTCCAGGTTGTATCCAGCACTCCTTCCTCTGCCCCTCCTCGCAGGAGAAGTTCTCCAGGCTCTGGCCATCTTGGTAGTCCTCTGCTGAGCTCTCTCCAGTTCATCAGTGTCATGATTGAGGAAGCCAAAATGGGTCACAGTATTTTGGATGCAGCCTAAATGAGTGCCAAGTACAGGGGGACAATCGCTTCCTTCAATCTCTGGGCTATGTTCCCATTAATACAGCTCGCAATGCTGTTGGCCATTCTGGCTGCTAGAGCACGCTGGGGGTTTATGATCAGCTTGCTGTTAACCAGGATCCAGAGCTCCTTTTCAGCACAGCTGCTCGCAGCCAGACAGTCCTCAGCTTGTATTCTTGCCCAGGGTTGTTCCATCCCAGATGTAGGACTTGCTGAGTTTCCTAAGATTCCTGCTGGCCCAAGCCTCCAACCCAAGTCGCTCTGGATAGGAGTCTTGCCCTCAAGGCTGTTGCCTGGTTTTGCCCAACCAAGCTGCAAATTTGGTGGGGGTTCAAGTTGAAATTCTGAAAGCTAAGCTACAATAAAGTTGAAAACAATGAAGAGGTTTCTCGTGATGGTTTTAGTCTATGGAACTGTGTGTTAGGATGTGATTGTGGAAATGTTTTCTGAAACTCTTCAAGGAAGTTTCTTGTGGAACAAAACTTAGGTTGAGAAGCATGACATGTTTCTGTCCAGAAGCAATTAAAACATAGCTCTTTTGTCAGTAGGATAATCTTTGCATGTTGTCTTTATGTATGTATATTAGTCAGTAGACACAGTTGCAGACATGACAAATCTGATGTATTTTACGGAATGGAAATAATCATCTGCAGCATTTCAATTTGACCTGGTATTTTCAGAAGAGCTAGGGCATGTAAACAGGGAGATCACACGCAGAAAACCTGCATGTCAGTGTAAAAGCCTCAACATTCCAGTCCTTTGGCAACATAAAATCCTGCCAATGAAAACTAGCTAGATACCAAAGTAGAACGAATTAACAGGAAATAGCCCATGAGAAAGTTTCCAACAGAAAGCCATTGGGTTTTTTTAGCAGAGTGAGTATAATTTTACAGATTAGTTGCTTGTTTAGTCATCAAGATAAATCTGAGGGAGACAAGATCTGCTTAATGGTAATACAATTATCAAATGGTATGGAATTAATCAATGTTCCATGTATTACCATTTTACTTTTAACTCTTTTTGAGACATTCTTTGCCTGCCTGGTATGCTACGTTTCTTAATTAACTCCATCTGCTGAAAGTCTGGTCTGGCAATTTAATAATATAACAAGTTGCTTATTAAAAAATTGTGCCTGGAAGTGCTACTGTTGGTCTTAACAAAGGGAATTTAAAGCAAATATATCTTCTTTGAAATACCCGTATTTTGCTGGTGATATCACAAAATCTTAGCCCATTATAACTATAGTTCTCCATATTTGAGGTTTATAGGAAATGGTATGCTGTGCAATTCACCAAGTAAAATGCTATGTTTAACCAAATAGCCTTGGTCACACTAGCCACGCTCAGTAGATCATATTACAAAATGTAAAGAAAGCCACTGAAACCATGAAAGGGCTTGAATTTTGCAACTTTGAAACTGCAAAGTGAAAGAAATTGCTAATAGCTAACTTTGCAACTTCTTGGTGAACTGCTTGAACATTATTAATAGAGGCAATGGTGTTCTATTCATTAAGTTTATTCAATATGTATATTCTTTACCACTAAATGCAGAAAACTTGACTAACAGCACATGCACAAACTGTTACATTATTGAAGAATGTAGGGAAAGGAAGTAATAGTCATGTTAGTTCAATCCCTGTGTTGTCTGTAAGCTTCGAGTATATGTTGCTATTGTACATATGAATATGTGCTACCATTTGACACACATCCTGAGGTAAAATTATACCTTAATATTACATCTTAATTTATTGAGTAACAAATACATTTCTGAGTTGCTTTTTAACTCTGGCTTCTTCATTATGTGTAGTTAATTGTAACTAGGTAATATCTTTTAAAATAATGTTTGCTATTCAAAGAATCACTGTGTCTGCTTCTCCAGAAGCCATTAGTGTTCCACTGTGTTCAAAATTAATCTGCATGCTGTTATGTAGTTAGTAAAGATAGTTATATTGTGCTTTCATAGATTTTGTAGCCAAATAACTCGTCGATTATATAGGCTGAGAAGTAGATTAAGGGCAATTGTAGTTCACCTAATAATTTGGATGGTTTTCCTAGGGTCCAGCTTTTTTCCTTCTGGAAGAGTAAATGCTGCAAGCAGAGAATTAGGAGACAGCATGCCATTAAGACCCATTTAAGTAAAAGGTTTGCTGAGAAATTCTTCTGCCACTGATCCTGATAAAAATGTTTAAAAAAATATAGTGGAACCTCACTGGTAGGCAATACTAACATTGACTTCGTCTTTCATCCATGTGTTTATCAGCAAAACTGCAAACCTTTTTTAATGTGCTAATATCTATGCTTAGTGACTGACACCTATCAAAATTTTCCTTGACACAGTTGAGCTTTGTTAACCTCCTGTCCCCTGTGTCATTGCTAAGGGCCTCTGTGCTTTAAGCTTTCAAAAATACTTTCATTCTTGAAGTGTGGGTATCAGAATTGAAGAGAAGCTGTCTTTCCAAATACGTGCACAGATCTGAATTACTACTCTTCTACTTGATATTCTTGTTTATGAATATGTAAAAATCCATTCTGAAGAACTACTGAAGTAATAAAATTATTAATGTAGGTATTGCTGACCCTCTGCTATGAGGTTTCATGAAGAGCTGTGTTAGTTACAATGATCTTTGGGTCTTCCTGTGAATTGCTGCCTATCAGGATGGTTTCCATCTCAAATGTACATTTTTGTGTTCTTCCTTCTTCTTACAAAATAAGCAGCACCACACAGGATGCTTTCCCTCACAAATTCTTCTTATCTACTCTTAGGTTATATGTTAATGATAAGTTCCTAACTCAAATTGCTCCTTAATTGCTGCCAGGGAGCACTTCATTACCAACATATTTAAGCTTAAAAAATTGTATTTGCAGTCATTTAATAAAATACCTTTAATAATAAAATAGCTAAATCTTGGGAAGACCTGTACTATAACCATTAAGCAAACCCTATCTGTAAGTAGATGCATCTGTAACTTCTTTTATTTCACTGAAAGTGCCTAGATGGAAACTAAACTTAGCCTATATAACTGATTTTCTGGACACATTTAGATTGAGAATTGTATTGTAGATTAAAAATAAGGTCCACATATTTGCTTATTTATGACATAGCCTGTCTGTACTGTATGTGAAGATATCTGCACTGAAGTATTTTTGGCTTTTGGGAATGTAACAATTTGTATCAAAAATGTAATTTATATGTTACAGTATGATATAACCTCTATTGACTTCTTTAGAATTATACAAAGAATACATTTACATATCGTTTGCTTCAGAAGATACATGCCTCTTCTTAATTTATAATACATGTCATTAGCTACCACAATGCATTGTGAATAAGCAACTTACCCAGATGACTGTAGTTCATTGAAAATTCTGGCTACAGTGGTATTTGTTGGTAACTGAATATTCAGATATACACCTAATGGAATTTTCAGAACTGCCTGACTCCTTCCCAACATTACCCTTCTGCCAAAAGTGTTTCTCTTTTTTTTTTTTTTTTTTAAATTAAAAACAGTTCAGGTTTATATATTATGCACACATTTTACTTTGGTTATTTAAAAGTGTCTCCATAATATGAAGGCAATGTTTATTTGGCTTTATAGAGTTAAAATGGATTGCACAACTTGACTAGTTTACTAACCAAAGTTTTACTATATGCTTAGCTGAGGGTGTGTTGTTTGGCATAGATTCAAACACAGTACCTAATTAGAAAACAATGTGGGGGCTAAGGTGGTGGCTGAAACGGCCTTTGTTTGCTAAGCTCTGTTCAATCAATCATGTATTGCTGAATTTTGTCAGTGTTTAGAATGACTTTTAGGATGCTACAGGAAGATGTATGGTAAAAATGGGTCTGGGGGTGGTGATTTTAACATCTCAAAGCAAAGCAGCTGGATTTTTAAGGAATTACAAAAACATGAGAGTAAAGTAGTTATCTTGGAGCAGCAAATCAAAGGGAATCAGAATGGTTTGGGTTGGAAGGGACCTTAGAGATCATCTTGTTCCTCTATGCCCATAGTAATGAATAATTATTAATTTAATAGGAATATTATGTGCAAAGGGGAAAATATTGCCTACTCAGAGCTGGTTTGCATTTAGATGTTCAGTAATAACATTTGATAGGTCTTGTAGCTAGCTCATGCCTTGTGTATCATGTGGAATAATGCTCCTGTTAATGTATCTCATATTATAACTTCTATCTTTACATTTCATTATCTAGTTGTTTGTTATAAAATCTAAACTGAGCCATGGCCAGCATTTTTTTTGGCACTTTTTTTTAAAGGTAATTAGGATATGTTTCTCAGTCACTTGTGTTGGGCAATCTGATTGAAGGGAGAGAGGGGGATTTGTCCTGACTCTGAACTTCATAAGCTTTAATCATATGAATCATACCTAAGGAATCTTAGAAACAGAAAGCCATTTGAGTGCTTCTTGTTAGTGCACAGATCTTTAATTGCTGAGTTCTATATTGCAGATTGCAACATTGTTTTCCTTATTACAGTTGTTTATAGAGACTTAAGAATATTGGGCTAGATTTTTAGCACAGTGGCACTTTTTTTTTGTTAAATGTGACACTCAATTGTGTAAGCATGATGAGCAAATTTTTCTTTTGGGTGACTGTGCAGCTGTTTTCCTCAAACAGGTGCTTTTTTTTTTTTCCCCCTATACCTGTGTCTTCATAAATCTGTGAAGGAAATGTAATTCAGGTCTTTTTCAGGTCTTTCAGTTCTTCTGAATGCTTTGCAGGAAAATGATTGACAAATATATTTTATTAATATATCCTGGAAAAAAACCCCTTGATATTATTTGAAAAACTGCTGCTGTAGAAAAATTTATGTGCATTTCCATGCTGTTCTACAAAAATTTCTTAACCAGTAATCGACAAACGTGTTGTTTAGAAAAATATAAGACCAGTCATAAGAATTCTGGTTTTAAAATCAAGGGTAAAACAAAATTATGTGCAAAACTAAATCTAAACAAACTTCACCTATTCCAACATTTGCCACTTTTAATTTCAGCCTGGTGTCTGAGTGAAACCTCTAGTCATAAACTGAATGAGATTGGAAAGAGAAAGGAAGAAGTGTTTATAAGCTACAACATTCATAGGAGTCCTTTGTGTGAATTTGGCTATGGAAAATGTCATCCCTTGACCAGATTTGCCCCATGTGCTATCACGACTCAGACTTTGTATCTATCTTTTCTCCTTTTTTGCTTTTTGCCCTTCTGGACAAGTAACATTGTGGCATCCTGCATGTTAAATCAGTTCATAGACCAGTGAAGATGAGAGGAATATGCATGCAGAAGGCTTTAGTAATGCAGTACTAACAATAGCGGAAGAACAATATTAACACTGATCAAGACTCAGATATACATGGGAAAAGGAACTTGTGCTGTTACTTTCAGCAATGTTTCTCTGTAACCTTTTTACCTGTACAAACCTGGCAAAGCAGTTTGGCATGCCTTGTATCAAGACTGAGAGCTACAATCCAGAAAGAATAGGACAGCAAAAACATGGTAGTGAATGGTTAAGGTGTCTCTTGATCTCTAGTGAAGCCTGACTTTTTTTTTAATGTCTCTATAAATCAGACCTGAGGTTTTTTTGTTGGGTTTATTTTGGTAGTGGTTTCAGTTGTTACAGATGAGATCAGTAGGTCTTGTCCCACACTTGAGGAATTTAAATATTGGTTGAACTATTTGGTTTTCCTTAGTGCATTCCATTGCGGAGCATCTTGTTTTGCTTTTGCCTCTCCCACTTCCTTTCAGCAGCTTACAGGCTTGTTCAGCATTTCAAAGGGGCAATATGATTCCCAGATCAGAATAGTGTCAACAAGAGACAGTCTGCCTAGTGTCATTTTTGTAAGTTGTTTCTTTGTTTACACTGTGAAATGAGAAGGGGGGAGGAGGGGGAATCAAATTGTGTGCAATTTGCTCCAGTAAATATCAAGTGACAGTAAATGCCTTGTTTATTGCCTGGAGAAGGCTGGTAACTTGCTGAATTTCCATTGAGGCTCCTTCATAAAGGAGCAGGGCTCAGATCTCCCTTGGAGCTGATTATGCAATTGATGGGGCAGGGTTTTGGCTTCTGGAGCAGCAAGCTTGCATAACATGATTTATAATCCAGCACTCCTGTCCCAGCCTGAAAGGACCTTTTTCATAAGGCATTTTTTATAACAAAAACTGCTTCCAGATTTCTACACAATTACAGAAATAATGGTACCCTAATGCTGAGGGGAAAAAACCCAAACTTGTGCAAGAGATTTTTGACCTGATCTTTCTGTATATGGGCTGCCTTTTTCTTTTTTTTTTTTTTTTTCAAATAATGACTAATTTATAAGATTTATTTTTTTTTTTCTTTCATACCAGCAAGGGAACTTTCTTTTATTAGCAGAATTACTGTGGATACAGTAGTCTGGAAATTGAATTACACCAGCTAAGCATTTTTTGAGATCTTAACACAAGTAAGTTGGTTTGTTGGTTTCTGTGAGCTTCAGTTTTCCTCTGTGACCTATATGCGAAAGCATAGGTGACCAAATATGCAACTAGAAGGTTTAGTCTGTGTACTTCTGAGAGGAAGGCCTGAATAATAGCGTAATATTAATGCCATGAAGATGATGTCTGTGGAGATGGCTGCAGTGGTTACTTAAGGACAATGGGAACTGGGATGTCTTGTTCTTTATTGCAGCCTAGGGGCATGCATTCTTCTTGCTTTAACAAGAAACTTCCATCTATTATTCTTCAACTCCCTTCATACCATACGCTGCCCATCTCCAGATGCTTGATTACTCTCTGCCTGTTTCTGTCCTTACAGAAACGTATGTGTGTCCCTGTTAGCTTGGTCAAAAATTCTAGAGTAGCCGATGGATGGCATTTCTGTGTTGTAATCCAGGTCCCACATGCTTTGTGGCCAGTCTGTGAAAATTTATATTACAGTCCTTAGGGTCAATATGAAGACCCATGCAGCATTGGTATAAATGTTGATAGAACAAAAGAATGGTAGGAAAAATGCATAGATGAAGTCTCCTTGGGGACTGGAAATAGGCAATCTAATAGTCTTTTTTCCTCCTGTCTCTGAACTTCCCCACTGAATCTTCATACCCAGTAAGAAAAATGTTCCAACCGTGTTGCAAATTTGGGGGTTGTCTCGGTGCTCATTAGTTAGGAACTGATGGCATGGAAAGAGCTAAAGTTACACATGCATCTCCCATCATTGTCAGCTGTAATTGCAGATGATTGGTATTTCTGAAAATAACTTCAGTTTGAAGAGGTGACGCTCTACTGTTTCAGAAGGCAGCAATCAGAATGACTTATGTGAGATCACATGAAATAACTATTATTATATATGTAACAGTTGTTACTTGCTTTTCTTTCATGAAAGAGATATGAAAGGTGAAACAAAAATGTATTTATTTAAATATTGCCGCTTTAGAATTCTTAGTAATTTTTGCCAACAATTTAAATGTGATTGCCAAAGTCGTCCTCTTGCTCACAAAAGGAGCAGTATGGGCAACAGTACTAGAAGCTTCATAACTGTTGCTTAAATATGGGGTTTCATATATTTCTGTATTGATACCTCACTGTTCTCGGGCATTGGACTCTGTGCCAACAATATCAACAAGGAAAGGTTTCTACCAGAATGTCCTCTCTGTGAAAATTCTCAAGTCTTACCCCTCTTCATTGCTTCTCCTCTGCCAATAGCATTAACACCATAATCTCTGCTGTTTCATTGCACAAACTACGGATTGCTTTTTGACTCCCTTCCCAGTATCTAGATTGTGCCCAGATTTTGAGGTCCTAATCAGAGTGACTGCTGTCTTTATCTAGTGGATTCTCTGACATGCAAGGAGATTATTAGCAGATTAAACACAGTATCATAATAATTGAGTTTATGTCGCTTGGATTCACTAAATGATGATGTTCAGTTTGGATTTGAATAACCAGAAAATTACTGTCTTTCTGAATCAGCTTCTTTCAGTTCCCTGAGGGGTTGACAAAAATAGCATTATTGTTCAGATTCACATTTTGAAAAGTCAATAATTAGGTTGTAGTAAACAAAATCTAAGATGCGGGATAAGCAGATTGTAGTAAATTCTCAGATTATTTTGGATTTTATTATTGAAATGCAAAGTCATTCTTAATCAGCTGAATATAAATAAAGAGGTATGCTAGAGGTAAATTTTTAAGGAGAAACTGCACATCTTTGACTTGTGGCTACCTAAAAGGCAAAACATGTATCAATGCACACAGTCTGGATAACCTCTACCATGCAGCCCTAGTGTTTCATCTATGAGAAACTGGCACCCAATCAAGCATTCTGTTCATGCAGTCTCTGTTATTTAATGTACTACTAACCCTAGGGTTACTTGATCTTTGACAGTTTGGGATAAAGTTGCATCCTCACTGTCAAAATCCACATTAATTTCAGATTTTTTAACTCAGAGAAGTGTAGAGTCAAATCTCTATAGCAATGCATTCACTAAATTGTGGATGATTGCTAGTCCAGTTCTTACAGTAAAAACAACTGTAAACAAGGCTATGTGAATTCAGTTTTAAATTCAGTCTTTCATGTTCTGAAAGAGTCTGCAATGACTAATACTGAAACTAAAACCTAAACCTGAAATTTTGAATTGCCAAATAAGTTTCTGTGTACTCACTGGACAAAAGAACTCTCACTTTTACTCCTTTAAAAGCCCTCACCTCTGTTTGACTGGCTCTTTAAGTATGAAATGGAGAAAAAATAAATCCCCCATCTCTCCTTGAAATTGTTCTGTTGAGCTGAGGAGCAAGTCCAGGATGGGACAGAATATGTACAGTTCTACGATTATCTTAAAATTATGATTTAAACTAAAACACATTACTAATCTAAGAATATGTGTACGCTGTTACTAGCACGCGGGGGGTTTTTTTTGTTGACTGTAAAGCTTGGAATTTTTTCCTTAGGTATGGGGGAAAAGTCTTCATACAGACTCAGTAAATATATCTCTAAAAGTAATGTTAATCTAGAACAACTGCACCCACGCAATAAACTTGCATCAATGTGTCCCTGAGTGTTCAGCTGCCCAGCTACCAATGTGCCACGTGCTATAGATTTGTGTTAGTGAGCGCCTTGAGCACACTCACCTCCTCTTTTGATACCTAAGATATATTAGTGTCATATAAATCAGTCAAGAGTATAAAGTATGTTTATTAAAAAAAAATTATATCCTCAATTTACATTCATCATTGTATGTAGGGGATGCTTTGAAGGTTATTTGAAACAAACAAAATTTGTCTTATCAGATTATCTAGTTATGGAGCAATCTGGGATAATTCATTGCAAGCAGAAAAACCACATAATGGTATATATAATGGGGAAAGTTTTTTGTTTATTGGAAAAAAATGAAATTAGCAGCTTCAGAAATAGGGCTAGCTGTCTGACTCAAGGCTATTATTATGTTACTTAGAAGCTAATGTATTATGAACAAGTGCCAAATATTTTTGTGTAATGCAGAGATTAAATAGAAGCTTCTATTTTTGAGATCCGCTTTGTAGCGTACACGTAATCAACAGAAAGTCCTAGATAACAAGTAGTACACAGATAGCTCTGCTAATTTTGAGTAATTATGTAAATGGTTATAATCTGAGCATTTTACTTATCTGGGAGATTAAGAATACATACAAAACAACAGAAATGTTTTGAAAATCCATTTGCAGAAAGTCCATTATAGATTCCTTTTAGAAGGATGATGTGGGAGCGTAACTCAGCTATGTAGTTTTGTTTAAAGTCACAATCCTGGCACAAGGAAAGAGAGAACTCCCTGATGAGGCTAGACTGCTTAAGTGTATACGGTTTTGAATCTGGCCAGATAACTGGCACAGTACTTGGTTGTCAAAGATGACAAAAGTTGTAAGTTTCTGAATATGTTTCTGTGCAATTCTTGGCTAGTTCGATATGTTTTTATACTTTGTGTATTATTTCTGTACTGGAAAGGTCAGTGTGTAGGATTGCAGAGGTACACATGGTAAGAGTAGCTTTTCCAGTTAATACATTGCAGTGGCAGTTCCCAACAATTTATGCAAATATTCTCATTTCTGGCACGTTCAGATCTAGTTAGCATTATCCATAGCATTGTCAATGTAGGGATTTAAACTGATTTGCTTTATTTTGAAATAGGACTTGACATGCACTTCTTACTGCTTAGAAATATTGAGGACCTAACAGAAGTATGTAGGATAAATTTCATAGGAACTGGCTTTTTAAAAATATTCTTATCCAAAGCAAGGAGATGGCCCAGTTTTGAAATAAAGAAAGCTTCAGGAATAGTTGACATGCCCAAAATTGGCCTACCGTCTTTCTATTTCTGTGCTTATGGAGTCAGGGCATAGACATCAGGGAATTTACATTTCTAGCCTGGACTTAGAGGCTCTGAATATATTTCTTTTCTGAAGATTTATTAATTGTTTAGTTTTTTAGGTAGGTGAAAATGTTGATAAATTTACAGGTGATTGTTTAAGCTTTTGTGGATAGCAGTAGTTTTTATCTTGCGTTTTGAGGTTCTCATTGAAGGCTCCAAGGAACTCTCTTAAAGTTAGCATTTTGGTTCCATATAGCAGTGTCTGCAGAAGAGGATCCCACTCCACATCAGGCTCTAATGAAAATGGATTGTTGTGGCCGTTGGAGGAAGCAGTAACAGAGGCCCTGGGAGAAGGAAGGGTACACTTCATAGCTAGCTGGCAAAGCAGAAAATGCTTTAGCATATTGCTGATTGGAAGAGAACCCTAAAGGCACTCACTGATACCTCATTAAAAGGATTAAAAACATTTTCTCTAATACCTTTTTTTGTGTTGTCTCTGCAGACTTTCTGAAAGTAATTCAACAAGTTTTGGTCTGGTTTACTTTTCTAAGAGTGCCATTTAAAATAACACCTATTTCTAAATCAGAAACAAACTGTCTTTTCAATAGGTATTTGCTAGTCCTTAGGAAGTAAAACTAAGAGATACCTTGTTCCTGTTGACTTTCAAATATTTGCATGCTATTTAAAAATACTTTTGAGTCTAAGCAAGTTCAGTTAGGGGGTCTTTGAAAGAATTTTCCCAAGATATATTTAATTTATTGGGAATTTTTTTCCCTTATGCTACCAAATAAGTTGTTCTTCATAGAAGAACATTTTTTGTACATAAATGCAGTTCTTTATGGACTAAATCTTAAAACTTTCCCTTGGGCAAATTCAGTTTTGGTTTTAATTATGAAGTAGCTTCAGTTTAGCTATCTAATTTTTGAAACTCAAAACATTATTTAATTACAAAATGATAATTCTGCTATTTCTAAACATTCTAAACATTTTTATTTTTGAAAGATGAAAGTTCTTGAGGTTTTTCTAACACATAATAGCATTATTACAAAAATTTAGGTTGGAAAGGACCTTTAAGATCACAAGTCCAGCTGTTAATGTAACATTGCCAAGTCCACCTCTAAACCATGTCCCTAAGCACCAAGTCTACATGTCTCTTAAATACCTGCAGGGATGATGACTCAACCACTTCCCTGGGCAGCCTGTTCCAATGCCTGACAACCCATTTCCTAATGTCCAACACAAACCTCTCCTGGTGCAACTCGAGGCCATTTCCTCATACCCTATTTCTTGTTACTTGTGAGAAGAGACCAACCTCCTTGCAGGCAGAGGTAGTGAGCAATAAGGTCTCCCCTCAGCCTCCTGTTCTCCAGGCTAAACAACCCCAGTTCCCTGAGCTGCTCCTCATCAAACTTGCTCTCTATACCCTTTGCCAGCTTTGTTACCCTTCTTTGGACACACTCCAGCACTTCAATGTCTTTCTGGTAGTGAGAAATCCAAAAGTGAACACTGTTTGAGGTGCAGCATCACCAGTGCTGAGTACACTAGAATGGTTGCTTCCCTCGTCCTGCTGGCCACACTCAAATGAGTTATCACTAGCTCATTTTAATGAGACATAAGAATTACATGATTCTGTCTCTATGAAATTTTGTAAAGGCCAATATTCATTTGAATTTGACTCTAAAATTCTTACCAGGTGTTTGGCTAAAGTTGTTATTTATTACCAGTCTGTTTGTGACTAGGGAATACTCGTGTGATCACTGTGTGTTGAGATTATGGTGTGTCTTTTGAAGTATGCCAGAATTTATATGTAGCATCCTACTGGGAACTAAAAAGCGTGTGATAGGAACAGAGTATGCCTTAGAGAAGCTTATGAGTTAACACAAAATGAATGCCATGAGAAATGGTAAAAGGCAGAGAAAAGGAAGATCTGATATAAGTCAGTGGTCACAGATATTAAAAATTAACTTTTATACTAATTTCATGTGCTTAGTTTAGGCAAATAGGGTGTTACTGGTCAAAGTTTAGGAGGATTTTTGCTTCATCTCTGTGTGTAGTAGCTCTGGAGTGTGTTTCTTGAGTCTTTGTTTCTGGTTATGAGACTTTATAAAGGACTACTAAGATTCACATTCTGAAAAGAAGGCTTTTTCTGTGACCACCTCTTATGAATTTGTTTGGTGTTCTGGGAGGAGTTCCATTTCCTGTGTCTCCCAGGAAGACCCTATACTTGTCCCAACACATCTGCCAAGAGGGTGTGCTAATCTTTTTTAGACACTGATAATATCTGACATTTAACTGGCTCATTGAAATTCTCCCGGGAACTTCCAAATGGTGATCTACTCCCTTAGCTGCCTAGTTATCTTAGCACAATGACTGAGCTTTATCGTTCCTGTCATTGAGGCAGCTACTGTGGTGTCAAGCCAAGAAGGACCATCTGGGATAACTTTGCAGATAAGTTCCAGTGATTTGCCTAGAGATTTGTATTGACCTGAAAGCAACATTCTTTGTTTAGGCTGTGAAGAACGATGTAGAAGTATTTGCATCTGAACTTGTTGTTTCCTCCTGTTTAACATACTTAGGATTTTTAAGTTCAAACTTCTTGTGACATTGATTTCCCCCTTGTGACAGCTGTACTATTACCAACAGGAAGTTTGCCTCATGCAGTTCCTATTTACCCGCATAATTTCCTCTACAAGAGGGCTGTATGCACTAAACATGTTCTCTAGAAGCGTCTCCTGTCATCAGTCCAGTGTTTGAATTGTTCATTATGATGTCGCTCGCTCTTGTCTTATATAACTAATGGGGCTGTTCAGATTGTCTCTAAACAAAGTTCAGAATGTCATATTTTGTGGTAGTCACACTTAGTGAAATATGGATTTCTCCAGTTATAATGTTTGTCTAAATAATGCTGCTGTTACGTGGATTAAATTTACATAATATATTGTCTTCCAAGGTTTTTCATTGATTTGGTGACAAGACACAGTAGCTACTAGATCAACCCACAGCTATGGTGAAGATGGAATTTCAGTCTCTGGAATGCTAAGACAACAGCTGCAATCCCATGGGACAATGTAGATCACAAAGTCCTGGATAATTTTTTTTCACTTAAGTGCTTCTAGCTTAGAAACATGTTTCCAAGGCAGATTAAACCCAGACACTGAACATTTTAGGAAACTTCTGCAAAGTCATCTTTGTAGAAAAAGTCTTCCTACTCTTGGAATTACATAAAAATCGGGATACCAGCTTCAGCCCAAGAAAACCCAGGTAGCACCAAATAATTATTAAAAAAAAAAAAGGCATTTTTTTAAGTAAAGGTCTCTGAAACACATGATTTCACAACAAAGAGACATGACAAAGTTTTCATTAAATATGCTTTGGACTTTAGTAATTTGTGTATAGAAAATTTTCAGACATTATAATGGTAGGTGAAAGCGTAAGTAGATATGCTGATAGGCCCTAAGTAGGGAGTAGCTGCAATGTAAAAGGAGCGGTACTGTCTGTCTCTGACTACAGTTTTGCAACAGCTCTAAAAGAACTAGAAGGTCCTGTGGAAATACATTGGGAACCTGAGTGCATAACCCCCTTAAACTAATATACTAGGGTTCTCAAGGAAAAGAGGGGTCTGGAAGGAGTGAACAGCAATCTGATTTATATAGATTAGTGTACTACAGTTCTCTCTGCCGTGTCTGAGTACATTCCTGGAAGCTACTGCTTTTCTGTCAGATAGTAAGTACCAAGAGTGCGTCTTCAAAATAAAATGTAGGCCCAAATCTTGTTCCCCAAATAGTACAAATATGGACTATTTTCAGCAAGACAACCCAGTCTATGTAGAGGAGGGAAGAATGTACTTCCTGACATCTCTTCCATATGTCAGTACAACACTGGACTTTTTTTTTTTTTTAATGTGCTTAGGATCTCATTTCTGTAACTGATATGAAATTCAAATACAGTAGAAGACACAGCAGTAACCATACATATATCTATGGACAAGAAGGTTTATCAGCCTGTTACCCTGGTACAGTTCTGAAAGAAGTGCTCAGTAACAAACCAAAAAGCAAGATCAGAAAGTCTACTACTTGTATCGCTGTCTGTTTTAGTGTGCTTAGCTGTTATAGCGACGCAGATCAAGGAATTTGGATTCCTTGCGTACTTTTAGGTTGCAAAATTCATCTGATACCTTCTCTTGCCCTTGACACCAGATAGGGTCTGAAAAAGGCTTCACCATCTGTGTTTGTGTTGGCTTGGTCTTTGCATGTCTAGTGGGTAAGTCCCACAAGTATTTCTCTGTGAATATTCCTTGGAGTCTTAGCTGATGCATTTTCACGTTTCATTGTCTCTTCACATGACGAATGCACTGGAAGCTTTTAATGTGTCCCAGATATTCCCATTTCTTGTTTTATGGAAGTATAAAATAAGATAGTTAAACTCTGCAGTGTATCTGATGTTGTTGAGCATTCTTTGCATAATTCCTCATAGCATTTATGTATACAGGTGCTCTAGAAATGTCTACGGCTTACATAGAATTTCAGCTTTTCTATCCATATATTGGATTTTAACAGACATGTAATGTAAACAGTTTTCCTGGTCGCAGATATACTTTTGAAGTCTCTGAGGCATGTTTCTACACATGATACAGACACATTTTACCTCTCTGATGTGGTAAATATGTCTGGTAAATCAGGAGGCTAGAGATTCCTTACACATGAAATCATTGTGACAGCTGGGACAGGGAAGAGGGCAAGCTTTGTCAGGGAGTAGTTTTGAGGAAGAAATAAATTTGTGTTTGGAGAGTCTTGCTGAGGAAAACTCCTTAATTACTCAACACTTAGTGGTACTTCAGGATAAGTCTTCTGCATATGAGAGGAATGGCCATCCTTAATCTTCAGAGAGAGGAACCTGGCTTGTATCCGGACCAGAGGGGATACAAGTTGGTAAATGCATTTAAGAAAGTTAAAGAAAAATAAATTTAAAACTGTAAGAACATTTTAGTCTACATTTTTAATTATCAAAATACTTTTTAGTCCTAAAATGGACCATAACTTTCCTTCTCTCTTCTTGTGTGTTGCAAGTTCCTAATAAAGCAAAATAGGCCAACCTACTCAAGAAGAAAGTTGAAATGTAAATGTCAACTTCAACATTTCACAAATGTAAATTCTCATGTGACCTTGTTGAATGCTTGAACATATTGAAAATTAGTATTAGCCTCTTGACATGCTGTTAAGCCCTCAAAAGTCAACTTCACCATCACTTCTGTGGAATCTAGAATTGCAATTTGTGCGTGTACAAGCTGCAGACACAAATAAACTATATGTTTATTTAAACAGTGTAAAGTAATTTTCTAAAGAAATATAAAGGATTAATGTCCTTCCAGGAAATTCCTGTTAAACAATAGCCTCTTTAAGTTTAATTTTCAAGAACTAGAACACTGTTGAATAGTACTATATTGTTATAGAGACAAAATGGTGGGCTATTGAACCCAGTTTAAAATGTAAATACAGCTTTCCTTTTATGGCTAGATCTCTCTCTGAAAAAGATCTGATTTGTGTTGCAAAAAATAAAACAACATGTAACTTATTTTTATAGGAAAAGAAAAATTGGAACCATATGTTTAGAACTAAGTTTTTACTGCTCTCACAAATGGTTTGTTGTACAGCTTTTTCAGAATTACCCCTGATAAGTGTTTTGTTGATGACAAGCTGGAATTAAATTAGGATAATGCACCCTGCATTATTAAAAAATAAAGTAAAATAAACAAAAGTATCTTTCTGGCTAAAGGCTAATTGTCACCTTAAAGAATTTTTGGTTTAGGTTATTAAAGCACTCAATAATGATTGGCTGCCCTTGGGAGACATTTGTTAATATTTTATTCCATGTAAACATCTGGATTCAATTTAGTCAAAGAACATTGTGAGTGAAAACTGGCTGCTCTCCAATGCACTGCAGTAGGTGTCTGGAGGTTTGAATACTTTGTTTGCATTACTCTTCTGAGATAAAATTTACCATCAATCCAACTAACTGAGACCAGTAAGTGCCCTTTAATGCTAAATATCTTAAGAGAAAATAGAAAATTAAATTCAAATTCACATGCAGAATGCTGCTGCAGTGTAATAATCATAGGATTTGTAATAGAGGTATATAAAAACATTTCAGGAATCACTCTGCAAAGATACAGCAGTAAAATAATTTCTAATCCTGAGTAGTGGAAGTTTTCACTCTGAATTGATTTTTGTTGTTTGCCATTTGATGTCATAACAGAAATATGACAAGCTGCTTTGCTAGCCTTTGGGAAACTTAGAATTTATTTCCTTCAAGAATAAATTAATTTCAACCTTTATAACCAAATTGGAGAAGTACGAAGCATCTCCCTTTGAGGTACAGAATACTATGTGAAATGGCAACCCTGTCATGAATCCAGAAAGGAAATATCCCTTGATGATCATAATATTTATGTTTTTTGTCTGAGCATTAATAACCTTGAAGGACATTGATATTGTTGATTAGTTAGTGAACAAATTAAGTTCCTTACCACTATACTGTAGCTGTAAACTTCAAAGTGATAGGCCTTTTTGATCAAATTTAAGTTGCATGGTCAAATTGTGTTCATTTTGCAATTTATAAACAACAGAAGCTGTTCCCATATATAATAAAAGCCTCTTGGGGAGTAAGGAGATGGGGAGAGGTCTGGCTGCACATACGCACTCCTGTTTTGAGCACAAGCCACTGTAGTCAGTTTTCTATCCTGATTCCTTGCAATTTTGTAGTCTTGTATGTCAGTAAGATTAAGTAATTGCATTTCAGTTTACTAAATGATGACATGATGGTATCTTACAGGTTATAAAGATTAATTTTTGTAAAGTTTTCTGAGTGTGGAAAGGGCCACCTCAGGCTTAATTAAGTACTGTTACATCCTCATAAGCTGTGCAGCAGTTTGTATTACACAGCTGCTTAGACTTAGAGACAGCAGATAGAGCATGTAGAGCTTGTGCCCAGTCTATCCTACTTCACCTAGTTCTTGGGACTTTGTTATTGGGGCATGAACCTGTTGCCAAACCACAGATGTCCACCGCCATCATGATGAGGTAAAACATTTCACTTCTTCACTGCCCATTTATAGAAGAACAAATATGCTTCTATGCTCTGTGTTATATCTAAATATATTTTTTAAAATAATTTGAAGCAGTAAATGTTTCACAGTCATTCTAGATATTGAACAGTATAGGTGTGATCCAAAGATCCTACACGCTAACTATCCCAGAAGGCCAGAGGGATTCTTCAGAGTCAGCTACCAGAACAACTGATATATTTGCTCAGATGTGCTGTCTCACTTTCACTTGAAGGTCCAATGTTAGGGGAAGCTGTAGAAATATTTACCAGCTGGCAGGAAAGAGAAAATGCAAAAATAATAATGCTCATAAACCAAACATTATTAATGCAAAGGCCTCCTTATTCGGTTTTTACAGTATCTTTAAAAATTGCATGGTATAGAAGCATGGGTGTGCAGAACATGACTCTGGGATCCATTTTGTGTGTACCAGCTATGTGAATATTACTTGTTATGGATGTTATAAGGAGATTTCTTTAAGATTTTGTTTACAAAAATAATCAGTCTAGATTTTTGAAGCATAGAAATGATTCGCTTTTTCACTGTCCCAGTGCAGTTTTCCGTGGCTTGATAGAAAACATAAAGGCCAGTGGAAAGGTTGTTCTTGGCCTCCTTCCCAGTTTGTAGTCGGTGAAGGTCCATATGACATTGGTATCCAGATCCCTGTAGGGGGGATGTGGGTGCATACATGGACTATATAAACCGCAATAAATCACTTGTTTCAAACATAGTTGATCCTTTTTCTTGGCATCTGAATGATTTAAATTGTGCTGTATTTACTTTGTCTCTTCTAAACGTTGTATTGAAAAGAAATCGATTCTTCCCTGTCCCATTTCCTCCTGTGGCTCCCTTTAATTCATTTCAGTAGTTTTTTATTTCTAAGCCTTTTTCAAGTTATTTAGAAGTATAATGGCCTAGGGTTCTGAAGTGATGTGGTGAGCTGGGCAAGACTAGAGATCCGTTTTAACAGTTTTGTGTCAAGACAGCAGATACCCATGTGTGTTTAGTTAAAAAATAATAACAGGACAGTGCATTGTTTCTCTATTAGTAGCTCTTCAGAAAAGAAGAAGAAAAAAAAAACCCAACCCAACCCAAAAAAACCCCTTTCTGTGTTCCTATTTTAGTTCTTTTTCTTAGTTGGGTCATTATGTAGTTTCAGTTTTTACATTGTCCTTAAGAAAATTATTAATAATGTTGGTATTGCCAATATTGCAGAGATAAAAGTACTTTATTTTCAATTTTTATGCATAGGTTGTTATTTTTTTTTCTTTTATTGAATTGCAGAGACTTTTCCCCCCCAGCTATCTTAAATGGTTTATAATTCTGGGAAAATTATTTAGGAGGTGCACCAGTTATATCAATAAGTAGGCATAACAAAACTCAAAAATATTAGACGTGCCACTGACATGTTATTTCCCAAAAGTTAAAGGTAGAAAAGGAGACTGCAAGCAAGCACCAAATATGAGCTGAAGAAACCAACAGTACCTGCTTTAATAAGTGAGATTTGAAAGTGACAAGCTGAGATTTACAATACCACAGTAAAAAAAAAAAAAAATTCTTTCTTGTTGAGGAAAAAGTCAGGAGGGCTTGTTGATGTTTTTGAACCACTACGCACAACAGTGGAAGTGATAACCTGATTATTTCCTTAAGTAGCATAAATAGACAGAGATTCTTTCCGAGTCAGGTAATTTCCAGCTATAGTCTTGCTTCCCTGTATTTTGTAAAGGTACTTGAATTCATCTGTTCAGGGGATTGCCCGAGTTATGCAAGTACTTGTTATGGAAAGACAGCACTTCTGTTTACACTGGTATGACTTTCAACAAAGGTCAGATGCCTCCATGCAAGCTGTAGGTTTTTACACAAGGATTTTGGAGGGAGTCTTTAGCTCTTGTTGCTATTAACTAGTAGCCTTAGCTATCTGACAGGGGCTGAAAATTTTACCTGTTTGGGGTTAAACTCTTTGGCGAATCATACAAAACAAGCGATTTTGCCCATAGAATGAGGAGCTGGCTGGCTTAGTTCTCACTTCCTTCTCACTGCACAAGCTAGTGTTGTTTTCAGTTTTTATGGAACTTCATGATTCCAGAATTCCCTTGCTGACAGTGAATAAAATGGCATTTAGCACATGCTGTCTGAATATCTCAGTGTCTAATTTTAAATATGTTTTTCATTGCCATCTTTGTGTCTGTTTTTTTCAGTAGCTTAAAGGAGGTCAAAGATTTTGTGCCTACAATGCAGCCTAACATAACTGAGTAATCTAGTCAGCAATTTAATATGGGATTTAGGGGCCTTGACTCCCTGACTTTCCTCCAGGTGTCCATTGTTGGGTTTGTTTTGGTTTTTTTTTTTTTTTAAAAAAAGCAGAACTCAAAGTTATTTTACTGGCTGAGAACACATTTTAGCAAGCTTCTGATGTATTTATTTTATGTGACCTGGCTGTTGGAGAGCCTCTAAGTGCTTCAGAAAACCAACTGGAGAAAATGTGAGGCATTCTGCAAGTATTAGATGCAGGTGCAGTATTATGCAGGGATCTATGCAGTATTTTCTTAGAAGGAAGCAGTGTTTGCTCTAGCACACTAGACCACGTGAGGTCGTTTCTTTGCCTCTGCTCCCTCCATTCTCACACGCCCCACTGAAATACTTTGCGAGGTACAGTGTGAGCTGGAGAAACTTTGTTTTGCTTGGCTTTTGTCAATATTAACTAAGGGAAGGCTGGTGTTTGCACCACCATTCTTTCTGAAACACAGAATCCTTGATGATCCATTTATGTATTTTTGAGGTGACATAATCCCTGCACTGTTATTTTTATGTATGCAAATAGCACTTTAAAAAAATAAGTATCCTTGTTTCTAAAAGTGGGATGAGGTATCACTTTAAAATCTTTGCAAGATCTCTCTTTTTGGAGGTTTAAATTTAGACACTTGTGCTGTCATGTTATAAAAAAAAGAGTTGCTTTTCATCTGCTTTCCCTTAGGCTCCCAGGAGTCGGTCTCAGTGTAGCAGACACTGCATTGCTATTTCCTTTTTAAATCTAGGACAGCAAAGCTATGACACTTTTCAAAGTCCTGATGTCCTTGTTAATATTTCTTTATACTGTGAGTAAAGGTAAAGCTTACGCAGGAAGTGTCCTAGATTCCAGTTCCTAATTCCAGCAGAAAGACGTTAGAAAACAGAAGTTTGACAGCTTCGTGTATTGATATATATCAAATCACATATATTGTAGGGTGTAAAAGCTTTGTGCAAGATGGTGGAGATAAAACACAGAAGTATGATGGTTTATGATCCACTTGTAAAATACCCTACCGCTGCTTTTTAAAGAATTTCAAACCTCTCAGTTATTTAGCTGAGATGTATCGGCCTGGTGTGTGAGCACTAGAAACCTTTTAATGTCTCTCCAGTACCAGAAGAATATTGCTGTATTAGAGTTAATTCAGCAAAAGGCCACTAAGATAAACAGAGGGTTGACATACACGATACACAAGTAGAGGCTGAGAGAACTGGTTTATTTGAACCTGAAGAAGGAGAAATCTTTACTGCTCTCTACATCCATTCAATGGGAATGTATAGAAGAGACAGAAGGTGTCTCTTCCCAGGGGGCGTGCAGCTATAAGATGAGAGAGAATAGATGCAAACTGGAACACAGGAAATTACAACTGCATATGAAGAGAAATGTATTCAATGTGAGGGTGATCAAATACTGGAGCAGGTACCCAGAGAAGTCATAGGCTCTTCATCCTTGGAGAACTGAACAGGACAAAACCTTGTGCCACCAGGTCTACTTGGAACTGCTTTGAACAGAGGGTTGGACATGCGTTGTTCTGTATTTCTGTGGCTGAGCAAAGCTACTACGTTTGAAGTTGAGTTTGCCTCAAGAATAAGGCACTATGTCTTTCATACATTTTTACAGTTTCTCTGAAAATACGGGACTCCTGTACCAACTACAGATCACACTTTCTCTCCCTTCTTCCCTGTTAATAGAAATTGGACAAATAATAGAGGAACAAATGACAGGCTAATACGATCATACTTTCGCAAAAGGTTTGACCTGGCCAGCAGAATGTATTGAAACCCTATTTGTCTGTGACTTTTGGTCCACAGTGAGGTCATCAATAGCAGTATTTTGAATTCAGCAGAGGAAAGCCCTGATGAGATTTGAATTTTTAACCACTGATGATAGGAGTGTGTGCCTCACATAAATTCATACTTTCCTTTCTTTCAGATTACCCAATGAAAATATCTCACAAATACGAATATGCACATAGACGCTTTTTTCCTAAATGGAATTTCAACAGTGTTTATTGCTGCTGCTTTCTGCTGCAGCAGAGACTTATTTTAAAAAATGAAAGTAAATCCAACGGAAATAAAAATTCTACATTCTGATCCCTGTGTTTCTATTCTTATTCAGTGTCCAGTCAAAACTAATTACCCCCACTACTGCCTAGGAAAATTGTACTCCCTCCTCATTGACTGCACTTCTTAATATGTTTACAACTTACGCTAGAGGGAAAAAGTTTTGAAAGAGTCTTTACCATTATAGTTCATGCTTTCTGAAATGAAAGATTAATGGCTCTTCCTTTCTTCCTATAAATCACTCCTTTTAACTCTTTTCCAGTATAATTGTTTTCTTCTCCTTTTCTACCACTCAGCAGTAGAGAAAGTTTTGGACAGTATCTGCAGCCTTCTGGAGATTCAGCAAATCCCACAAAAATATTTTTACTGGAAACTGAAAGTATAAAATGTTAGTCGACTCGTCAGGATCATCCACAAAAACATATGCATAACAGCTATGCATTTAAAAATGAAAAAATAATTTTAAAAGAGATAATTATGTAATAAGTATTGGTGCTACTTTTGAAGAGGGGAACTCTCAACTCAAAGATTTTTTTTTTTTTTAATTAGATTTTCAAAAGTGCTTTCCTAATATTGGACATTATATCTGGAAATAGGAACTAAGTAATTTGGAGTCTAAATGTCACTCTTTAAAAAAAGTATAGTTGAAGAAAAGCGAGTGGCTCTTCCAAGAAGTTTGTTTATTCATAGTAGGGACATTTTATTATGGGACAAATGCTGTTTTCCTATATGTTCACTGACCTTGATGGACTGCAAGAGTGCTACTGAATTCCTTAGGAGATTATTTTATTGTTATATTGCTGTTATCTATAAGTGCTCTATATATAAAATGTTAGATTCTAACATCTGTCCTGTGGTTAGACTCTGTCCTTATCTATGTAAATGAAGAAGTCAATAGGGTGATAGAAACAGCAGGAGGAAACGGTCATCATTTCAGAGTACAGCAGGTATTCAGAAGGCGGCAACAGCATTAAAAATAAGTGCAAAAACCAGCAGAATGCCTCCTTCAAAAGAATGGTATCTACATGGCATGCTGTAGTTTTTCATTTTTTTTAAAACTAACATTTGTCAGAGTATTAGTGGTAGGGAAAAAAGAAATGGAGCTAATCAGGCAGTCTGGGGGATTTTGTCTTTCTCCAGTGCACTTTCAAAATAGAGATGCAAAGATTGCTGAGTTCTGTAAACCAAATGCACCTCTATGCAATCCTACTAAATCAGCAGAATTGCATCATGATTTAGTCATCCCTGCAATCTGGACTACATAACATTGAGTTCAAGGTGCTCATATATCAGGGGAATAGATATGTCACCCTTGGAAGATACTGGTATGTCAGCTAGTTTTCTTTAGGGCCACAGGTTGGCATGGAACGCTATTTGGAAGGCTTTCCTCTGGGAAACTCCCTTCTGACTATGGGGTTCAAAAGGAAATATTAATGCACATACTAGAGAAGGCAGTTCTGCAAAATGAGAAATAAAGGCAGATCTGTTGATGAAAGATGAAGTCTCTCTGAATATGCTTTTCATGTTTTATTTCTGCACTTACTAGGATACAAAGATTAATTCCTAGATACCTTGTCAAAATTACATATATGTGCTTTAGAAAGCATATGTTACTATAGAGGCTAATTGTAGTGTATAACTCTATGCAACGTTATTTACCTCCTATTAGGCATCATATAAATAACCCTTCTTTTAAGTAAGTTTTACTGATATTCCTTGGATCATATGCCAAAGAGAAAGGGTGTGGCTGAAATAAACGTGTTAAGGTTCTGACAGTAAAATGTATAGAGTAGGAACTATTCAGACAATATGGTAAGTGTGATTGACAGAGCTTTTGCTGTGACTTGGGGTAGAATTTAGCTTAAAGCAGGATGCTTTATGCTAAATGCTTTAAAGCACTCTGCTCACGTAAGAGTGATCCCAATGACCAGATTATCTCTATTACTACATTATGTTGCTCTAAAAAGCAAACTGGAGGAAGAAAGTAGATAGAGTTCTAATGTCTTTTAACCAGCTTATTTCTTAGGGTCAACCAAACTGGTGGCAGGCACTTCTAGTGTGTTTGATCTTTCTCTGATGCATAAGCTGGAATTGCAACTTCCTGTACAAACTCCCATCCTTGTGCAATGATGTAATGTTGCCGTCTGTGTCAGTGGGCTTTGACCCACCCATACGCTGCATGCTGACCTTTTTCACCAGCTGACTATAAAGAAATGAAAATAGCCTGTGTATTCAGTTCTGCTGGCCACTTGCATGGGTCAAGATAAGTTTAACGGCTGCAGCATGCCAAGCTCAGGTTCTGCAAAAGGAGTGTAATGCCAGCAGGGTAAGAACGGTAAAAAAATTTAGCAGCGATTGAAGCAGTTAGCTCATGCATTTCAAGATAAATTAAAGGTGTTTTGACAGCATCTGGAGGCCCTCTTTTGAGTTCCTAGAATCTCTGGAAAATAAATCTAAGTAATCTGTGTGCTTTAGGCTTTCTCACAGTAAACTGTAGATATGTAGTGCTAAAGATACCAAGCATTTTCATAGTTCTCTTTTATTTTAATCCCATGTGTATCACATTACACAACTGTCTGCAGTTGGTGATGTAAGAGTAAGATATTGAGTATATTAAGCATTTTGTTATATTCTATCTTATCACTAAATTTTAAATTATATTGGTTTTGTACTTACTAGAAAGCATTTAATATGCAGATGTCTAAATATCATTGCTGCTCTTAAATCTTGATTCACACCACAGTATCTTGATGGTGTAATAACCTAGATTAGGACCTGACACTTACTCTGCTTGGCTTTCAAGTTAAACAAGTTTTATAACATTCAGACGTTTTACAAGTTGTCAGCTTTCACACCGCTATCCAGCTTTACCAAAGTGATATATGATTATTTTTTTTCTTGCTGTATTTGTGACAGTAAGTGATCAGGTGCTACAAGTGGTCAAATTTCAGACAGGAGGCTGGACTCTATTAGCTTCACTGCTCGCAGAGTGAATGTTTGGTAGTAATTATGTTTTCTCCTCAGACCAACAAAATACCTAATATAAACACAGAGGCATTCAGTGTGGAAATTTAGCTAATGTAACTTGCAGTACTATGTGGTTCAGTCCTTCTAACAGACCAAGCCTTGCCAGGACTAAATCTTCGCTAATGATGTAACCTTTGCTAATGAGGCTTCAAAAATATCCAGCCAAATAGTGCAAGATCTTACATTAATAATAGTGAATAATCTGAGGTAGCTAACAGTTCATCATGGTGTGGCAGAAGCTTGATGGAGTGCTGACAAATGGGTAGCAAAAAAGACAAATAATGTTTCCAGAAAATGTGAAGCAGTGACACTGTTTTCTATTGTGGATTTGACTCAGAAGATTGGAACTTGACTTCTGGCCTTCCTATCCAACACTTATTGGCAGCATATCACTGTAAATAAATCTATTTAGTTATTTTATTCTAGTTAGTTTACCAGGACATGTCAAAGCACATGAAATACATATTAAACAGAAAATACCCTTTATCTTAATGCTTTAATCTGACATATATAAAATGAAGAAATCTACACTTGATATGGCTATATTTAGTTTAAATAAACATTTGTACTTTCTGTGGGAAATAATGGGAAGGGTTATCTGCGTCATAGCACAGCTGAAAATTTCTTCTCTCTGTGATACTAAAAGATTAGGTGTTCTTGCATGGTGTACTTGAATCTGTCCTGGTTTAAATTTTGAACCCTTGACACACAAAATACAGAAGAAATACAAGTTGTATTTTTGGCAGAAATCAGAATTATGAGATGTGATTCAGAGATTTTGATGACAGACAGCAGATAAAATTAGCTTTTAGGCATTTTCTTGCATTGTAAATTGTAATACAAACACTGGTGATGTCATAAATTTCTACTACGGAGCAATACATTAATTACAAGATGTGAGCCTGTTCACTAGTGACTTGACTGATGACAGAGAAAAAGATGATGATTATAATAAATTAATACAGAGTGTTAAAATAAGATGATAGCAAGTAATATAATGCACACACAGTCTTTGTTTTGATGGGTACCACCCCCATATTCCCATGGAAGCTTAAGAGGGTATGCCTTTTGTCACTGTACATTTAAACTCTGACTAACATTTGAAGATTTATGTTATGGCTGTCATACGTGGGAGGAAATTGTTAGTACGACATGTTCTTTGAAACATAACTGAATTGCTACCCAAGAAGTTACTAATTTGTATTGTGAGCTGTTCCATTTGTAGGGGTTGTAAGCGCAATATAGCCAGAAAACTGGATCTGTTAACTGGAGACCACTATTCAATAGAGTTGGAAATTATTGTATTTATCATAATCTTGTCTTTCTATGTGAGCTATATGAAAACATTCCCTCCATCCCTCGTGATTAATTTACAGATGTGCAATATATTTTACCTCTCTAGTAATGAAATTATTTCAGATCTTACTGTGGATGAAATTAGATTGTGGTCACTGGGAAGACCACATTCAGATTATATGAACTCTAAAATCTTATTATTTAATCATTTGTAAGTTCCTTAATTGTGTTTTTAAAAAGAGTGTTACTTTCCTATTTAAATTATGCTCTAGGCAGTGGTGCAGATGCTACCACTGTTCTCCATTTCTCAAGTGATGACCCTAATGCAGATTTGCACCACCTTGAACAGAAGTCTTAGAATACTGAAATCGCATATATGGTCTGTCTTGCTCTAGCTTAGGGACTTAAGAAGTCTGTTCTCACTGGGTAGACTCTTACATGTCAGTCTCTGTATTGGAACTTACCTGCAAAATCCCCATATAAAGGTTAGTAGGGTGAAGTGAAAACCTGGATGTGGAAGATGATGGTTTAAACTTCATGCTGTTCGTATACAGATCTTCTTTTCAGTGGTCCTTTCTATTTCTTCACAAGTTCTCCTTGTTTCCCTTTTATCTAGGTAGCTTTTCACTAATATGTAGAGGATCAGAGAAGCAAAATATGATGAATTATGCAGTAACTGTGTGAGTTAATTCATAATGCCTTCAATATATGGCTTTAAGATATATTATTACCCTTCTTACTCTTTACCTAATTCCATAGAGAATTAAGAGTATGTGCATAGTTAATAAAGTAAATTACAGGTAGCAATCTCTTTCCAGCTGAGAGATTCAAAGACTTCAGCAATTTGTCTGTTAGGCTCAAATCATTAAAGCTGTGGAGATTTTAAGACAAGTTTTTTTAGAAATTCTCCTGAAAATGGAAAAGGTTTAAAGCAGTTCTGTCCATCATGTTTTCAGTAAAAGATTATAATAAAACAGAACATTTCCTGAGGACTATCAACAAGTACCATGGGAGCCCCCTGAAGATCTGATGCCTGATATTGCATCTGTTTTGATGGAGATCAAACAGGATTAATGCCCAAAACCACTGATGAAAATTGTAAAATACCAAGTGTTGAAACCCATGGGATATTTTACACATAGTAGAGCTTGGAATGTTAGCAGATGTGTATGCAAAAATTGTGACAGCAGTTTCCATTCTCTCCATGAAATTGGAAGTAGGATGCAGAGTATCCATACAGCACTTTCTTCACCACTGCATCAGAGGGACAGAAATACTAATTTTAAATCCAATGTATGAGTTAGCTTGAAAGATCTGTTTGGCTGTAGACGTTCATGCTTGACCGCCAAATTTTTCTGTGTCTAATGCATGAACAGTAAGGGCTGTGCTCCCACACCACAAATGCAGTACTAACATTTTCTGCCATACACACAATTCTAATATAATGTGAATTCCAAGCTCGTTTTATAAGCTGGAGTCAGTCCTGGGTAGAATCTGCTGCTTTGGAAGATGAAGGTGAGGCTAGATTTTTCAGCAAATGGGGAGATCCTAACAAAGCCTCTTCACGAGGCCAGAGATCTAACTGAAGAAATAACCTAATCTTTTCCCAAACCAGAGAGGTCTTCTGGCTAAAATGGATCTCTCCTAATGAAGGTCGTATACACACCAAGCATGAAAATTGCTCCTTACAGCCAGCAGAGGAATACAATGAAAGGCAACAGATGCTCTTCTGTGCCTCAGGATATAAAGTAACGAGAGGAAATGGTAGGACCCAGAGGAAGCAGAAACCTTGTCTTACTAAAAACCAGAGGAGAAAAAGCAGTAAGACTTCTCTGTAAGTAATGTTATATGGCTGATGTGGGCACCTCATGAAAAATGGAGTGTGCATAAGCGAATCTGTGCGTAAGCCAGTGGTGATGCCAGGGGATTCTTCTGTTTAAACGTGTAGCTGTCAAATGTGAAATGCTTTCCAAAACCACATTGTGGGGATTAATTCTCAATACCATAATTCACTATTTTCCAACAAATACAGTATGTTAGTCAGGAAAAAAGTTGTGTTTCTAAGATTCTGTATCTGTGCTTCATAGTAAATTAATGGATTTTGGTATTTCTTTCTGATGATGCCTATCTGCTAAAACATTTTTTTTTTCCCTAGACAGTGACTTTGAGAATATATTCCCTTCCTGGCATTATAAGCCTCTGGTTTGTGTATTTCATTAAGTAAATGAAACCTCCTTCTAAGATCCATTCACAGCCTCTTGTATCTGTCTTGTCACCTCTGAATGGTTAAATCCTTCCTCCCATAACCTCAACACAGAAGGACCTTTGCCTTTTTGGTTAATTACTTAAAATAGTCACATGTTTCTACACCATGCCTCACATTTTGGAAGAGGGTTTTGCACTTATGCAAAACTGTTATTTTCTTATTTTCATTCAGATCCCAGTAAATTTGGGGGGTTGGGGTTGTTTGTTTTTTCTGGGGTTTGGGGAAGAAGAGTGTTCTTTTGTTGTTCTGGGTTTTTTTGGTCATGCCTACAAAACGGAGGATAAATATCAGGATGTCAACATACTGTAGCTACTTCCTGTATTGCTAGCTTTTATTGTCTTGCAACTTTCTTTTGTCCATGTTGTCTCTTTTCTCTCCCATCTTATTCAAAAGTCTTTGTTGGCCTGAAGTGTCCTTTCAACTATACGTTCATGGAACAACTCACATACTGAAGCACTAGCATATGATTAAGATTTATACGTATGGGTGCATTTAATAAAAGAAGCATTACTTTTGTAACTTAGCCTGGTGCAAAACTGGACTTGATACTATTGAGGCTGTGTAAAGGGATCTGTGATCAAAGAAAGATCTCTGAAAATCCAACTGATGTGTTTTTCCCTAACACACTTTAGAGTCTTGTAATTTGAAGAGGTGGTCAGTTTCAGGTTGTATAAATGACAGAACTAAATTCAGTCTTCTATCACAGAAGCTGAACCAACTGCATGTGGGATGTGTATGTACACCTTAGCTAGGGGGCTTGCTTGTAGGTAACTTCACTACCGTTCCCTATATGTTGTCGTAGATATGAACATGAAAAGGATGACTAGTTGTCAATCAACATTCTAATGTCCTGGCTGTTCTGGAGGGTTAGTCCATGAATTACAGTCATGAAGAGCTGGACTTTTCCTAGTCCTTTTGTAGGAACTGTGAGGGTAGTGAATCAAACATACCACTCTTCTTTTTATGCTTGCATGAAGGCAAGGAAAAATTGCCAACTGGGGAAGTGTAGTGACTGTTCCATCTTCCCCCACAACACAGAGAATGCTCTTAAGAATAGAGACATGGGATTTTGGGACCTATTTTGCTTTTCTTGTTAATTCTCTGAATTCCAGGGTATCTTAGAATATGGAAGTTTGGTATTGTTTGTATTAAGGATGTACAAAAGGAAACATATTAGAGTATTTCCAGATTCTGCTTGTCTAGATTAATCTTGGTAGGTTACTAACACAGTACAATGCATACATTACTCATTTATCTTGTAGGTAACATAATATTTTGATGTAGGAAATATCTGTCAGATCTCCAGAACAATAAATTATTTTTGCATTAGCTTCGTAACTTGAATGCACAGGTAACAGTAGGTAGTTACAGCACTTGGTCTAAGTTGCTCAAGCACCAAGAAAAAAAAAAAATGCATACAGAAACTGATCTGAAAAGGCAGAGAAAGCAGCATTTCTTACCTTACTGGCTGTAATTAATTACTTGTATATTGTTTTAACATTCTTAAGTCAGATTTGGTACATCTTGGTACAACTGCAGTTCAAAAATCAAGGTAAAAACATGATAAACTTGGAATGGCTTAGAATAGTGTCCCACTTGGACCAAGAATTTTAGGAGCAAGATGTACTTTTTGCTTGTTTTTTCCTCAATCGTTACAAGAGATTTCAATTTATAACCTCCCTGCTTAATCTTTATTGATAATCTGTATAGATTTATCTCCTTTCTAGGGATAAGGGATACAGTCTTTTCACCATCCTCTTTGGGGTAAGCAGGTTTTGGCAGTATTATTTTAAATATGGTTACAGGTTTGACATACGCAAGCTTAGGCAACCACAACCATGAGTTCAGCAGCACTGATGTAAACGGGTATCTCCCTACCGCTCAGTTCTTATTTGTGCTGGTTGTCAGTTCTTACTGTACAAAATAACCTTGAAAAAAAGTTTTTCACAGTAAAAGGATTTTGTTGTGGTTTCATTAAGCACGACGTTATAACAAAATTAAAAAACTAGAAAGCTACAAAGATAAATGAAATTTAAAATAGTTTCTGAGGGGTTACGATAAGCATGTACACAGTTCAGAAGGCCTCTGGCACTAATAAGCCCCAGTGTCTATCCTCTAACTAGATTAAATTCATTTCCATTAGAATTCAGCAGATGCAGCAGTTATGGGTTATTTTTCCATTCCCATGGGGTACTTTCTCCTCCACAGAAACCCCAGATATCCTTTTGCTTTTCAATGTCTAAATGTTAGACAGCAATTGGGAAGGTGACAGTAAAATCAGTTAAAAAAGTAAATGGTAAACACCAGTTAAAAAAGGAGGGTAAAGTTAAAGTGGACATGACTTAAAGTGGTTTCTTACTGGACTTCCTAACTAAGGAGAAAAGGAAGATACACAGCCTCAAAAAACACAATGTACTATTCAAAAAGGTGAACTTGAGTAGCAGAGTAAAACTTTTCAAGAGAGCACAATCATTGTAAAAGAAGATAAATTGTCAAAATGAAATTGGAAATGAGGAGTGGCAGATTTAGTAGCTGGAATCATGGAATTCTTTCCTGCTTTCCAGGAAACATACTGAAATTTCTCTCTGCCTCAAAAAACCTCTCAGCAACAAAACCCCAAAACTTTGGATGCAGCAATATAGAAAATCTGCAATCAACGATGAGGAGAATTTTGATAGGGTAAATTAGTTGGATTTTTTTGAATGAACTCGAATTCCTTCCCAAAAGCAGTTTTACAGCTGCTTTGATGTGCAGCTGGGGAAGATTCTGCTTTGGTTGGTTACCAGGCTAGGTCACATTCCAGGGCTTCCCATTGTAATTCACTTCTAAGGACCATTTATTGGAAACTTATGGATGAAATTTATTGATCGTGAAAATTATTGTCTGTAATGTGATGACTAAAGGGACATCACAATAGTTGCAACTATCCGAGTCAATTTATTTTAAGCTGGTCCCCAAATAGTGTAGCTCAGAATACATACAGTGATGATTGATTTTATTACTAGGGCAGTAGCTTTCCTTACCACCCATCCAAACTTTCTAAATGTGTAGGATGCCCAACAGCAAGAAATTCTCAAGTTCTACAGCTTATGTTCCTCTGAACAAACTAGAGATACTTTTTTTCCATCAGCAGTCTTTTCATAAATTTTAAGGAAGCATGTGTTATAATAACATATTAAGAAATGCAAGATTGAGACTGCAACAGGCCTCTGCTTGATATAATGTAATGTCAGTTGTGAAATATTTAAAATAAGAAGGTGGTGATACTGTAGGTTTCCCTAATACTGCATATAAGGCCATGATCATGTCTTGGAAGTGCCTCCCTGGGGTGTGCCTGTTGGAATCCAATCCTGTCTGCAGGATCCCTGTGGTAACGGATGCATAATGCAATGCTTCTCCTTAACATGCTGGGCCAGCCAGGGCACCATTTGTTTCACAGTTATGAAAAAGGATATGTGTTTCACTGTGCAGATGTTCAAATGATGTGCTTGCTTGCTTTCATTTAGGAAGAAATAAACTTTTTAGCAGTATCACAGTGAACACAGGCACAGCTTGCAAAGGATTTCTGTTTAACATCTTATTGAATGTTGTTACCATGTCACCCAAAAATACTTTGGAAGATGATATCTTTATGCAGCTGACAAGCTATAAATTTTCTCTCAGGCAGCTCTGTAAATGTGTGATCTTCCCAAAAGCTTTTAATTTTAAGCAAATGTGCAAAATAATCAAAACAAGTATAGGTTTATTTATAAACTACCTAAAAGATTTTACATTTAATTTTGGGCTTACTTTGGCATATATGCTTAATACTTAATAAATTAAGTCTTTCGCCTTAGCCAGGGAGCTGTCCTCTCCACACAAATGAAAAAAACCCTCACACTCCAATCTCTAAAAATAAACCAACAAACAATAATAGGAATTAAAAGCCCAACATCTTTACTAGTGAAAACTATGGTGACTTTTTGATGGTCAGTGTCATCATGCCAATTGGGATGGTGAACCTATTCTTGTCGTATTACATTCATTGAATTATCCTGTTGCAAGCCAGGCTGTGATTTAATTTTTTTTTTTTTCCCTCTTGAGACCAGGGATAACGCTGTTGTAATGACCCCACTGGATAAAAGGAAGCTTGTGACTCAAAAGCTTTCCTGTGCAGCAATGGCAGTCTAGGGGGAGGGCTGGAAACAAGTGGTGCTACAATGGTAAATGATGTTACAGTGGGAAGGACAAAAGATGGGTGCAGTATGAAATAGGCATTCATATCAAAGAACATTATAATGCCTTAAGCCTTCTCTCTGTACTTAGATGTGAGAACCAAAATGTTGTCTTTAGTAATTTTCCCTCTTCTCTGATAAATCAGAAGTGTCAGGGATAATGCATGTAATCAGATTTCTTTGTGGCTGACAGCTTCTTCAGTGGGGCACCCCCTCCGATTATGTAATCCTCATTACACTCTGGTGTCTGCTCAGACTAACTCCCAGTAAAATGAACAGGAATGTTGCATGACAAAGGATACCTGATAATAAATATCCATGCTTTGTACCGTTTCCAGAACACCTAATTTAAGGTATTACATTTAGCCAGTACATGATTTGCTGATGTATTTCTGGTGAAAAGACTGTTGACAATGATAAATTTAAAATGCATTTTAAATGTAAATAGGAATGTGAATATAGTGGACCCTTACCGTACTGTACAATCTTGCTGCATTTATGGCTTGGTGACCACCACAACCCTGCTGAAAAATTAGTAACAAGAGGAAAAATGAAAACTCCCCAATCACCCTTCATTTAAAACTGAATGCAAATCTTGCTTTGTTGTCCAAACTTCCCCACAGTAGTACTCTCATTCTTAATGATTCATGCAGAAAATGAAAACCAGGAGACTTTTTGTCCCTGTTTCTATGGCTAGAGGAAGAAGAGAGGGATGAAAAAAGGGTGGAAGCATGACCATTTTCTTTGAGAGTGTTTTCAAAATGCTCTTTTTCTGGCAAATGTTTGCGACGGCTCAGTCACGGGCCTGGGTACAGTCAATAAGTAAAGGCTGAACAGGAACAATGAAACATTCATGTGTAGTGAGAGAGCTGGAACAGTAGGAACTGGTAGACGTGGCAGGATCTGAGCAAGGTGTTACTCATGTACCCTGAGACTGAAAGTACAGAAATGGGCATTAGTGTGTGTTTTCTCATCAGAAAACTTGAAGAGCAGCCTCTCTCAGAGGTACTTCACAAAAGCAAAAAGGGAATTTGTAAGCTAGAAAGGTGATGCCACTCTCCTTTTTTCCCTCCAGGATGTTCAAGGCAACTATTTAATGAATAGTCTTATGCCAAACATGCACCTAAATCCTATAGGGGTCTCCTGATTTGAAATGTTTTAGGAAGGCTCAAAATATTGACTCTTTGCCTGAATCATAGGTAAAATGTAAGACACAAACTGTAAGAATTTTGATAGGAGCTACCTCTAATGTGCTTGGTGTGGGACTATGTTTGTATATCTCTTGGAAAACTAGCTTACTTGTGCCAGTTATAGGTGTTTGCATACAGTCTTAGTTGTTTCTGTATTTAGGTAAATACATGGTGAGTTAGGTTCAGAACTTTTTATGTAACATTTAGGCTTTAGCTGGCACCTGATTATTTGTGTATACAGATTATCTATCAAACTAATTCAGATCTGGTGACGATCTCTGACTTAAACTCCAACTGTTTAATGGATGACTTATTGCTTGCTATTGTTTCTAATTACCTCTTACTGTATGGTTACATTGTTCTTCAGGTCATGGTGTAAGGCATGTTCCACCTAGGCATAACCTACCAAAAATCTTGCCAGATTAAAACCTTCAAAAACACCTTTTTATCTTGTTCAGCCTTACAGACATGCAAATTTCAGAACTGTTTCACACTATTTTTAAATCAGTCTTGTAATTGACCTACTGAATTGCCAAGTAGTTAGGAATTTATTTCTGTATAGTATCATATGCTACATTGTCCACAGAATTTTTTCACTGTTACACCATTTAAAATGTTATATAATTACACATCTCATTTTTGACTCAGAAGGAGTTAAATGAAACCCACATATTTACACAGTAAGAACTGGATGATTCAGGATATTTAAATTGTCTTTAAAGGCTTTTAAATTTAGTTAGTGGGAACCTAAAACAGGTTGGGGCTGAATGGAATTGTATTTTGTCTAATGACTTGTTATAGATTTTTGCAAAATAACTTGATGGTCTTAAGCCTCTCCTTGGATTCATACCGGTCCTCAGGAGGACAGTGCTTGTCTTGGCTTTTTCTGTTGCTAAGTGTATGACTCTCTTGAAAATCAGAGCTTGTTGTTCTAAAACAGAATTAGATTAATTACTTCACCCACATTGGCATATGGCCACTTGCTTCCCTCCTAAACCTGCAAGGTAATAACTGTCTAGAAAAATGCTGTTCATAAAGATTTCTGCATAGCTCCATGACCCATCAAATTTGCTAGATAGCATAAAATTGGTTGATAGATTATTAAAATGTATTTTCAAAGTAACTGCTACATAAAGAAAAAAAATGTGCAACCTTATCCTATGATTACTAAATGCTAGGACATCTACAAAATGTCAAGATGCTGGCTGTTATCAGGAGGGATGAAGCTGAGGAACAAGCCCAGTCTTACATTAACTTATACAGTACTTCTGAAGAGTTAGTAGATTTGATATTGCCTAAAATCTCCAATTTTGAAAATGCTTCTGTAATATGAATTAATATGCTTATGTGATTTAACGGGTAGCAAGGCCTCTTTTCCTGCCCAGAATAACTTTTTAAAATATTATAGTACATTTTTCACCTTTAAAGATACTCTTTTTGTTTGTCTCCCTAATGCTGTGTCCATTGCTAAACTAAAAATCTGTCTTCCTAATCTCTCTATAAAACCTGTGTTCTGCCTCTTCTTTCAATTTCAGTTTCTTCTAAATCCTGAAGAAGGATATAAGTGGTAAATAAAGCAAATGTATGAAGTTCAAGCAAAAATGGAAAATGTTTTTCTATAAAATAACTAATATAAGTTAAATTAGTCAATTATCATAATTATTAAATACAGAATATCAGTCTCATTTTTTTCAGGCTTTTAAGAGTTTGAAAATGTAGTACATAACTGTGCTATAATTAATAACAGACTATAGAACATCTAGTTTCTCTGAGTATATCCAATGAAGTTAACTGGTACATCAGAACCATCACATCCAACCAGTCTAATGTAACATTAGCTTCAAAATGAAATATTCATTATTTTAAAGATTAAATTTTTGATTCTGTTTCTTGCCTTATGAAACGTTAGCTTTTGCTTTTGAAGGCTTTCTCTTTTTAGTGCAAACTAAATTTGAGGTAATCACTTGAATGCTGCAGATGTTAGAAATAGCATTTCAGGAAAAAAATCCCCAAGCCTTTTGTTGTATAAAGTATTTACCAATAAAATTCCTGGAGTCAGCAATCCTGTATATGTATGAGGCTTTTCAGGTTAAGAGTGGGATATCACAGATATTTCAGAGAATCTCAAGGTTTAGTTCAACAGTTTACATAAGAAGGTCTTGACCATATCCCCAAATCACTTTCTTGAGGAGTTCTTGTTAGCTCAGAATTTTGATACTATATAAAATGTGTGATCCAAATATATGAAATATCAATATTTACCTGAAAAAGTAAGATTATTTTTTAATGAACTGATTTAAGTAGTTGTGCTATTCTTTCAACTCTGTCAGAAAGTCCCTAAATAAACTGTTTGGCAATAGAGTTCTTCAGCGGCCTACACAGCAAAAAATAGAAATTAAAAAAAGGATGGAAGGTATCGGTAAAGATCAGCAACTGATCTGCCATCTTAATATTACTGTCTTTAAGAGCCCTTCTGGATGTTTGAGACAAACTTTGAAAGTTTATCATCTTCCTTTCTGTGATATTGGGAAACTCTGGATGACAAAATCCATTGGCAATGCATCCAAAGTGCTGATATGTATGGGGAAAGTATTAATTGGCTAGAAAAAGTAAATATTTTTATTTGTATTTTTGTAAATAGCTCTTATTTTGCATATGGATAGTAGCCTTTTTCTTGTATTTAGTACTTTGAGGAATGATTATTTTAGATGCCCTTTTGTAACTTGCGTAATCAATAATTTGTAATGAGCATACTATATTACCTTCAGACACTTTATACAGATTTCAAAATAAGTGTGTTCTGTTAGACACTATGTACTCATTTTTCTTAATGGCTTGATGAAACATTAAGCATTAAGAAAATGTTAAAAGTAGTTAGACTAGGATACTAAAAACTAAAATTATTTCTTCATTACTTTTTGAGACTTTAAAATGCTATAAGTAGAAAGTTTGCTTAAGCTTATGTATTTTGCTAGCTTCAGTGTTGTTAAGGACAAGCTTAGAAATGAGTTTATGTTTGGGTACTTTGCTTAGGACATAGGCACTTAGCAGCCAGGATCGAGTGTTACTATGAAGGATCAGCAGTAGTGTTTATGCCCAAGAAACCAGATCCAGCCACAAAATTTGAGTATCCAGTTTATCCATTGGTAATCATATTTCTACATCTCAAGAGCATGCTGCCATGTGCTGCTAATACTCTCTTCATTCTTGAAACAAAAAATGTGCTTTACAGAAATATATCAATAATGACTTTTCATTTAAAATCTCAGATATACAATAATAATGTATATGAACTCTGTGAAATATTACAGCAGCTCACACAAATAGTGTGAACTAGTTTATCCCTTTTACTAAATGAATATGAAATAATAGTACTTTTAAGGATGAGAATACTGTCTAAAGTTTAGGGGACAGAAAAGAGTATTTTATTGCATTATAATATGAAACCAAAGACTTAGACATTATTGTCTAGTAAGGAGACACAGTAATGCCAATACACTACAGGTCTACATACATGTACAACTTCATCAACCACAGGTATCATACCCCCTTCCATAGAGATAGGTAGAAGGAAGGAAAAGAGAGCTCTTTGGTTGGCCAATTGGAACGCTTGAAAATGTGGCCTGGGTGATGGAGCAGTGGGTGTATGCAGGTGGCTGGGAAGCAGCTGCGTTGGGTGCTCCCTCTGGGGCACCTGTCAGTTACAGGTGGGAGCATGCTGGGGTGCAAACGGTTAAGCGGTGGGCAAGCTGGAGGCATTTCAGAGGTGAAGTCAGCAGGAGCATGGGGGTGAAGTGGGAGGTTCCTGTGGTGAGGAGAGGAGAAAAATCCATTAGAAACTAGGCTTAATTACTTTCACTGCTCAAGGAAGTAGTTTGAATTCAATGAAAGGCAAATGCTTAGTAACTGACCAACTAGCAACACATTGATCTCGTGCAGGACTCTGGGACTCTGTTAACTTGTCTTTTTTAGCAAGAAGTTAGTGTGTGTTTGCAGGAGCAGAGCCTTCACCACAGAGGTACTTTGTAAGAAACCAGAAACTGCAGCTGTCAAGCATTCTGGTTCTCTTATCTCAAAATACTATCTGCTACTACTAGAGAAGCTTTTTTCCTTCTTTTCCCTCCTTCTATAGGAGACTACCTTTTCTGAAGTTTTCACTATTTGAATAGACTTTCATATGTTTAAAATGCATCAAGTGACTGTCTCTACTCAAGTACTAAAAGGTGGGAAAAAAGCTTCTAACATCGATAACATGTTGCTTCAGGAATATGTTCTTCCTATCTGGGACAAAAATAATAATAATAATGTATTTCCTTAAGTATGGGCTATGGGCTGGCAGTCGTTGACATGTATATCATTCCTCATAAATACTTGAAGGAAAAGGCTCAATAACCACTGCACAGATACAAGATGTGCAGGGGAAAGCTACGTGCCAAAGAAGTTATGCTCCTACAGTTGCCATCCTTTGACAATAAATAATTGACATTATCTATTCTTGGGAGGATTCTTAAACAGTGAGTTTGGTAGATACAGCTCAGCATCACTACGGTGATGTACATTTGAGAAACTGCCTTAGAACTAATCCCCAAAATCTCTGAGTAGGAACAGACTTGGCAGATTCAGCCCAAGGCTGATACACAGATAGAAGTGCTTTCTGGTCATCAGAAGAAATGAGAAGGATATAGAGAGCCATCTGGATAGCAAATTAAACTAGCCAAGAAAACAGAAATAAGATAGCAAATATGTATTTTAAAATATTTTACTGAAAATAGTGGATTTCCTCTGGCAAACTTCTGAATAGCTTCAGTAGATGAACAGGGTCGTACCCAAGAAAGCCTATGTAAGCACACAAGTAATTACATCAATTTCATCCAGTTTACTTGCTGAAAGCTATATATGTATTTAGGGTGTTGCTGGATGGGGGCCTCACTTGAACTGTACAAAGTCTCTTAAGAGGAAGGGACTGGAGGAGGGATTGGTTGGTAGCAATCCCTTAAACCCCCCGTGCTCCTGTACTGGACGTTGCTGACCTCTGTAAGAAAGGCCGCTTTCGAAGGCTCTTTCGTTTTTAAATATAGAAGTGGCAGCGCTTGTGACAGACGCCAGTTGGGCCTCTGAGGCCTCGACGGCGCAAATGCCTGTACGCCGACCCATTGGCTTTCAGCGCTCCTGTCCACCTGGAGGGGGCCGCCGCCACCACGACCCGCGGCGCGCAGGAAGGTGAAGGCCGGGCCTGTGGCCTCTTCCCTCCTCAGGACGCGCAGTCGCCAGGACTCGTTCGCTCGCTTTCCGGGCCGCGGGAGGAGCCGGGCGACCCTGGCGGGGCTCGGCAGCAGAACAGGTAAGAGGCAGCCCCTCCCTGGAAGCATGGAGGGGCCCGAATGCCGCCGGCAGCCGGTCGCCAGTCGCGCCAGGTACCCCCGGAGAGGAGCGGAGCTGCCTTTGTTCCCAGCGCCGCCGGCCCACGCCGCGCCGGGAACGGGGCAGCTCCGTCCGCGCGCCGCTGCCGGGTGCGCGTGCGCGCCGCCGGTTGCCCGCGTCGGGAGCGCGCCTGGCAGGCAGGAGAGCTCCGCCGCAGCTGGCGCGCCCCCGTGGCGGTGTCTCCTCGGCCGGCAGCGAGAGGGAGGGAGCGCGCGGTCGGTTCGGGCGGTCGGGCCGGGCACCGAGCGTCTCGGCGAGAGCGGCGCAGCCAGTCGCCCCGCAGCCCGCACGATCGGTGGAGCCAGGCCGCCTCAGCGGGGTCCCGCCCAGCCCAGCGCCCATAGGTGAGCGTGGCGCGGAGGGAGGCCGAGCGGCCTTGGAGTGGCGAGAGCGGCTCGCCCGCTGGGGCCCTCTCCTCGCCCGGCCCCCGTGCTGGGCGTCCGCCTGCGGAAGGCCGCGGGGCCGGCGCGGCGGCCGCGGAGGAGAGCCGTGACGAGGCCCTGGCGCCTAATCGCAGCCCGGGCGGCCAGTTTCCTGCTGGCGACCGGGCCCCGCGCTGCCGCCCGCGACGGGGGTTGAGGCAGCCGGGCCCGAGGGAGCCAGGCGCGGCAGGGCCCTTCTCTTCCCCGGTGAGGCCCGCGGATCCCGGGGGAAGGGGGGCACACGACACGAGGAGGAGGGAGGAGGCGCCGGGCTACTCCGAGCCCCTTTGCCGTGCTATTGTGCGCCAGGCTGAGGCGGTGGCCCGGGCCGGCTGCTGCGGAAGGCCGGCCGCGCGATGGCCTGCGCCGCCTGGGTTGCGGGGCTGCCTCTTTGTGGGCTTGGCCTCGCCGCGCGGCGCGCTTTGTGCTCGCGGGAGCGGAGCGGGGCCCGGCGCCGTCTGCTGCCGCGGTGCGGAGAAGGTCAGCTGGGCCGCGGCGGCGGGGGGAGGCGGGGGCGGCCTGCCGCGCCGGGCACCCGGCGGCGCCCCTCTTTGCCTGCGTCCCGGCGGGCCCAGCCGCCGCGGGAAACAGGTTGCCGGAGTAAATGGGCTGCTGGGTGCCCGTCTCAGACGGCCGGCCTTCCCGGGAAACGTCTCCCTCTAATCCGGTGAGAGCAAAGAGCCGGCGAGATTCTTGCTCATCCCACGGCTTCCCCTGCGAAATTAAAAGGCTGGAGATCTTCCGGTCTTTCCCCTTCTCCACGGTTTTGAAAGGACAGGAAACGCTAGCGTTTGTAGTGAAAGGCAAAGCAACCTAAGTATTTCTTCAGGAAAAGAACAGAGTTTCTTTTTTTATGGTAGTTTCCTTATAAACTTACGTTTCACTTGTACATGATGTACAATATTTCGCCAGTATTCTCTCATCAGTCTGGGTGAATACTACCTGTAATAAGCAGTTTACTCATACACTAAAAATGTAATAAAGTGACTTAATTTGTTTAATATGTTAGATGAGTGCATGCTAGGAAGCTGGATGTTGGACTAGGTCGTAAAGGACACGGGATATTCCACGCATGGGACGTAGTTTCAATTCCCTGTTTATTTCCCTTCTGAACTCTGATGCTAGCACGGTGCATTCCAGAGGGAAGGAAGAATGGAAGGGACTCTTCTCAACCCTGAGTTATTCAGGCTGGTCTTCCAAGAGGTTTGGGGTGTTGGAATACAGGCAGAGTAGTTCAGAGGCTTTTAGGATAAAATGTGGATCTCTGGATTAGTCATATGTTGCAGAAAACAACCATTTTGTGGAGTATACCTAAGAATAAATCATCTAGTTCTACATTTATCATTTGTTCTGCATTGCAACATTGATGTAAAATTTGAGTGTTAGAAATTTATAATTGTCTTAACCGCAATGGAAACTAATGTCCTTAAATAGTATTTTTCACAGCAGTGAAAATACAGGAAAGCACGAGGATAATCATGCTGTTTATTGGTGGTATGGTTTGAGGACCCAAATATTGTGTTGTACCCAAGAATTCTGAAGATGAGCATTTTTGTGTTGAAATTGCACATCATGACAAAATATCTTGTCTGTTATCTATAATTTCTGTTGGTAAGGTTTGAATGCTATTGTACTAGAAGAGTTAGCTCAGAAATTTAGTGGCTCCTGCCAGCTAAGCAGGTGTGAACTAAGGAAAGTACATATTTTAAATAACACTAAGTACTTTCTATACTTAGGTTTGAGTATAGGTGCTGCTGTCTGCTTAGTGTGAATTGAGAAAGAGGTACTAATCACATGTCTAAGACACATGTCTCTAATGCACGAAAGGGGGAGGAGCATGAGCATGTTCATGAAAGAAGCAACTCTCTTTGGTCTGAAAACTCAAGACAAACCAAGTAGGACAGTTTTATGACCACTAATCTTCACATAAAACATTCTGGTAAATTACGTGCAACTCCTATGAGAAACATGGTGTTCTTAAAATTAGGCTAGAATACTTTTGCTTTATTTTTCTGCTTGTAATAGCATTTGTAGTCTTGTAACTGTTAGCTTTAAAAGTTGGACTGAGCTTTGCCAAGTAGATTATCAGCGTGTGTTTTGCTTTAATGGTTGTCTAATTTTCAGGAGCTAAGCTAAACCAGAACAGTCAGAGTAAATCAATAGTATCTGAAATTCTGGACACACATAAGGAACTCCGTTCTGCAGTTATGATGTATGTTTCCAGTCTGCAGAAAGCCGAGATGAAAATGATGTTTCTAGCTGCTGACTGTAGTTACCTGCATCTCTGGTTGGTGCTGTTATGTGCAACCTGCTGCAGAGAACAGTAGCAGTGAAGTAAGGACGCTGGCAAGCTCTAGTACATCTCAAACGTATCTTAGGGCCTAAAATTTAGGATCCTGCTGCTGGAGTTTACAGCCTTAAACATCGTGAACACTGTAGAGGCAGGAGATAATTTTTACTGTTGGGTGTTTTTTTTGTTCCTTTGGTTTTTGAAGGAAAATCATCATTAGTAAAGTGAAAGCTGGTTGTGATTAAAATAAAACAGTGAAAGATATCCCTTTTCCAACAGAAACAGGACAGGTAGACATACTGTTTTCTTAATAAAGTGGTGTTTCATTAATAAGGAAATTTGTTGTAGGCAATTTACTCTTCCCCCCCACAAAGTGTATGTACTGTTCATGTCTTAAACATACAACATCATGATAAAAATGCAATTTTGGTGTATGTTTTCTGTGTACAGTGTCACAACATGTTTCCATTAGAAATGGAAGATGCATGTAAATACTGTGTTGTTACCATGATAAGTACTGCAGGTTTACATGAGTTAGTACTTGCATGTAACAGAAATCCTCCTGAGTCATTGACTTGGGGTTGTTTTATACCATGCTGTAGTGTGTTTAATTGTTAGCCATACTAGGTAAACAAAGGAGATAAAACCTAAGAGTATTAATGGAGCATTAATGCCACACTTCATATGTGTACATGTTTTCTCTTTCTAATCCAGACTATGTATGATGTTTCTGTAATGCCCAGAACAACTGTTTTAAATATCTGCCTGTTTGAGCTCATCTACGAAATAGTGAGTCTTTTTGTTATCACAGGAATAATGGGAAATTTGGTTACTAATTCTACAGTATTTTAATCAGATAAAGTGCTAGATAATTACAGTTAGCCAAATGGTGCACTTCTGATTTTGACTTGTTTCTCTTTGTAGATCTGAATATGGAAGCTGAGGTTGGCTGTGTTTACAGTGGGGAAATAAAATACTGAGTTGTGAAGATAGTATTTGTCCTTTCACATCTGGAAATGCATTTAGAAAAAAAAATCAGTGGATATTTTCGTACAGGGAAATTGATTTTAAGAGCTCAGTAAACTCATCTACAGACAGTGGTTGTTCCCCATTTCCTTTTTTGTTTGCCTTATCTAGAAACAGATTTGTATCTTTTGATAACCTTGCTGAGACATGAAGAAAGACAGGGAGAGTATAGTGCTAACTTCTGCTGCTTTAAGTTAGTCATCAGCAATCATCAGCACCTTTCAAGTGAAACAGCAGTTTTTTGAACTTCCATTTGTGTGGTATGAAGTCTTTAAATTAATATTTCAAAGTTCTTCCCTATAGTTCTTGCATATAGTACCAAATGGAGCAAAAATTCAGTTAGTTTTTGGGGAAAGACCACAGTGGCTTTTCAGTGTTTGTGTTTGGGTTTTGGTTTTTGGTTCTTTTTAATGCTGTCAAGGAGGAGCGTTTACAGTGCCACACTTCATAAAAGTTATTTTCAAATACATGTTCAGATTAAATATGTCAAAAGAATACTGTATGTGAAGGAAAAGTGTAGTTAAATTTTGCCAACACACAGATTGTCAAAGGTTGAAAAAGTTTTAACTGGAGTAGTACTTTAAAACAATTTTGTGTTAAATTAGTGGATGGAAAGCTTGAAAATAAATTCCTTTGCATAGAAATTGCTATAGCTGGTTCTAGATCTTAGGTGTGTTAAAAGGCTTATCTCTTATCTCTGTTGTTCTGTTACTGATATTTCAGGAGGGAAGGTTTCTATTCTGTATTTTGCAAGGGGATGACAACTGAAATACTGGGTTTCTAAGTTCTGTTTTGGAAGCACATGTTGCTGTATGCTGAAATGTGATGTAGGTGCTAGTTGTGGGTTTAAAAGCTAGGTTTTTCCTATGATTTTCCTAAAAATTATTTCTAAAATGTGTTGTTAGTTGAGTGTTAGGAAAGAAGAAATAATGTAGCACTGTAGAAGCTGTAGCATGTTCAAGGTACAGTTCTGCAGTAGCTAAAGCCAGTTCCTGTTCAGGCTGCCAGTGATTATTTGCAGTGTTGTTGTCACCAGTGTGAATGTGAAACGAGCCAGTCAGTTTTAGTCCCAAGTTGTCTGTGAGGAATGGGTAATTACTGTCTGGTTCGTTTCCCCGAGTAGCTCGCTGCATGGTAGCGTAAGAGACGGTGCTTGCACAAGAGATGTTACCTGCGGTTGTTGTTGGGTGTACTTCGGGTCGGGGTTATGTGCAGGCTCACAGCTAAGAAAGGGTGGTCTCACCCTCCCTGCCCAGTTTGTTTTGGTGTCTTCCCTGTGTGTCAGCCTAAGCACTCACGTAGTTGTGCAAGACTGATCTTGCTGAACACCTTTAAGAGAAAGAAAACCAATGGGTGAAAGGCAGGCAGCACAATCGATTCTTCTGGTGGCAGCTTGCTTTTGTTTGTTGTAGAGATGGTGGCATTGGACTCTGACATACTCTGTGTGTGCCTGGAGTCATGGAACCTCTGTCTGGTGGATTGTTCCCTGTGCTATAGAGAAACCATTTTTCTTCTTTTAAGAAATATTGTTACTGAACTGTTCTTAAAAGTGCTATTAAAATATTTAAGAACCTTTAGAATGTGTAATGTTGCTACTTTTCTCTTTGAAAGATACATTGAGTTACAGTCATTTATCAGCTTAGAACCAAGACCTTAATCCTGTCCGCGAATCTCTGAAAATGGACTCTGATTTTTTTTTTTTTTTTTTTTTTTTTTTTAAAGCATCCCTAGCACTTACTGTTTTTTGACCAGACATAGGACTCTGGATTTTGCTATGATCTTGTGACAGGACATTTTAATAATCTTAAATTACATAATGTTTTGGAAATGATGCTTGAAATGTGTTTTGATATGCATTTGTGTATTGACACATATATAACCCCTCTTTAAGACGTACACAATAAACTTCTCATGTTTAACTAAAGCTACTTTTTAAATTCATGTATTGTTCACTTTTGACCCATAGATGAGCTTTTAAGTCTCGTTCCTTTCCTCCTAATGTACATCTGTGGTTGTTGTCTTGTAGAAGCTGTGAATATCTTGATTTCTGATTGGCTGTTTATTTTGAAATATGTATGCACATATAAATGTGCAATATATATATAATTGTTAGAGTAGCAAAGTGGCTTTCACTCACAGGAATTTTTTCCCCTTTTTTTGTGCATGAAGGTTATTGATGCAGTTGAGAGCTAATTTGTGTAGGGTTTGTCTCTACATGGCCGATACCTGTGTGCTTACACAAGTATGTAAAGGATGCAGTTTGAAGACTGGTTGCACTGGTGTGACTAGGGAATAATTTGGCTGGCAGATGTTGATGGTGTACTATAAAATTTTGGTCTGGCTGTGTGCTAGGTCAAATATAATCATCAGAAAGGAAATTTTACAAATAAAAACTATGCATTCCATAATATAAATTGAGGCAGACATTATTCTAGAACAGCACCTGTAAAACAGTAATTTTTAAGAGAACTTTTATTCATATTGAAACCAGCTGCTGCCCTAAACAGCCTTATTTTAAGATCAGGTTCCATTTAAGGAAAAGTTGTTGTTCTTTATACAGTCACAATTCTTCCCTGGATGTATGGATGCTCATCTGTTGAAGGAGTTGAGTGTATGTGTGTGAAAAGATTATTTCTTTAATATGCATGTGAGGAAGAAGACTTCAGGTTGCCTGTGAAACTTTGTATTAATTATTTCCTAACTTTTGAATACTTGATCTTCTAATATTTTGTAACACTTCTGTAAAAGAAAAAGGCTAAAAAGTACTGAGTTGGCAGTTAGGCTCTAGGTAGTGAATCAGTGTTAGTATTTAATGTTTGAGATTCAGCACTGCAACCATAGACTCCAGTTTTAACTACATAATAGAAGAGAGGACAGTATTTTGCAGAGGATAACATAGTCATAGGTATTGAATTTGGAAAGTGCTGATAAAGAGAGCACGAAATAGCAGAAATACTAATCTACTCCTGTAATTTCCAAACCATTTATAATATCTTTTTGTTTTATTTTCTGATACAGACTTGGACCTGACTTCAGAATGATTATGGTTGAATTTTAATTTTGTATGTCATGAAGCATTTCCCAAGCAATACAAATAAGTGAAACAGCAAGTGCGTTTATTTAGCATTTAAGATACACCTGATCAGAATTTAATGGTAATAAAATAATATATAATTCTCCTGCCTGAGAGCTCTTTTTCTGTGGAATTTGAGTCACTTCAAAAGCTGGGTAGTTGGATCTTTACAAGAATCCTGCTTAAAAAATTTACTTTATTTGCTTTCCATAAATGTCATTATGGACTTGATGGCTCAGAAGGTGGCCTTCTGATTAGATACAATAGAATTCATGAGAAGGGCATCGCTAATGTCTCCCTAATTTGTCTCTTTCCTATACAAAATATTGAATGAATAGAAGGCAGTTATCCATATGGGAGCAGGAGCTGGAAAGTGAGCAGTGACTGAAGTTTGACTGTTGCTGACTGTAAAAAATAAAATTTTAAATAATTTAACACAGTGTTATTTAGTGTATAATGTTGTGTTGTTATTACTAACTGGAAGTAAATTTGAATAGGGTCTACAGAATTGATTTAGTATCCTTATCAAGTTAATTCACTCCCTTCTGCATTCATGTCTGATACTTACAGCTACTTAATGGTATTTTAAAGCCTGTATGAGACAGGGAAGTACTTGCCTGTAGTGACTCAGAAACTTGTGACAGAGCAGGAACTACACTCGGGCCTCCCATGCCACAGACTACTGCTCTAGCACCACTAATCCTTTTTTTCTTTTTCTTCTCTTTTTTTTAAGGAATGCTCAGTCTTTTCATGTAAAGTGGTGGTCTGTGGAGTCAGCAGCTCAACCCATTTCTGTTTGCTGCACCTCGGGTCGATAATACTTTCTGGAAGAGTGCTCTTATTTGTGAGATAAAGCCCCAGAGCTGTTGCTCTGTGCAGGAGTGTGACCATGGTGGACTTGTCAGTGGCCAAGTTTAAGAGTTTCAGTAACATTGTAATAATGATTTAGAATAAAGGTTTTTAATGGTGGCAGTTGAAACCTTGTGCAACAATACTACAGAAACAGTTGATTCTGAACTGCTGAGCAAGGAATACTTAAATCAGTTAGGTAAACTATTGGTTTTAATGGAGGCACATGTACTTCAAAGAACGGTTGCTAGAAACACAAGGCATGTAGAAGTTGGGAGTTTAAAGAAATTAAGTACTGAAAAGTTTGGAGCCATCAGAAGTGTGAAAATGCCACTATGCTTTTGTGCTTCTTTTATTAAGGTCTTATATGTGTTGCAATGTAGATAATTTTAGTGATCTTCTATTTTTTTACCTACAGAATATCAACAAAATACAAAAGCCTGTGTCCTATCCATAGCTTTCCTTTTGAATTACATATCCAGAGCAGGGAAATTTTACTTTCAGAATGCAGAAGTGTCCATTTTAAAGAATATGGACTTGATCCTTTGCAGTTAAAATGTTGTACATTTTACTTTGTGTTGTGTGTGAGATACACAATAAAGACATTATCTTTAGCTGTCATTCGTAATGTTCTTGCTTCTGCAGATAAAATATCTGGATTTCCTGTGTGATTTAGTCTAGGTGATTCTGCTCTGGCAGGGGGTTGGACTAGGTGATCTTTCTAGGTCCCTTCCAACTCAGAACATTCTGTGTTATAAACCAAAACAAAACAAACTTGTAAAAACTCTTCTTCAGAATTGTTAGAGATTCCTTGTAGATTAGTACTAGAGTTCTGAAAAATTAGTCATTTATGATGAGTTTAAAAGTTTCCAGTGTTACTAATCTGTGATGCAAGATGTACATATGTGTAGATTTCACGTTTGATATGCCTTGGGACACCAGTATCTGTACTCTGGAATCAGTATGTCAGTTCTCCAAGTCCTTCCTGATGTGTTTGCCCTCCAACATGCTAGCTTTACAGCATTCCACTGTCATCAGGGCTGCATACAGGAATACAGAACAAAGTAAGGACTGCAAGAATAAATTTTTATTTCAGATGGAAATATGTATTAACCTAGGCAATGCACAGGGTGGAGAGATCTTTTAAAAATAATCAATGTCCCTAATCCTGGCCTGACTCCTCCTACAGTGTGGCTTTCTGTGTCATGATCAGTCTCTTTTATAGGCCGGGTCCTTGATCAAGTCTGTTTTTTTGATGGTCTTCTCTCCAGTACTATTTAGTTATGCAAGAAAATACTGAGCATAAAATAGATCTTCAATTTGAATTGGAATAGTTATCACAGAAAGACTTTGTATGTGAAGATGCATCCGAGTACAGGTACTTCTTTTAGTTTAGCCTTACTGAATTAAGGTAGGCACTTCATGCCACACCCTCTTCCCTGTGTCTGCCACAGACACAGGAATGGTGATGCAATATTGAGTGGCAATTACAGTATGCAGTCAAGAATACAGTTTTTGCAAAATCAGACTGAGGAAAGAAACACAGCCCTCAAATTGTCACACTCGGTAGGAGGATTTGCTGTTAACTTTTACAGAGGGTTTTTTGTTGGTTTGCTGTTTATTTATCGAACTGATAGGGTGTAATTGCATACAGAGCCCATCTATGCTATCTTGTAGAACAGAACTAAGTGCTTCCTGCTTTAGATAATGCCGAATGGTAGTGTAAGTTGCAGCATGAAAAATAACTTGGATTTTTGTGGTGCTGTTAATAATTCCCTTTGAAGCTGATCCTCCTTGAATGCCTGCCTTTTTATTGCAACATGCTCTGTCTGGAACTTTTTAGGAGGAAACTGTCTACCTGTTTTCACAGAAATTACTGCACTGAATTATTGTCAGAAGGTGATCCTGAGGCAACTCAGTTCAGTGTTTTGTGTGCACAGTGAAGGGAAATTGGGTATTACTAAAAATAAAATGAAAACAGTTTTCCCTGTTATTTACTATTTGCATGGAGTTGTCTGTACTTTCATGTGAAGCTTTTTTACGTTGTTGGATTCTGTGGTTTCTGCCATCTTTATTTTGAAACCTGTACTTCTGTTTTGCCTCGAGTAGCTGTAGGGTGCTTAAACTGTGTCAGGCTGCGGAAAGGCATGTTCAGTTTGGTATCTGAGAAGGCTGGTGTGGGGATAGCTACTGTTTTGAGCTCATACCATAGTATATCATGCTATAGGTTCCATGTGTGGGCATACTAGAAGTTCAGGTGTCCTATATCATAGAAGGCTCTGGCCATTGATTGACTGCTCATGTTAGCATAGGAGGGTACCGTGGTAGTGAACAGAGAAAAGAGAAGGCTTTTGTCATAGAGCACAGCCTGAAGTGGGGTCCAAGAGTGTGCAGTACACAGCTCTGAGCAGTATCTCTGTATTGCCATCTTCTCACCTTTGTAGGAGGTGGAATTGACAGTGTCGGTGTGATAAGTTATTTTCTTGTCTTTAAAAAGAAAAAATACGGTAAATTTGGAATTTCCAGTTTGGGAGTGGTTCATGACCTTTTTAATGCAAGTGTTTAGTTTTCATTTGTGTCTAAGGAATTATTCTTTTTATCTGTATTTTTGTTTATATATAAAAAAGAAGTGTTTACCTAGTTTGCAGCTTAACTTTCTTATATTGCAGTATCAGTATATGCATATTGATAATACGTCTAATAGAAATTTTTGTCATTGTTGCTTATACCAGTTTGCTTAATGTATTGCTTTTTTTTTTCTAGTGGTAGCATTTGATAAATTATTTCAGTATAGTTTCCTTTGTAGTTTCCCTAGCTTCTACTTTGTCCTGCTTCTGAGCTCAAAAGATGGGGCGAGTTAAACATCCTAGTTTATTTTATAATACATGGAGGGTCTGGATTTACTAAGAAACCTGTTTTCTTATCTAGTGTAATTGCAAGACATACGAAAAATGGGATGTTCTCTGATTGTATAGTACAGAGCAAGTATTCCAAACTTAGGTTTTTGCTATTGATCAGACATTTCTAGTTTTTGTTCTGGAGTGACATTTGGGCGGTTGTCAGTCATTTTTTTTCTGTGAACTTTGCTCTTAGATTTGTCTTTCTTTGTAAGACTGGAGTCCATGCTAACTTCGATCTTGATTCTCTAGGATATGGAAAATTCTGATTGGCTAGAGTATGGGTTATTGACTGTTTAAGTTCTTTGTTGCATTTAAAAATGAACCTTATAGTCATGGTAGTAGTTGCTTGTGAATATGATGCTTGGGTGGTTGCATATTTTCTATACAACACTGCTTCTTCTGAATTTTAAATTATAAAGCTGCTGGAAAGAAAAACTATGATAGCTAGAAAAAAAACATTTTCTGAGTTGATGTTTAATATTCTGGCACAGACAGACAGGAGAAAATAGTCAACGACAGTGATATAGCAGAAGTCAAATAGTGCCAGCCCAGGCTCAAGGTTTTATGTGGCTTAGAAACAGGTCACTATCATTTGATGGTCTTAGTAATACCATTTGTGTTTACATAGTGCTGTTTATATCTGCGTCTGCCACGTAGTTTGTGTTGAATTTGGAGATCTGGATTGCCCACTAGCAATGACTCAATTGGTGATGATATATTGTGTACAGGAGAACACATGTGATAGCACCAGAAACATTGAGCATTAAGGTCTGGTGGCTCACTGCAGAGGTAGCCATGAAGAAGATGACCAAATCTATGATTACATGAATCCTTTGGGATTTCCTTTCCTGATGATTGGGAAGAGGGGTTGATAGGGAGTGTCTTGAGGTGCAGGAAAAGAAAATCTACCTGAAATTTCAGACAGGCTGGGTCACAACAAGGTAGTAAAAAATTGTTGTAATTTTGTATGAAAAGGAGATGGACAGACGGCATTTTGGGAAATCTAATAATTCTGAGACTTGCCTCAGTTTTGTAAAACTTTTTGTGTTGTTTTAAAATACTCTGTTACATTGGATTGGTCTGGCTTTTGGTCTGCAGGAAAAAAGCCCTGAGGTGTCTAAAGTAACAAATAGCATATAGTTAAGGGCACTAAAGAAAACAGTGTCTGGAAGCATTGAAAAAAGTTCATTAATCAAACTCAAAGTGTATAGAGACTAAATGGTGTTATGTAGTTGATTAATAACTTATGTCATGTACTGTACTTCTAGAAGTTTTGAAGTAGGCCAGAATGTATAGAGGCTGTGTGTTACAAGCAGGGTTGTGTCCAGATCTGGGGGCCCCAACACAAGAAAGATGTAGAACTGTTGGAGAGGGTTCAGAGGAGGCCACAAAGATGATCAGAGGGCTGGAGCTGGGCTTGTTCAACCTAGAGAAGAGAAGGCTGCGGCGGGACCTCATTGCAGCCTTTTAGTACCTGAAGGGAGCAGAGGAACAGGAGGGGAACCAACTTTTAGTCTAGGTGATCCTGCTCTGGCAGGGGGTTGGACTAGATGATCTTTCGAGGTCCCTTCCAACTCATAACATTCTGTGGTTTAAACTTTTTTAAAGGGTAGATAATGGCAGGACAAGGGGGAATGGATTGAAGCTAAAGGAGGGAAGGTTTAGATTAGATATTAGGGGGAAGTTTTTTACAGAGAGAGTGGTGAGGTGCTGGAACAGGCTGCCCAGAGAGGTGGTGGATGCCCCGTCCCTGGAGGCCAGATCGGATGAGCCCTGGGCAACCTTGTGTAGATCCAGGCCTGGAGGTTGGTGGCCCTGCCTGTGGCAGGGGGTTGGAAGTCTGTGATCCTTGGGGTCCCTTCCAACCCAGAACATTCTATGTACATTCCTGTGTCCGGTGTCAGATGTGCAGGAGCAAACATGCATTTGATACTAACTGTGCCAGGGCTTAGTGATCTAACATCTCCCAAGAGCTAAGAGAGAAATTGATAGACTTCAAAATGTTTTTCAAAATTTAGATGGAAATTAAGATATGCTAGCTTCTTAAACCATTCATGAGCTGTTGTCCAAGACGTTTGTGCATAATACGCTTCACATTAAAGATATCTGAGTGCTGTGGCATGGGGTTGGTGGTGGTGAGGGCTATATATATGATATTTTCACTAGACCCTGCTGAAACAGATTCAGAGAGTCACAAAATTGTAGGGTTGGAAGGGACCTCCAGAGATTGAGTCCAACCCCCCTGCCAAAGCAAGTTCCCTAGGGCAGGTCGCACAGGTAGTCATTCAGACAGGTCTTGAATGAAGGAGACTCCACAACCCGCCTGGGCAGCCTGTTCCAGTGCTGTGTCACCCTCACCATGAAGTTCTTCTGCATATTGGTGCAGAACTTCCTATGCTTTTTCTTTCCCCCTTCTGTTTTGCTGTCCATTGATGATTATGAGCGTAAGAGGGGACAGAGGAAAGGCAGTTTCCTTGGAAAATTATTTCCAGAAATGGCAAGCTCACGTTGTTGAAAAGCTGGCTTTTTCTCTAGTACTGTAGGTGCTGTCCTGCATAATAGACCAGCTGTGGTACAAAAATAGGGTCTCCTAAGAATTTTTAATATAAAATTAACCTAATGCTACTTCAAAAAGTTCCCTACTTAAAATACACTGGTGCCCCTTTTTAAATTGGAGCGAAGTGTGCTTGTTAATTACCTTCATTCTCAAGATACTATTCACTTGGGATTTCTGTATCAGTAACGCAGTTCCTTGGGCATGGGATGATGTACTCTGTGTGTACTTGTGTATGTGTGTGCACACACCCACCGCTCTTGTTTCTAAATATACACACGCTTCTGGCACATTGATGAAACCATCCTTCTGCCAATAAAGACAAATTGGTGACTCCTTAATCTTTTCAATTTATTGTTTATAATATTTTATCATATATTTTATGGCAGTTTATCAACATGGAATTATGAAAATATCTGGATAATCTTTATGTATCTTATTTACATCCATGAAATGAGTATTTTTAACAGTTCATTTAGTGTTTGGGTTTGGACATTCTTTGGCTTATATCACATATTTAAAAGTAACCTGTAAGTGTTTTTCACAACTTCAAACACTGCCATGAAATATTCTCGTTTCTAGTTCTCTGTAACAGAGTACTGTTTTTTCCAAAAATCCCATTTTTACATATGATTGTACAGTTGAAACAGTTGAAAGCTTTTATATTACTCTGTTGATTGCTGTAATGCATTAAGAATTCATACATTTTGAATGGAAGTGTCTGAACTCAGTTCTGAAACGTGACTGAAAAAAAAATTATTGCATCAGATAGACATTTGTGATAAGGCTTTTTTTTTCTGACCTTGAATCACTTTTCAGCATTGTATAATGAGGTTTGTTACTTCCCTTACAGCCATTAAGATGACCAACCAATAACCATACACAAATTTTTGGGGGGCTTTTCATGGGGTTCCCCCCAAAGAAAAACCCCTAATATACTAATACTTACCCTCTCAGAAGGAAATAAAATGTTAAACTGAAGTCTAATCTATTTTATATGAGTGAAGATTTTGGAGAAGTGGGTCGCGTTAACTTGAATTTATTGAAGGTGCCCTGTATTTTAGTGAAACGCAGGAGATGTGAAAGCTGAGAAGCTGGAGGGGGATCAGTCTGTTCCTCTATACTGTTCTTAATTCTGTGGCACATGAGGTATATAATTTTAGAACTTCTCTTGAAACTGCTTTCTTTGTCAGCACCTCAGCTGAGTGTTTAAAACAGTGGATTGATTATGTCTTCCCATTCTCAGTGTAATTTTTTTTAACTACCTGGAGTAATTGTACATTATATCACAGCGTAGCAAGGAGCGCTGGGCATTAGCTAACCTGGGTTTGTTTTGGGGATAGGTGCTTTGCTGCTGGAAGGAAAACATAGGGCTTGTTGCAGACACTTCAGAACATGCTCCTAAGTGTCTGGAAAGCCATTTCAGTGCTGTTTTTCTTAAGCTTTTCTGGTTTACTTGGAAGCTTTCAGGACTTACGCGGTAGGGATGCTTGTGTATTGCGCACATGGGAGGAACCTGAAGCGCACACCTTGTGTTGAGTTAGTTTTTGTTGCTAGTGATTGGGCATTATTTGCACGTGCTGTAGTGCTGATGCAAGCTTCCAGTCTTCCTTGAACAGGACTTTAATTTCAGATAGCAAGAAAGTATTTTTAAAGTTAATTTTCTTTACTCGGTTACACAGGCTTACTTTTTGTGTGACCGACACAATTTACCGCGGTGTGCTCTTCTGTTGCCTCCACCGACACTTGTACTTCCATGGTCTTACCATCGTTACATCAGCGTTCTGCAATGCCTGAGCTTTCCTGAGCCCAGCGTGCGCCTGTTTTGTTTCTTTCCTGCTCCTCTCTCCTTAGGCTGCTCTAGTTTTTAACAGTCCCTGTGGATAGTCAGATACGCTGCGTTGTTCCAGAGCTGTTGGTCTTCATGTGGATGAGAGAATTCGTGTTGTGTGGGTACTGTGTAGATCCACTGTGGAAGATGCTAATTTGGGCATTGAAATAGCAAGAACAGGAGTGAAATTCATGTGTTCGAGGACTTCTGAGCGGCAGCCGCAGCTTTTAAGACCAGTTGCTCAGGGAGATGCCTCGACAGCCGCCGCTCCGCGCGGCTCCGAGGTGCGCAAGCGGGAAATGGAGGCGGTGCGGTGTTCGGGGCCGGAACGCGCTGCTGGGGGCGGCTGTTCCGGGGGAGAGGGGCCGGCGGTGAAAGGGGCCGGTCCCTGCCTGTGCCCGCCCTCGGAGTGCCGATGGCCGCCCGCGCCACGCCCGAGTGGGGACGCCGCGCCCTCCCCTGCGCGCCCCCGGGGCAGCGGCGGGGCGGGGCGTGCGTCGGGCCGGGAGCGGGGCCCCAGCCCTGGGTAGCCAATGGCTCGGCCGCGTCGCGCCGGGCCGCGCCGCCTCAGCCGCTGGCCGGCCGCGAGGTAGCGCCGGCGGGGAGGAGCCGGCCCGGCGCGGCGGGGGAAGTTTGGGGAACCATTTTAGGGCGCCGGGCCGGAGCGCGGATGTGGCCGGCGGACGCGGAGAGTGTGCGGCCGTAAATGGGGGGGGTCGGGCCCGAAGCGGTAACTGCGACGCGCGGAACGGCGCGGGGTCCCGCTGGGGATCGCGGGAGCGTTCGCTGGGGGCACCGCCCGGCCCGCGGCCCCCGGCCACACCGCCGCCTCCGGGTTGCCCGGGCGGGGCCGCTGCCCGCAGCCCGTCTCTTCTGCGCGGAAACGCGATGAGCTCCTTCGCTCCCCATGACGGGGAGATCTGCCTCCAGCTTTCTGTATTCGTGCAGGGGAGCGTTGTGTGCGTGCTTGCCGGGAGGTAAAACCGGCAAGGGGAAAGGTAGTGGCTCTTGAATGGCGTTATGCGCAGTACTGTATGCTGACGAAATCGTGTCCATTGGGAGATCTTGATAGTCTGTATTTCACCCTTCCCCGGGCCGGTGTTGAGAGTAGTTTCATCACCAGGTCGGTGCCTTCTGATGTCATCAAGGACCCAGTCTTTCTTGGTCTGGAAACTAGGAAATCTTAAAATACTTTTCCCCTTCTCACTCTTATTGTTGCTCACACTCTTTCAGATTTGTACAACGTTTGAATAATTTGTGATGTAAGAACTAATGCTTTTGAAGGTGACAACTAATGTACCTTAGTTTGGCACTGTTGCTTAGACACTTATTCCCAGTGTCTGGGAACAAAGATAATAACAATATTGCATAGAGGAATATTTACCAGTAGTAAGTTTTGGCTTTTTAACTAAAAATATATTTAATTTTTTTTTCGTTCTGTAGTTGGTTATTACATTGTGTGTCTGGTTTTGGCAGTTCAGTGGGTTAAATTGTAATACATTATTAATGCTTCTGCTTGTGATTAACTTGTAGTTTTAAGACAGCTATGAGAAATTAACTTCTCTGGCTTTTCCATCATGATGTATTATTCATCTTTATGTTAACAAGAGCGATGAAAACATAGGCTTTGGGCAGGTTTAGGCTTGGTGAATTACAGTTTATAGCTTTATCCAGTTTATTCCTTGAATGCTCATCTCAGTGGTCTGGCTTGCAGATTCCTGCTCATTTTCATTCTCTGCTCATGTGGTTCCCCTTGTGTGTGGAAGGTGTGTGTGAAGGATGGTGGCATACAGAATTGATGACAAACCAGGGCTGTAAAGTCCTTTTCTCTAGTACTTCCGTAGCTTAGGAAGCCTACGTGGGAAGTACATCTGTGCATAAGGTCTCCTGCAGATTTTGTCGGTTGCTTAATTTAACTGTTGAATGGGCACCGAGAGGTGTAATTAAAGAAACCAGAGTTACCTAGCTCGTCAGACTGCCTAGGGAACTGGTCTAACGCAGTGGTTTTCACCAGTGTTATCTGTGGGTTACGGGGGATCCCTGGATCTCAGGACATAGAGGTTCAGGTAAGATGAAGCGCACACGAACTTTCCTGAAGGGTGTTTGCAGTATTTGAAGGGACACGCTTTAGAATTTTGCATAAGAACACGTGTGTGATTTCTGAACTCTTTTCAAGCAAACAACGCGATCAGAATTTATCCTCCCATGTACAATTATTCTCTGCATGGTTTGTTCTAGAGCACAGAACTGCAGTCTGCCATCATGATCCTCCCACCTACGGGTGTTGGGAAAAATAGCAGCAGTGCTCAGTTGTCGCAGAGGCTTTATCGTTTGAATCCACTCACAACAAGCTGGTGTGGCATCACTTCCCCAGAACCTGGATTTGATTGTCACAGATACCGTAAACTTTTCATCTGAGCTGGAATGTCTGATAGGGAAATAAGGCCAAAAGATAGAAACATTCCTGTCATATCTCTACGGTATTGGTTAAGGTTCAGCATTGAAAACCACTGTATGGTTTTGGTTCTCCCCACCCCTCACCCCAGAGATGAGAACTGGTTATTATATCGATAAAGCTCTTATTTGGCACATGAGACTTGTAAAATCAGTGGCTGAATACTAAGTATTAGACACCCATGTTTTCCTGGCTCAGGACTGAGGAGAGGTGCTTCAGTAGAAGAATTTGGAATTTTCTATGATTACTTTTTAAATGTCAAGGGAGAAGTTGCATTTTGGAATCTCTTTGTTCCTTGACTTTCTGCCCTGAACAGTGTCTGTGTTGCAAAAGCATGCACAGTATGCTGCTTTGAGGTATCCAGTCCAAGTATGAGTAAGTTTGTGGGTGAAATGATGCTAAATATGGGAAGCTTGCCTATTGCCTAATATTCCCATGTCAAATAAATAGCAAGAAGATTAAAGATGAGGTGTATTTTGAGAGCTTTAGGCATATGTGACTGATATAGAGCTGGTGTGCTTGCAGAGAAGCACTTAGGGTGGTTGAGAATTTTACTGTGTAACGGAAGCCAATTTTGGGTAGCGTTTTACTTTCCTTAACCTATGAAGGTAAGGTTTATTTTTTTTAAAAGAGAGTGTTTATTTTCTCTGGCAGGACTAGTAATTCCTGCACAGGGAGGAGGTGTGAGGGGTGCAGGACAAAGTGCAGCATCCGCAGCGTGTTAAGGAATGTGGTACTTGTACCACATCTGTTAATGCCGGAATGAGCTGTCCGGTCAGACAGCTGTTAACTTTTGTCTGGGCACATTTGAAAGAATAGAACTTCAGTGTAAACTCCACTGAGTGTAAAACTGATCAGCAGCGCCTTTTCAAGTTACTGGAAGTGTTTGAGTAGTCAGGTGTTAAAATTAATTTAATCTTTTGATTAAATAATTGCATTGATTGTCTTTTCATGTATCTTCACAACTGGTTGAGTTTGGGAAGCTGAAGCAGCGATGTGCTTTACAAGCTGTTACAGGGCTTGGCAACAGAGTGATGAAATTGAAGAATCACTATCCTGTGCTGGGAAAAAAGCAGTGTAGTGATCATCATAGCTGTCTTCCTTTGCTACTGCTTTTCCTTTTTTTAAAAAAATTACACAGTAAACATGATTATTGAAATGGACCTATCTGGCAGCTTGGGGTTTTATCATTAAAAATGGCTGGGTTGCTTATTTATTTCACTAAAAGACAGCAATTTAAAATTCAGCCTTAGAACTGTTCCATAGTGCTCCTAGTTGTTATGCACAAGTGAGCTGGGTGGAGCATTTCATAAATGCAATTCTGAAAAAACCAACACACTTATTTGAGGATTTCAGCTCCACTCCCAGCATTCTTTACTCCTCCTTTGCAGCTTCCAATCGGTAAATTCCACTTCAGAGTGATTAGCAGAACTTCACTTGTTAAATCTTCATGTCATACAAGTGTCTGTATTGTGTGCAGCACAACAGTTACTTCACATGTAACATAAGCACAGTTTGCATTACGTGGTTATTTCTGTTTCATCTGTATTTATTTTCTTTTGAAGCTTTGCAAACCAAGAAATAGTGTATAGAGGGAAAGGAAATGTGTTTACATGCTGATTCTTTTTTCTCTTCTGTTACAGAAATGAGCCGTCAGACTGCCACAGCACTACCTACAGGTACTTCAAAGTGCACGCCGTCACAGAGGGTGCCTGCACTGACTGGCACTACAGCTTCCAATAATGACTTGGCTAGCCTCTTTGAGTGTCCTGTGTGTTTTGACTATGTGCTGCCACCAATTCTTCAGTGTCAGAGTGGCCATCTTGTTTGTAGCAACTGTCGCCCCAAGCTTACGTGCTGTCCAACCTGCCGAGGCCCGCTGGGCTCCATTCGTAACCTGGCTATGGAGAAAGTTGCCAATTCTGTACTATTCCCATGCAAATATGCCTCTTCTGGATGCGAGATAACTTTGCCACACACAGAAAAAGCAGACCACGAGGAGCTGTGTGAGTTTAGGCCTTATTCCTGTCCATGTCCCGGTGCTTCATGTAAATGGCAAGGTTCTCTGGATGCTGTAATGCCACATCTGATGCATCAACATAAGTCAATTACAACACTTCAGGGAGAAGATATAGTATTCCTTGCTACAGACATTAATCTTCCTGGTGCTGTTGACTGGGTTATGATGCAGTCCTGTTTTGGCTTTCATTTCATGTTAGTGTTGGAGAAACAGGAAAAATATGATGGTCACCAGCAGTTCTTTGCAATCGTACAGCTGATAGGAACACGCAAGCAAGCGGAAAACTTTGCATATCGACTCGAGCTAAATGGGCATAGGCGGCGATTGACTTGGGAAGCGACTCCTCGGTCTATTCATGAGGGAATTGCAACAGCCATTATGAATAGTGACTGTCTAGTCTTTGACACCAGCATTGCACAGCTCTTTGCAGAAAATGGCAATTTAGGCATCAACGTAACTATATCCATGTGCTGAAATGGCAATCAAACCTCTTCAGGCCAGTGTTTAAAACCATTGCATTTAATTTAGCAGAAACTAGGGTAACCATCTTTGACTGTCAGACAAATTATTTGGTAGATGGAGGGTAGACATATATGAAGGTAAATAAAAGGAAAGGCTGTTAAATTACAGGAAGCAGTTGCATGTAGTAACACTAATATATTTAAAATAAGTCAACAGTAAACCACTGAAAATATATATACACCCAAAATGGGCATCTTTTGTATTAAGAATTGATTCTACAGGAAATGTTGTAAAATAATTCTAAAAACTTGTTTGTAGATTGATTGTACTGTTGAAAAGGATACTGTTTCGTGTTTTTGTTTGTGTTTTTTTCCTCTCCCCTTTGACTGACAAGCCATGTTGAGTGGTCTGGTCTCTGGCCGCTGCTTCCCCCCCTCTTCCTCCGCCCCCCCCCTTTGTAAGTCACTACATAGTATTGCTGCTGTTTGTGTATATTTTTTGTGTATTTGCTAATTTTTATTAACTTCTAGTTTTTCATTAAATAAATATGACTTTCTTTTCTGTAATTCAGGTTTTTCTCTTTTTTGTATCTTTTTAAAATTAATTACCGGTGTCATCTTTTGATATGCGTTATTGCTATGGTAAAACTTATATTTCTGTATGTTTGGTAAATTTTGTCTCTTTCCAGTAGTCAATTCATTGGTGATACTGTTCTTAATTGAGCTATTTTGTGAATGTACTGATCTCAAAAGGAGTAGTTATGTTCAAAGATGTATCAGGAAAGAAAGCTCCTTTAAAAACAGGTCTAGATGTTGTTGTACTTTGAGTTACCTTCTAACAAAAAATGAACAATTATTAAGAATTTTCCGAATTAAAAGAAGTAATTCACGTTTCAAGTTGAGATGCTTAGAAACTTGATTGCACCCTTGTATTTGTTGGTTTTGCAGTACAAAGAAGGTATTGTCTTACACAGTATTTGTAACTATAAAAACAGACCATTTGTTTAAAAAAAAAAAAAAAGGCAGTCAGAATGAGATGTTTTCAGTCTTTTTATATTTGTCATTAAAAGAATACCTGGCAAATTAAAATACCCAACTTTGCTCTTTGCTTTAGCTCAGTTTGACACCTTGATACTCCTCCTCAGCTTCTTGTCTTCACGCCTATTGGTTGTTCCGAAAGTAATTGTCTTGAACTGGTTTCTGTATGTCATTCCAGTGCCATGATACACGTGACAACGCACGTACTCTCTCACAGGTATGATTTGCCAGCCACAAAGGCTTTTTGAGGATATTGGGCTTTATGCAGAGTGCCTGTATGTGAAAAATTTACCCATGGATGTGTATGGTGTTTGTGCTACAGAACAGTAGACCTAGAGACAGAGAAAAGGAGTCAGGTGAAAAGCTGTTTGATCTCAAGCTACTTGCAAGAAATGTTTGTCAGACCTAGTAGTAGTGAGCATCTGTCTGGGGAGGTAGCCTGGCTATTAACTACTTTTGTAATGCATTAAAATACAGTTTATTTACTGTGCACTGTCTTACCTTTCTTATTGTAAGTTGGTTTGTTAAAAAAACTTTTGTTATTTGATGCATAATGAGGTAAGTAGTTCTCCAGGTAAGGAACATAAAATCCTGTCAGGTTGGATTAATGAAATGCTACAGAAAGAGTTGGCGGCACGTAATGAAAGTAGAAAGTTTCACTTAAAAAATCATATTTAGACTGTTTGAACTGTGCACAGATTTCATTTAGAAGATGTACTGGTACCTTGTGAGAGTAGATAAACACTTCAAAGAATCCTGCAATCAGTATTCTTTTCTTATGACTATACATCTAATTGCGGGCAGTCTCCTAAATTTATTCCTACCTTATCAGGCTTGTCTACATTTACCTCAGGTTTGTCTTTGGTTTTTGACAGAAACTTGGCTAAATACTTCAGATCTTTGAGGAATAACTGATTCTTCGTTGTAGTTGCTCACTGCTGACTGGCTGGCCTGGGCTGCTTTGCATGACAAGGTGATCCTTCAGCTAGCGGAGGATCTGTACGGACCTGCCGCAGTCTGATACTTGTGATTAGAGACTGGCAGGGCTGCATGAGCACAACTGCATGAGACTTCTCTGCTGCTGCTTGTGGGTGGAAGTGATCAACTTGTGTCCCCAAAAGAACCGTGAATCTTAAAGCCTTATGCTGGTCTGCAGTGATTTTACTCAGGTTAGAATGGGCTGGAGATCAGGACTGTGCGTTTGACATGGGCTTTAAAAACGGGGTTTGTGATGAGCTCTGCAGGCAAACCAGTGTGGTCAGGCAGTTTTTGTGTTTTACTGAGGAGGAGTGCTCTGACATAACTAATGTATGCTGACTTGCTGTAATGTAAACCAGTGTTACTCATGTGGTGTTTAAAAAAAAAACCCAGCTGTGTGGAACATTTGATGTCCCATCAAATGGAATTATTAAACAAATTATACTTGGGCCCAGATCCTCAAAACTATCAGAAGCCTAACTCAGTGGATCTCCTTGAAAGAGTTTGAACATTGGGTTAGCCAACTGCACTGTTAGACAAGAAAAAAGCAAGCATACTAGAAAGCTGTACAGTTTTACTGCCTTATCTAAAATAAACAGTGCATTAAAGCCTGGCATTGTCTGAACATTAGCTGTTTATTTTAGAAAGTACTATTTTACTTTGCTGTATTGGGAAAGCATATTCAAATTTGTCTTTAATAGATGAAATACAGATCTAGTATCTGTCTGTTAGCGCTGCTGCTGTTGGTTTTCATTGCCCTTTAAAAAAAAAAAAAGCCTTAAAAGGAAAATGTTTGACAAATGTGGATGTTAATGCTTGGACTCTGTTTTGACATTACTTGCTTGCTCTTGTTTGCAGTGGTGGGGCTTTAAAATGAAAGCAGGTGAGTTGGTTTGCGTTGCTGTCTATACTGTTGTATGATCCAGGATCTTTTCAAACTGTAAACTGCACTGGTGGGGTAGGTAGGTACCTTTAGTGAGTTACAGTGGGGGCAGAGGAATGGAGCTGCCACTGCTTGCTTGTTACCTTTGGTAAACCTAGTTATCTTCTGGTGTATTTCGAGGGACACATTTAATATCAGGTCCATTTAATTGTCAGTTGCAAAGCAGAGTAGTCCCATGGGCACTGAAATTACCTTACAGGCTCTTTACTGTTCCGGTTTGCCGCTGTTCTCGTGTTTTCTGACTGATTTTCTGACTGTTCTTGAGAGTGTTCAGTGAGAGCAAATGAAAAGGCACTAAGTGTGGCTGTAGTGTCTGACACAGTGGGTAATGCTGAAGTTTTATTTAAAAAATCTCAACAAGGTAAGAACCCAGTCAGCTCTGCTGGCAGGAATGGAAGGCTCTAAGTCAATGCCTATTAAATGTCTTTGGGGTGGCATTCAAACCCTGACTCTTAGATAAAGTCCATGTGGACAAGACTTAATTGGAATGGTGTGGCAGACAAAGTAATTGCTTACCTTTCCTTGGGAGCGAGCCCCTGTTGTGCAGTGAAATGGCTGTGGCAGCTTGCTTTCCACAGGACTGACTGGCTGTCCAGAGGATGCGGGTTGGGGTTTCTCCTGCACACACGAACAGGCTGCTGAATTCCCTGCTCTAGTGCAGGGTGCTGCCGGGTTATTTCATCTGCTTTAAGTTTGGTAAAAATTTTTTCCCCCACTGGCTTTGATTAAAGGCAAAGCAGCAGAATAGTTGTTGTACCTTTGTGATGTTTTACTGATTGTATAGTTTCTTCACACTTTTTGTGTTCAGTATGGCAGAAGGTATGCTGAGACACTGCTTGTTTGCCTCTTACCCCTGGAACATTGCTAGTGAATGACTAAGGGTAGAATCTTACAATAGTGAAACAGGAGGGGGGTTTATTTCAATCATTTTATTAGATTAAGGCTGTGAAAGTTGTAAAATCTTTTCTAAGGTGCAGAAATATCCACTGAATTAATTATTATCACTGCTAATATGTCCCAGGTAAATCAGCTTTCTATCTATGGAAATAGACTGACTTGATTCATAGGCTGCTTCTGCAATAGACTTTTGGCACAGATACAATTTGTGTTTCCTAAGCACACTTGAGTTGATTTCAGAATTAATGAGCAAGAACAGAATGTAACACTGGGTCTTCTCTTGTGGCTGACCCTAGTATAAAACAGGAACTCAAGCATCTTAGACAGCAATTTGAATTTATGTAATCTTCACTAACATTCAAGGGAAGAGACAGAGCTGCTGCGTGAGATGGAATACTGACAGCCTTAAATTATTCACAGTATGCAGTACCTAATGCAGTCTAATGAGCTATATTTTCTTGGCATCATTTAAATTGATTCAGTAGTTCTAGGCTACGCTCGGAACGTAGCCATCCCAGGGCCAAGTGGATTTGTACCAGGTAAGAATGAAGGACGGGTACTGTCTCCCTACAGAATGTTACCTGACTTGAAGTATGCTCCACCTCCCCCTGCTGCTCTGTGCAGTATCTCCCAACACAGGAATCGCTGTGTCAAGTCTTCAGCTGTTTCCTGTATGAAAAATGACGTCTGCATTGACCTTGCTTCAGATGTCCTTCAGCGAGGGCTGAAAGGAGGCAGTAGCTCCATTTAGACCATACTGCTGCTGTGCAACTGCCTTAAAGGTTTTTTTTTTTAGATTTCAACCCCCTTTTTTTTTGCTGTGATGCTGCTGCTCCTTGGCATGCCCAGTGTTGCTTCTAAACAAGTAAACTCTTGCGCTGAATCAGTTTGCTCTCCAGTAACACCCCAGCGATGAGGCTCTTGTTGTGCTGCGTGTGCTGCCATTTGTGTTCTGTGAAGCTGTCTCAGAGGTGCCTGTCATTTCTTGGCTGTGGGCATGTCCTTTTCAAAGATGTAGCCAGCTGCCAACACTGACAGACATAGGTAGCAGATAAGCTGAGGAACTGTTTCTCAACAGCTCCAGCTTTCTCATGGTTGAATCTATCAGGAAATGAGGTTTGGTTTTTGGCTTTTTCTTTTTTTCAAGATTCTTTACCAATTGGAGTAGAAAGCAGCAGATGCCCTTAAAACGTGGTTTCAGCATATTAACTGCTGAGGGTAGTATTTTTATTTTGACTTAATTTACACCCACATTTAAACAATCGAGTTTAATTCTTAGTTATACTTGATACATGTGTAGCTGATTGAGAGCTAGTGATGTCTATTAAATTTGATATACAGAAGTAATCTCAGCCTGTCTGCTTAAAGTTTACTATTCAGACGCTCAACTCTGGGCTTAACTGCAAATCCTCCATCAAACGCTGCGTTAAGCACCTCATCCAGACAGCTTGCCAGAACAAAAGTCAGGTCTTGCCGTATGTTCACTGCGATTTCTTCAAGATCTTTTTCATTCCGTCGAGGGATGATAATTCTCTTCAGCCCAGCTCGGTGTGCTGCCAAGACTTTGTCTTTAATTCCCCCAACCTAATAAGGAGAAGAAATGTATGCATAAAAATCCATGACACTAATCTAATATGTAATTATTGTAACAAATCACATTGGGAGTTAAATTTTAATGAAAGGTTCTCCCTCCCCCAGTCATTTAGGAAAGCAATTAAAAATGTCACAGTAGTTTTAGCTCATATGCTTAATGAGGGAAATATGTTAATATGCTACAGTACCCTTTCTGTAGCAGTTAATAAAAAAGGGGGGGGGGGAAGGAATGCATGGACAGGAGTATCAATAGCATCAAGTACTTCTCAAGAATATTTTCCTTAAGCCAGCTCAGGTTTTTCATACGACATGCTTCAGCCAACGTGGACAGAACAGTGTCAAGATAAAGGCTTAGGGAGGAAATCATCTTCAGGATGCTACATCACACAATCAGTAACTTGAGCTATACAACAGAAAATGCACAGAACAGCAAGCCCGTGCTCCGCAACTGCAACGATGGCTTTGTTCAGAAAAACAGGCATCACTTTGCTATGCCACCTGTTTGAGTTTGTAACAATATGTAAAGAGGGGTTTTAAATTCTTCTTTTAGGTACCTTTTTCCCCTTGGACCTCTTTCCTATTTCAAGACCATTACAGAAGAAACTTGCAATTTTAGGATGCTTTAGAGGAACAAAAGCCTCCTATAGCAGCAGAAAGGGCAAAATTTAGGCTGCTGTAAAACCAAGTAGTAGTGATCCCGGTGATCTGCCAAGCTGGGACAATGCTGCATAGGGACTGCAGTGCTTTCAGGCAGCAGCTGCAGGTAGGGGCGTGCCCATATGAAGTGCAAGACTCCAGATGATGCTCAGGTGGAAGGTGAGCCTGCTTTCATACCTACCGATCTTCTGCACCCACCCAGACAGGCAAAGTTCAGTCACTGATGCAATAAAGGCAGTTTATTTGGAATGCCAAACCTGCTCCAGATGAGAGTTAATGCAGTAGAGCCTTCAACACCAGCCAATCATGTCAGTCTGACTGCCACCAGAATATGATTTCAGTGGTCCTTCTAGTTTGCCACCTTACAGTCTCATCCCTGCTTTACTCTGCTGCTGCTGTTTTCCAGCTTCATCGTCCCTCTGTCCGTCATTTGGTAGGAGATGATCTCTCCCACTTCTACATCATCACGCCAGGCTCCATTTGATACTTAAAACCAAAACAGTGTTTGTTTGAAAGCTTTCCTTTGCCCTCGTGCTCTGAAAAAGCTTTATGGGAACACTCTTCACCTGAACTCTGTATACAAGGAGCAAAACTGGAGAAGGATCTATAAATACGTGTATGGAGATGGTTTGGGGAGTAACCTATACACAATAGGTAAGAGCTTTGGCAGTAACTTTTCACAGAGCTTTTCAAGTGATTACTGTAATTTGAGGAAGCGTGTTCAGCAATAGCAATACATACTCTGGAGCCATCTTGAATTCTTCAGATTTCTAGGATTCCTTTCCACGGAGTATTTTGGTGAGCTGTGCCTGAGAGCAGCACCAAGGCCAGCTTTAGGGCAGAGCGCAAGGCCCGCAGAGCCGCGGTACAGTACTACAGCACGCTGGCTTCCATCAGCTTCCTACAACTGCACCAGAAGACACTGGATTGCTGCTAAGGAACGATCCAGCAGGGCTGTGCTTTTGTAAATGGCTATAAGCAGATTTTATACCCAGAACAGGGAGAATTAATACAGCTTGGCTGTTTTCTCAAATTATACTTACTGGAAGAACAAGGCCTCTTAGTGTAATTTCTCCTGTCATGGCTACATCTGAACACACCAGCCGCCCACTGAAGAGTGAAGCAAGACAGGTTACTATGGTAACACCAGCAGATGGTCCATCTTTTGTGACAGCTCCAGCTGGGAAGTGCAGATGGATGTCAGTGTTGTCAAGGAGATCAAAACTTCCAGAAGCTTAAGGAAAAAAAAAAAAAGGGGTTGAATGTGAAAAATCTAAACCCATTTTGTTCCCAGTCTTTATTCTAAAAGCCCAGCAGAGAACTAGAAGTCTTGGCACTGTTTTTTAACCGTAAGCTGAAAAAGCAACACTATGTTGCAGAAGCTCTAGAAAACCAAAAGGAAAACTCAACCACCTTTCCTACATCCACATTCCTAGATAAAACCAAAAAGCTCAGCATTTGTTGGGAAATTGAGAGTTAAGAATTCCTTGGTTGCTGAATTAAGTATAAATTTTAGGTTTTTTTAGTGTCCCAAACCATTAATGTCAATTTTCAGAGACTATACACCAAATCAGTGGTCCAGGGAACCCAGTATTAGCCAATATTATAAAGTAAATCTCTCATTTACAGCTTTTCACCTGACTTAACCTGTAGGACGTAATAGTTAAACACATTCACAGTTAATGCCGGCAGTATTTCACATACATTGATTTAATACAGTTTTTCAACTATCTGAACTTCTGTAAATAATGACAGACACTGGACAATTATTTGACTATTCAGCAGATGATCAAACCAGAAAGCACATTTCTAGAATTACAGGAGGTTCAAACATAAACCAAAGTCTCTTGGCTGAAGCCCTATTGTACTGCAGTTTAACAGCTGCCACACAATCCCCCAGCTTAATCTCCAAATATTAAAACCTACTTTTAACATAAACTGTTTTAATTTTAGAGGAAAACTAAGAGGCAGGAACAAAATCTGAATGTAAAAATGAGTAAGAGGCAGGATCACCCACAACTAAGGAGAAGCATCTTGGCGCAGAGGCTGTGCACAGCTTTCAAGATGGTTGCAGAGGACTGGCCAGGGTGGGAGAATCTGCAGTGACAGCAACTGTTGTGCCTCCCCAGACCCATTTGCCAGGCAGAGATCAGGAAAAAAGCTACAACAAACAACTCCAGAGCTGATCTCATCTTCAGCATTGCACAGATCACTGGGAAACCCCTTTTCTGTTAGGGCAACACTTTCCACAGTGAGTACAAGTAACTTCCACTCTTACTCAGCAACCTTACAAGCTGCTGAAGTACTGAAAAATACCAAGTTTTAGGGCCTTTCATTTCCGTTCAGTATTAACACTTCCTTCATGTGCATCCCTGCAGTAAGGGCCCAAGGGCTGCACAGAATCCCTGTGATGCAACACTGACATGCACTGGCTGTCGCTGCTCCCCACCCTACCGTTGGTCAGCTGGTATCTCTTTGCATTGCTGCGCAGCCAGCTAATTGCCAGGTGTGCTGACTCCTTCATCACGTCCCCGAGCTGCCCAGTCAAAGTGAGCTGGCCTTCTCCCTCCATCCGACTGGCTTCTACAAACATGATCTCTCCCCCTAAGGGAGTCCAAGCCAAGCCTATGGCCACTCCTGGCTGGCTTAAGCGTTGAGACACCTGAAGGAAAGACAATAACATAAGAAACAGTTTAGGAAACAATCATAACGGAACTATTGCAAAAAAACGTTTGCTAGTTGTCTTCAACACAACTGTACTGATTAAGACACAAAAGTGAAGCCCAAACATCTGATGTGTGTGTGTATGTGTGTGTATATATATATATATATATACACACACATACACACACACATTTAATGCAGCAGTAATTCTGCCTTGTATGTAAACATTAATTATAGAATAGGAGTTGTATGTGGCTGTTTAGCTTAAGGCAGTGGCAGACATCTGGGTACATCATTCCTGAAACATTCCCCACCCCTAAAGGTTCAGTGAGAATCCCTCTCTTTGCTGCAAAAGCCTTCAAGTATTTAGTCAGTCCTGACTGAATGCTTATTATATGCCTTAATCCACCCACTGGATGTATATTGTTACATGCAATATACATCTGATTCTTGTTAACTGATAGAAAAAGCCATTTTTGCTCCCAAATGTTACCTAAACTTTTTTAAAAGGTGGTTTCATTACCCAAACTACTGTCAGACAAGACACTGATTTTGTTCACTGCAGAGCTTTGTAAATTATTTGGAATAATGAACACATGAGCCTGCGAGCAGGCTAGATATGAGAGAGGATGGGAAATCTGACTGACTCAGTTAGGAACTGTAAGAGGTTAAGCAAGCTCTGCACCACACAACGCCAAGTCTGCCTATGCCTAGTTACCAGTGAGAGCAATGGAGGTCTCTGGATTCCAGTCTCCCCTGTTAAGAGAGGGAAGGAGAGGCAGGGTGTTTTCCATGAAAGTTCCAGGTTTTTATCTTTATTCTGTTGTCAGATTCTTTTAGAATCTACAGAAAGTCCTTGTGTTTGTCTGAGCTTTAAGGAAATGAAGAAACCCTGATGAAAGATGTTACTGCTATTCACCGTGTCCTGAACTACTAAGTTATATATTTATTACAAGGCAGAAGAGAAACTGGATGAATTTTTACAGTGTCAGGCAGTGACAAGAGCAGAAGACAAATGCTCCTTTGTGAAATAAAGCAATGGGCCCCTTTAAAAATAATTTTGCCTCTTACTGAAACGCAGAATTGAAAGTTCTTTTGATTAACTCCTGAAATGGATTAATTCTTCATTTAGCTGTTTAGAGAATTTAAAGAAATATTTAATATTTTGGCTAGAAACCAAGTCAAAGGAGGCTCACAACCATAGTAACAGGATTCCAATTCTGAAATCTGCATTTCTAGTTACAATAAAATTTCTCAAGCTATTTTTGTCCCTTTTAGCACCCCATTTAATACTACTTGTAAATCCAGAGCACTAGACCATTTTTGTTCCTATATAATCAACTGATTCTGATCTGCACACGTTGCCATAATATCAATGCTTTCATTTTGCTTCCTTCCAAGAGTCAGCAGAGAAGTAAACTAATGAGACTTTGTACAGACAGTGAAAAGGCAAAGCTCTGTATACACCAAGCTGGCCTGCTTTTACCCAGCAGCCCCGCTGCAAGAGCAGAGCAGTCTGTATGCAGTCTGTACACAGGCACGTACCTTCGATCGGGCGGCAGGCACTCGTGCAGCCCTGCTGTGAGCTGGCTGCACGAGAAATACCTGGGTTTGTGAGCTCCAAAGGCAGTCAGTTATTAAGCATTCTAGTCCCTTACTAAAATGCCTCTCTGTAAGCCCACCAGAAATGCTGCTGCAAGTCCCCAGGTAGTACACGGGCCTGAAGTTTTATAAGTCCAACAGCAGTGGTGGGTTACCTGAGCAGGATGACATGAGAGAATCAGAACAAAAACTCCTTTCTAAATAGGAGCCAACTGTTAAGGCTTCAGGATTAGGCTGAAATCCATCCTCATCATATAAATAGCATCAAAACCAAGACCATAAAATTCTTAATGCTCAGTTTTCTCTTTCCTGTTTCACAAATAGAAAAGGACCTGCTTTATGCAGTAAGAGTGAACAAACTACTCCCTCTGCAGCTGGCACCTCTCACTGCTCATCAGAGATGCACATTTGAAAAAACAAGCTCATTTACACACACACACACACACATTGTGGTGCTTGTAGCTGTAGGCAACTCAGATATGAGACAGGAACAATTTGCTCATGCAAGAGAACTGGTGAAGCAAAAAAAAAAGAACAAAAAAGGCATTTGCAGTCCTATGAAATGAAATGAACCATACATGGTTCTTGTTGTGATTTCTGATTTTGTATCACATGCTTAGCCAGGTGCTACAGTGAGCGATCAAGACCTGCCTGTTAAGCTTGATGCCTAAGAGTTGAGATGTGGCCCTCACTCAGGATCAGTGTTTCTTAGTTTGAGAGGAATTAGCACAACTCTTGACTCTAGCAGAGGTGTGCTGATACAGGAGCTCCTGGCACAAACAAGATTCCAGCTGTCAGGAGAGAAGCAGCAGAGGCCGGTGGGACTACTGGTGTTACACTCCTGGATCTAGCTGACAACTGTGCTCGTATCACAGTAAAGCAAAGGAAGCCATACAGCCTCCCACCTTGGTTCCACTGTGGCTCTCCGTTACCTACATACTTTAAATATCAGGCCATTTGCTTTTATTAGCATAATTTAGCTAAAAGGGCTGAGTTTTTATCCTGGCATTTAAGAAAATTGCACATAATAGTGTTGCACTTTCATATTATCAAAATACCTCATTGTATACAGCATTTTCTTTTGTTAACATAAGTTTCTATATTCCCTGCATTTCCTGACAGTGACATAGTCTGACTGGCTTAGTAATCGCTTAGTAACTCAGGCTGACAAAATCACTTCACCCTGGTTAGCCTGAAATGCACCACCACTGAAGCATTCTGCTTTACACTTCAGACAAACCTGTCACGGTCTCAAACATTTCAGGTATAATGAGCAGTAACTGTCTGTATCCTCTCCCATCCCAAAGCAGCCATCAACGAGCCATTTGGCATTAAACATAGCTACAAGTGTTACAGTCAACTCTACAAGACTCAATCACTCCTGGCACCTCAGAATACTTTCTTCTCACAAAGAGAGGAATTAAATTAGAAAAAAAAAATATCCTTACTTAATAGTTTTAAAGCAACTTCAATTAAAATGACCATTAGAATCAGCTGATGACTGGTCACGTCTGTTGGATGATAGAAGAAGTCATCACTGACTTACATGAACAGTCTGGTTTTTTGAAAATTTTTGTAGACAAGATCAACCCAGCCACAACCCAGCTGTCACCTGAAGAACTTAATGTCAGATGCATTTTAGCTGCCTGGACACTGAAAAATAAACTACTAAATTTAGCATAGTCATTGATTTAAAAATATTTAAGAAATTCCAAGATAAAGGAGGAAAGACATCCACAAGTCTGCAGTTTGAGTTACTCTGTACATCAGCATAATTGACAAAAAGTATTTAAGGGACTGATTCATAATGGGAAGATGAGAACCAGTCCTAAATTACTGGCTGGCCTTCAGCATCTTTGTTACTCTTCCAAGGGTTCTCCCCATGTGACTACAAGCCTTTTTTCTAGTCTACTCTTCTGATTCATTCCCAGGCAAACCACTGCAGGCAAAACATGTAACAACGGCTTCCCTTGAAGGGAGGAGGATTTCCCAGAAATATCACAAGACTGATACTTCTTAGATAAAAACACCCAGCTAAACCTGTGTTCTGTACAGATTTTGCTGCTAAAAGATAACCTAATTTGTTCCTTAGTTAGATTTGTGAATGCCCCATGAAATAGAGCTATTCTTGTATGGCAACCTGGGCTTTAATTTCCTAGAACAGGCAATTTCACTGACTGAGAGCTTCCATCATTCAACATCACTGACATCATGTGGATGAAAGAAAAAAGCAAAAATCCAAGTCAAAGGAGAAATACTTAATTATAAACACTCTGGCTATGTTATAAACCCTGTCCCCCAAATGCATGCTGTGCTGAAACATTTCATTACCTCTTTTACACTTGAAACCACTGTCAAGATTATTCTTACAAGGCCTTACTATGTGATTTATTCCAACATTTGTTCTGTGGGGTGACACACAGGATTATTTATTTGTGATAAATGAATTCATCCTACAAGTCTGAGGTGAGAATTCTGTCATGCCTTTCTGCTGGGAGAGCTCTGCAGAAAACATACAAGCAACGCACTGAAAGATGAATCAATCATTTTAAGATATTCCCTGAAGGACAGCAGATCAATTAAGTCACACCATGTCTTCTGTTCTATTTGCTCAGCCTATCCATGTACTGACACAGTGGCTGCCTCCACTGTATCTTTATTTCAACTAATTATAAATGGCAAAATGCAGGTCAAAGGCAAAGCTTTAAATGCTAGATATAGAAAGGAGACATGCTGCAGACTACAAAACCAGGGAAAAAAACCCAGCAGCCAAACTGAACTGCCTGCCATTGAGACAGGAGATACACTCTTCATTTGAAAGAATCTTGGGGGCACTTGAGAAGATTCAAAGGAATAATAAATAGGTTAGTTGGGAAAACTCATTAAAACAGGAGTTATGTGTCTGTCTGAGCAATTTAAATTGAAAAAAAAAATCATAAAAGTGTGGACTGAAAAATATGTACTCATTAATAAGTACATCAAATAGTACATGAAAATAAACCCTGAGCTGCTCAGGGAATTGATGCTGTGTGGATTCAGCTCTAGCTCCATTTATGCACTATTTAATTTGCCTACTAAATATGGAAACATTTATAAAACCTTTGATACACAGGTCAAAAGCTTCAGACAGCCTTATTTCAGCTTTTACAAGCCAGCAGATCCACGAGATGCTTATATGCACGTTCATGGCAACTGATCATGCAAAAAACCCAACCACCCAACCCAGCACTCACGTATTTGTAGATCTGGAATTAAGAACCACACCTTAAAAATTTTACTGGCCCTATTCTTCTTCTATATATAAAGGACAAAACAGCACAAAGCATTTGCTAACACAGCCACGCTACCAAAAATGAATAATCAATCAACTCCAGAAAAAGTTCAAAATAATATAACAGAGTTGGAAGGGACCCATAAGGATCATAAAGTCCAAAAACTGAGGCAGAATATCTAAGGGAAGTTACATATTAACATATTGCTTGGCCTACAATCTAAATTTTAAAAACTGTGCTAAATTCACATTTATTTGCATTAATTCTACTCATGACTGGGAACTGGGACTACAGTTCCAAGTGACCAGAACTTCTTGAAAACTAGAAAATTCAACTTATTTTTTATGAAACTAATAAAAACCATTTGTAAATCACAGTATTGGTTTGAATATTAAGTTCAATTTACTACAGTGGTTTTATGTGCATCTGTAAGTCAAGCACTAAAAAGCCAAATGAACCTGCAGCACTTCAGCTCTGAAGAACAGATGTCTGAAGCATATTAACATACTTCAGAAAGAAAATTCAGGTAGAATGTTATTTGTCTGAAAAAACCCCACATGCTATTTTTCAGTAATTGTTCTTGTAAGTCAGGGAGAAACAAAGACAGAGTAGTAAAAAGTCCCACAGAAGCACTAAAAATGGTCTGATGGCTACAGTCATTGCAAATCAAGCTAAAGTTTATCTATGCTACCTTCTTAGTTAAAGAGGCCCTACAGTGCTTGGAGTGATGTCATTACTGGGCATAGCGCGTTCTGAGGGACGGTAGGAAAGAACATGAGTTGGTTACAATGAAATAATTTGCATACAGAGCAATCTCTTCTCTAAGTTCTGAAAGTAAAAAGAAATAAATTGGAACACAAATAACCAATGTGAAAAAAACCTCAGCCAGAAGAGTCATGAGGTACTGGCCTCTTGATCAGCTGATCTTCCTCGCTTCCTGTTCCCCTCAACATCCACTCCTACCATCAGCATCCTCTAACACAGTGCTGTCTTCTTTCAACTTTCCTAATTTCTGTCTCTTCATTAAGAATCTCTACCATGATAAAAACCTTCATATCAAAAACCTCAGTTCAGGCTCATTCCTTAACAATAATTCATTTTCTCCTGCTTCCCCTACACATCTTGTCCCTTTTTTTTTGTTCTCCAAATCCCACTGGAGACTGGTTCTCTCATCTAGGAGAGAAGAATTATCACAGCAAAGTTCTTAACATTTTTTATTTTGTCTCTCCTTAAAGTCTTCCCTTCATTTCTATTTTCTCCATAACTTACTGGTTACTGATCTTTTCTCCATGATAAAGACAGAAAAAATTAGTGTTCCATCAGCAACAGGTTTCCTGTCAGTGTTATATGTCCTACCAACACTCAGTTCACCTGCACCTGAAGTAAAGCAGAGGATAACTGCAATGTAAATGGTGAAAGGAGAATCCCAAACTAACAAACTATTTTAACTCATGACACTTTCAGAGAATGTAGTAAAATACAGATGGGGGAAAGAAAAAATTCTGGAATATGCCTACTGAGGAACAGAGCTGGTACTAGGAAGCTAGAGGTGACTGACTGATCATAAAACATTTTTAATAGCCAAGAGTTACATTAATCTGAAGAATGTCTGAGAACTACTGCTGCAAACTGAAGTGGTTTTAATACCCAAAAATGCTTACTGGCTTTAAGGAGGTATGTGGGACAGTCCTTAACACAGCTGCCTCTGAGCCAGGATTCCTGGGCTCTACTTTTGGCTTCCTTCCCGAGACAACCAAACATCCCCCAAACAAAAGCAAAGTTGTTATAAACTGAAAAAAACATCACTGCATTCTTAAGCACTGCTGCAGACATCCTTGCTACCAGAATGTCATGCCATTGTGTTATTTATGTACCCTGAATTACAACAAAGCAAACAAAAAACTTCTTTACATGAAAAACCCTTGGTGGAACACAAAGAAACAGAGTCCTGTCACTAACACGCTTTTTTTTAAAGAGTTAATATTGTATAATCTCAGTCAGGAGCAATAACAGACAACTAGTCAAACCAGACAGAAACAGCAGTCAAGGAGAAACAAATGAGGATGTTACCTCCATTTCATACATGGGTGGCCCCAGGATATCTTTTAAAGCATGGAAATCAATTAAAATCGGCATTTCAGGTGGCAAAGCCAGGTCAGCTGTGTCACTGATGGATTCTGTTTTTGTGTCTTCTGTGACATGGTCTTTGCAATCTACAGGAAGAAAATCTCATTTAGGGTTTGTAGCAGCCTTTCTTGACACAAGAATTAAAAAAATAATGACAGAGAAAAACAAAATATTGAAGGAAATGCTCAGAAAGTTCACAAAGTGTGCTTAAACCATCCTTCCCAAAAGTCTTGTCGAATTAAAGATAATAAGGCATCAAATGTCATTATTAAGCTTAAACATGTTCTAACTGTTCAGCAAAGATAATAGTAAATCTGGAGCACTGACAGAGACGCAACTCACTTGCTTAAGTGCATTTCAAACTAGGTCAAATAGCAAAACACATTAAGTTCATTTAGGACTTTGCACTTTTCATCAGATTTGTGCACAAAACCAGTATTTATAGAATATGGAGCTGAATGTAGAAATCCTTAAGGTTCAGCAGCTGCTCTTCTTTCTACGTACGTTTACAGATACGCTCTCTGGTCTCTTTCTGCAAGGCACTAATTATTAAGTTCTGGCACTGAAAAGTAAGTTCTGTCAAATGAAATAGAAGCATTTTGGCCAGATTTACATACATTGCTTTGCCACATGGCTGTATTACTTATAGCTAACCTGCATTACTTTCAATAACTTCTCAGTTCACAGTATCCAAGGACAGCGTACCTTGCTCCTCTGTAACTCTGCCTTCCTCTCTCCAAATCCCAGTCCTGACACATGTACCCATACCAGCTGACCAGGGACAGGAGAAGCTGCTATACGTAGAGCACATGGAAACCAGCTCCAATGGAAGCCTAAATCATCCAGCCCTGGTGTGCCACCTCCTTCCAGGCTGTCGGATGGAACCACTACCCCAAGACACCCCAGCCCACCTTTACTGCAGCCAATGCAGCACATGTATTCTGACATGACACTTTCTGCTTTGATTTTTGTCTCTTGTGACTCTTATGGCTTTACTCAATCACGGAATGGTTTGGGTTGGAAGAGACCTTTAACCATCATCTGACATGGGCAGGGACACCTTTCACTAGACCAGGTGCTTAATTCACAAAACTGACGTCCCTCCAGCTCAGCACACAGCACATACAGTCTTTGCTCAGTGGAAACACCTCAATTCCAGTATAACAGCTTCATCCACGACTTGACTCAAAGCAGGGCTTTGCTTTTTATCTGTGCTAGATGTAGTATTTCTAAGGTGTCTTGACCAGTAACTACTAGCAGCAAAAAATTTCTTGCAGACCAAGTTAGGAGGCATTTTCAGAAATCCCTACCCATGAAACACTCTTCAGCAAGGGCTATAAAACCCAATTAGCCTGACATTTTTGAGTGCAATACCTGCAAGCATCACCAAGAAGGGACCACATGATTTGCACAATAGTTATGGATTCAAGAGTGCCCTTTCCTTCCTCCATTTATAGTATAATTGCATTTCTTACCTATACAATTGTTTCCTTGACAGAATTTCCTTAAGATTTCTGTTTCCTATAGAAATGTGGTTTTAATGCAAAAGTGAGCTATAATGGGGACCATATAAATATCAAAGCCTCAAAACTGCTTTAAACTAGACTACATAGTCAGTTGTTTGAATGAATTTTGTACTAGGCCTACACTGCATTCACTTAAGCAACTGTATACAGGAGGAGAACGCAAGAGGGGAGTCATTTCCCTGCAGAATTCGATCCAGATGCAGAAGGCTCATTACCATTTTCTCAAGAGCCCTAAGCAATATTTTAGTTAAACATCTATCAGAGAAATGAAAAATACTTGAACAATCCAGATGTTTCTAAGGTTCTGTGGCAGTTTTACGGCAGTGCCTCCTTGCCCTTAGGCTGCCATTAAGAAAAGTATTGTGCACATACATATAGTGAAGATATTTCTTCCCACCCCAAAACCACAATCCTTAGAAACATTTAAAGCTACAGTCCATATTACACAGGAATGTATACTGAGCTTCAAGACTTCTGCACTATATTTCAGGCAATCACCTGCTGTTGCTTCCTTTCTTCCTTTTTTTTTTTTTTACTTTCCATGAAGAAACTGTCTTCCTTTGCACATTAACACATGCACAACAATCAAAGATTCAGGAATTTTACCAATTATAGAAAAATCACAGTATTCAATATAACATTAAGAGGTGTTCTGTGCTGCAAAAGTAATTTTCAGAATGGATGCAGAGAATGTAATTTAATTTTGTTGCAGTGCAATTCTCACAAATACAGCATCAATAAAAACATTCTCCATCACTATTACTGGAGCACCAACTCAGCTTCCATTCGGGGCTCAAATCTAATAGTTATTATCTGACAGCCACTAATCTTTCCATTATGCAACTCATCACTTCATGCATCAGTCCCATTCCTTTACTGTAAATACTGCCTTCAGTCAGATGGCCCTCCTGTGCTTTCAGCATCTCTCTGTTTTCTTGTTGAACTTCTATTTCTGTAGACAATAAATTCAAATATATAAATACTAGCAAGCCCAGGAAACATTACCCATATGTTATTCTTGCAACTCAGAATGCAATCTCAGCAGCATCAATCTTCAAAACCTCAGTAATATATGACAATTTGTATTTTAAAACAAAACTGAGTTTAAAAACAACTGGTTTTGTTCTATACCAAGATTTTACTGCCTAGCAAACACAATTTTCCATGCCTGCTTGCTTTCATTTCACTTAGTCTTATGTTTACAGCTGAAGGAGACAGACTTCACATAAACAAATCAGTAGTTACAAGTTTTGAGGCCACCTGCCCTATTAAAAGAATCAGAAACTCTTAAGAGTTTATATAATCTAATTAGTAGACCCCATTTTACAATCTGTAAAATAACAAACTCCAGACTTTTTCTAAAAATACTAGCCTAAATCCTGACATTAGCTCATTTTCTATAAATGCATACAGTGAGGTATGTTATGCTGTACCCTCTTCTTTGAAGGGAAAAAATATCTTCTTTTGTCCCCTTTATAGAATTGCTGACTATGAAGAATTTATAAAGATGCAAGCAATTAATATTTCCATTAATAATGACAAATACACATTCCCTACCTATCCCAGAGGAATAGCCATAAACCACAGTGCAAGTTAAATGACACAACTATTTAAAACAAGACAGTTAAATTCAAGTTTCCAGAAACAAAGCCTTTAGTTAGGACAACAGTTTAGTCATGTTTTGAGTTAAATTGGAGAAATAAGCAAAAAATTCAAAGAAGTGCCCTTAACAGAGCTCCATGCTGTACTGGAGGAGCCACCTGCTCATCTACCACTACATTACTGCTTAAACAGAAGTAGCATGGTACCAAGTTGTTTAGGCACTTAAAAACTGGAAAAACAAATCAATCCCCCTGCAAAATCCAAACCCAAACCACCATTCTCCTGCTACAAAACCCCCCAAATATCTTAAAAACAACCAACTAAGAAAAGAAAACTATGTATGTAAAATTTTCAGAGCAGAATCTGCAGCTACTCAGCAAAAATCATGATAATATTCCTCAGGAATCTACCTTTACAAGTTCCCCAAACAAAATCTTGCATGTAGATACTGGATTTGTAAGGAAATTGACTCCTCAGAAAACATGCTGACAATAAAAGATGTATAATTTGGAGTTAATCTAAAAATTAATTCTATGGCACAAAGACAGCAATTTAAGAATTTAAGACTGCCACTTTCTTCTAGAGGTAAAATGTAAATGATTGAACCGAAGAGCCTAAAACATCTTAAGCATGTAGCAATTTCTCAGCTCCCCATAAAACTTTTAAATTAAGCAACAGTAATAACTAACTCTTAAACACAAAGATTTCTGGCCACATTTACTTGACAAGATAAAGGAACAGAATGGAAACCTAAAGTTTTTAACCAGCTTTTGACATAACATATTCTGATTCACTGAATTGCTTTGAAGAGGTATTAAGAAAGAACATAAGAATGAAAAAAACAGGTTTCAAGTTTGTGGTCAATAAAAGGGAAATCAGCATGTTCTTTTTTTCTCAGCTGCTTTACTAGCAGATTCTTCAGCATGTGACAGGCGGACCCAGAACTCTTTTAATCCCTGAAACTAATTAACTAACAAACTCCACAAAGCTACATTTAAGTAGGAAAGGATGGGAATGCACTTGTTGACGACAGTCACAAGCCAGACATAACATGAAACTACATCTTAAAAGTAAATTTATACTGTCAAATTTAAGTCTTACGCACTACACACTCCAGCAGTGTCACTTCCATAACACAATCTTTTGGAAAAGAACTCCTTCCTGGGACCCCAATCCTACTAGCATTTACTTGTAGACTTAAATTTAATGCTATATGCACTTTCCCTACAGGATCAGAATATTTTTCACAAAATAATTACATTCTGTCAATACTGATCTAGACTAACAACATGTACTTGAGGCACTTGAACTTGAGGTTTCCATGCAAGAACATTTAGATAAATTAATGCAGTGAAAAAATAGTTTGTATATAAACCCATCTTTTCATAACATTTATGAGTCTCTGGCCTAAACCAGAAAAGACATTCCAAGCAATTTTTAGAAAGAACCACACATTAGGCTGCAGAGCTGTTAAGTGTACTACTGCCGGCACAGCTGAGCTCCAGCTCGAGTGCCTACAGTCATACCACAGTGAGGTTTATGCAGATCAGGTTTCATAAAGTCATTTCTCAGTGCTGTGGAAGATCCCATGCTGCTGGAAGTGCAGAGTTTTGGCTAGAACATAAAACAGGTCACGTTTTGCAAGAGCTGGGATGTTAGCCCAGCTGTATCAAGGCCACTACACATAATAAACCTAAGCAAATTCCCCCACAGTTATGCATAATTAATGTTTTTAGAAAAAAATGTATTATGCCCAAGTCCAGGGACGAGGAGTAAAGACTACACATTTCAGTTAGCGTTGACCACTTCAGGCAAAGTTGCACTTAAACCCAAGTGTTTTTTCTTCCACAAGGAGAAGAAAAAACTCTACTGTATTACTGGGTTATGGAAATATTTATTTTCAAAGCCTTGGTTTCAACATAGACAGAATGCTCACTTAATCACTTTTAGTTATTAAATATTACCTTTCCTTAACCTCCTTTCAAGTCTGAATTAGACACATCATTTTTCACTCTGGGTCTCAACTGTTGTATCATGATACAGTGCCCTACTGCACAGTTGCTGCATTGTATTCTCAAGACACTTGCACTAAAATAGGAAGGGGAGTTTCACATATTTTTGTGACTCCTAGAATTTCTTCTAGTGTCAAAGACTAGATAAGTGTGTCATAAATCTTGGATAGTGTTTCAGTAAAACATCAGACAGCATTACTGTACACAAGGATGACTCCCTGGAGAGGTCTGAAAAATTATTCCATTTGCTTTTGCTGAAGTTCACTCTACAAATTCAATGACTGACGCAAACTTAACACTCCTCCACTTGCCAACTTCATCATAAAGCTGAGGAGTCAAAGGAGCAAGGAAGGCAATACAAAGCTCCCAGTGTATTTCAGTCATGCATTTTTGGGAAGTGCTAAGCAGGGCTTGACAGTGTATCTTCTAGCATCAGTTCTGCTATGGCAGGTACACCCCATCTTCAGAGCCTGCTGTCACAGTGTCAAAAGCCTGATGTTTTTAAAGCCTCGAAAACAGATGCTCCACTTGGAGTTACTAATCGGATTTAATCAATATAGTGATGGAAATTTTGTGGTCCTGCCACCTAATGTCATTCTACCTCTATAAGAAACTCACAAGCCAGAAGGCAGTCAGCTGAATAAACACAAGAGGCACCATGTCACTATTCTGATACACAATCATACACAAATTACGTTTGAGCAAGTTAGAATCTACAAGGCAAGCCTGCAGCTCACAACTCAGGACATGAATGCACCAACTGTCAAATCTCAGCCCCACGTCAGTAACAGACAAATGTGCAAAGTAAAAACGGATTATAGGTCTTTTTACAGTGGTAAAGAAAAAAATGTCAAGAAACAATTCTAAATTAAACTATCAAGATACAACAACCTAATTAACTATTCTTCCAGAGTCACTCATTATACAAAATTAACATCACTATGCACCACTGAACAAACGTCCAGGAATCAGCGGGGGGCGGGGGGAGTAATTCAGGCTACAAATTTGCACCAACTAGCAGGTATTTTGGGATATTTCTGAAATTTGTTTTAAACACTTGGTTGTAGTTAACAGATTGAATGAAAACTAAGCAAAAAAAAATTTTTAAGTGTCCTACTCTCACGGACTCCCAAGCGACCTATTTTACTAAAAATACAGCAGGGTATAGGCACATTATTAGTACAAAATAAAACACATTTTGCAGACCCCACCATTGTATACATGTCTTCATAATACTGAAGTTTCATTACAGAGCCACCTGCTCCTTGGACTCCCTTTTCTTAATACAGCTTTTTCTTATGGACAGTTAGGCAAATCCTCACAGATTACTTTCTTCTGGACTTACTCCAAATTGTGCATCAATCAAAAACGCTGGCATTTTACTATCTTTTGATAGCATTTTGCTTGCTCTTTTCACTTAGCTTTGGAAAGAAGGGAGTCCAGTACTAACTTTAACAGTGTATAATTTGAACAGTGTAAATACCTAAATTGCCAGTCAGGTGCTAATTTTAACATTGTAAATACCTCTCCCACTGGATTGAGATGTCCAATACAGTTCCTTTTTGCTCTTGGCTTTAATAGTAAAATGTGTCTTCTTACAGTAGCAGGACTTGTGCCCTGAACCTATTATTTGTTTATTTTATCATCAGTTTGAAGAGCAAAATTAAAGTTTTTTTTATTCAGCCATCACATTAGACCTTTTAAGCATGTTTTAAACACTGCCACCCTTCAGTGCAAAGAAATACTTTAAAAATAAGACTTGTCAAAATTACTATCAAAAAAATGACAGCAACAAAGACACCTGACACTGCTTGTTGCTGGTAAGCCTGGCTGCTGCAGCCTAAAGGCTCAGCACTCTGGGCCAAGTATTGCAGAAGTACTGACACACTCAGTGTTCAACTGCAGAAAAATACAGCACAGCACAGAAGGTAGAAAAGATGCAGATAATATAAATGGAAAGCATTAATAAATCTCTTAAAATCTCTTCCTTTTAATACAGATGGGACGATTTAAACTGCACATTTACATATGCACGTTATTGTGAGAGTTGACATTCTTTAAGCACATATTCAGAAACACCTGAGCTGAATCCACTTAGCCAAACACTGATCTGCAGATCAAATATTACTGATATTACAGTTCCACATTATGATCTTGGAAAATTCAACAATGTAAAAGATTTTTTAACTTTCAGAAGGGAAATATGCAAGAAAAAAAAGGCATGATAAAGCTGAAAGACCATTAACGGATTTCCAGCAACAAATTACACAAGTTTTTACTATGGGTTAAACTCTTCTTCATATATTCTTCTAATTAATATCACTGTACAAATCTCTGTTATATTTCCTCCCCATGGATATGCTCTGTGAAAAGGACACACACAAACCATTCATACTCATAAGATGCCTTATTTTAAAGGAAGAAATAATGAGTCTGCTTATTCATCCTCCTCTAAACCAGTCCAGCACTATTCTAGCTGCACAGATGTTAAAACTTAACAGGGCTTTTTTCCCCCATATTGACTTAATTGTGGAATACCTCCCATCAAACCCACAGGGGTCTGTTGAGTATTTTAAGTTTGTGAGTATTCTCAAGCAAAGGCAAGCAGTCATTTTGCAGTTTTTGCTTTCTGGTGTTCTCTGGCACACAGCTGCTCTCCAACACACCAGCAGTATTTCCTGTCAGAAAGTGTCAACTGGACTCACTACAGTCTTTAAAAAACAAACACAGTACCTGACACCCTGCTTGCTAGCTTTTATTGAGACTATCTACATTTTACAAGTTCAGCCTTAGGTTTGGATTCTGTCCTTTTACATCTCTCATTGAGCTTGAACTGGGCTCCTGCAGACCAGTTCTGCAGTGAGCATACCGAAACTTTCCACAGAGAACTGCTGTGTACAGTGAGATCCTCCATCAGCAGCTGGCTGGAACAAAGGCACAACCATCTGCGCTCTGCATGGTGTGTTTTGGCAAATAACAGTATGGATGTGCAACTTCATTTTTATTAAAGAAAACATTAATTTGGGATGAAAAAAGGAGCAGTCACTAGTTGTATGTTGCACACAAAATGGATTATGGGCCTGATTTCTTTCTTCCCATATTCTATTTCAACACTAGAAAGAAGTTGGCCTTTACTGATGAAGTAGTTACCTCTATTTTTGATGTTGGAGAATGTTATATTTACTTTTCATTTGGTCTGTTGGATGACTAGGAATGATAAAACACTATTGTCTGTGTACATGGGAAACAAGAACAGATTTACTGAACCTGACACATTACCAAAGCTCCAAGAGACTAAGTGCAGCCTTACAGACACACAAAAAGAGCCCCTCAACCTTTCTAAATTTCAGAGCTCTTCAAGCAAACATTTTAGATGACATCAAAATAACTGGATTGAGTTCTGAGCTGGTGCAGCATGCATAGCAGTTAAAAAACTTCTATTAATACAATAATGAAAGTCATCCTTAGTCTTTTATTAAAGAAAAGAAGTGAAAGAGTTACATAAAAAAGCCTAGGAAGACATAAAAACATACACAAACCATAACTGCATACCTAAGGTATGAAACAGATCCCATTGTACTTCTCAATTACCAACCTGGCAGGCTGAAATTACTTATGTCCCAAGACATAATTCAGCACTACTTGAACCACACATAATAGGTATGTCACTCTATTTGCAAAGCTTTTAAAAACAGAGGCCTTAAAGAAGTATAAAAAAGGAAAAGGTTGATAACTCAGCTTCCTAGTGACTACATTAGAAGATGCCTTTTTAATAAAACATGCAAAAGATACACACCTTCTTCACCCACTTCAGCACGATCTGGCTTTGTTTCTTTGTGCTGTCCTTCTGCCACTTTCACTGCCACTGCTCTGCAAATAGCTCCGAGCTTCCGATCCAGAGCGCGGACTCCTGCCTCTCTAGTGTACCTAGTGTAGAGACAACTGTTTTACTGATGGAGACTCTTTGTAAGAGATATTTCTTTTGAATGTAAACAGGCTTTCTTTTTAAAAATATATCCAAATAAAATGAGATGTGGAAGGCAGTAAGACCTTGGGACTCCTCTAATAAATGGGAGAAAACATCATGTGCTTTTATCAAAACAATTGTGGTTTGCTGATAACATTTTAACAGGAGAGAAGCTGAGTGGGAAGGAGACATGACTAATGCTTGGTGCCAAAACTTAGTGAAATGCAATAATGATCCAACAGCACCGAGCTTTTCTCAGATGCATAAAAATTAAAAGAACTATTTTAAAACTCAAAATATAGTTCACTGAAAGTTGAGGAACTGACTGTTAAAGAGTATTTTCTTTTAGTCTACAATGAAACACAAACACTATACATTGACACTCACTAAATACCAAAATGCTGTTCCTGGTCAGAAAATACTTCCACTCAATGAATATTGATACAGTTTTTCCATTGGAAATGGACTACTGTCAAGTCCAAACGATGTTATGATCAATACCTTTGCTCTCATGTCCAACTGAAAAGTAACTGTAATTAATACTAGCTTATTAAAAAAAATACATTTTAATTTTTTTTACCTAATTCTAATTTTTAGACAAATGTGGCACATCAAGACACAAAAAACAAAATGGTAATTTTTTTCTAGGACAATGACAGAACTAAAACTTCATTCTTTAAAGTATAGGTTGTCTGCTGCCAAGACTGCGGCTTTGCACACTGAACACTGCAGCAATACTAGCTTCAAGTGTTTCCTTTTATTCATAGTGCCTTGCCAATTGTGTCAACACAACTGACAGCGAGCCACAGTCTCAGAACCAGATCAAAGAATTCTCTAGAGAAGGAAAAATTATTTGATTTAGCTAGCAGAGCTAGCCAGAACTCAGGAAAGAGAAATCCCATAAATTACCAACTGTTGGACTTCTGAAATATTAAGGACAATAGATCTTAAGAAATGTTTCGTGTTACCACTTCATAAATGATATTCTAGTTACCAGAAAGAGAAGTTATTTAGACTTAAAGCAATGAGTAACAGATTTACCTGGCAATTATGTCCAAAGTGGTTACTTGTGGAATCTGTATTTGCTGTGGAGTCAGGCCGTGCTGCTCAAGCTGTTTAGGAATCAAGTGTCTATGTGCAATTTCAATTTTTTCTTCTTGTGTATATCCTTCAAAAGAAAATGCACATATTTACTTATCTTTTGCTTACTCGACACAATACAATCAAATCTGTTACCATTTAGAACTGTACCTAATTGAATTTAACAAAAAAATCCCCAGCTATTATTTAAAAGTTGGTATGATACTTTGAGGTTATTCTTAACTTCATGTGAACAAGAATAGAATTTTAATGTTTCAAAGATCCCTTTCTTCACTGGAATTCTAAATATATGCATTAGCCAACAGCCAAGTAGAATACAAAACACACCAATCAGTGAAAATATTGTTGCAAAATGTATCAATGTATCTCCATATACCTGGAACTGAACTTTCCTAAGCGCAAGGGTACACTTCTCTTTGGCCATTCAGTCTAGATTCCTGGCAGGCTTACCTTAAGGAACTGCTTTTCATTGCAGGAAGAAACACCCCAACATTGTTTAAGGACTTGCACTTTAATGAAAACCCTGTAGTGTTACCTGGAACTTGAATAATTTCCATTCTGTCCAGGAGAGCAGGTGGGATAGTAGCCGTAGTGTTGGCTGTAGCTATAAAAAGGACTTGGGACAGATCAAAGGCTACGTTTAAGTAGTGATCGGTGAAACTGTGGTTTTGCTCTGGATCCAACACCTTAACAACACAAAATTGATGCAGTTGCTCAATTAGAAGTAAATAACATTTGCACATTTTTATTATGTCAAATTTAACTTTACATTCATAAAATGTGTTATGAATACTACCAAAGCCTGACCCTCAGTAGCCTGCCTCACTCTGATTACTCTGTAAGTATAATCTACACCACATGCAAAAAAAAGTCATTTCCCCGCTAGTTCTTTTTACCCTTTTCTAAAGGTGGCTGCAGCACTTGTCCAATCACCAAATACCTCTTGTAATCTACCTCCATGACCTTTCACAGATGGTAGAGTGGCCTTTCAAGCACTCTCAGCATCCTTGGAAAAGCAGCCCAGGTGGTCCCATGCACTCCCCTACGAGTAGAATTCTCTCAAGTAATCTCTGACTCCAAACCTCATCTCTGCTTGAAGCTCTTCTTCCTCTGAGCACACCAACCTGAGAGCTCTCACTGTGAAGGCCAAGGGGAAGAATGTGGATTATCTTGGCCTTACTTGCTGTCACTAAATCACCCTCTCCACTCATTCAATTCTGTCCACCCTTTTACTACTAACGTAGTAATAGAAGCTCTTCTTATTGCTCATGACATTCCATGCAAGTCTTGACTCCAGCTGAGCTCTGACACACCTAACACACTCTTTGTGTTTTGATTTTTTCCCCAAATTTTGAGTTAAAAAAATGGAGACAAAATTAAACAAGCACTGAAGATTAACAACACACAGTCTGACCAATGACAAAAATGTACTGCACAATTAGAACTATGGCCTAAATAACACTGCTTTCTTCCTGTTGCTTTTAGTACTACTTATATGCACTAATGCAACACTTGTTTATATTTAAGCTATTTGCATTAGGTGATAAATATTCTACAGAAGTGGATTTTGAGTGTATTAAGGTGCTGTCTTGTAGGATTTTTAATAATGCCAAAAATTGGAAGGTCACTTTGTATAGCAATCTGCAGTTGGCTTCTATATCACCACCAATGAACCACCCTCATTCCACCCCTCCTTAAAGTACTGCCTCACTTTGCTTTCCTAAATGATGAATTATCAATGTTACACCGACACAAATAATTCTCATGTTACAAATAATGGGACCTATGCATCTCTTGAGAAACAGCACACTGCTGCCAGAATAATATCTCTGCCTATACCCAAATGAATGCAACCCTTGTCTTAGCAACTTGAGTTATAGCCAAGAACAGTGTTGATAACTCTAAAAAACTGAATTTAAGCACTTCATACCTAGTTGTGACAGAAACAACTCTGAATTTTCATTGCTCTTGAATTCTGTTCAGTCTTTGAAAAGTTAAAAATTCTTAGAACAGAAATGTTTTATGATCACAACAAACTATCAGGATAACTTTTTTTACAAAATGACAGAGGCACAATTTTTTGTAAAAAGGAACAATTTCTGACTTTATTATGTCCCAAGCTGCCCCCGACCTTCACTTCCCTAACGAGACCATCCTTGTTGGTTAAAACAAGATCCAGTAACCGTCCCCCCTTGTCAGCTCCTCCACCATTTGTAAGAGAAAGTTTTCTTCCACATGTTGCAGAAGCAGTCTGGCCCTGCTGCTTACCCAACAAATATCTGGGTAATTGAAGTCCCCCATAAGAACCCAGCACCTGGGATCGCGAGGCTACTTCTAGCTGCTCATAGAAGACATTATCAACTTTCTCTCCTCCTGATCAGGGGGCCAGTTGTACACACCTACATGTGTCACTCCCATTAGCCTGCCCATTGATTCTCACCCACAAGCTCTCAACTAGTACATCATCCTCCCCCAGGTGGAGTTCAATACATTCAAGCTGCTCTCTCAGATAAAAAGCAACTCCTCCACCTCGCCTCCCTAGCCTGTCTTTCCTGAAAAGCACATAGCCATCCATGGCAGCGTGCCAGTCATCTAAGCTATCCTACCACATCTCCATGATCTATTAGCTGAAGCATTTGCTATTACTTACAAAGATGTTGGAAAACAATGTATTCTGATAGACCAAGTTAGTTTTTTATTAATTTATCTACATGTGTGTATATCCCTTTCTCCTTCCAGTCTGCAACTAGAAATTCTTACAAACCCTGTGAAGTGTATTTACAAAGATATACAAAATACTGATGTTGTGCTCATTCACAAAGGTAAAGGAAGAAACTGCAATCAAAACTAACTTGGACTATATCTAAAAGTGTGACTTATCCAAGATTTTCTACAAGGGCTGGAGTTTCTCTGGACTGATCATTCTTTTGCATGATAATTTTTTCACAGAGTAAGACATAAAACAATATCAGACCTATGCATTTAAAAGAGATTTTCCAAAGCAAATAGAACTGTTCTTCAGCTAGGTATCTGTGCTGAAGTGCAAGTTCAAAAGTTTTCAAAGATATTCAACAAATACAAAAAATATTAAGTACAAAAAGAACATTCAGTGACCAAAACATCTTGGTTAATTTATGGCCAACAACTCAGATGCATACAAAAGCTTCTTTGTACCAGCTTTATATTACCACAAAATCCAGAATAAGTTCCACGAACATTTAATTGCCTGGCTATGCTCCTGGTCTAATTTCCCTGCATAAAAATCCTCACTATCAGGCACTTGGATCCATTTCTGTTTTGTTCTGTTTTAAACAGAGGTCATCTAAATTTAGACTTAAACATTCCCTTGTTCATGAACAGTAACTGGAAATAGGAAGACATTCTGTTTTGCTTAAGTAATAGCTCTGCAGAAGCACTAGAACTAAACACATATCCAGCAATTATGAAACATCAAGCTTGGCTTCCAAGCTTACAGGGTATGGCAATTTTCTTTTAAATATATATCCCACTGTAGAGTCAGTGAGAATTTAACACACCTACACATGAAGGAAAAAAGGATGTGCCTTTTACACTTAACAATGACACTTAGCAAGCAAGAAGTAGCAGTCTAAAAAACAAATATGCCAGTTAGGTGACCACTTACTATTGCTTGTTCTCCTACATAATAGCCACCTTTGTTCATTCCAGGTGGACTTTCCAACAATGTAAACCACAAAAAGAAGATGAATGTTAAACTGCTATGTCCAGGCATGAGTTCTCCATTAGATGAGGTAAAGCACCTGCTTCAGGATGTTTAGACAGCAGTAGAGAGAGATACAGATTTCATAGGGGACCAGCCCAGACATTGTTAATAGAGCAATTACTTCTCCAGATGCAACTAATGGTCAATTAGCAACAACTTACATAAAGACTGCAGCCCAACCAGGCAGCTGGAAGCTAACCTGATAAGCCTCAGCTGGAATAATCCATGGCAGGAGCTGAGTTGAACATCACTAAGAATGTGGTTGTAAAATATGGAAAAAAAGAACCATTCCAAACCAGCAACAAAGTATCAAAAATTAAAACACAAATAATTTAAAAATAAATTAATTTTGTTTGGCCTCACACACTTTATATGACAGAATAAGAACAAAAATGCTAATTCTCTACTGCAAGACAGGGAATGAAAAATAAATTAAAAGAAACAGCAAAGCTTGAATAAAAGTAACAACATTAATGTACAGATCTGGATTCATGATTGGAACCCTTGGATTTCCAAGAAATGCCAAATCATTGCTTCATTACTGATTTTGACTGCCAAGGGAAAAACAATCAGCTAGCTAACAAAATTTGATTTTCAGGTATTTTTTACCCATGCATTGACTAGATTTAATCCAGTTTAGTTCAGTATCTAAAAGAGGAGATGACAGAATACCAGCAAACTCAGAAACAGAACTTGTTAACATTAACAGCAAAGAGTAAATACAATCTTGCAAGTGAAAAGTACAAAGAAAATACATTTGAGTATCTTACACTCACTTTCCTTGCACTTAGAGGCTTTTCATGCACCCTAGAAATGTGGACCACATCTGAGAAATACACAGGTAAAGGACTGCGACTGTCATTTTTGAAAACTAAAAAAGTGAAGCCATGTTATTCTCTAGCACATTTATTACTAGGCTCATGTTAACATGTAAAGATCAAAACAGAGCTCTCAAACCATAACCTGTTCATATGCTGATTTTCAAAGAGCTAGTTGGCCCTGTCACAACAGTAATTTTACACTATCTAGCGGGAAGAAAATAACAATTGTAGAATGTCAACTGACAGTTCATTTGCATAGTCATACAGCACATGTGTGAGCTCATGACACCGTAATTTAGGTAGCATTTTTCATATTCAAATCTCTGTATTAAGCACTGTCAGTCAAAGGGAGTGATTAGCATGACTCTGTAGACAAATATTACAAGAACCCCTTTCATCCCCACCTACAACCACCCAGCTACAGAAGTTACTGTACCTTGAGTGTGACAACTGAGATGTTCCTAGGATTATGCCCTAAATCATTTCAGAGAAAGTGAGCCAGGCTTGCTTAAAAGATTTGGGTAAGTATCTTTCACTAACCCAACTCCTTCTGAGTGAAACAGATAAAGAAAAATCACAGAAGCAATTCAGCTGAAATACTGATAGGATGGTAGCCCCTACAGCCAGAGAGAATGTCAGAGGCAGTGTAAAAATGAAGCAGTATAAGGAGATTCTAAACAGGCACAATACCAAAACCATTAAGTGCACTAGGTGCTACGTCTGGTCTGGACAGTTTGTGTCAGCCTAGCCCAGCCCTGTCATGCCACTACCTTCCTCATTCCCTCCTTTCCTCATCATCAGTGCTAGCACAGGAAGGTGCACACAGCCTTCTGCACCAAGATGCTGTGGAAGGGCAATGTTCTTTGTCTCTTCCCACACCTGAGAAGATGCTCCTTCCTCACTCCAGCAAACTGCTAAGAATAAAACCGCTGTATACAGTGGAAAAAGGAATTGTACTGGGACATCATCATGTATATCATACTCCAGGGAAGGAGAAGGCAGAAAGTAAGTTCTGGCAACTCATTGCTGCTCTCTGCTACAGTCTCCTCTGACACACAAAGTCTCCAAGGCATAGGTCTCAATTCATCATCTTCATAATCACTCAAGTTTTAGCCTCCTGAAATCCCAACCAACTAACCTAACTAATAACGTTTCAACAGTTGATGGATTTACAAAGTATTTCAGCAGTATCTCATTCACCAAAGTCCTTATTTTATCTCCTAGATTTAACCTGCACCTTTAAGCAAATCAACTTCAACACCCTTAAACTCTTTGTGATAAAGTAACTAACACATACGTTAAAATTAGATTCATTTATCTCTTGGTCTGAGTGTCAGGATTTCAGGAAAAACACTTAACAGCAACCACCCACCACACCATAATCAGTCAAGGAGACTTAAATGAAAAACTTAAGTTCAGAAAGTTAATTACAACATTAATTAAAGAAAGGCTGCTAAAATAATGCACAATTAGTCCTTATCACATGCTAGGCAAAATGTTCTGCTCCAATAAAAGCTTGTACCATCAAAATCTTCAAAAATATATCAAAATTGTTCCAGAAAGAAAGAGAAAACTTGAGAAAGTGTAGCTACTGTATGGCTGCTCTGGAGTTCTTTCTTACAGCTAACAGCATTTGATCATTAAAAATCAATGTCCCCCAAATAAATAATGTTTAGAGACTTGAGCAGACTTTAAACATACAAAACACTTAGTACAAATGATATCCTTGTGGTTAAGTGCAGACCATGGAGATTAAAGATATCTTACCTGCATATTATGTTACAGCATTTGCATTGTGCACAAGTAATTGACAGAAATCCAACAATGTCAAAACACAGTAGCTTGTATTTGAATAAAAAAGCTGACACTGTCATGCTTTTTGTCCACTGAATCTTCCTTCCTGAGTCCAGCATTTTCTTTTTGATTACAAATTAAACAATGCTTGTAATTTAACATCTCTTACCTCAAGTAAGGCTGCTGCAGGATCCCCCTGCAAGCTCTTGCCCAGTTTATCAACCTCATCTAACAGGAATACTGGATTGTTAACCCCAACAGTTTTCAGTCCATTAATTATCCTGCCAGGCATACTGCCAACATAGGTGCGCCTGGGAGAAACAAATGTATATGGGGAAAGAGGGGTCACACACATGCAACAAGAGTAACAACATCAAAAGTTAAACTCAAAGGAAAACCGAAGAATAAGCAGCATTGTAACAATTCTTGCTTTTTGGCACATTTTTTTGGAACTAGTTATAAAAATATGGAATATGCACCTGAACTAAAATAAGTAATTATCTCAGCAAATGAAAATTCAATTCTGTGGTACAGTAGTAGGTCTGGAAAGATAAACATTAAAGTCTGCCCAAACTTTATGGCTTGCAGGCATTTTACACAATTCAGTACAAGCATCCTTGTACTGCAAGAACAAGGAGAAGCAGATCTGGGAACCTCATTAATAATAATATTTTAATAATGATGATACGGGGTTATTGTCATCAAGAGAGTTCACACAGCATCTTAAAAATTAAGGCAAAATTCCAAATATGCTGAACTGTCAATACACAGCACGCTTTAATTAATACTCACAAAAATAAATATTTACTATGTCATTTCAACATAAAATAAAAAATCAGAACAGCACAATGGAACAAAGTTATTAGTCTGAATTTGTTCAGCAAAGGTGGTGAAAACTTTATGAAATGCTGGTCACTCAAGAACTGAGAGATACACAAAGTGCTGAATTACAGTAACTATCTCATGACCTTCACACAGCAGATCTGCAGAACAGGCCTGCTTTGCCATATGATCTGCTTTAATACAGTCCAAAATAAACAGGATGACATTTAGAAAGTCGAAACCAAAAATACCATAGGAATAATTTCAAAAGATATCAGAGAAGACTTTAATATTAAAAAACCCAACTTGAACCACACAGCAATGGCATTAGTTATATCTAATATTTAACCACTCAGGGAACAAATTGTAGTTACTGTATTTCATTTTACATCTGAGCAAAAATAAGTTTTTAAGATCTTCTAAATAGCCAGAAATGCAGCAGAATTTCATAGAATCATAGGGGTTGGAAGGGACCTCGAGAGATCATCGGGTCCAACCCCCTGCCAAAGCAGCTCCCCAGCTCATATTGCACAGATAGGCGTCCAGATGGGTCTTGAATATCTCCAGAGAAGGAGACTCCACCACCTCCCTGGGCAGCCTGTCCCAGGGCTCCCTCACCCTCACTGGGGAAAAGTTCTTCCACATGTTGGTGTGGAACTTCCTGTGCTCCAGTTTACAGCCATTGCCCCTTGTCCTGTCTCCTCAGATGACTGAAAAGGGGTTGGCCAATTCCCCCTGCATCCCATACTTAAGATATTTATAAACATTAATTAGGTCCCCCCTCAGTCTTCTTCTCTCCAGGCTGAACAGCCCCAGCTCACTCAGCCTTTCCTCATAGGGGAGATGTTCCAGGCCCTTCATCATCTTTGTAGCCCTTCTCTGGACTCTCTCCAGGAGATCCCTGTCTTTTTTATCCCAGGGAGCCCAGAACTGGATACAGTTTGCTTATTCCTTCATGAGACAGCTGCTAAAGACTGGAACAGCCAGCACACAACAGTTTAGCACCTCACTGCTTTGTGTAGAGTCTTACTCTGCAGTGAGAGGATTCCTCTCCATTTAGGATTGCCCTGTGTAACATTTATTACAGAACAAGGATCTGCATGGGGGAGCTATTATACTTACCACACCACTCCGTTCTCCATCTGTACACAGTCAACCTTGCCAAAAGAATAAAAGGATCCTATAAAATGTAATCAGAAAACTACAAAACTGAACCAGACCTGAAATTCACAACTGTCAATCGTTTACCAGTGCAACCAAATTAATCACTGTAGCAATCTGGAGAGTTCTTTGGGATTTTTTGTTAGAATGTTTGTGTGTGTGTCCTCATTTGATGTGGGCTTGAGTTTTGTTTGGTTGTTGGTTTTGTTATTTTGGTGAGGGTTTTTTAACAAAAGGTTGTTACTGCACCAGCAAATAATCCTATATGCTTCAGAAGTAGAACCTGATTGTCTGTAATACTCTGTGCCAGCAATAGGATAACATAATTAGGTAAATATGAAGCATTCTTTTTTCTAACTTGGTATATTATTCTCAAGTGCATGCTTAAAGACTTTACACTTCTTTAATGTGTGTTTATGTTTTTATATACAGTTTTATCTGATCCTTTTAAATGACAAATCTGATCCTTTATGGAGCAGTCCCACAAAAGACTCAGTCTCCACTGAATCAGGGTTAACAGATGAGAAAAGCCACAGTGGCTAGAAACATGCTGCTCTTCCATTCACTACCTGACAACTGCCTGTTCTCGCTCTTCCTCTAGCATACTGTCTTCTTCTCATTTGCATTTTCAATCATTGCTACACATGGTAAATCTAAACAGTTAACTCAAATATAAGTGTTTTGTTGATGCACTAAATTTCAAATACAATATGCTTAAAATCTATTTATGTAATCTGATGTATCATGAAATAGAAACTCGAACTATAAACTCGGGAACAACAAATACCTAGATATCAATTTAGTCTTCCCACATGTAACAACAGTCTAAGTCCATGACATCTTCATTTATTGGAGAAGGACCAATACCTATACTATTAATCAAGACTCAAGATCTCCCAGGCCAGTAAAGAATGCTAATGTAAATGTCATATGTAGGATGAAAAAGAACAATAATATAGTGTTTTACCTTGAGAATTCAAACACAGGTAGCCTGTTTTCATTTGTCAATGATTACAGAATACATCTCAACACAAGAATCCTCAAGGCCAGACAGATGCTACACATATTTACATATAAAATCACTATAATATTTTAAAATTACAAGCAGGTCATTTTTCTGTCTGGACATTAACCTTTGCCTTGCAACTTGTGAAACTGAATACAGCTGTTGGTGAAGAGCAGCTCTGAATGTGATGTCATTCTTTATTTTCATTATTTTAGCTAGGGTTGAAAGAAGGAAAACCAATATTCTATGTTAGTGGTTTTGATGATATAATGTGGCTTTGCTCATTTTTTGATGCATTGTTTCTTGCCATGCATTGAACCTAGAGAGTTAGCTGCTTTATATTCAAAACAGGAAGTACAGATCAAGTTTCCTGGTTATCTCACTTCTGTAGTAACAATTAAAAAAACCTCAAGAGCTCATGCCACAGAAGGTCTGTAATTTAGTAACCTTCTTATTTATTTTTAAATCAGTGAAAAGGTACCTTTAAAAAACACTAGAGTTGTACAGTGTGTAATGAGAAGCCATATATCCTAGAAAATGCAAAGAAGCTGGGAAATCTCACCTTGACAGCTCTCCCAGTGTAGACTGGCAATGTGTATGAATTGGAACCCTTAAAGCAGTACTAGTATAATTGATAAAAATGTGACTCACTTTCTTCATGTTGTCCTAAAGGCAAAAAGTTTTAAACTGATTTTAACTACAGTGGGTTTTTTCTACAGTGCAGAGGTAGGAAAAAATAACAAAGTTAATGCCTCATTCCTGAGCTTACCTGAACAAGGTCACAGCTTTTTTTTTTTGCAAGGACATAGGTGGTGTACACTCAAGTGCTTTACAAATGTATTTATGATTTATATTTGTATAACAAAGCAAAACTGTTCTAAGGTCTGGGTTTTCTTCTAGTGCCGTGAGGCCTGTGCTGTGCACTTCCAGCACAGCTGTTACTGGTGAGGAGTCACACACCTTCTGTGACACAGATGCACCTGAACAAGTTTTCAGTGCAGGTCTAAGCCAGAATAGCCTACGCAAACTTCTAGAAACTGAAAAGCCATGGTAATATAAGAAAGAGTGCTTCACAGGGAGGTGAGAGAAAGAGAAGAACTTCACAGTGATCTCACCAACACTATAAATAAACAGCACAATTACGTCTCTCCTTTTTAAAAATAACAAGCCACATACACATGCAACATAGAAGACCATATAGTTCCTGTATAAACCAAAATACCAGTACAGAAGGATCTTAAATACAGTGAGCTCCTCGGAAAACAGTTCTAAGTAGCCCTTCAGGGTGATTTGTTTCTGGTGAGTTTAACTTTTTTTTTTTAAATACACGTTAACAACAAATGTAAGCCAGCAAACTTTTACATATGGTACAGATGAGTGGTGAATGCAACCAATTACTAGAGGATGTCTGATAAAGCAGCTCTGTTTTTGTACTAAGATGACGATTTCATTTTGGGAATACAGAACAGTAGTAGCTACTCTTTACCCAATCAAAAAAGGATTCACAACCCCTCCAGCTGCAGGCACATGATCCACAATGAAATGGCAAAACCTGGGCATTTCCAATTGCCCTAGTTACACATCACATGGAACAGCACACTTGCTGAAACACCACTCCCCACCCTGCTGCCATCTAATAGACCTTGCTTGCTGACTCTGTCAGTCTACCTCTTTCACTTACAACAATAATAAGCAGCCAAAGTGAATGCTATTTCAGGCAATATTTGCCTGCAAGTCAAACTGAATGACAGTTCTGGTTTTTTACTGTTCTAGTACATTTAGTACCTTAAAAAAATTTTTAGTACATTAATAGCTACACAGACTATCATTCCTCTGCACTGCTAATGGAATCCTTAACTTAAGCCTTAAAGCCTAATAAGGAGCTTTTAGGAGAAAAAGAATAGCTCCTAACACGTAATATTAGAAAATCAGCCTCCTTAGCAGTAAAACGTGGAGAACAGCAGCCTATGTCTCCTCCTCTGTTAGACCACTTCTGCAATTCCCCTCTATGACTGTCATCAGATGTACACTATGGCTTTACTTGACTGGGAATAACTTGAAGGATTTACTCATACAAAAGAACATTACAGTGAAAGGTCTATAGAAAAGCTGTAGTTTCGATTAAATCTTAGACTGAGAAGCAGAAAAGCAGGAGAAAAATAAACCAGTATGCAACAGTTGTTTTGATTTTACTTACATAAAAATTGCAAAAGCAATTGGTTAACAAGGGCCTCCTCATACTAGCTGCTTTGAAGTTTGTTTTTAGTCTTAAACTAAACACTTGTTAAAGAGTAATCACATGATGCTCTTGCTCATTCTAGATCATATTTTTCTTAGCTGATGAAAAACTCTTACCAAATACTTCTCCATCAGCTGATTTCCTGTGAATTTTTAATATGAAATTTATAATCACAGAATCACAAGGTTGGAAAAGACCTTTAAGATCATCAAGTCCAACCATTCACATCCTAAACTAAACCATATCCCTAAGTACCTCATCTACCCTTTTTTTGAACACATCCAGGGAAGGTGACTCAGCCCCTCCCTGGGCAGCCTGTTCCAGGCCCTGACAACTCTTTCGGTAAAAAATTTTTTCGTAACATCCAATCTAAACCTGCCCTGGCCCAGCTTCATGCCATTCCCCTTGTCCTATCACCTGTCACCTGGCTGAAGAGACCATCACCTACCTCTCTATAACCTCCTTTCAGGTAGTTATAGGCGGTGATAAGGTCTCCCCTCAGCCTCCTCTTCTCTAGGCTAAACAGCCCCAGCTCCCTCAGCCGCTCCTCATAGGATTTGCCCTCCAGCCCCTTCCCCAGCCTGGTTGCCCTTCTCTGGACTCGCTCCAGGACCTCCATGTCCTTCTTGTGGTGAGGAGCCCAGAACTGGACCCAGCACTCGAGGTGTGGCCTCACCAGTGCCCAGTACAGGAGCACAATCACTCCCCCAGACCTACTGGCCACACTGTTTTTGATACAAGCCAGGATGCCATTGGCCTTCTTGGCCGCCTGAGCACACTGCTGACTCATATTCAGCCTGCAGTCACCCAACACCCCCAGGTCCTTCTCTGCCTGACAGCTCTCCAGCCAGTCCCCCCAAGCCTGTAGCGCTGCAGGGGGTTGTTATGTCCCATGTGCAGCACACTACACTTGGCCTTGTTAAACTTCACCCCATTGGTCTCAGCCCATCAGTCCAGTCTGTTCAGATCCCTCTGAAGAGCCTCCCTACTCTCAGGCAGATCAACACTTCCTCCTAGTTTAGTGTCATCTGCAAACTGACTGAGGGAGCATCCAATCCCTTCGTCGAGATCATTGATAAAGATATGGAATGGTTAGCTTCTAACATGCATTAATAGTAACACCCTCAAAAACAGTGTGACAGCCACAAATGCCTGAATTCAGACATTTCCAAAACCTTAATTCATAAAAGCTTTCTTCTAGCTGTCTTTATTAGGTCTAAGCACAAGATAGAAAACAATGTAAAAAACCCAACAAAACACCAACCCAAACAAAAAGGAAAACAGTAAGGAATTGCTGGTGATTGTGTAAGAATGGATACGAGTTTGACTTCTATTCGTAACGTCAATCTCATAAAACTGGTTTCCCTGTTACAAAGGCTTGAGCTCTGCTCTGGAAAAGTTACTGGTGTCAGTAAACGCTTAGTATTCAACAGCCTCTAGTGGTTTCGTTTTGAATAGCAACATGTTGTTGAATCATATTTGAAACTGTTTCAGGATCCATACCAGAAATATTCTAAAACATCAGAATTCTCACTTATTCTGTAGCGATTAACCAAACAGGTTATGAATTACAGAAATAATACAGTGTGAAAGAGGAGGACAAAGTTTTGCTCCTTTGTCCATTAGTGCCTACATAACTTGGTAGAAAGGCCAGATATTATGAAGGTTTACAGAAGACATACATGCACAGAGTGCTGCTCTGCAGCAAAACTTGATGCATTAAAACAAATATACCTACAAACCCTCAGTGGCTTCTGGGTATATTGACCAAATCTAGACTAAGAAAAACCACAGATGATTCTTTCAAGCTACAAATTCTAGGTAAGCGTCAAAGACTCCAGAAAACAGAACTCCTGCAAATTTGCCACAGAACATGCACAGGAGTAACACCTGTAGCTAAGTTTATCAAGGGAGTTACACTAAAGGTTTACAAAACAACTCTGACAACAAAACAGCATTTTCAAGTTGCCATCAAGGGCAAAATCACCATTTACTTGCTTTTTCATCTTTCATATTCTGGTCTTAGAAGTTTTAAATAGTTACACTCTAGATTTCTAGAAATATATTATAAATTCAGTGAGTCTCCCACATTCCTTTCACTTGGGGCTGAAAGCTTCCACCACTCTAACATATTCACACGAGCAACTAGCTTACACAATTCTAAGTCTGAAACTACAAAATGAACTTTTTTTATTATGGGATTTCTTGGAAGGTTTCATTAAAATTACATAGACAAGCAGTAGGAACATCAAGGTTCTTTTTATGCCTTGAAAACAGAAAGAAATTACAGAATAACTTGGAATTGAAGCAAGAATGATGGTGTATTCTGATTGAAAGTAGCAGCATAGCCACTGGGCAAAATTATCTGCTACATGGTATTGAAGAAATAACTGACAGCTTTAATTCACGAGAATTGACCTGCTGTTGTAAGGAGAAATTTTATTCAGTAATGTGACTTAAAATAACTCCACATGGGTTTTACAGATCTTTAGAACACTAACAAATCTATTATTCCAAACTTCCTACAATGTTTGCAGTAAACATAACATATGTTCAATAGAACCAAAAATGCTGCACTGATGCTTGGCCAATACTTACCTACATTATCCATTCATGATGTTTCCAGTTGCAAGGAATGGGGAATAGACTAATCTAAACAAAGAGTTTAAGAGTCTAAAAAGTAAATACATGAAGAAATGCAAGATTAACAAGTCCTAAAGACACACCAAAAATCTCCTCTTACTTCTTCCAGGTTAAATGTACTTGTATGCACTTCTTTTTGAAAAGGGAAAATAGTACACTAACAAGTATGAAATACTAAGTAACTCAGTTGCTATCTCTAGCAACTTTGAAGTAGCACACAGTTTCTACTTCTGCTGAGCAATATAAAGTAATGCATCGCTATCCATAGGCTATTTTTGATAGGTACTTTTTACAACCCTCTTTAGAAGTAGAAAAATCAGATCCAACCTTTAAAAGTTTGCATTACACTTTCTACTGAACTTTACTTCAAAGGGAAAAAATGACTGAAGATGAAATTCCACTCTGTCCTATAACAACAAAGAGAAGCAGCAGAAGGGAGGAATAAAGGCTGTATATCTCATCAACATTAAACATCCATTCCTACACTAAAACTCTCCCTTGAATAATACCATTGAACACCAAGAAAAATCAGTTAACAACTACCACACTTTGAAACAAGCAAAATTTCTCTGTATTAGCTAAACAACTAAAATAATGGATACATTCAGAAACAAACAAAATTTCAACTAGGAACAGAAGTAGTAGTTACCTGTGGCCTCGAATATCGGACTGATCACAGACTCCTCCTAAAGCAATTCTGTGGAATTCTCGACCCAAAGTCTTTGCAATTGATCTTCCAACACTAGTTTTACCAACTCCTGGGGGCCCCACAAAACAAAGAATGGGTCCCTTGAGGTTATTTTTAAGCTGTCGGACAGCTAAGTACTCCAAAACTCTCTTCTTCAACTTCTCCATAGCATAATGGTCATTATCCAAAAGAATTCGAGCTGCCCGAATTTCAAGGCGATCTATCAATTATTGACAACAGAAAATATATCAGCACTTTTACCTTTACCAATGGAAGCAATTCTACAATGCAACAGAAACAAACACATTCTCAAACACCTTCACCAATACAATGCCCCTGACACACACACACACACATTTCAGTCAGTTTTCCTAAAACAAAGGTGTTAGAATTCTCCTTTAATGAGAGTAGATGTAAGACAGATCATAGCACTAACACTGAAATTTTAAAACACCACCTTTTACACTGTGTCACAGATTCAGATCTGGTTCAAACAAACTTTGTGTCTATTTTGAACAGCAATTCAGTCTGATGTGGTAAAGTCTTCTCAGAAGACAAATTCATTCCTGTGTCTTCATCATCTAGTTACATAGTCTATATCTCAAAAACAGAGCAAGGTCTTACTGGCTTGGAGAGCAGGCTTTACTTGCTGTGCAACACTGTAAAAATACCCATGTGATTCTAGGAAAAGAAACATTTTTTTTTGCAATTGTCATAATTTGAGATAAATGGTCAGGCCTCACTGATTAACTAATTAACTAATTAACTAACTAATGCTTTGCACAGAGCAGGAATTTCTGTCACACAGTTATGTCTTCTCCTTTCTCTACAACATAAAGACAGTAGGCAGAAAGCAGCAAAATCTATCAACTCTGCACACACACACCCCTCAAATTCTGTGCATTAGAGGCATACCTCTCATACCAGTACAGTAAGTGTGCATATTTTATATACAGACAATTCTGATTAAATTTTCATCATCAACTGTGCAAGTTTTTGCAATCAACCACTGAACAAAAAATTTACCAATGGTCATCATTTTCTATCAGAATTTATATTTTTATATTTAAGTATGTTTTTATTCACTGTATCTATGGAGTCTAAAGCTTTTCATAATTTTGTAAATTATCTTTTCATAATTTATTGATTGCAAAAAGATTTGTAAACAGTCAAGGCTCTAGTCAAAAATGGTCAAAATTCAGCACCACATATTCTAACAGGGACAAAAATACACAGATGTTTCTGATGGTGCAATATGTTAAATTCCTTTTTAAAATCAGACCTGTTTTAAATGCTATTCAAAAGCCTCATTGTTCAGTGGATGCTAGAAGGAATTAAGATCCTTTTTCTCCAGCAGTACACCTTCTGACAAGTCATTTTGCCCAGTTAATCTACTTGTTTTGGTCAGCAGGAAGAGTCGTGTTTCATTTTCTACTCTTTCCCTTTACTCACAACTTTTGAATATTTTAGTACAAAGCTGACATGATATTGCATTTTCTCTTGTACCCCAAACTGTAATTATTAAAATTATCTACAATTGTGCTTTTTGATCCTTTTCTTCCTTAGCAATCTTGATTGACTTAAGACATACCAGAACCTTCTTTAGGATGATTAATGCTACAGAAATGTACAAAAGCTTTTTTTTATAATTAAATGCTCCATTCTTCATTATTTTAGATACATGGTAGTACATATTGTAAGTAATAACACCTTCATTTTTTGTGTAGATAGTCCTAATACTTTTAAAATTCACATTCTTAGATGTACAACTCAGCTACTCACGCTAATAAGTACAGAGATATTAGTATAAAGCAGTTAGACTGCAAGATTTCAGCAACATTTTAATAACATTTTTATGTGACAATGAAGACAAACAATTGCAAGACAGCACTAATTACCTATTGTTTACATGATGGTTACTTGCCCAAGAAAGTCTGTGCAAGAGATAATCAACAATAACAGAAGAGTTTACCTTTTGTACTCTTGTTCCATGGCAATTCTACCATCAGTTCCAAGTAATTTCTTGTCAATGCATATTCAGGCATTGACTGGGGCATCTTCTTCAGTCTGGAAATACATGCACAGAATTCATAAGGCTAATCAGGAATTAACTGTGAAGTAAAACTCTCCTGCACCACAAGACAGGTATTTAGCAAACTTCAGGTCATCAGCATGCCCTCTGAGTTTCTGATCGCCATAATAACTAAAAAAGCAAGTCACTACTCCACCAATCAAGAGACTGACTTTTCAAAATAGTAAGTTATTTACAAAATTAAAACAGAAATGGAAAAAAAAAGTCAGTTCCCTATGCAAATACAATGCACACATACATGCATCCTCACTGAAAAAGAGGTTGTTAACCATCTATCACCATAGGTAGTTCTAGCAGTTATCCTCTCACAGAAAAACAGAGGGAAAAAAAGACTCAGTAACTGGATGGATCAGTTTATTCATTAACAGTTTGTGGGTTTGTTGATTTTTTTTTTCCTGAGATGATCATAACAGAGGCTTAGAGCTTGCAGTTTAATGCTATGTAATGTATAAAGACTTCATATTTCTATGTCATCACCTCTGATGTTCCAGATGAAATTATGAAATTTATAATTAAAAAAAAAGCAGTCTACTAAATTTTTAAAAATCAATTCCAAAACACACCAACACAAACATATCAAATCAGCAAAAAGTTAACAAAAGATTTGTTTTAAAAAACAAAATAAGAGAAGAAACAACCATCTGAAAGTCTCCTACCTCTTTATTTCCTTAAGACAAACTTTAAGAGCTTGTTCTGACATACTGGATGTTCTGATCTTTTTTTCCAGCAAGACAACATCATCATGATCTTCCTCTTCCTCCTCATCTTCTGTAGTGCTGGGAATATGATTGATTCTTCTATTAGGCCGAATAGCTACAATCTATGAAATGGTAAACAAAGCCAGAAAGCAGTATGAGGTTTTGTTTTTTAAGTAAGCTGTATACTCTGGCTTTGAATGGAAACCATGGCAAAAAATGCAAGGTGCTAGGAGAGCCTCCTTCATTAAAAAAATGAGAAAAATTTAATCCAATAAATAACTTCACAAAATATATTGGTACTACTTAAAAAAGTTACAGCTCTCATTTTACTTTATGTATTTCATAAGTATATCCTATCTACCCTAAACCAGCAGACAACAGTAGACCAAAACTGAAAAGAGTTATTTCTGACTTTTTGAGCATTGCAGCCCATCATAAGCAGAATAAGCCTAATCTTTAGAAATCAGATGTCTTCTCTCTTTCTTTTTTTACTTCTCAATTACTTTGTGATAGTCAAACGCAGCAAAAGTCCAAACGCCCTAGTTTAGCAAGCTACATTTTACAACACATTGCTTACCTGTATTTCAAAAGCTAACATTCATTTGCAATGCCACTGGTAAAAGGTACACCTTTCACTGCACAGGCCAAAACTGAGCCATGCAAGTGAACTGGGCACCCAATGACTCTTTAAAGGAACCTGAACATTTTTTCAGAGTCAGAAAGTGATCAGATTGAAGTATGTAAACAAACAGACACACAGAGTCTAGTTTGTTTGAAAAGAAAATTTTCTTTTAGGTAACTAAACAGCCAAAGCTGCCAGCGGGGTGTTTTCTGCAGCTCCAGACTGCCATGAAACGTTACGGCTATAAATGGCAACTCTGCACAGATTAAAATGCATGGTCATTAGCCTGTTTAGAATCACATCTTTACGCGTTTAGGATGCTTAAATATTCCTCATTTAAAGGTCCATACCCTTTTATCATCATCCTGCTTGGGCTTTCTTGTTTTCTGAAGCAGCTTCAGGCCTTCAATCTGCCTAACAAGCAATGGTATAGTCATCTTGAATCGTTCCTCCAGCCTAACAGCATCTAAAATCTAAGAGGAAGGAGTTACAGGTAGCCAACAAGTTCATGCTGATGGATCAGTTCGGGGGAATGGAACATGGCAGGTAGGTACTATTACTGTCTTTTGACCCGAGTTAAACTACAAAGCACTCCAAAATAAGAATAAAATATTTTAACTTAAACAAGACATAGCCTTGTATGTCTGTTTTTAAAGCATCTTATTATTTCAGTTTTATTTTCTGTGTAAACATCTATCAGCATTCTATTTTTCAATTACTGAGCCTCAAAAAAGAGCTAGTCCTCTAAGAAAGTTACAGCATGATCTCCTTAGTTAACCCAGAAAAAAAAATATCACCTTATGCCTTTTTTTGGCTTATTTTGTCATTTTAATATTTTAGATGTTATTCCATTTTCATGTTTAATGAAGCTGATATGTAGAAGCAGGTAGAATTTGGCTTTTCCACAGCTTCCACTGTCTGCTCATTTCTTTAGCACTTCTAATATACGAAAAGCCATAATCATAATAAATTTAATGACTAATGTACATTTCAGGATATTCAGCTACAGCACACACCTTCAGTTCAAATTACTGCAATAATTTCTAAATGTTGTGCTTTGAAAGAACCGAATTTATGCTTTCAATTCAAGGTTGAACATGCAGTACTAGCAGTGAGAAAAGCCCCAATAAGAAACTTCTGAACACAGCAAGCATAAAGTTATTTTGACACATGATGCAAATTTAACCATTGTCTTAGTATTTTAAAAAAAACCCACCACACTTCAAGAAGTTATTAAAAATATTTAAAAAGCCTGATTCTGAAGCTGTTGGTATTAAGAGATGTATAATGATCTGTCAACTGTTATAAGTAAGCAAAATTTCAACAAAATTAGAAAAAAGATTTAGCATCTTTACCATGGGAAGAGGAAGTCCATGCTGTATTTATTGTTAATAAAATGAATGTTTTCCAACGCTTAACTAGATTAATCTACTAATTAGGCAAGTTCTGACATACAGATACACAAACACTTTAAACAGCAACATAATAAATAACCTTTTACAAGTATTCATGCTCAGTTGTAACACAGACACCTCCTGGCAGAGCGCTGTCACTGTACATTCTCAAGCGTAAGCACTTTCAAAATTACCTAAAAGTAATAAAATGTAAAAAAATTTGCCAACACCTAACTCCCATTAAAAAAATTAAGAACCTAATACCTGAAGTTTCTCTTGGTTGGACGTGCGTATGATAGAAGTTAATATATCTGGCAAAGCTTCTCTAGGCAGATTATCCAAAAGACGTCTCAGCTTTGCAACCGCAGGAACAGACATATCCAGCATCTCAACCAACTGTAAGGAACATATAATGCACAATACTCATGGTCATTATGTTTCTTTCTCAATAGTTTAAGTGAATATCTGACCTAAAAAGGACTGCATCTTTCAGCATGAGACATATCTTGGTACTTAGCCAAAAGCTACTGAAATAAATTATATATATATATATATATATAAAAAAAGAATTCCCTAACCCAGCATAGAGCAGTCAAGACATCAGGCTTTCTGCTTGTTCAAGAAGTTCAAAAATATCATCATCTGCAGCACTTTTTTCAATGCCTGCACCTCTCATTTCCCACACACGCTCATGACAAAAAACTTCTGCAGGTATTTAAATGCTTTGACTCTTCTTCTATACACATTTTAAACTAAAATTCATTATACCCAAGGACAGCCTTGATTACAAAGGCTCCAAAGGGTTTTTTCTTATTTAATAATTTTAAAAAAACCAACCCTCACAAAACCTCAATTCATCACATATATTTATATATAAAATCTGTAGGAAAAAAACCCACAACTATTGTTTTTACTAGAATGTATTTATAGCATTACTATGTATCAAATAACACCAACTTAATCATAGCACTAACACATACAGTTAGATTCATCCTGCAGTCAGCTGTACAGACACCATGGACCTTGATGCAGAAAACTTAAGCTATAACAAGAATATTTACTTGTAGCAGAAATTCTGAAACTCTACTTGTCACTGAAAAAATAGAACTATAGAAAGAAAGGGACAGCGAAGAAATCAAACACATGTATAAATATATCAATATACAATATATAGGATTAAACAATTTACCTGCACTGCGTATTTGTAGAATTGTTCTGATAGCTCTCCAAGCTCCTCCTCAGATTTATGCTGATTAGTGAACTGCTCGAGTCGATCTAACTGTTCAACCTCAGCAACAGGATATGGCTTCTCTTTCAGCAACTGCAGGATCTGGAATCGGCAGAGGCCCGTAACCAGCAACGTATAATGTGGCTTGGGCCAGTTGCTACCAACCACCTGAACTGCCAAGGCAGCTGTGCCAATCCTAAAACCAGATCAAATCTTCGTATTATTTGTCAGCTTCCACAGAACATCTTGTGTGGCCCTTACCAAGGGGCAACAGAGCTATCTATGGGTTGCAAGAACCTTCCGAGTCATAGTTCCTCATCATGAAAAGCAACTAAATTATCTATTTTCCTTTGTAACACAGATTAAAAGCTAAACCCTAGAACCTGAAAATGAATGAGCTAAGTCACCTGATTCAGAAACATATGTATTTTTCTCATAAATAATTTAAGAGATCTCACTGTGGACAAGACCCCTCACGCTTCTGCTCAGACTACTCGCGTTGGAAAGCTGAGTGTTTGTAGCTTACAGGTCTTTAGTCAAATTATTGGCCTCATTCTGAACAATCTTTAGATAGGTGTACCTCTTTAAACAGATTTAAAAGGCAAGTTCCTTTCTTGCAAAACTGCCGATGTGGTAAAGTTTAGAGACTACAGGTTACAGCAGGTTAGCTTTACTCGTACTTTGTTCCACAGAAAGAAAATTTGTTTGCATTTGACATGAACTAGGTCACTACGCACGCTGCTTACTAGATGAAAGCCGCTACCGTTCACAAGAGCGAGAGTCTTACTGCTCCTGGCCTGCGCCCTTTGATCGTGTTTTCTCTTCCATCTTGGTCTCCTTTTCAAACTTTCCTTCCAGAAGCCAGCCAGCCGATCCCGCCCCCGCCCCGCTCCGGTGCCGGGCGTTTCTCCGAAGGGAGAAGCGTTCTCCCGCCCGGCGGCGGAGCGGAACAGGCGCGCCCCTGCCACCCCAACGCTCCCGCGGAGGTGACAACATGGCGAGCTGGCCTGGGGGCAGCACGCTGCGGTACGGCGGCAGGGCGGACAAGCGCGCCAGGGCGCGGAGTCCGAGACCGCGAGGGAGGGGGGAGCCGGGCCGGGCGGCACCTGTGCAGGGAGGGCAGATCGTCGCAGTCGGAGGTCGGGTCGCTGGTGTTCGGGATGACGCCGATGATGGTGCTCCGCAGCGAGGTGCCCTTCAGCAGCCGGCTGCGCACCAGCTGCATGTTGCGCGGCGAGTCCACGCTCGTCCGCATGGTCGAGCCGGGCAGCAGGACGCCCTCATGGGTGAGCAGCAGCGGGAGGCGGCTGGGGATCTGGATGGCGCTGCCCGCCGCCATGGCCGCCCGCTGCGCTGCCCCGCGCACCGCCCACACACCGATGCGGCCGGGCAGCCTCGGCGCGCGCGGCCCCGCCCCGCTACGGGCGCCCGAAAGGGACAGGCCGCGCGGGACCCCGCCCCTGTGCCCGCCTCCTGCCGGGCCGCGGGGTGGGCGAGGCGGCCTGCCCTTCGCCCGGGGCGGCAGAGCCCCGGCCGCCCCTGGTGGGGAGCCCGTGCTGCCCCGTACAGCAACACTCCCGAATCTTTCTTCCCCGGGAAGCGGGCTTTCCCCTCTTTGAAAAGCCGAAACCAGAGGTCAGGCTGGCAGCCGCGCCTTGGGGGACCGCCCGTTCTCCCCTTTACAGATAAAGCGCGCTGTAACAAACGTGTGTAACGTTTATCTCTTGTGAAAGGGGGTGAAATCGCGTTTGTTTCTACAGAACCCGGCCCTCCTACAGCTAGCTCCTGGCCGAAGGCTTCAGGACTCTCCAAGCACAGGTTAGGGCAGCCCTAAACCTCAGGGGGGAAATGCAGGATGCAGCCTTCCCTCTGCAAGACGGGGGCACAAACTCCGAGCCTGTCCCCCGGGCGGGGGAGCAGCGAAGAGCGAAGCACCCGCAGCGGTACCCCGTACCCCTGGCAGGCAGGCTGCAGGCCGAGACCCAGGCACCCCGCCAGAGCGGTGGGAGGTACGCTGCAGTACAGCTCTTCGCAGCAGAGCTGGAGGGGTCAGCCAAGGGCACGGCTCACTGAGCAGTAACCGGCCTGTGCCCAGTCCTGAAAAAGCCTGTCCAGGTGAAGGGGCTCCAAGTACTCGGGCCCTACGGAAAGTTCAGATGGACAAGCAGGTTTTAGAAACTCCCCTTCCCCCACCAGTGAAGAGAGATGCAACATCAAAATTGCATAAGGTGATGAACTATATTAGCCAATCCCTTGTTAATCACTGACTTGCACAACATGTTTTGAACAAAGGTAATTCTGTACAGAGGGAAATGGCAGAAGCAACAAACTAACAATCTGAAATGCAGGGGCACAGCTACAGTAAAAAAACTTGCTTGATCATGCAGTTTATTAATACCTTAACCTGTTGGCCTATTGGAAAATGTCAAGGTGAGAGGACATATGGAAATACTAACAATATATTTAAATGCAAGAAGGTATTGCAGCTGGAGAAAAGTATTTTCTAAAGCAGCCACCTCAGGTACCTTAGAAAGAACCTGGAATTGAATATACTATTCAATGTGACATTTAGAAAACATTAATACAAAAGGGCACATAACACAGGAATATGGAAAGTGTTTTGTGGACTTCCTGACGTTCAATATAATTACTCTGTAAACATGTTCAACACTCACAAATGTTCAAGTGTCTTTATATTAGTTTGGAATCTGAACACAAGCAAAACCTAAAGGTTAAACATTTACTCACCACATTTACTGACGAATTTTCTCAGTGTGAGTCTTTTCATTAAAAATAACCCACCAATCTTATCTTTATTCTCCAGGCTACCATTTTTTCCCCTCCCTCAGAGATTACTAGTCCCTGCAGTCATTAAAAATAGTTTAATTCATTCTAGAGCTGCAAGTTCTCAATGAATGATTTAAAATTCCTTTCAATTTCTAGTGAACAACTTTTAATACTGAGGGGTGTATTTTATTACAGGTACTAAGTGTGCAATACAATAGGGCCACACCCCAATTACAATGTCTAGATAGCACCCAATCATCTCTTCTTTTTTTTTTTTTTCTCTTAAATACAAGATCACATTTGAGCCACCAGCCTTTCAAAGTTTTTTCTGGACAAGCTGAATATTTATGATACATGCAGAAACAGTCCAGCATTAATAGAATTCTGTGCACCCAGCTCAGAGGATTTAAGATCACAAGGGACAATGGCTATCTCCTCTGACTTCCCCTGACTCTCAGCAGCAACTTCTACCTAAAGTCTGCAATATGAGTTACAATGTAGCTCCTAAAGGCATTCAGCCTTGATTTAGACTGACCAACAAAGAATCTACCATCCTTATAGATATTTTTTTTCAAAAGTTGAGTTGTTAAAATTTGCACCTTTGCTTGTAATATCAGTCTCCAGATACTGGCTTCTGTTTTGTCTAACAAGTGAAAGAGTTGCCTACTATGAAAAAAATCTTTCCTCTGTGAATGCAACCAATACTCACTCCATGATCAAGTCACAGCTTAACTTGGGAGTTTCTCTATTGGCCACATTTCTTTATAACATCTCATCCTCCTTAAAACACAGATAGCCTACAACTAGTATTCCAACACTGGTCTTGCAAATGCCGTATAAACATTCTTTCAAAAAACTTCATAGCTTCTTTCTTATTATTAACCTCCTTGATACTTCTGGAAATTTGCATTGTAAAAGTATTAAAAGCTCTCAGAAACAGATCATGTACTTGCTGTACATCTACCTATTTTCATTTGAAATAAATTCCTAATTTTTTGCACTGTTACTGTTTGGAAGTAATTTTACTGTTACTTTAAAGTGGAAGTAAATTTAATTCAAAGACAGAAAATACAATTATAGCAAATCTTTTTACAGATGCACAGAAGTTCTTAAACCCCTTTTGCATTCTGATAGTTTAATTATGCCTGTGCATTTCTGATGTGCTACAGGATGCGAGATCTTTAACTAACTCTCATTAATCTTGATGTGGTATTTATATTTTACCTACTAGATGTCAATTATTACTACTTTTTTTTTTGTCTTTCTATTCTAGAACATAGTTTCATGACCTTGAAGTTACTCCAATACAAATGTTCTGACTCTGGCTATGTAAAATAATTAAGGCTTTATTTACATGGAATTCATCTAAGATGCTCACAATCTCAGGGCAGGCTGAAGTGATTCTGTCTTTTTAAAGTTAGTAAAAGAAGTTCACATAATTTTTAGAACTGCCAAAGTACATATACTGAAGATAAATTTCTTTCTTTGGGGGTTGTGGTAGAAATTTCAAACCTACAAGTTCTATAGAGATTAATCCCAGCAGCCTTTTGAACTTGTTCACAAAACTTGAGTTTTAAAATGGTAGAGCTCCATAGCACCGATACAAAGGGACATTCTGAGTATTAAAACACTGTTCTAAACTAAGAACATTCTTTTAAGTTTCCATGCAATATAAACTCCTAGCCTATGGTTCACCTGTCTCTTTAAACTTGATTCTTTTCTGTTAAGATGCACACATACTTTTCTTCTGCTCCCTTACTGATATTCCCTAGAGGTCTCAAGCCCTAGCTCAACCTTCTGCAGCTATTTTCTAAGACGAGACAATCTGCCATCAGACTTTCTTTCTCTTACAAGTTCAGTTTTATACTTACAGATTGTTTGCTGCAATGATTTTCTTTAGAAACTATTTCTCTCCACTCTCAACTGCTATGTCTGTAAATAAAAGAATTTTGCCCATTTTCTTTTCAATTTCTCTCTCTACCATGTGGAAAGTTAAGAGCATACCATCTAGCTCCGAATACAACATAGCAAATAGGCTTAAAGCTACTATGAAAAGATGCTCTGAATTAATTCAAGGTGTATTTCTATACATCATTTAATATCAGACATCCCATAAAGAATATGCAAGACTGTATAAAGGACTTGCTGTCAGAATTTTGCAATACATGGGATGATATAATGCATGTTTGCAGTCTTCTCAGGTGAGAGGTTATATGGAGGCATGGTCAATCCCCTGTGCACAAAACAGACTACAAAGATTGTCTGTTCGTTAGATTATTTTCCTCAATTATTTCCTCTTCCCCAAGTGCTGAATATACTTTGCTGCTTCCTACCATCTTGGCACACATCATGAATGCCTCAAAAATCTTTAAAATACAATAGCTAGGAAGAAAGTTTTTGTAAAGCTGTTCAAAGTATATCATAATACACCTGAACTGAATTCTAAATTTCATTTATTTTAATGTCTGCTTTGTCTACTCACTACAAGGCTGCAGTAGAAATCTTAAAGTGTTTTTTAATGTAAGCTTTGTATTACATATCCTCAATCATTCTTCACACAAAATTTCTGTTTTTTCACATCCAACTTGATTAAAAAGCTACCAGTTAGTTATGTAAGCATAGCACCTGGAACACATGCCAAGAATTGCTGGCAGCACATAACTGACTAAAAGAGCGCGAGACCTTTCAGAAATATCTCAAGCTGTGTGTAGGATTCACAAGAACAACTGAACTTAAAGACTTAATCTTTTATTCAAAAGCATGAGAGCTCCAGGAAAAGAAAAAAAAAAAAGGAAAAAAAAGGAAAGAAGGGAGAGGAAAGTACCCAGAAAAAGAAATTTAAGCTTACTGTTCAAATTTGAAATTTGAGCTAGAATAGAGTGGGGCAGAGTTCATTCTTGCCTAGCTAGACATGATATTCACACCAGATGTATGTCACAGAAATCAGGATTTGGAGGAACTTTTGAAGGATAGGAAATATCCATTGGAAATTAAGGAAATGCTATCAGTAGAGTTGTGCTGATTAACACTCAGACAAGGATGCAGATGTACAGAATTGAAAAATAATCTCACTCAAGCTTAGTTTTGCTGAACACAATATCATACTACCTGGAATATGTTGTTCCCCCTTTAAACCGCATACTGTCAAATCAGACTTTATATGGGAACTGCTAGTAAGAGATAAAAATATGTTCCTTTTGTATAATTTAACTGAAAAGCTGGAGGGACCAGGTTTGAGGCACATACATCTTTGCTATGGTTTTGGAACCTCTCTCCTTTTTTTTTTTTTGACCTCCTAACAGCAAAAAAAAAAAAACAGGCTTGCACCTAAGAAGAAAAGAGAAACATGGAAAAGAATGGATTTACTGCCACAGCTTATTGAGTAAATACTCTCCAAAGTCAAACTCAATCATATTTCTAGTACATGTTTTAACCAGGCAACAGTTTGAAGGAGTTGCAGAATCCCATTTTTATGTTCCTCTTACCAGATGGAGCATTTTCTTTTCCAGAACTCAAATGAAATTGCTGACTGCAACCTAAAAATGGTATGCTAATGATCTGGAGTAATTCTAGGTTTGACCTTAAAAAAGTCCAGAGTCTGTGGGAAAGAGTCCTCAGGCCTGTTTTCAAAATTGCTACATAGAAAAAACTGCAATGAAGTTTTGAGATGAATGTGAGTTTTGCTTTTGCTTCTTAGCAGCTAATTAATACTCTACAACCTGAGCATCTCCATGGCTCCCAGAACAGCAGTTAGAATACTTGCTCTCAGGCTAGGTTTGCTACCTTCTCTTGTTAAGATACAAAGAATCAATCTCATGCTATCCATGCAGAATGCTACTAACGAAGTTCTCTCTTTATATTTTTGCACGTTGTCTCTGGATTTCAGTATAGACTGAGGAACTGTATCTTCTGAATTTGATGTGTCCTACCAGAAAAGAGGGTATATTTGGCTGTGTCATGTAGCTAATTTGCCTTCTCAACATTTATAAATAAATAAATAAATAAATAAAATAAAAATCAAGTTCTCTGACTGTTGCTTTCATTACTCGGGACAGTGCTTCTTTACCAGGATAGAAGGGAACACTCCCAAGTTTCATGCAGGTTGAAAGTGGCAGTTGACTAGGTTGCTAAAGAGTAAGTGGACAGTATAATCCACAGGCAAAAAGCAGAAAGAATGGAAAGTGGCAGGCGATAATTGAAATGATCATCAAGAGAAATAAGCAGAGAGAAAGAGTAAATATTAAGTCAAGGATGAAAAGACAATATTAAAAGAGAAAGAACAGATAGGAAACTGATATGCCTTGTGTTGCACGTCTTACAGACTGTCAAATTCTGCTGCTGTTGTCTGAGCACCTGCGTATTCCGCTGTCTCACTGGGGGTATTCAACAATCCTGAGGCCTGAATAATATATTTCCACATGTCTATAATGAGAAATGTTCTATTTTAACTTATTTAACATTAATCTAAAAACATTCTAATTGAGTTTTAATACAAAAAAGAACAAACGTGCAACTTCTAATTTTGATAATACAAAGTGAGTAAAAAGACTGTGATTGAGGCTAGATACTAGAATAAAACCAAACACATAATGCTCCATATCTCTAGTCTCATTTCATGACAAATCTGAAGCAGGCGCTATTCGTTGTGGGGTAAGCTCCTAGAGATCCTGTAAACCTTGGAATCACACTCCTTTTAAAGACTATGAGAAAAAATTGGATTACAGATCTTCTGATTGTAACATTGTTATCTAATAGCTACAATCACAAAGCACTCTTCTAACAATCTGGGACTAACTGTGTGCTAGGAGACATTTTGCTTTTCATAGCAAAAGGGAAAGTAATGCACAGCCTCTAAGCTACTGATGGAAATCTTGGCTTGTCTCTTCACGGTAGCAGCACAGAGTAAGGCAGCCTTGACTTTACATGTTCTGCTAGCCTGCCCTTATTTTAATAAAGCTTCTAAGTTCACAAACCAATCACATTTTCAAATTCAAGTCATGTAACAAAACAATTTTTGATTGCTATTATTTTATTGCTATTATTTGTTGATCATCTATTTTATTAGCCTAATTCAGTACAGTATCACAGGGTGTTGCATTAAAACTAAAGTTACCTTTGTGTTTACTTGAAATTCACTGTGAGAAACTACTAGCGTAGTATTTTCTTGATTTGCAACCTTGTTTCAGTATAAAATCTCCTTCAGCTTTAGTTATTATTACTTATTAAACTTCTTTTGCACTATTTTTGTTCAAATATTACTCCACTCAAATTTATTGCCTTGAGGTACTGCTGAACACCTACAACATCCAAGAGAGAACTTTAGCAATCCTTATTTAAGACTTGTTCAATCCTTTCTTGTATTTTACCTTGATCATTTACTTCCTCCTCCTCTTCGGCTCACATTGTATTTTTGCTCTTTCTCCCTCTGTATTTGCTTCTCCATTTTGCAGCACAATGTACTTTCTACCATATCCATTCAGTCAAGAACTCTGAATAGACTACCTGATCTGGATTTAGTCACTCTGCCCTATTTTCAACAGTCTGATAGCATATTAACTGCACACTGTAAGTCAATCAACTCAAGAACGTTTGCCTACCTGATTCCTTTTCAAATGTGCAGGATAATGATTCTCTACATGTAACATGACCTGCTCTGCTTTCAGTTATTCAACCAAATTTTATGTACGTTATTCAACTTTCCAGAGCCAAAGCTCTTCAAAAATGAAGTTGAATGGAATCAGTTACCTATCTCTACGTTAGCAAAATAATTGTTTTCACAGTGGTCATTCTTTGTTAGTGTATCTGCACACTGCTGTTTGACAGAATCTGTATTACATAAACATGTTTCATTACTGGTTTTGATCACAATGCAAACTGGAGTTATTACCCAAAATGTTATCCATAATTTAATGTTTAAAAATATTTTTAAGCTGACAAATATTACAAATACTGTTCCAGCTGCATTGAGTTAAAGTAACTAAGTAATCATAGCTGTGTATTCCCTAAGGATGTTTCAAGAAATTATCTACTTGAACCCATTTCCTCTCTAGTATGGTTGTTTAAATTCAGGTCAGGTAGCCACTGACCTCGTAGCCTGAAATATCCATAGCAGACGCATATCATGTGTACATGGCAACAACACTGTTACTTCATGCAGATTTCTCTAATACACATAATTAAGTTCAAACCACTTTGTTTTTCATAGAAATTATTGTATCAGCTAAGCAGAACAGCACCTACATGTATATATTTTTACCCAGTTAGCCCTGTTAGATTATTATGATAGAGGTCATATAAACATGGCAGATACAGATGCATTTTTTTTTTATTTATTGCCACTTCATAAAACTTCTGTGTGTACACATTTTTTTCAATATTTATTATAAAAATTTAAAATTCAAAAATGCCTGAGAGTCTTGGAAAAAACTGCTGTAAATAAGGGCATGTAGAAAAGAAAGCACGTGCCATGAAACATCATAAAGTATACATTAAATAGCTGGGAATTTTCTGTGATTTAAAATATGAGCTTAACCAAGTCACTGTGATACGAATCTATTTCTTAAATTGAATATACATTGCACTATGCAGGTTCATGACTAAACATGCAGGATATAGCACACTTACCAGAACTACGCTGAATAAAAAAGTCTTCCATTTAGTTAGCAGCTTCCCTGACAACAGCCAAGAGAGCAAGTCATGTTACCAAAATTTCTTCTATCTATAATTCTATCAACCATTCTGGATTAATATTTCACCCTAGGAAAAAAGAACAAAACCAAAATCAACACCAAGCCACAGTCCTGAACCAGTGCCAAAATGGACTATAAATTAACGGTAGCAAAAGCCATCTTGATTTCCCACTCCTCTGAGTAAATTTACTGCTTATTTAGGAAGGGAGGACCATATTTTCCTGTCAATCACATTAGAGAAAGTTCATTAAGTTTGATTCTGGCATGCAAATATTAAGTACAGCAATGTTTTTGTCCTTATCCATTAATTAAATCCAGGGAATATTAAATTGAAGTGCACTTGCACATTCTGGATCGATCAGTGAGCATAGCTATAAGCAGCAGCCCAGGGAGAACAGCCTCACTGAGCACTTTGCTTGGTCTGCAGCTGCCTGCAAACTAATTGTTTAGCAACAGACTTTTAGCTGTCAGTAACCAAAATGCATGATAACATACTTAGAAGCTTAAGACATACTTATAGTCGTAATCTTTATATTACCTGTTTTTTCATAAAATATCTACAATTTACTTTTTTTTAAAAAAAAAAAAGCTAGGTTCCACACAGAACCAGATTAAATGCCTGACTCCAATGCATGGAGAACAAGGCCTCATGTGTTTCAACATAAACATTTATAAATAATAGCTGTAAGTATATTAATAAAGGTTGAGCCTATACAATGTATTTTAATACAGTTTCAATATCAGTGTCCAACAGTAGGTGGCGTGTGTATTTGTAGTATGAGTATTTCACCACCTAATTTAATTCCATAGGAGTTTTAAAACCATTCACAGTGCAGTGTTGAAAAGCAATCTTGACACAAATGTAAAGGGATAATTATTTTTAATTCTTAATTGCTATATTAAAAAAGGAGGGAAGAAATAGCAAGCTAGTTTTTCAGGAAATATTAGGCTATAGGATATTAGCTGACAAAACATGGTGACAGCAGATAAATTACAAAAGTACCATTTAAAAATTAAAAGAAACTTATATGTTCTGATTCTTTTAGCCTCATTTTTTGTTAGATCAGCTATTCCAAGTAGGTAGCAGTGCTGGGCTGATGATTATCTCAGCCAACACAATTTCAAGTGGAATAGAATTCTCATATAAGAACAAAACTGTGGCCAGAAAACAGCTAATAAAACCCAGGTCCTGTGAACACTCATATGGAAAAAAAGCAGCCCGCCCCATTTCCTTTAAGATATGCCTTATTCAGGATGTTGAAGACTCAAGATAGGATATTAAAATATCTTTTTTGACATTTGAAAGTCTCAAACCTGATTCATAAAAAAGAGCTCAAATTTATTTATTGCATATTCAGTATTCAGCCTCTTATCAAGTGCTTTGTTCAAATTTGCCTGTGACATCTAGTCTGTTCCATGAAAAATAGTTTCAGACACATTGGATTTCTAAGGTTGCAGGTGTACTTTATCACTTCAAATTTGGAAGAAAGAGGCAAGAGGCAGAATTTCATACCACACACTATGCTTCTAATACTTATCTTGATTGCTGTTTTAGTGAAAACAATTTAAGACAGGGTTCTTGGAAATCAGTTAAATATGTGAAAATTAAAATTAGTCCAAACCAAATTAAGCAGCATAAATAAAGGAAAAAGTAAATAGTAAAAACTAAACAGTAGAGATATTATTATTTTTTTTCTCCCATTCTATCATAATTTACGTGTTCTAGTAAGTTAGTGTTAATTTTGCACTGAAAATACCAACAGCTGTGATATACATGGTATGAAACATATAGCTACAGAATAGTTGAGGTTGGAAGGGATCTCTCGATACCATCTAGTCCAAACCTCCAGCTCAAGGCATGGTCAGCTAAAGCAGGTTGCTATGACTATTTGGGTCTCGAATACCTCCAAGAAAGGAGACTCTGCAACCAAAGCAACCTGTTCCAATGTTTGGTCAATCTCACAGTTTGCTTTGTTTGTTTTTTTTTTTTCCCTGCTGCTTAAACAATCTGTTATTTCATTTTTGCCCAGTCTCTCTCCTCCTTTGGCATGGTATCACTATGAAGAGTCTGGTTCCATCTTTCCAACCTCCCATAAAGTATACCAGGTATACTGGACCAGTAGTCCCTTTCACAATGCTGAATACAGGTTAGAGTAAGAGTTCTAAGTTCAGATGTGCTAAAAACAACATAGCAGTAGTCCAAGTCAAGCACAAATTGACTTTTTCTTAATTATGCTTTCTACTCTTGGAAAGTCTCAGAATGGAAAAGTATGGAGACATAATTAGGTTTAAAGCACAGTACTCCTTCACTACATTTTGAACTCCTCAAAGACCAAGTTGCTAAGCCAGTAGCCTCTGAATTGGGCAGTGTCAACTTTTACCAGCATACTTTTCAGGTCTCTTACTACAATCATCTTCCCCAAAATGGAAGTTCACTCCTAAAATTTTGCCAGTGTTTTCAGTATACCTCAACAAATCTATTTAAGGGGAAAGATGTGACTCAAATATGAGCATAGTCTGAAAAACCTAACTGGATGCTGGACCTTTATCATAACAATTATAAATGGTACAACATTAACAAGGAGATAATTTCTGGATATCTGCTCATAGAATCACCAGCACTAGATCTCTTTCAATAAATATTTAATATTTTCATTTTAATCATGATTTACTATTTATTTAATATTTAATTAACATAATAAATATTTATTAAGATTTGAAATAGCTGTATTGTGCCATGATCAAATATGCAAGTCATAGAGAAAAGAGATATGACACTTAGTACAACGGAATTATAGTGATAGAGAAACACTAGGAACCAAGGAGGAAATAGTAGAATTTCTACAGTGTTTGTAAATATATGTGTGTGCACATGTAGATGTATAAGACATGAATTATCTGTGTGCACACATACACATATGTCTACATCCACATAACTAAATGCATACACACTTTAGTGGTTAAAATATAGATTTGGCATGAGCTGACTCTAGCTACAGTTTGAAGACTCCTGAGCAAAAAAAAAAATCACAGAAACCTGCATAAATAAATGGGATAATGTAACCTGAATAAAAAGACTGGGGGCTTTATTCTAAACCACAACTAGCAAGAAAAAATCCCACTGATTCCAATTAAAGTCTACACAGTTTGGACATTGATTTGACATTTCTGGGCATGATGTGGGTGTAGCAACACATGGACAACAGAGACAAGAAATTTGAACATTCTGAGCTGTAAGATGAAAAAAGGGTGCAGCATTGTTTTTATGTCTAGTAAATATTGAATTTAAAAAGTATAAAGATTAACAAAACAGGGAAGAAAAAAAAGGCAGAGTTCAGAAGTTTGTTTTTTCATTTTTATCAGATCAGTGAGATGTTAGAATAAGGTCAACAATATGACTGGAAATGTTAACCACACCAAGTATACTTTCTCAAATTAAAAGCTCCTAAATTTTAGCACCTCTTTCCTCAGTTGAGCACTATAATGTTGTCAAGAAAACCTAACAGTAATGAGAAGTACATCAAAGCTCAGTTAAAAAAAGTAATTGTACTGAAGATCAAAATGCAAAGGGAAAGCACACCCTTTATATTCCTTTACGTGCTTTACTACTTTTTAATCACTGTGATACTGTCATAATTATATATTCTAAGTAGGGAGAAAACAAAAGCTATGAGAACTTTTGTAGCCATGGCAGAAGCATGATGCATCCCTAGACACAAGAACACTAAAACACTGAGATTTTCTAACATCTTAACATTATGAATAACAAAACCAATCAAAAAACATTATCACACAGCTAAGTATGTATATTTACATGTATGTATATATATATATATATATACACACACACCCCACAAAGGGTCACAGAGGTTTGCAGTACAGCTGCAGAAATGGGGTAGAGAAAAAGATCTGGAAGCAGTAAAACGTGCATAAAAGTGAAAGCATGTAGTGCAGGCAGGAAAGATGTCCTGCAGAAAAGGCAGAAAGTGTCTCATAAACCCAGAGTAATCCTGCAGAACAAGCAAGAAACATGCCCAGCAAAAGCAAAAATTCCAGGATCTGAAAAATAAAAATAATTGTGACAGGATGGCAAGAAGCATAAAACACTAAAGACAGAGGAAAGACTGCAGGGAAAAAACCCCAAACAACAAAACACAAAACAAACAACAAACCATCAATTCCTTGAGTTCCAGCTTTCCTTGTTGAAGGCCTCGCAAGTCTGACCACCTTGACTTCTGCAAGCACCAAGGACTACAGCCATCAGTGCTAACCATGTATTGTCAGGTCCATGGGTTTTCCCATTAATTAATTTAGTTATTACACTCAGCTAGATTATAAGATTCTTAAGGAGTGCACATTCTTTTCACATGTACTGATAATGAACTAACCATTGAGAAAGTGTATTGTTACTAAATATCAATCTAATAAAAGGTTGCTTTGAAGCTGGTCTTATTTATTGGCCCTCTAAAACATTCCCATTACTATAATTTCTAATTCCCCAATACATGCAAACATACACAAGCGTAGCATATACAGAAACACATACACACTTTCCATGTTTATCCCCAATAGTAACATTCTATCACACCTTAAAAAAAGTCAAGGGAGTTTGCCACCAGGTTTATATAGTTAAATTATTAAAACTAATCATAAGCTTTTCAAATTTTTGTTCCAAAGAAATATCTGAAAAGGGATAAAAAAACCTCTCGAAATTGAATACTGGCATAATTCAGTACCACATGATGCCGATGGACAAGTAAATAAAAGCTCTGTTCTTCAGACATATGAACCCAGTTTAAAAACACTAATTCCTATCCACATCAAAGTAAGCCTTATCTGTTTGTAACTGGAAAATCAAATGCAGAAACATAAGGACTGTTGAAAATTCATTGGCTACATTATAATGAAATAATATCTTTCTTTAGTTTGTTTTTTGTAACTGAGTCATGTTTTGTCCCAACCTGAGTTAAACTCACAGAATGTAACACTGTTTAAAGGTAACCTGAGCAAATACCCTAATACCCCCTGCATGCCCCTTAGCAGTATGAGGAGGATACTGGTTACAGCTACCAAATGCCAGTTTGCTTCAAGAAGGGGAGTGTCCTTTGGCTCAGAAAGAGAACAGACAGCATTCACTGGAAAGAAGGGCTTCGTTCTTAGGCCATGAATGTGACCTTACCTTATCATTAATTAGTAAGTGGTGTATTCAAGTTGTCCTTCATGCTCCTAAAAAATGCATAGCAATCTCTATCTAGAAGTGTAAAGAGATCTTTATGTGCTTCAGAACATGATTTTCTACAGCTAACATTTGTAAGGTCAGTCTGACAACCATAAAATGAATTTGGGGAATATATAATATCATCTTCTGTTTTCCCTTAGGTTGGCTGTTAATCCAGTGGATGTGGCAAGGCTGTTCTCATATGCTACATGTTCTTGGCTTTCACCCTTATTGATGAATTGATACAGACATGGATCTTAGCTGCTTAGTTTTTCTGCTGTCCCCATTGTTTAACTTAGTTCATAATTCTCAGATAATAAAGTAAAAATGGTGGGAGAAACCCAACATGCTTAACATGTGAAAGAAAAGTGGGAGTTGTGTATATGACATGCAGAGAAAGAACAACAACATAAAAGCAAAAATAAATAAGATTTACCACATCCCTTCTTAAAACTCTATGCAAGAAGATCTAGTCTCTACCTATAATATGAAAAAGAATTTTTCTCAAAATTCGTCAATCTACATGTATCTCCAGTCAAATTAGTGCACAGTCTTAATCAAAAACCAGCAGAACCTGCAAATAGGTTTTGTGCAAGTTGAATCTGGTCCAAATGTCCTGTTCATGATTGGCATGAATACTTAAGAATACTGTAAAACTTATTTATAACCTTAAATTCCTGTTATAGCACCATGGGGTGGAGTCAGAACACTCAGAATTTAGTAGTATCAAGTTCAAACCTTTGTGAAGAAATTATTCAGTTTTACATTTGGCATTAACAATCCCACGAAGCTTCAGTTTCTAATGCTAGAAGCTGACATTCATTTCAACTCAACATTAGCACTCTGACTTCCCTCCAGGGGTTGAAAAAACCCAATGATTTCATCCTACTCCCCTGTGGTTTACATTTAGCTCAAAAATGAAGACTGTCCTCATGAAAAAAAATTCTCAATTAATGCTTCACTTTAATAATTTGCTAGAGGAGTCATTTTGCATAATAAATTCATTTTAGATGTTGCTCAGTGGCAATGTGCTCTGTATGTTAATTCTAAAGAAGTCTTCAAACACACTGATTGACAGAGCAATAAGATGACTTGTATTATTTTTTATTATTATATTTATTGCAGTTTTCTACACAAGTGTCTTAAATTTGGGGGATTTGGAAAAATTCATAAAATATTTCATTTATTAAATGTACTTATTTACAGATTTCAGCACCTTTGGAAAGCACAGGTTGCAAGTGCTGGGGCTGAGAAAGGCTTTCTTGGGCAAAATAGTACAGAAATTCCAAAGAACAAGAGTTTTGATGGACATGACAGCATATTTAGTTAGCAATTTATTTGCTGCTTTAATACCTGTAAATTCTAACTTCATATTTATAAAAGATTTTACTAATATTCTACTTTATCATAAATGCTTAAAATGAAAATATTATAAACATTTAAAACAGTTTGGTCTTGGAAAGGTAAATTATATGGTCTAGGAATGAATAGTAATAAACTGTCAGTTCTCCTTTGTGTGTGAATGAATGTTATTATACTCAGCTATAATTCAGGGCCTGTTTATGCGATTGCAAGAAAACACAGGAGATGAATGTATCACACCTGTGATGAAGAGGTAAGAGCAGAACGGGAAGTGTTGTCCTAACGTGTCCTCCAGTGTCTGTCCATTTTTAATCTTTTGCCTTCATTTTTCTACCGATCTATTTGCAGAATTCTGACAGGAAACCATGAACCTGACATGCAAATTGAATTACTTTCTGTAGTTTTTAAGTTCTTAGAATCTGACCAATTAACATAACCTCAAACTACTAAGTACAAAACCATTTGTTCTACAGAAGCTCCTCCTAGCCATACAGTCATCTCTTCTCACATATAAACGGAGTCTAGAGAAGATTGTATATATTCAAATTTCCTCAACTACTTGAGCACAAAATATTTGTGCTCCACAAAGAAACAGCGCATCTACTTGAAAAATCATACTTTTGTCTACATCTGTTTCACAAAGTAAGAATAGTAAATTTGCTCCTAATGAATGGACATTATAGGTTTTATAAGAACGATTGTTCTTAGTGTCAGTTTTCAACCAGGTAATAACACCACAGAAAAATATCTACATTGCTGATAGAAATAGCTGCCTGGTGTTGTCTTGGAACAAAATGTCTCTACCTGCATTTCCCAGAGTTCAATGATTACTCTGCTTCCCAGTCCTTTCAAGGATCTATTCCTCCTTGCATCATATAAAAGAATCTAAACAATGTCCCTCCAAGAAATACACAGCCTTTTCATACTAAAGTGAACAATGTTTAATACTTGGCTACTGCAACTAGGAACAACTCAGTAAAGAGTAAACCAATAGATTTCCACTTACGTCCACTACTCTGTATCCACTCTGGAGTGGATAATTTGAAGAAAAGCTGTGGGTCAGATCTCAGGTACTACACTCAGGGGAAAACAATTCTTCAGCTTTGCTTCAACACAATTGTTTATGTTCTTAGGAACTCCAATGCTTACATCTTTTCAGGAATAAATGAATATTCAATAGACAATGTGGAAGCATACATGCTTGAAAAGTAAGCATAAAAAGAGAACAAATATCACTTTAGAAAGTGTGGCATATAGTTTGTAACATTTCTACTTGTAACACTCCTGTTCAGTGATCACCACTTATGTTAAATTTTTGCCAGATATTTTACTATTAAGGAAATGTTTTAACAAGATTTTTACAGCTTGACTACAGGTGAAGATGATTAAATTCACAACTGAACTTCAACAAGCAGCAATTTCAGTAACTGGTAAGTGTATGCAAATAAAGAATGAGATTTTAACACGCACCAAGTATAATGTACTACTGGGAAATAGCATTTGCAACAGCCACCCAAGGTATAGAAAATTCTGATTTCAAAGTAGCAAACAATTTTAATTTTAGTGTTCTTTCCAATATCAGGAGTTCATAGAAATAATATGCGTTATTATAGTTTCTAAAATGTTTTATCTAGAAGTATCTTTATATGTTTGTCTTCTGTGTTCTCTCTCCTAGTAAGACGTAAAGAAAACAACATATGAGAAGTTCTCCAAAAAGTAGTATTCTTTTGGTCCGTCCCAAAGGAACAAAACTGCTCTGCATCAGTGGGAAAGTGTCTTACTATGTGAAAAGCCAATAGTAACCAGTCTGGAGACTGAGGTACCACAGATTTCTCTTCACAGTTTCATTCCTCTGAATTTAGTTTTCTGAACCACCAGGGGCCTTTTTACAATTTTACTCCCAGAGTAAAACCAAAACAAAAAACCTAACCAAACTCATTTATGCTAATGATTTTCCAACACAAGCCTTTTCCTACCATGTTATCTAGTACTTGATTTGCATCCAATTCAAATGTTCTAGACAATTATACTCTTAATTCCAACCATTTGAAAATCAAAACTCTGTCTTTAAACCCATGTCAGATAGTGAAATATGGCAACAATCTCAAACTGCCATGATTCTTCAGAGAGTTTCATTTCATGACCCCGATCTCAGAGCACACTAAAGTTTACACATGCTGGTCCAAATATTAAATTTTTTAATCATTAGTTTTCCTCTAATTTTCAGATGACATTAAAAAAAAAGCTTCGTTTCCTTATTCTAGTTGGATGTCTGATCACCCCTTAATAATGCCCCTCATACTCTCCTTGCCATTTCTATCTGTTAAATAGCTGTAGACCACTATGACTGACACAGGTGTTTCTTTAACTAAGCTATGCATATTTAACTCTCTTAATCTTTTCAATAAATTATTCCCTTAGTTTTCAAATACCTTTTCATGCATTTTTCTAAACTGACTCCAATTTTTCTAATAAGCACCAATCTTGAGAAGTTGATAGATAAGGAGCAACTCAATTTTGTGGAATTTATAGGAAAATAACAAGTATTAAATGTATGGTTTTTAAGGACTAAATACAATGTCTGAAAATTTTGGTTACATGATCAGTATTTATTAATTTGTGTTCACTTGTGAACGTTAACATTCACACTGAAAAGGGATGGAGTGCTAAATACTCCATGTACTGATAAAGAACAATATATAGTGGGGAATATGCAGGAAAGGATAGTTTTAACACTTCTCTTTTTTTTAAGTTAGTCAAAGCAGAAGTAATATATACACAAAGAGACCAGAATATACATATACTTAAAAGAAAAATATGACAGAAAGTAGGGGAGAGGGATTCATGATGGAATAAAAATTGACTATGCCTTATGCAACAACAAAAAAGGACATTTGTAGAATGAGATACCAGACCCATACTGGTTTAAGATAACCGGCGAAGCTAACAGTGTCTGTGAAAATGTGATGGAACAGGCAAATAATCAACCTGGTAATTTTTTATCCTGATTATTAAGGCAAGCTGTCCTATTACAGGAGAAAGTCCTGCACATTGTATATCCTCAATAAAATCTTATAAGCTAAGAAGTTATAGACTTAAGTGCACAAAATTTCAAATAGATGCAGTGCTTCTTGTCTAAAATGTAAGCTAGTGAGTGCAACAATTTATTTCTTCTCACAAAAAATACCATATAAGAACTAAAGAGAATACCTCAGGTCTCAGAATGAAGCAGCTGCAATTTTACAGAAAGAAAACATGAAATCTGTATGAAGGCCTACATTTTAATCATATATTTACAGTTCAAAGCACAGATGCCACAATTAATGAAAATACAAGAGATTTTATTCAGATGACAAAAATAAGAAATGCTGAATTCTTACTTTCAGATACAATTATGCAGTATGTAGACTGGAGTCAGGATGGAAATTCTTCCTCATGGAGGTATGACCGAAGCATTACAATTAATACTAAAGCATGAGGAATTACACTGTCATTTAAGAAAAAGGGAGAAAGAGTAAAGGAGAAAGGCAAAATTTTAAAATGCTTGTTATTTTTAAAGTGAAGAAAACCTAAAACTATATTGTAGGAGCAATCTTATTATAGCAAGATTATTAATAAAATTAACCCTGAGAACTCTACAAGTCTTTATTTAGGACCAATAATATTTGAACATTTCTATCAGTGACACAGTGGGATCGAGTTTAATTATTTAAATACCATGTTACCCAATTAATGAACTAATTGTAGCTTCTGAATATTTAGCAATCTTCAGTAGATTTCCTCCTCATGAATTTGTCCAATCTACCTTTGAAACCATGTAAAGCATCCACAGTAAATTACAGTTTTATTGAATATGGTAAGAGGAACCACCACCCTTTGCTCAATTTGCTTTACTTTTGGCACCCCAGTTGTTACATTAGACACTGACTGCTTTATTCCCATCCATCCTTTTCATTTCACTCATCTTTGCAGATCTCTATTACATCATCCCATAGTAACTTTCTTTACAGCTTGAAGGTTCATTTCTTAGATGAAAAATCACTTTTTAATCTACAAAAATTCTGCCCTCCCAATTCAATTCAGATAAGAAAAAAGGTGGTGGTGAGGAATTGATTTAGAACTGCTTTTTCATGGAACAAAATTTGGGTTTTGCATTTCTTTCTATTGACATCTTGTTTTGTCAGGATGAGAAGGAAGAAATAGAACATCAATAGGGTTTTGTATGCAGACCTAAAAGCTACTCATCATTCTTAGTAAGTACATATAATTATCACAATTTGATAGTCATTCAAAAACTGCTACAGAAGTGGAAGGCATACTCACAGCAGCATTTAGCAAACACAAGGATTCTACATAGGAGTACATTTGACAGAACGTTCCTATGAAATCACTAATACAAAGACCCTTTTGTCTGGTTATTGTGCTAAAAAACATACTTAGTATTAGTCCTACAAAGAAATTTGTGTTTCAGCTCCTGGTTCCAGGAGCTGAAACAACTGGTTCAAGAAAAGAATAAACTCCAATTCTCCTCCTTTCATTCCAAGTTAAGATGCACCGGCCCATGAAATTCATAGACAGGCAGAAACCGAGTTACTGTTTCAGCTACTTGTCCCAGCTCATTAGGTCTATAGACCTTATAAGCCTATAGATCCAAGGCTTTTTCTACATAAAGTAGAAGGATTTACTATGCATGACATGTATAAAGCAGTTTTGGGACATCAGTCTTTCTCCTCAGACTTATTTTCCAAATTTAAAAAACGGAAGGGTTGGAGGGGAGGACATAAATAAATAAGTACAGATGATGTGCATTTTATTTCATCTGCCCTGTCTTTGTCCACTCCTGCCTACTACCGTATCAGTGAAGATTTAGATCATGGTTCTGTTTCTGGATTTTTTTTTTTTTAAAAGGAAAACTACAATACTTTGGACAACAAAAACTGTTGTGTTGGAAAGTATATCTCAGGCAACTCTGGAACATGCTTGTATCTATAGAATTAGCATGGTGACCATGATCATACTAAGCAACATTCAAGGGTTTATTTTTTATCAGGACAACATTAAAGGCTCCTTCTACGTTACTTGATAATAAGCAACTACCTTGTTCTTTACAGCAGGTAGAGAATACTTAGTTAATACTTATCTAGAGTTCCTTAAGAACTGAAAGTGAAAACCAGAAACTTAAGTGAGATTCACACTGTCCCACAATAAAATGCCTGAAACATGTTAGATGAAAAGTCCCCTATAAGCATGTACTAATTTCCACTGATTGTAAAGACAGCTTAAACAACAGGCTTGGATGCAGACATCTATGTTATAGGTACCTGAAGCACATTTAAAGAATCTCAGTCTTTTGCATCAAGTTTTCTATTATATTACTAGAAGTACTACCCCGGAAACCATCTTAATCTGTTAATCTTTACAAAATGTCTAGAGACCTTGTCAAAGGGTTCTAAGTACAAACTATCATCCTGTGCAACCTAAATCTATAACAGTACCTATAATCTGCTTTAAATTAAGTTGCTATTATTCATGTACTAGTCAGAGATGAGTGGATGTAGTAGATTTTGCTATGACATCAAATATCCTGACTCATGCAATTTTTGGCTGTATTTATGAAAATAGAAATACTTGAAGATACTGACTTGAAGAAAATTATTTTACTTTCAAAAGCATCACTTTCAGAAGCTGCTTTATAAATGCTGATGTTGTAAAAGCCGTAACAAAATTGTTTGTTATTCCTGTAATTTTAATCTTGCCTAAGATTAAAGCTATCACATGCATTACTACATAAACTCAAACTACAGTAGAAGACAAAGACTACCATCTGATTCTGCCCTTTCCCTTTATCCACAGATCTTAGAGTCCACTGAGTTTCTTTGATACAACTCCCACTGGCAGGCTAATGAACCTTTTTTCTAATAATATGGATAAATTGAATGTGAGCCTTCCATTTCATGCTGAGAATTTTTTGCAGCACTTTAAAGTCATCTTTATTCAAAGTCAAAATAGCTCTTGTTTTTCCTTTTCTACTAATTGCAGCTGCTATCACAGCTATTATTTTTTTCTGTAAGTAACTTGGTATCTCCAAGATATTTTAAGTTATATAAAATACCCATTTTGTTTGATCTACAGAAATGTTGTGTATGTTTCTGTGTTTTATTCATAAACTTTGATTCTGTGGATTCATTTATAAAGGCACATTAGAAGCCAAGAACTGTAGAACCAAATATCTTAAATAGCAAGCACATCCAGCATGGCAAGGTGTCAATTATTTTCTGCTTTTTGTACAAAGGAAGGGCTGCATTCAGACTTTGGTTAAACCTTTTTTCCCCCCAGTGTAGCCAAGTCTCTTCATCTGTGCAGAATGCACACAGAAGCACATGTCAACCAGTACTGCCAGCTCACCCAGAATCCTACAACTAGCAGAGATCCAGAAATAGGCCAGATTAGCAAGAAGAGCAAACTGAAGTGGCTGGAAATTCACTTCTGTAGCACTTACTGGTTTTTTGAAGGGCATATGCTTGATTAGATGTGTTGCTATTCTTCAGGCTTCACTCCTCTTCTGAAAATATAAATTTTTTGTCTTTTATGTTTTGTCATACTTTAATATTCTTAATACATCATTAATGGAAGGACATAAAATAATGTAAGAGAATTTTCATGGGCGAAGATCTTGAATTTTCAGTACTGAAACATGATATGAGAGACTGAATATAAAAAATATACTAAATACATTTTCTATGCTAAAACATTTGGGAAGGACCTAGGACAGTAGATACAGAATTACCAAGTGTGACGAGAGTTTTCAACTGACTACTGACCTGAGAGAACCTGATGGGAACCAATTCAAACACTAGTAGCTACTCCCTCAAACAACCTTTTAAAGGTATCTTAAGCTAGACTCCTAGAAAGGGTATTTGTTGAAGCTGCAAGCCAGAAGGCTGTCCTAACTTTCTACTACTATGCCAAACCTAGATAAAAATTGTGGTGACTACTCAGGAAATATCAGGACTACTTTCTTGTAGGTTTCTGAGTAAGAGAGAAAATTATAGTCTCAGTTTTCTCTAAATTGAAAGCAGAACTCAGCTGATAAGGAAAAAAAAACCGTAAAGCAGAGGCTGGAAGTATATATAGAGTATATATATATATATGTGCAATTCTGGGACATCCAAATTTGTACAGCACAAAACATTGCAGTTTCAGTTCAAGTCATCTGCATGAGGCAGTATCATTAGCAAATGACCAGCTGTGCTTTACACCCAGGGGTTTTACTGGCACATGAAATTTGTACCTTGTGTTTTTATAGTGTTGCAGGTTTTTTCTGTAAACTATCCAGGAAGTAAAAAGAATAAAAAAAAGCTGATCACCACTATTGTCTCATGTAGCCTCTCTGTGCAAGGTCTCAGTGTAATTCTTGCTCATGACAGAAAATATGACTATGAACCAGTAAGACAAATGCAATTCAACATTCTTGGTTTCATTTTTGCTCTAGTTTAGATAGGTAAGACCATCTTCAAATGCAGCTGCTTGTAGCTACTCTAGGCTGATATCCCCGCTGACTTTGATGAAACCTTAACAGGATGATAAAAGAATGTTTCCATCAAAGTTCCCATGCTACACAAGCAGCAAAGATCCAGGAGCTTTTTATATTTGGAAAGTGAGCAGCCACAGGAATGCTGCCGGTTTCTACTATAGACCCTTAAAATAATTTAACAAACACCATTAAATCAAATCTCACTGTGCCAATTTTTAAACATAGCATATACCTTTACCTTTGAGTTTTAAGCAATCTCTAGAACCCTTTTAAAATTATATGGTTCAATGACTCACTAGTGGCTTTTTAAAGCAACAGATATTGCTCTGTATATCCTCAGGGCAGCTGTGTCAAAAAGTAGAGCAAGGTTTGTCCAGAACCCAGTATAAGGGAGTAGAAAATGCATTGCATGGCATTTGCTTAAACTGATAGGCAGTGTTCCATTAGGCTAATGAAAACCCACTGATCTAACAGGATTCTAAAAACAGTGAAATATCAATATAGTGAAGGCATATTTGCAGACCAGAGGTATCTCATTGTCCAGCAGAAGTGTTAAATAGGATAGTTCACATCCACGCAAAAGTTTGATTCCCAGGAACAATGAAAGACCCTAAACTGCATGATTACATTTCAGTTGTAGTCCCTTTATACTTGTAAAATCCCATATTTGTAAATACTTTGGGCCTTTGAAGACTGTGGCTTCTCTCCAAAAACAGTGAAGGTGTCACATGCACTTCTGTCAATATGAGAGGAATTTGTAGATGCCTGTCATGTTTTCAGCAAGACAGGATTGTTGTCCTCAAATTTATCTCTAGAATTCCTTGGCTAACCTCTTGTCTAATCTGTATACCAAGAAATAAATTACATTCAGATTTCTCTTTTCTAGATTTGAACAGATTTTAACCTCAATTTCCATACTTGCATAGAGTTTCTTTCAATGTGTGTACCCAAGATGATCCACCAATCTGCCAGTTTTAGTAAACAATGTGTCTAAAACCATATTAATTATTAGTCCTTTCACATGTGCATTTACATTCAGTAAAAAGATAAAAGATCAAGTATGCCCAAGAAAAATGCTTCTCAATTTGGTAGGTTTTAGCCAGAAACAGAGCATCTTCTAGAAAATTTATCCTCCAAGGAGCACATACCAACCCATATCTTCATCACATGGGAGCATAGTAGTACAAACATCTGACCTGACAGATTCTCTTCAGAACTTAGTACTTCACTAAAAACAAAGTGGCAGTCTAAACTGATTCTTCACAGGTTCATGATCAACATGTCTGCTTCAGTAAAAGGTACTTGCACAGTATTTTGAGTGAAAACATTCATGATGCATGTGTTTAAAAATCAGTACCTAAACATTCGACATGAAACTTCCACTTATGCTAAAAAAATTGTTTTATATAAAAAAATACATGTTCATCTTTGCTTGAATTTCAGGTGAAAAAAGTTAATTAATGAAAACGCCAAATACATGCTGTTATCCAACTATGTATTATCTTGGTTCGCAGTTAGAACAGATATCCTTGTGATCGTTGTGACTTTGTTTCTTTTTAAGGCCTTCCATCTGATAAGGGCTGTATCAAAATACTTGACATTACAGCATTCAGGCATAACAAGTTATTCACATGTTGCTACACATAATTTTCTTATTCTAGCCACTGTTTATAGCAGAGTTCAAGACAAATTCTCCTGGGCCACATTCTATCCTACTTATATTCTGACAGCACTCCGAAGGCATGCTAGGGTACAGAAACAAAAAGGAGAGATGTAGAAGCCCATACTTTGCAATGAGCTCTTGTACACCAATTTATACATGTAGCTCATCAACATGCCATAGTTACTGAATATGAATATCATTTCACATTAATGCCCTTCTATAGCTTGTTAAACTCACTTGTAATATCTTCTAAAAATGAGACTGGAAGTATTTCACTAAGGGCAGAGACTATATTTTCTTTTTGTATTATGGCAGTATGCCCCAAATTTGACTACTTTGTGTATTGTTAAAAACCAGTAGCTGTTCTAAACATAGGTAAACATTACTTATTTCAGAATGCATAAGAAAAAAATGAATCTCGGTTTGCTTCACTGCATAAAAGCAATTAGAATTGCTTCCTTCATAATAATAGAAATATATTATTTTTGTCTTTATCATCATTATTTTTGATTTACCATCATCATTGTACAGTCTCAAGTTAGTGATTCAGTTGGGATTTCTCCTGTATTTTCATTGTTTTCTTGTGGGTTTTTTTGTTGGGGTTTCTTAAAAATACTTTTTCAGTCTGCAAATATTTCAAGTCATAGTAAAACCCTTACATACAGTAAGATTTTTTTTTTAATCTTAGTTTTCTTCCAACTCAGTCTTCTATTTCTGTTTAAAATTCAAACAACAATAAAAACTAGCATAGAGAAACACAAGTACTATAGCAGCATCACTACTTGGATTGTTAGTGTTGTTACAACCCATATTTAGTTAAAATGTCACACTAAATATACTGTTTATTGTCTTGCAGTATCTCTTTAAAGTAAGAAGAGAGGCCAGAAAAAACACAAGACTTCACATCAAACTGTGAAAGATATTTTTCTAGCTACTACAGCTTGGCAGTCTCCACAGGCAGTTCTAATATCTTCGAAATTGCCTTGGGGTCTATCACTGAACTCTGTTGTTGATGAGCTTTTATATTGCTACATTCTTATGCAGTCTTTTACTTGGATTAGTCACTTTTCTTTCCTCAAAAGAGCTATTACAGATAAAAATGAACAAAGGTGATTTTCCAATAATTATATCAGATTATATTTTTCTGGTTAAATTATAGCTGAGTGGACTTCTCCAGATGTGTGCAAGAACAGCTACTGAGAGAATCAAAATTTATTTCAGTTGAAGAGAGCATCAACTATGCCTCAGTAAGACCTACCTGCAAATGTGGCAGCAAGACTACAGCTCATACAGATATTTTAAATTCTGTTAAAAATAACAGTATTATTAAAGATGCTGTGCATGCATTACATAATATACATTTCCCCCTGATTTATGATATGTGTTCCTGAGCCCACAAAACACTGAGTCACTGAAATCTCCTAAAGACTGGCCAAGTGAGGAAGAAATTATATTTAAAGATTATCAAACGAAATACAGGAAAAAACAGTTCCATAGTTCTCACAGGCCTAAATATTAGATTTAACAGTCAAGAAACTGTGGGTATTGATATTGTCAGAAGAACTCGTTTTGATAAGAAAGACTTCTTTTCTTGGGTATACTTTTTCTTGTGCCACCTAATGGCATATTTCCAACAAATCTAGTTAGAAATGTAGATCTATCTGTAAATTCTTTTTTAATGCTGTAAAGATCCACAGTATATATTGCAGGATTATAAAATTATATCTTAAGACAATTCTAAATACATAAGCATAAGGGGAACAAAAAAAAAAAAAGATACCTTAGGCCCACTACCTAAAGTGTAGTATATACTTGATGAACTTGATAAACAATGCTGAGCAACATGGATTAACATACATTAAACAGTATGTAAATATGGTGGTATTACTCAATCTCTCAGTTCACACAATTAGATCCAACTTTGTTATCACTATCACAGAATCGTAGGGGTTGGAAGGGACCTCGAGAGATCATCGGGTCCAACCCCCCTGCCAAAGCAGCTCCCCAGCTCATATTGCACAGATAGGCGTCCAGACGGGTCTTGAATATCTCCAGAGAAGGAGACTCCACCACCTCCCTGGGCAGCCTGTCCCAGGGCTCCCTCACCCTCACTGGGGAAAAGTTCTTCCACATGTTGGTGTGGAACTTCCTGCGCTCCAGTTTACAGCCATTGCCCCTTGTCCTGTCTCCACAGACATTGAAAAGGGGTTGGCCAATTCCCCCTGCATCCCATACTTAAGATATTTATAAACATTAATTAGGTCCCCCCTCAGTCTTCTTTTCTCCAGGCTGAACAGCCCCAGCTCACTCAGCCTTTCCTCATAGGGGAGATGTTCCAGGCCCTTAATCATCTCCGTAGCCCTTCTCTGGACTCTCTCCAGGAGGTCCTTGTCTTTTTTATACCAGGGAGCCCAGAACTGGACACAATACTCCAGGTGGGGCCTGACCAGGGCAGAGTAGAGGGGGAGGATCACCTCCTTCGACCTGCTGGCCACACTCTTCCTGATGCATCCCAGGATCCCATTGGCCCTCTTAGCCACCAGGGCACACTGCTGGCTCATAGCCAACCTGTCATCAACCAGAACCCCCAGGTCCTTCTCCACAGAGCTCTTCTCCAGCAGGTCATCCCCCAGCCTGTACTGATACAGATGGTTATTCCTCCCCAGGTGCAAGACTTTACACTTGCTTTTATTAAACCTCATCTGGTTTCTCCCTGCCCTGCTCTCCAGCCTGTCCAGGTCTCGCTGGATGGCAGCGCAGTGTTCCTGCGTGTCAGCCACCCCTCCCAGCTTTGTATCATCGGCACTTGCTGAGGGTGGATGCTATTCCCTCATCAAGGTCGTTGATGAAGATATTAAACAGGACTGGACCCAACACCGAGCCCTGGGGAACACCGCTAGTCACAGGCCTCCATTCAGATTCTGTTCCACTGATCACGACCCTCTGAGCCCGGTCCGACAGGCAGTTCTCAACCCACCTCACTGTCCACTCATCTATCCCATGATCTCTCAGCTTTTCTATCAGGATGTCATGGGAGACAGTATCAAAAGCCTTGCTGAAGTCAAGGTAGATGACATCCACTGCTCTCTGTCCATCCACCCAGTCGGTGATGAGATCACCGAAGGCTATGAGATTGGTCCCCTTGGCACGATCTCCCCTTGGTGAATCCATGCTGACTACTCCTCATGACCTTCTTCTCTTCCAGTTGCTTGGTAATGGCATCCAGAACAAGCTGTTCCATCACCTTTCCAGGGACAGAAGTGAGGCTGACTGGCCTATAATTGTTAGGGTCCTCCTTCTTGCCCTTTTTGAAGACTGGAGTGATACTGGCTATCCTCCAATCCTCAGGTACTTCTTCTCCTGTTCTCCAAGAGCTGTCAAAGATGATAGCGAGCGGCTCCGCAATCACTTCCGCCAGCTCCCTCAGCACACGTGGATGTATCCCATCCGGGCCCATGGATTTGTGTGCATTGATCCCTTTGAGCCGCTCCTGGACCACCCCTACCTCAACTAGAGGGAAGCTCTTCATTCCCCAAACACTCCTACTTTCATCCAGGATCTGCGGGTCCCGAGGGGCGTTTCTTTGTGCCACATAAACATATCCAAAGGGAAGGCAAGCTAAAACACAGTTTTAATTACACAGAAAATAGGAAGGGTGCTGCCCATTCAGCAAGTAATGAAAAGGTTATCCTACCACATTGGTATTTGTTGGTCTATTTACAGTTCAACAAATATCACAGGTTAAATCAGGTTTTATTATCTTTAGCTAATATAAAAAGTTTAAGAACTTTTCATGGACATCATTCCTAAACTCTTTTTGAGTTGTGACATTGTCAGATCCAACAGATTGCTCACACACTCTACAATACATTAATTTAATCTCATAAATTTTCCTGTAACAGCAGAATTAACTGTGCAGGCTTATTTTTAATATTGCCTCTCCAATACAGTAATGCTCCTTTTTTAAAATTAGAAACCCTTTAAGTAGCTTTCAGCAAAATTTCAAAGAATGCCCTTAGTTTAAACCATTATTATTACTACAGGTGCACTTGTTAGCATGTTCTGATAGCCCAAAAGGAGCAAGTAAACTGCATGAACAAATCTCACACCCCTTAAAAAAATAAATCATACATTCCCCGTTTGCACACTCTAAATGATTAATGTGTCATAACAGTAGGATCACATCTTGTGTCATGCCAATTATCAGTCTACCTTATTTGTAGGAAATAAGAGCACAGATATTCAGAGGTCTGTCAGTGTAGACCCCCCTTCCAACTCTAGGCAGTCTGCTATAAACAGCTACTTAAAATATTGTTCAAAGTATGCTTTTCTGCAGACAAGTCTTCAGTATGTAGCACTGTTTCAAATAGTAGAATGAACTCCTGACACCATCCTAACACACAACATGAACTTTTGTACGATTTGTTTGCAAGACCCAAGAACAAAACGTTCTGTCATTCTTCAAGACAGTTCTGTTCTGGCTAGCCCCTAGTCATTCAAAAGACCTACTCCCATTAATTTATAAAGCAGGTTTGTTACTTTATTCTTGTTTCTCTCAAGATTCCAGATATGTAAAACTTCATTATTGTTTAGCACCTTCCTATGCTTATAATCAGTATTTTATGTTCTACAACAATACAAGGGGCTGAAACAGTGTGAAACTTTTTTTTCTTAAGCAAATACCCAATTACTTTATGAGTTAAATGGTCTTTCATTAGCTAACCTCACTTGACCATACTAATTGGCATTGAAATTACACATCTCTGTGTTTAGCTCTATTTGAATAAATGTGACCAATGTCAGTGGTAATTAAGTGTAGATCGAGAGCTATCATTCTACTACTCAAAAATATTACTCTCAAAAAGTATTGCAAAGAAGCAGTTACTGGTTTACACTGCAAAGACACTGCAATTGGGCAAAACTTCAGAATCAAAAAGCCAATGCCTTTAACAAACCACAGTTGAGCTGAAAAAAGAAATAAATATGGATATGCAATTTTTTCCCTTAGTAGTAGTCAATATGGTAGACCACACTTCATTAGCAAATTAATTTCAAAAAGGAATCTAATGCAGCCTCAAAATCCTGCCTTGATTTTAGATTTTCACATGTGGCCAGATTTTCAAAATCATTAAGCAAATGAAGTTAAACCAACAACTTACTCATCAGCTGCAGTTTTGACAGTCAATGCCATCTTAAGAGTTCAGAATATGATTTTTCTGACTTCTTTTGAAAAAATAAATTTATTATTAACCCTCTATTGTGTGAAAGTGTTAGAAGGTTCCAAGATAAAACAGACTGAATTGGTCTTGCTTTTTACTCTTCTTGTTATACTAAAATCTGCAGGAGTATGTACAACCTCAAGCAGATAAAAGCTTCATCATATCAGGTAAAAGCAGCAAATAAAGGAATAGAATATGAGTGACAGGTTGTAACTCTTCCTCCAGCATAACCACCTAAATCATCCCACGTTTGTGGGAGATATACACTGACTGCGACCTAGTGCAGAAATCCTGGATTCATGCAATCATTTAGCTTGGCAAAGACCTTTCAGGTCACCAAGCCCAACCGTCAGTTAAGCTAGCCAAGTCTATCACTAAACCATGTTCCTAAGCACCACATCTACACATCTTTTAAATGCCTCCAGGGATGGTGATGCAATCACTTCCCTGGGCAGCGTGTTCCAATGCCTGACAACTCTTTCTGTGAAGACATTTTTTCCTGATATCCAATCTTAACCTCCCTGACACAACTTGAGACTGTTTCCTCTTGTCCTATTGCTTGTTACTTGGGAGAAAAGATCAACACCCATCCTTTCAGGTAGTTGTAAAGGGCAATAAGGTCTTCCCTCTGCCTCCTTTTCTCCAGGCTAAACAACCCCAGTTTCCTCAGCCGCACCTCATCAGACCTGTACTGCAGATCCTTCACCAGATTTGTTGCCCTTCTTTGGACATGCTCCAGCACCCCCATGTCTTCCTTGTAGTGAGGCACCCAAAACTGAACACAGTATTCGAAGTGCAGGCTCACCAGTGCCAAGTACAGGGGGACAATCCCTTCCCTTATCCTGCTGTCCACTATTTCTGATACAAGCCAGGATGCTGTTAAATTTAAACACCACTTTTCAAACCTAATAGGTTTTTTGTTTGATAACACATAATATGCACCAATCCTAAAACATGTTGAGCATCTGCAATCTTTTTTTTAAATATCACTGAAGTTGAAGTGCTTATCAACTGCATTGTGTTTGTCCCAACATGGTTTCTGAAATTTTTGATCTGAAGATTCTATAAGGCTTATTTTGGTGTTTGCAATCAAAAACATTTAAGATACTTTAGCAGAAAATATTATGTAAATTACTGTAGCATTTAACTGAACCACAGTAATTGTACAGTCATTGCTATGGAATTATTGCATGCATGATCAAAAAGTCTCCCCCTCCCACTTGCCCGACACCAGGACCCGGCTCTGTTTCGAACTGGGGAGTTTTAGCCACTAGGTGCTGCTCTCGTTAGAGGAAACAGAACACACAGAACCATGAAAAAGAAAACTCAGTGCCCAGTTCATGTCTTGAACATGTAATTCCAGTATTTACCGTCTACTCTGCTACTTCCTTTGTAAAAGAGTTTCTTTTAAAACTTTACTCCAGATTTAGCATGAAGATTGTTTCCACTGGTTTCTTTCATGAGATGTTGAGTGATGATAAGAAAGCTGATTGTGTTCTAATGCTTGCTTGCATTGTGACATGTAGAACTATGCTGAAAATCTTTATATTGGATTTCCATGTTTTAAAACTTAGCAATTTTGTATGCACTGAGTTTTTAAGAAAAAAAATAATTACCTGATCAACATTTTCAAAGATTATACAACTTTGTTTTAAAATACAAGTAGTCTATAGTAGTTTCTTATCTCTTGCCAGTTTCAATTTTTATGTAAATTCAATGGAAGTCCTGTAATGTCATTCCAGCTTTTTCATTTTCTCATCACAAAATCTTCCTTTTTAGAATTCAGTGCTTAATCAGAAGGCTTAAGGAATCTACATAAAGAGGACAGGTTTAATAACTGGCAGAGAGCATAGGTAATGCAACTTCTTATTCTGGGATAAAACCATACAATTAGAAAAGGAGGTGACAAATGTCTCTTATTGTCTCCCTGATACAATCACAAATAAGAGAATCTTTACAAACTTTTCCTATCCACATTGTACAGTAAAGAGCTAGATAAGTGACTTTTTTCCGTATGCAGCTATCAGCATCCATATCTCAAAAATCAAACCCCAACATTTAGCACCAAGAACAAAATAATCTGTCCCAGTAATCACTGCAGAGAAACAATTTCCCTCTCCAAAACAAAAAAAGCAAACAAACCAACAAACTAAAATACATAAACCTAGGATTCTGTCCTGTAGCTAAAATACACCATTTCCATATTATGAACACACATAATTGCATCTCTCTCTTATCCTGGATTTGGAAGACTTCTCCTGTTGAGATATAGAACTAACATTACAGTTTTACATTACCGGCCATAATTTAAACATGAGACACAAAAGGGGATGCATCAGTATGTACATACATCCATGTATCTCTGTATAGATGCACATAATAATATGTGTGTGTATATATATATATAGTTAGACCATATATATCAGTATAGACATATCAGGTACAAGAATGAAGATATTAATTATAATTTTGCAGTCTCTGCATTTAAAGAAAGTATTTCTTGGGGCTCAGACCACATTTTACTATGTATACATTCAATGTGTGGAGAACCAAATTATGCCATAAAATGAGAAAAATCCTATTAATATTTGGTTAATAGCACTCAATCTAGATCATAACTTGAATCATCTCTAGTCTGTGCGAGCTCCTCTAAACCTACTCCAATTTGTATAAAATGGAAGAACCCAGCTCTTGACTGAGGTGACACGGTATGGCAGGGCTTGGCATTAACACAAACCAAACACAGATAAGGGGTACGAGATGAAAGAACACACAGAGAGGTGAAGTATCTCACTGAAAACCACCTTAAAGATCAGTAACCAAACTATTTGCCATGCATTGTTTCAGTGTATTGTTTCCGGTTTTTCACTGGCTACTGCTTCACCTGGCATTTTCAAGGGAGTTAAAATCCATAACTTTTTTTTGGTATGCTCTCTAAATCATAGAAAGGTTAGGGCTGGAAGGGACCTTAAAGTTCATCAAGTTCCAACCTCTCTGCATGGGCAGGGACAATAAATACATATATCACCACCCCCGACCCCTCCACCCTCCACTCCCCGTAATATGCTAGGATAAGAGTTGCAAATACAGTACCTTTGTTCACTGTTACTCAGTCTAGAATTATACACAGTTTCTTGGCTGCAGAAGAGCTCGGGCACACCAACAGTTTAAGACTGCATTTTGGGCTCCTAAGAAAATGTCAGATTGTAACCGCCCAATCATCAGGGGTTAATAGATGTAACAGCAGCAAGAGGAGACCTATTAAATGAGGATACAGTGTAATTCTGTCTGCCTGGAAACTGCATTCAGTACCATCCTTGCTATTTCATAGAAATAAGGGGAGAGCAGTGCAGAGCACAGAAGTATTAAATTCAATCACTTGAAATGCACGGTATCTTTCAAAATGGACATTAATATTTCATTTTAACAAATAGCAATACTATGCCTGGAAGCTATTGTCTACCAAAATTGTAGTTACAGTATCTGTACATCTATATAGTAAGTTGTAACATGTTGGTTGAATGCTTTGGGGTTACCAACCATGACACCTGGCTAGAGCATCTAAGCAACATCAAAACAAACAACCCCATCCCCAAATCATAACAAATCCATCAAAAATGTGTACTCTGCCAATTAGATATTTTCCTGCAATGTATATCTGTGGTAGCAGAAGCCCATAATGCTGATACATTTATGTATTAGCAAAGGTGAGCTTTCACTGATTTCCTTCACTGTATTTGTATAAATTGCAAGTCTGCTGACATGCTGAATCCACATAAGAGGTTTTGTGGGATCTAATACACCAAGTAACCCAGTAGCATGGATACAGCTTTAGATTAAACAGTCACAATGAAATGTTAGTAAGCTGTAAATGTTTGTTCAGTAAATAAATCTTCTGCAGCACTTGTTTCTGGAATCCAGACCTAGAGTACATTCCGAACATAACTTCAACTGAATTAAGTCTGTGTGTTTTTCTTTCAAGAAGCAAGTTCTTACCAGGCAAGAACATAGAGCATTATAGGATATCCAAGACAGCTGCCTCAAGCCTCCACCTGAATCCAGACTACCACAAATCTTGAGTATGTTGACCTATGCTGCCTCTATACAACCTTCCAGAAGGAAAATTATCTGATGGTCAGTTAAATAAATCAGTGCAAAAATACGAATCTCTGCTGGACAAAGCTGAGAATGTCACACTAAAGGCTGAAGCTAGAGCACTATGAACAGTTTCTCAAATCATTTGACTACAATATTTGTTTTCAATCACCCCTGAAGCACCCTTGGTACTTCATGGGTTTCTACTGCAAAAGCAGCAGCTATGGCACATTTCCCACGTGACACTCATTTAATGCAGGACAGAGCAGTTTTCAGATACACTGTTACCAGGCTGTTGACTAATTTCAAGTTTCTAAAATGAATTTACATTTGGTAATGCCTGAACAGCTACCTAATATGCAACAGAAGTATAACATGTCTCTAATTCACTTTTGATTGGTGCTGCTGGGCCTAGGGGAAATACACAGCTGTGGATGCAGACTGCTTTATTTATCCTTGTTCATTATATTGAAGGGACAACTCCCCCCCATTTGGAGAGGAAAACTGGAGAGTGCTGTTTGGGACTCCTTGAAGTCCTCCTTTTCTAGCATGAGCTAGACTTCTCAGAGGAATCTGTCCTGTTCTCATATCCATGTAGTATTTAATGTGTTTGAGAGCACAGTAATAAAATCAAATGAGCATGTCAAAGCCCTATTGGGAAAACCCTCATTCCTCCTAGCTGCTTCACCTAAATAGATAACATGGGTTTTGAGATGTAATCTCATCACCTCTTCAGGGCTTTTGTTTTAAATATACCAGAACTTGAGAGAGCTTTTTACAGCTCTCTTGTACTCTACACCAAGTCCCTGTACCTGCCTTATTTGAAGCAGCTCATGCTACTCTCAATCTCTGAGAGAACTGTTTGCTGCTTGCAGGATCACCTTGTATAAAATAATAAGGACCACATGTACAAAATGGAGCATTTATCATGACTTGCCTCAGCCATTTCACCAACTTCATCTTGCTTACAATCAAAATGGTCTGTATTTCCCAGTCACCATGTACTATCACCTGACATTTATGAGCTTTTTTTTTTAAAAAAAAAAATTGTTTTGTCTTGATTTCAGTTTTGTGGTTGCTTCTGAGCACAAGAAAATGGACGAACAAGTTGTTCTGGTAAGTAACTGGAGACCCTTCAAAGGCTCATAAATAAGGAAGCCCAGAATCATGACTGGAAGTCATCTGCAATGGCTGATTGCAACTAACTTGTAACTCAAGATTTTCACCTCATCTATCCACATTTCCAACATTTGGTGTAAAAAAAAAGAATAAAAAAAAGAAAAAAGAGCAGCAGCATGGAAGAAAGTAGGTGGCAGAAACAGACTAGTTTTTAAAACAATGGCGCCATTCTTAGACATAAGGCAAGTAATTTCATCCAACTCTAGATGGCTCATATTTTCAAATTAAGAGTTGCATACTAATATAAAGCCTTTTTAATTAACAATCTAACAAATTAAGCTTTGTACACTTGAGATCCATAAATCCTACAGTTCTAGGGTTTTTGGGTTTTTTTTTTACTCTCTGCTGTGATCTGCGGATCATATAATCTAAACTCCAAATTATAGTGTGATAAATGACTCAGTCCCGAACAGGATTATAACCGAATTGAACAATTTATTAAACAAAGAAAGGCAAGCAAACGGCGCTGGGGTGCACAGGCAGCACCTGAGACGCCGGGAGTCTCCGCTCCACCAAGACACACCCCGAACAGTTCCAGTCCCTGGCTTACGTATCTTCCAGAGACAGCACTGCCCGCCGGCGTAAACTGAACAACCATATACTGACATGCTGGAGTGCCTCGCCAGGCGACCCCCACAAGACATCCTTTGGGTGAGCTTTAGCTTTTGTCTTGCTAACGAAGTCAGGCAGCTGGTTCTGCAGACTTGAGGCACCTTCCTATTCTTCTTTCCTTCTTCTTCATCACCTCCTTCTCAGAGACAAGTTGTTTCTCCTGAGGTATCACAATGCTAACATTGTGGCCCTTTAGGCAAAGCTTTGCACATCCTCTATATAGTTTGTTGCTGCTTCAACATACTTCATTCAGTACAGGCAAAAACCTTAAACTGTCCCTCCCAGGCCTGTAGCCATACAAGGGTCTGTCATCATGCACCCCCAACATTATTCCATATTAACACGAATCAGACTGACATATATCACAATAGGAACTAGGAAAAATGCAGGGCCTCAGACATTCTTTTATATTTGTTAAATGTAGTGTTAGTTCTCCAGTCACACTGGACTGGAATACTCTGTAACACTCCATGAAACAAAATCGTGGTTGTGCTCCACTGGCAAAATAAAAGGTCAAGCAAAGAGAGAGAAAGGTGTTTTAGACTTCTTCCTTGCAAAATCTACAAGCACACAAACGCATGATTATTACCCCTAGGAAACAGAATATATATAAAAAATGCAGATTGTCAGCAGCTGACCTTTGTTTAAGCAGCTAGTACCCTCTACAACTATCTTTGGAGCGGTGAAGTAGGGGCTGTGTGGATATGAATCTCTGCCCCTGCATGCTATTGCTAGATTAGTCTATTACGTTCACTGTTATGTCAGTGAAGCACAGCATATTCCCAACGAATTAATGATGCGATGGGATATCTTAAAATGTTCTGTCAACACCAATGCTGTTAATTTCAGAAAAGAAGGGACAATTCTGCACTCTGGAATGCTCTTTTTAGTTCAAGTTAAATTATATACTCAGAGCCAGCTCATGTGTTAAAATTATTTCTTCCTTTTGAATTATTTTGACCTCCATAAAGTCGGTGCACATCTCAGGAAGCTGTCTAGCTAGAGGCATTAGCAAAAGGAGTGTTTGGAAAAGGTAAAAACTGTGTAAAAAGGCAAGCAATTTAAAAGGAGCTGCTTCTCCTAATCTCCCATTTTCTACTGAAAGGATCCAATAAATAACAGCCTAAGGTTAGTTCTAAGTGATGTGCCCCACATCATTGTTACCAATGGAACTGCTTGGTTACTGTTTTTAATCACACTAAGAAAATCAAGTCGTTCCGGTCCTTATTCACCAGTCAGACCTATAAAAAGAAAAATAATTCACCTGCAGCATAAATTTTCAGATCAGACATTCAAAAACACTAATATACTGTGACACAGAGGTGTATAAAGGTTTACCTTCCTTCCCTTTAACAATACAGTTGGGAAGTGATAGGCACAAGGAAAGAAGCAGTGAGAGACGGGAGAGAAAGTTCAGAGGGTATTACAGAAAGAAAGAGAAAGTGAGGGAATCAGTAAACCAGAGCAGAATAAAACAAGGTTCCCAATCATGAGAAGTATAAATTTTAACTGTATCCAAACACAGGAAAGCAATAGCAATGCTGGTGATGAGCTATAGCACAGTTGAGTTGAAAGATGCCATAAAGGTATTACAACTGTCTGGAGTGGTAAGAGAAAGATGACAGAAAGAAAAAAGGGTTCTGAAGATGCACTTTGGTTACAAACAGCACAATTTCCTGTGGCTCCCTGTGATTTGAAAGAGATGCAGCAATATTATCAATTTGTTAGAAGAGGCTTTCCTCCATAAAGCAGAATGAGACCAGTGACTGGGACTCTGAACAATCCCTCTTTTCAAGCATTAATGCATTAACTCTAATAACTTATTAAACACATAAAGACAAGCAGATGACTGTTGATGGAAAAAATCAGGCACTGGTCAAATTAAGTGATTTGTTCCAAGCTTCATCCTTCCTCTTCACTGTTGGATTGCTAAAGATCACCTGGATGAAGCATCTGTCAGAAATAGCATGTGCATACACAAACTGTCTCTAGGCGAATGACGATGTTAAGATCTCTTCCAACTTTACATTTTTAGGATGGTAAAAACTATGACAAGAGATTTCCTTCCTCAAGTTTTGGTTGAGTTTTTTTTTTGTTGTTGTTTTTAAAGCATGACAACTGCAAAAAAATTTCAGAGTCTATGTTGCCAAGTTGCTTGCACATATCTTCAAGTTCCCATGCTTTTTCAGCCACTGAGATGGGTAGAGCAGGAACAGAATTCCCATTTGTAAATCTGCCTAGGAAATTTGTACACAAATAATGTTCATGCATATGTAAATAGTATATAGAAATCTGACTAGATCAGTTAAGAATTTAATGTGTGGAAAAAATGAAGAAAAAGCCACCTTTTAAAACAGAAATTAACTTTCAAAATGTTGTAAGCTTCAGCTAAAATCAAACACCATCAAATTCATTTTTCCACTCTGAAAAATTCTGTCAAGGGCATAAAGCTTTGCTTATGAAGTACACAGTTTTAAAACAACTGAAACCTCCACACTGATTATTTTTTCCTCAAACACATTAACCTTTTGACCACCAGATATGGATGTAAAACTGAAAGACCATATCAACATTTTTGAATGTTTTTTTTTTCTGCTACTGAGGCACAGTGAATGATCCCTCCACAGAGCTAAAGGGAAAAGATATTTGCATTACTATTTTTCCTGATGTTACTTTATACCCTAAAAATATAGTATCACTGAAAAAAATATTCAGAACACTTTATTGAGCAATAATATTATCCTACTGCATTGCCTTCCTTCTGAACTTAATCACAACAGGCAAAGCAACAAAATAAAGGGAAAAAAGAACATTTTTTTATGGAATTATTTATGCAGATTGTCCCAGCCTAGCACAAGGAAATACACATTAAATCCAAATGCATAACTAATGATCCCTCTACCAGGTGACTGCAAGTGTAGCTGGACTATCTGCAGCTATAGAAATTTCTGACACCTGCAACAACCAGCTGAATTAACTATCCACCACTCAACATAGACATCCTTCAGCAGTAGCTGAACAGGTACATAGTACCAGAATTCAGAATCTGTAGAACAAAAAAAAGGGGCTCGGTGTTCTCTTCGATGCAGTCCCCAAATTAGACTTAATCATACACACCTTAGACTTAATCATCTACACCTAGCAGAAATCATCTTCTAGAATATATCACAAATACTTATTGAGTGCAATTTGCAGCAGACTGACATTTACAAACTTCATACACCACAAACAGCTAACTTTAATCTTTTGAGAACACAGACCCAAGAGATAAAAACATATAAGCCTTCTCTCTGAATAGTTATTCATTGGCAACATTCATTAAATGTATTGAAGAAATGAGAAAAACTTAACAGGTCCAGATTTTGCCTTCAAGTGCATGCACATAATCCCCATAAAGCTACTAAGTGTTAGATACAGGTATAGGTGGTTTCTACCTGCTTAACATAAAGATATCAGGCAATAACTATCAAGACTGATTCCTGAGAATTTAACAGTCTTTATGTATTTCTGTGAAATATCTCAGCACTTCTAAAACAAACAGATACAACATTATTGTCTTCTGTTCATAAACAGCACACCCTGAAGAAAATCTATTGTCAACTGGGATTCAAGGTTCTTTGTAACTCAGTCACTGCACTAAAAGTAGTGCCAAGAGGAGCAATAATAATTGAGCATTCTTGTCCCATTTTATAGTAACAAAGCATCATTTTAAGTAATTGGTAGAATCACAGAGCTACTGACCAGGAAAGACTGATTAGTCTAACACTGGTGTAGTGTCCTTTCTCATCCAGAGTCACTACATAAAGTAAATTAAAAAAAAACCCAAAACAAAAACAAACAAACCACAACAAAAAAACCCAAACCAAACAAAAAAGAAAGCCGCCACACAATCAACACACCAACACCACTATTTCAACCAGTCTTTGTATATGCACATGGGCATTCTAGAGAGTGAAGGGGGGCGTGGGGAAATCAGATTTTTGCATTTAGATGAATTGGAACACCAGGAGCCTTCTGTGGCTCTGAAAATAGACAGCATGAAAGACTGTATGTCTTTCATCTACACCACCTTATGTACTAGTTCCTGTAACAGAAATTTCTATCCTCCTACTCTATCTATTTTTATGACCATTATGACCAGCTATCTTATTGGAGGACAGTAAGATAGCTGGTCATAATGGTCATAACAATATATCCCTTATGTAGCAAGACAAACGTACAAGGTTCAGAAAACTAAATGGTCTACTCTCTATGTTCAGTCTAGTCAAGCCATAGAACAATGTTGGACAATAAAAAAATAAAGTGTAAAGAGCTAGTCAAAGGACAATGACAGCAACTTGGTTGAGAAAGGATACGTACCCCTTGTAAACCATACATATACACACATATATATATACAGTTTACAAGAAAAACATGTTTTTTTCCTGTTAGTCTTCACTTTCAATTATAATTCTGTTCAGGAAGGATGGGGGACAACACAAAAAATACTACTTGTGTGAATCTGAAAGCTTTAAAGTATAAAATTTAATCAAAGTTTGTTTGCAAAGCAAACATCTGACTGGATTTTGCATTCATCTGCAGTAAATTTTTGCTGTGTCTGCATATATGTATTTCACCACATTCCCTGATACATAATTATTGCTTCAGGTCTGTGTTCAAAAAGAAGAATAATAGATGTACTCTGAAAATAAGATGTATTTTCCACATGAAGAAAAAAGAGAAGGGAAAGAATGTTTCACAATCATGAACAGGATGGTACAGTGACAGCCACATGTTCAGAAACAGGTTTTCCCTGTGTTCTTGAGAAAGACAGACATGAAGCAATGAAACCATTAACAACTACTTCTACATATCCAGTACAATGACAGTACAAACTAGAAGTTGACAGGGAAGCCAATATAATTTGATTTAAAATGCAGTTCCAGGAAGTGGACTTTTAAAAACCTTTATAAAAATATTGACAATAATAGGAACAGTAGGTGGTGTCACAACATTGTGTTCAACCACATTTCTGAAAAGCAAGCTTAAAGATTAATTATAAAAAGTTAGCTTAAACAGCAAGACCCTTTCAAAGCAGAAAGCAGGGAAGAAATAATTTTCAGATAAGGTCTCAAAGTAGCTCACTAACAATGGATGAGAGTGTTAACAAGTGAATAATTTGCTCATGACCTGCATTATTTCAGTTTTTCATTATAGGTATTACAAAGGCACTGATAAAAAGGTTAACTTCTTTATCATCATTCTCAACTCCTGCCTCTCTTGCTGGAGATCAAGTAGTAATTAAATTAAATTTTCATCTGTCTGCTGTATATGAGCAGGACTGGAGCTCACCATCCAGCTCTGCATAAACAACAGCAATAACCCCTAATTCACATTTATTACCCACCAGCAGTGTAGGGACAAACATTCTTTCTACATCCTTAACATACACTAACTTGCTGAAAGAAAGGTATGTGCAAGTAATTCAGGAGTGCTTCACTGAACACATCCAAAAGCGAAACAATGTTCCCACATCCTGTTTTTGTTTAAGCATGTTAGATGGGATGGTATGCCTATTCTCCATATATGGCACATAGTGATTTTCCATTTTCACCTTTTTTCTAAAAAATTTATAAAACAAATAAAACCAGGTAGAGAATCTTTCTTTTGCAAACCCAGCCCCACAATACCAAAGCAGAAACTGATCCAAACTTCTGGAACATTTCCCAACTCAATTCTGTAACTGCATTCCTGGTACAAGTAACTGCAAAAAAGTGTAAAAGTCGCTGTGTTTCTTTGAAAAAGGGATGGGGTGAGAGAGTATCTGAGACATTTGTAACTATCACTGATACAAACAACAAAACAGTTTTACGCTACAAAATCTAAGGGTAAAGACATTTGGTGTAGATTACAGTTACTTGTTTGAACCTTACATGCTGTTAGCAGCAGACACATACTATTCACCAAGTTCAAATTCACAATTTGCACCAATTTCCTAATCTGATACTAGTTCCAATCCACTTGAACATGCTTTTCACCCATGTACATGTACTAAGGAATGTTTTGAAACTTTTCTAAATGCTCTGAATCATTATGATTATGAATAAGTGTTTGACTTCTTGGAATACTGCAACATTTTTTTGGGGAAGATGCTTATTTTCACATTATCAGCTGGCACATGAAAGAGAGCAATGGAATTCTACAGAATGTTACTAGATAACAGTAATTTTAATTTATTTTTACAACAAAAAAATCAAATCTATCCAAAGGATGCACAACATTACAACATTATTGTCAAACTCATAGCTGAATTATTTTCTTAACTGATGCAGTAATTTAATATCAAATTTTTCTAGGACAGCAGTATCAGTTCAGATATCAGTTACTATTATTAGCTGAAAGAAATAGGGCTTTCTTTTCAAGGAAAGTCTGAAATATTTAGCACAGCTATTCTTCTGTTAAATGAAGTCACATGTCCTTCTTAAATTAAGAAAAATATATTCACTCAATTGAAGTAGCCACTGAAGCAAACACTTCTGGAAAACACATGACGCAAGCTTTTCTGATTGTATCAATAATAACAGTCATTCCCAACTTCCAATCATGTAGAACCAGCACTAAGTTTCTTGTAGGAATTAAGGTAGCAAGATCAGAATTGGAAAACACGTTACCTACAGAAATAATATTTGGCTTTAAAGAACAAGTGTGATCTAAAATTCAGAAGTACCATTACAGGGTACTTTTTTCCTTAAAGCTTTCAATTTAACAGCAGCAAAAATATTTCATAAGTTTTTGTATCTTTTTACTGAAATGTTGACATCAAACATCAATGCAACGATTATATAAAGATCTCACAGTTTCATTGTTTGTATTTTTGCCTATACTGCTCTTAATTTAAATTTTTCTTTCCCTTCTTTACATCTCCTGGTGTTTTTCAGCATCTACCATCCATTATTTCTCTAGCCTCCACCCACTCATCTTGTTCTTTAATAATCTTATTCCCTTCATCCTGTTTCAGTTTGTTTACCCTTTCTCACAATATCCACAACTCTTATGTGGTAGCCCAGTGTGTTAACATTACAACCACACATGGGATCACTTGTATTTTGACCCAAACATATAACACACACACATCTCTTGCAGCAGACAAAAAAAAAAGTGCATGCCTTACTGTTGTAGTTTTGGGTGCCTGGGTGCTGGTGGAGAAGGGGGTGGCTGTAGGGGTGGCTTCTGCAAGAAGCAACCAGAAGCTCTCTGCAGGCCCCACAGAGCAAACACCAGCCAGCTCAAGGCTGGAGTCGCTGATGACCAAGGCCGAGCCCATCAGGGATGGTCACAGCACCTCTGGGAACAACATTTAAGGGGAAAAAACCCAAAAGCAGCTGCTTTTTGCCAGCAGAGAAGGGAGTGAGAGGATGTAAGAAACTCTGCGACTTTGGTGGGTGTCTGGTCCCCGTCCAGGGTCAAATCACCAGATATAGGCAGACAAGAAAACCCCAAAAAGCTATATTATTCTTCTACAGTAGATAGGAGAGCATTGTTTACGTTCTAAACAGTGTAAATTGAGGATAATTTAATCCCTTTTAGACCTGAAAAACTCCTATTTCCACAACTGCAAAATATATTAATGCACCTTTTGAAGACAGGGCTTTTACTGTAAAACTTTTGGGTTTGACTAGACTATTAGACATGTTTAAAGTAAGAATTCTATGAATTAGAATTCCACCTTTTCAAGATCTTCACCATCTCTTGAGATTTCTCCCCTTAAAAGCTACACTTACCTTCATGGAATTGAAAGAGGATGTATCAGAAAAAAATTGCAAATTCAGAACCTCTTACAATAAACACTTTCACAGGTACATTTCTTTCATTTTGGGATATTCTTAAAAATAGCTTCTTTTAGAAGCTTTCTTTTTGACTTCCTTTCCAACAGAACCACACGTGTCCTTGCTGACAGCAGAGAGGTGGGAACTAGTTGATCTTTAAAAGTTCTAACCCAAACCATCCTATGATGCCATTTTATGATTAAACCAAACAAAAGCCCTTGATTTAATATGGCTTTGCACAGCATGACATATCTAGCATTTTTTGTTTCAAAACTAATATTTAGTATAGCACTATAGATCCTAAGTTACCAAGATGTCGTGGTTTTGCCCCAGCCAAGGGCCGCACCCCACACAGTCGCTTGTACTTTTAAAAGGAAGGGGGAGGGAAAGTTGGGGGAAGGGGAAAAGGGAAGGAAGAAAGGAGGAAAAGAAACCACAACCTAGAAACCAGAACCACGCAGGCTGGGATAAGGATAGTTTACTAAACAATAACAGAAAACTAGATATAACAATAACATAAGTTTAAAGCACAAAATAGATGAAACTGGTGATACACAATGCAATTTCTCACCAAACCACACAACTCAGGCCGCACAGCTTAGAGCCCGTCCCGGACAACCCGACCGCCCCAGAAAACTGCACGTCCTGGCGTTGTCTCCCCCTCTTCCCCCCAATCCCCCCTTAAACTGAGCATGACGTAACTGGTATGGAATATGCTCTTTGGCCAATTCGAGTCACCTGTCCTGGCTGCGTCCCCTCCTTTCTCACTAGTAAGGAAGTATGCAGAGCTGAGAAAGGTACTTGATTGCCCGGCAACAAATCGGAGACATCAGGGTGCTATCAGCACTATTCTCATGCTAACACCCAAACATGGCATTCCATTCACTGCTAAAAAAAAAAAAAGTTTAACTCCATCATAGCTGAAACCAGGACATTATCCACCCCTTATTCCATACCATTTACGTCATGACCAGATCCAACAATTTTCTTTGGGTACAATCAGTTTCGTGTTTCACACACCCATATATGTATGTACACATGTATGCACACATATGTGCATACAGATCTTATTCCCTCAGTCTGTGAATTATCCCTCTGAAGTTGTTGAGTTCATTTAGTTCATGATTTTCAGGCTCCATTTGTCGTAACAGTTTCTCAGGATAGTTGTATGTTCCATTGGCTTGTTGCATGCTGCATCTCAGGCTCTTGACTGATACACCTGGCATGGTCCATGCTCATAGTCTGTGGGTCAGAGTTTATTTTCAAAGGGAGAAAAAAGTTCTTGAGAGGCCAGGCTTTAGTTCCATCATCATGGCACTCATTCTTCATTAACTTGTATGACTCCGGCTATAATGCTATGGTACAACATACAGCAATCATATACAATAATGAATATACAATAATGGGTTATTTGGCAATTATTATAATTTCTACTTTATTAATTATATTGGCTATTCTCACCCAAAATCAAATCCCCTTGAGGTACACATCGAACTTCTCCATCCCTCTGCATTACCCACCAAGTACAGCCAGGTCCTTGAGCAAAAACAATTCCAGACATGGGTTTACCTTTGCCTGAAGCAGGAATGACCCAAACTCTCTTTCCCAATACACTCTTCATATGCACTACTGGCACTCTGTCTCCCTCTACAGTACGTGGAAATTTTGACTGGGCAGGGCCAGCCCGATTGGTAGATCCCCTAGAGTTAACTAACCACGTGGCTTTGGCCAAATGTGTATCCCAATGCTTGAATGTCCCACCACACATTGCTTTCAGTGTAGTTTTTAAAAGTCCATTATATCGTTCAATTTTCCCAGAGGCCGGTGCATGGTAAGGAATGTGGTACACCCACTCAATGCCATGCTCTTTGGCCCAGGTGTCTATAAGAGTGTTTCGGAAATGAGTCCCATTGTCTGACTCGATTCTTTCTGGAGTACCATGTCACCAGAGGACTTGCCTTTCAAGGCCCAGAATTGTATTTCGAGCAGTGGCATGGGGTACGGGATATGTTTCTAGCCAGCCGGTAGTTGCCTCCACCATTGTAAGCACATAACGTTTGCCATGGCGGGTTTGTGGGAGGGTGATGTAATCAATCTGCCAAGCCTCCCCATATTTATATTTCATCCACCGTCCTCCATACCAAAGGGGCTTTAACCGCTTAGCTTGCTTGATTGCAGCACATGTCTCACATTCGTGGACAACTTGTGCGATGGCGTCCATGGTCAAGTCCACCCCTCGATCCCGAGCCCATCTATATGTTGCATCTCTCCCTTGATGACCCGAGGTATCATGAGCCCATCGAGCCATGAATAATTCACCTTTACGTTGCCAGTCTAGATCTACCTGAGCCACTTTAATCCTAGCAGCCTTATCTACCTGATGGTTGTTTTCATGTTCCTCCATGGCCCGACTCTTAGGTACATGGGTGTCGACATGACGTACCTTTACAACAAGTTTCTCTAACCGAGCAGAGATATCTTGCCATAAGTCATCAGCCCATATAGGTTTGCCTCTACGCTGCCAGTTGTTCTTTTTCCACTGCTGCAACCACCCCCACAGGGCATTCGCCACCATCCATGAATCAGTATAAAGGTAGAGCCTTGGCCACTTTTCTCTCTCAGCAATGTCCAGGGCTAACTGGATGGCCTTCACCTCAGCGAACTGACTTGATTCACCTTTTCCTTCAGTGGCTTCTGCTACTCTTCTTATAGGATTCCATACAGCAGCTTTCCATCTCCGATGCTTACCCACAATGCGACAAGACCCATCAGTGAACAGGGCATATCGCTTCTCATTCTCTGGCAGTTCGTTGTAGGGTGGGGCTTCTTCAGCGTGTGTTACCTCCTCATCCTCTGGTGACATCCCAAAATCTTTGCCTTCTGGCCAGTCTGTGATCACCTCCACGATTCCTGGGCGATTGGGGTTTCCTATTCGAGCCCGCTGTGTAATTAGTGCAACCCACTTGCTCCACGTAGCATCAGTGGCATGGTGTGTAGAAGGAACCTTCCCTTTGAACATCCAGCCCAGCACCGGTAGTCGGGGTGCCAGGAGGAGCTGGGCTTCAGTTCCAATCACTTCTGAGGCGGCTCGAACCCCTTCATAGGCGGCCAGTATTTCCTTTTCTGTTGGAGTATAATTGGCCTCAGATCCTTTGTAGGCCCGACTCCAAAACCCCAACGGTCGACCTCGAGTCTCCCCTTGTGCTTTCTGCCAGAGACTCCAGGTCGGGCCGTTCTCCCCAGCTGCAGTGTAGAGCACATTTTTAATATCTGTCCCTGTCCGGACAGGCCCAAGGGCCACTGCATGGACTATCTCGCGTTTGATCTGCTCAAAGGCTTGCTGTTGCTCAGGGCCCCATTGGAAATCATTCTTCTTTCGAGTTACATGGTAGAGTGGGCTCACAATGAGACTGTAGTTTGGGACATGCATTCGCCAAAAACCTATAACACCTAAGAAAGCTTGTGTTTCCTTTTTGTTGCTTGGTGGAGACATAGCTGCTATTTTATTAATAATGTCCATTGGGATCTGACGACGCCCATCCTGCCATTTTATTCCTAAAAACTGGATTTCTCGCGTAGGCCCCTTGACTTTACTTCGTTTTATAGCAAAACCGGCTTCTAAAAGGATTTTAATTACCCTGTTTCCTTTTTCAAAAACTTCCTCTGCTGTGTTGCCCCATACAATGATGTCATCGATATACTGCAGGTGCTCTGGTGCTTCACCCTTTTCCAGTGTATTCTGGATTAGTCCATGGCAGATGGTGGGGCTATGTTTCCACCCCTGGGGCAGACGATTCCACGTGTATTGGATGCCTCTCCAGGTGAAAGCAAACTGTGGCCTGCACTCTGGCGCCAGTGGGATCGAGAAGAAAGCATTCGCAATGTCGATTGTGGCGTACCACTTGGCTGCCTTCGATTCCAATTCATACTGGAGCTCTAACATGTCTGGCACAGCAGTACTCATACCTGGAGTGACTTCATTTAGGCCACGATAATCTACTGTCAGCCTCCACTCTCCATTGGACTTCCTCACTGGCCATATGGGACTATTAAAGGGTGAGTGGGTTCGGCTGATCACTCCCTGATCCTCCAGTTGACGAATCAGCTTATGGATGGGAATCAGGGAATCTCGGTTAGTACGGTATTGTCGTCTGTGCACCGTCATCGTAGCAACTGGCACTTGCTGTTCTTCAACCTTCAACAACCCCACAACAGCAGAATCCTCCGAGAGTCCAGGCAAGGCACACAATTGTTCAATTTCTTCTGTTTCCAAAGCAGCTATTCCAAAAGCCCATCGGTACCCTTTTGGGTCTTTAAAATACCCTCTACGTAGATAATCTATACCTAAAATGCACGGAGCTTCTGGACCAGTCACAATGGGGTGTTTTTCCCAGTCCTTCCCAGTTAGGCTCACCTCAGCCTCTAGCACAGTTAGTTGTTGGGATCCCCCTGTCACTCCAGAAATACAAACAGGTTCTACCCCTTCATGATTCGATGGCATTAGAGTACACTGGGCACCAGTATCCACCAGAGCTTTGTACTCTTGTGGGTCTGATGTGCCAGGCCATCGGATCCACACAGTCCAATAAACCCGATTATCCCTCTCCTCCACCTGGCTGGAGGCAGGGCCCCTCTATTGCTGCTGATCATATTTGTTTTCCACTGGTTGCATAAAGGACTTAGAGGTCCCTTCAAAAGGATCAGGCACATCAGACATATAGGTAGGCCTTCCAGTTGGTCTAGGGAACTGCCCAGTAGAAACTGGTGCAGCCTTCTTCCTGGCAAAATCTCGTTGTGGGAATGTTTTACCCCGCAGCTCATTTACTCATGCTCGAAGGGCTGAGGTGGGCTGCATATCCCATTTCCTCATGTCCTCTCCATGATCAAGCAGGTAAAACCACAATGTACGTCGTGGTGTGTATTCTCCCTCTTGGAACGATGGACGCTTTCTCCCAGTAGCTGCAACATTGCTCCATACGGGTTGGGAGTTGGACACATTGTTGTCAAGTCGTTGAACCAGTTTCTCTACTGCTGCAATGACGGAGAGGGAAACATTGTCTTGGTATTTCCGGAGTCGGCAGGCCACCTCATTTACGGTTGGCGGATTCGTATCATCCCAGTCAATTGCTGCCAGTGAATTGGTATACCCTGCTGGTGCACTTCGTACAACCTTACGCCACATATCTGGAGTGCATAGGACTTCATCGGGATCAGCGGGAAGCCGTGAATTGTCCAGATCATAATAAATTATCTCCCGTACAGCTAATTCTCTCAGGTGCTGGACAGCTGTCTCTATGCTGTTACACTTGGGTGTCTGGCATGTAATATATTCCTTTATGGGATATCTTTCCTGCACACTTGACAGTAGTCGCCTCCAGAGGCTGAGGATTTCCGGCCTCCTCCCAATTGCTTTGTCAATTCCTCCTTCTCTAGCTAGGGATCCCAACTGCTTGGCCTCTCTGCCTTCTAACTCCAAACTACTGGCCCCGTGATCCCAACATCGGAGCAACCAAGTGATAATGTGCTCACTTGGGTGGCGAGTGAAATCTTTTCGAACCTCACGCAGCTCACTCAGAGTCAGGGATCGGGTAACAATCTCTGGTTCTGCCTCATCCTGATATCCTCGAGATGATCCCGGTTGATCATCATCCTTATCCGTCACTATACGAACTGATTTCTTTGTGCCTTTCCTCTTTTGTACGGGAGCAACAGACACTGGTGTGGATTGGTTTTTCAGATCATCTGCAGTGTCTGCTGTAGAGATTACAGTAGCTGCAGTGTTGGTCACAGGGGTTGCAGTAGCTGCAGTGTCAGCCCCAGTGGTTGCAGCAGCTATAGTATCTGCCAGTCTGTTTCCTTTCCCTTCTCCCTGACAGTGCTGGCAGTGCTGACAGTGCTGCCTGCTATCAAGCAGTGTTTGATAAATAGTGGCCAGAGCCCAGCACAGTGCAGTAAGGTGTCCATCTCTGGGAAACCTACAGCAATTTTTCCTTAGGTATGCAGTCACTTGATCGGGGTCTTGTAGCTGTTCAGGAGTGAAATTCCAAACCATCGGGCGTGAGAAAGTACCTAGGTACTCGCCCATACTTTGCCACATGCCCTGCCACTCGTGATTATTCTGTCTCGGAGAAAGCTCTTCAGTGGTATTCATAAACCTATGCTTGATATATAACAAAAACTGAACCATCTGCACCAAACCTACCAATAGCAAAATGCTAGTTTGAATATCCCAGAGATATTGAAGATTTTCAAAAACTGCCCTAAGAGCTGTTGTATTTAGCCCAAAGGAAAAGAAAGCAGTGCCCCCACCATACCGGCTGCTGTTATTAACCCCTCCCTGTCCAAAGAATGGACAGGACAGCAAAACCTCATACAGGTACCAGCTTAAGCTCATGATCATCGATATTATTGTATCATAGACCGATATCATAAAATACACTATAATGAAGTATGGGAACAAATACGGGAGCCGCAGACCTGAGAGAGTAAAGAATCCTGCCAGGATTGTATACAGCATGCGGTGGTTTTGCTGCCACAGCCTTGTAAATAAATACCACAACATCGTGACCAGAGATTGCTTAAACAACAGTGCTTATCTTAATTGCGATAGTTAGGGTCAGATCTACCGTTATCCCAACCGTTCGTGCCCCACGTTGGGCGCCAAAATAACTGTCGTGGTTTTGCCCCAGCCAAGGGCCGCACCCCACACAGTCGCTTGTACTTTTAAAAGGAAGGGGGAGGGAAGGTTGGGAGAGGGGGAAAAGGGAAGGAAGAAAGGAGGAAAAGAAACCACAACCTAGAAACCAGAACCACGCAGGCTGGGATAAGGATAGTTTACTAAACAATAACAGAAAACTAGATATAACAATAACATAAGTTTAAAGCACAAAATAGATGAAACTGGTGATACACAATGCAATTTCTCACCAAACCACACAACTCAGGCCGCACAGCTTAGAGCCCGTCCCGGACAACCCGACCGCCCCAGAAAACTGCACGTCCTGGCGTTGTCTCCCCCTCTTCCCCCCAATCCCCCCTTAAACTGAGCATGACGTAACTGGTATGGAATATGCTCTTTGGCCAATTCGAGTCACCTGTCCTGGCTGCGTCCCCTCCTTTCTCACTAGTAAGGAAGTATGCAGAGCTGAGAAAGGTACTTGATTGCCCGGCAACAAATCGGAGACATCAGGGTGCTATCAGCACTATTCTCATGCTAACACCCAAACATGGCATTCCATTCACTGCTAAAAAAAAAAAAAGTTTAACTCCATCATAGCTGAAACCAGGACACAAGATAAGAAAGATACTAAGAAAGATAAGTGAGTTAGTAAGTGAAAGTTTATTTCACACCAAATGCTGAAGTCTCAAAAGCTGTGATTTTCCCATAAGCGTAGCTGAGATCAAATAAAAACTGACTCTGAATAAATTACTTCATTGTAAAGCAGACTGGTCAGAGGAAACTCTACATTTCAAAAGCAGCAAATAGATGGAAAACTAGCAAATGTCTCACCAGCTACTGGCAATATTTTTAATGTAGACAATAAGGGAAATTTATGCAACACCAACTGATTTGGTTTTACCTTATGGAGGACACAATCAGAACCCCCAGTTTAGACTGCAGGTAAATTTTGGGGCTGAGTTTTACAATGAGTTGTAGCATTTTAAAAAACAACCAGAAATAATACCTATTTGCACAGAAAACTGGATTTACAAGACTATTCTGCTAGTTTTTCAGTCACTATAATTTTAAATGCAATGTATAAAGTTACAATTAAAAGAACCCAACAAAACCAACAAAACCACACACAGAAAACACCAAACCAAACCCCTAAAACCTCACCCAGTGCATGTGTTTCTGTTCACAGTCAAAGAACAAGAGCTCTATGAAAGTCAAGTTAACCACATTGAGCCAGAACCAAGTTGAAAGCAAGTAAGAAACTCTTACGCAGCACTTAAGATTTTTTTTTTTAATAGCAAACTGTTTTAGAGACAAGGCATATAAACAGATGGAAGAAACCCATATGACCATCAACATGTATGTGCTGAGAACAAAACTGGTAACTATAATTCACAAGAAAACTAATTAGTTCGAAGACAGGAGAAGGACCCCATTCTCTTCGTACTCAAGCCTATGCTACAGTGAGAGTAGATCAGAGGACAGAATGCAGCACTTGCATCCAGGTGCTGCACCAGCTAGAAATCATGTTTCCAAGTCATAAACCCCAGCTCAGCAAGGCTCCCTACAGAATGCAGGAGCAGCAGTATCTTAAGCATGGCTGCAAAGCTCCAAATTGCACCTGGATAGCTTGAAAGGTAGAGCAACCAGCATCTTTCAAATACCATGTACACACATACTTTGATTAACATAATGCATCAGGGTTAGGTCTGCAGCTATACTAGTAAAGTCTGATGATCTCCAAAGTCTAGCCTCAATTCTACTCTGTCTTAGGACAAAACTCATGAGATTCTTTATAACAGGCAGAACTATTAATATTGAATATTTGATATTTTAAGGATTGTCTTCATGAGAAAGAAGCGTTTGTAGAAGCAGACTACATTAGATAAAATAAAGATACCTACAAAGTATTTGCTTCTTCGATTAGCACCCTCTTCCACATACACTCATTTCTTAACTATTTGCTTTAGGCTGGAATAGGCCATACTTGATTATCATGGGACTGAAAAATTAGGTTTATATTTGACAACCCTTCAAAGAAGGAAAGGTAGTCTAACAGATTAAACAAAAATACACATACCTTATTCTGGTTTAAAAATTACATCTACAGGTTATCAGGAAAAATCATTAGAAATACCCCACAGCTAGAAAAACAACTCAAGCTGTTGTTAGCTTTTGATTACATAGGACTAGAGCAGCTGTTTATAGAAGGGAAAAGAGCTACTTTCCTATTCTGTTCTTTTTCCCTTTGCCAATAATACAGCTACACTTTCACTTTCAGGTAAGTAAATTTCAAAACTGACTAGCAGGTCAATAATTAACTTTTTTTTTTTAATTAAACAAAAAGCTTACTGATATTCTGCCCAGCCATCTCAAATTCTCCTCTGTCCTTGTACTAGTGTGCTTGATACATTCATCTCAACACAAAGCGAACATTAAATTAGCTCTTGAAACAAACCAACCATAGCACCTGTAGTTGACCTTTCTTCCCCTTTCTTCTTACAACCCAAGGAATTATTTCAGGAGGAAAAACAAAAGCTACTTTCCAATTTGATTATTTTCATTTATTTAGTTCTCACTATGGTGAACTCTGAGTTTCCCAAATCCAAGAATTACCAGTGGCTGGAGGTTTAGCAGGGAAGACTCAAGAGAAAAGCATTTCCAGTTGTTATAAATAAAGGCTGCAGTTGGGGATTAGAATCTCCACAGATGTTCTGATTACAAAGTCACACCCCTTGCTAGAGAAAACAGCTCTTCAGTGCTCCGCTACTGTCCTTATGGCAGTTCTCATTATACATGTACCCCTTCAGATTTGTTATCTCTCTCATACCTGGCTTGCTAATTTCACTCTTTGTGAAACCTCTACTCTTTTCCAACCAGACTAGCTTTGCTGGAATATTTGGAAATAGCTTATGTCCCTGTTCTCAACATTTCTCAGTTTCCAGACCGCAAAATATTTTCTGTCAGAAATAAAGGTGCTATCAAGTGAAGCAGAGCCTAAGAGGAACATATTTAGTTTTCTTGCATACCAGTTACAGTCTGTTTTGAAACAGAGTATTAATACTACCTTATTCTGCACTCTTCAGACATATGCTGAAAACTGCTGGGCTAGTTCTTAAACAGTAGGAGTAAGACTTCTTTCTGGGTTGACCAGCAGCTCACTGGGTTACTTTGTTAACCTTTTCCTCCTTTGGTTTTTTCCCTACAAAATGCAGAAATAATATTGCCCTCGCAGCTCACATAGATATTACAAAAAATAAAAGTTTAAAATTCTCCATGCCTCTTGGATTAAAGGTGCTAATGAGCTGAAAAGTGTTATTATTATTATCTCAGGCCTGACCTGTTGTATTTTCACTGCTCACCCTAGCACATGCTTCACACTCCATTACAGAAAGCTTTCTGACTAGCTGTAGTACCAGTGAGAGAACAGTGGCAAATTTAGAGAAGCAGACTTGCACACCCAGCATCTGAATTTTAAAGTTCATGTCTTAATTTTCACAGGCCAAGGACTACCCATGGACTATTTCATACAGTTCCCTAAATAATGCATACAAGTGGGGCAGGCAGGAATGCAAGTCAATTGTGCAACACTTTAAAAATCATCTGTTATATGTTCTCCATCTTACATTCTACAGCTGTCACATCACACACAGCTTTAATTACTCTCCATGTAACAATATGAATTTACCCATCTGAAAACCCCAAGCTGTCTGGAAAGTATTGTCTAAACATCAATTGATCAACTAGAACCGGCTGCTACTGTTGACTTAATTGTTCAAAGGGATTGTTTCTATCTGTGCTTGTAACATTCTTGCCGTGGCCTACTTCCCAGACACATTCTCGAACAAGCAGCCCCTTGTCTCTAACTTCAACCCACTAATAGCCGGATCATTGTAGATGATTAAACACACCTCAAACAGCCTAAGGCTCTAATGCTGGTCACATAATGGGCCTGTAGTGGATTTCTTTATGGCTATATTAGTCTCTTAATAATTCCTTATCGTGTAGCAATTTGCATATTCTGGCCCACAAAAGGGTTGGGTTCCCTACCTTTGCTTTTGCATAACACCCATTCCTCCCCTCCCCTCCTTTTTTTGTAATTGTACAAAAGTATGCTATTCTACAACAAACTCTCACAATGGACATATGGGAGAAACACTTTCTATTCCCAGGTTTGACATGATTGGTTTTGAAGACTTGCAGTCATCTAATTTATTTTATATATGCTCTGACTTACTTTTTTTTTAATGAAGTTTAAATATTTGTGCATGTGAGAATTTATTACTGATCTTGTAATTTCTATCTGTAAAGCTCTAAAAAGGCATCTATTTGGTTTCTTTTTTTAAATCTAAACTTTTACTGCAACATGCTTTTTTTCTAGCATAACAAAATTTGAGGGCAGTTACCAATTCAACATCAGTTTTGCATCCTTTTTTCTCTACAGATATAAATCACCATTAATTGAGACAGTATCCTAAAACAAGATGTATGTGTGACACTTACATTTGTGCTGGTTAACTATGATGATAGAGGGCTGAAGCACCTCTTCTACGATGACAGGCTGAGAGAGTTGAGGTTGTTCAGCCTGGAGAAGAGAATGTTCCGGGGAGATCTTCTAGCACCTTCTAGTACCTGAAGGGGACCTACAAGAAAGCTGGGGAGGGACTTCTTAGAAGGGCATGTAGTGATGAGGGGGAACGGTTTTAAATTGGAAGAGGGTAGATGTAGATTGGATATTAGGAAAAAATCTTCACTACGAGGGTGGTGAGGCACTGGAACAGGGTGCCCAGGAAGGTGGTCGATGCCCCCTCCCTGGAGGTGTTCAAAGCCAGGTTGGATGGGACCTTGAGCAGCCTGGTCTAGTGAGAGGTGTCCCTGCCCATGGCAGGGGGTGGAACTTGATCTTTGAGGTCCCTTCCAACCTTAACCATTCTATGATTGCATCACCTTCTGTGAAGTGCTCTGAAAACATTCTTTATGATGCTATTACAAACTGATCTCATGCATGTCAATCAGCTGCATCAGTTACAGTCAAAAAAGCAGTATTTTCATCAGTTAGTGCAGTTCTGTACTTAGGGAGAGAAATGAGCTCATACTCTGTAACAGATTTTCAGTTGATTTTCAAACAAAGTGAAAATATCAATGAAAATGTAAAAACAGAACAAGCAATTGCCAAACATGTAGAGGAATAAGGATATTATCTCAAGCAGCCAAAACCTAGACTTCTGTAAAGAAGGCTGAAATATCAGGACACTGTATTACCTCAGTGCTCTACTATAGATGGCAACGCTGCAACACTTAATGAATATTTGCTTTCCTCAGCAGCTTTTCAGATTATTACCTCAACATCACCCTTGCAATACAATGAACTTTCAGTAATTTCATTGGGTTTTCCACACAACAGTAATAAAAGATTCAATGTTTATGCAGTTGGCAAGATGAATGTGAAACATAAAACCGAGCATTTAATTAAGAGGAATGTTTTTTTATCTATAATATATGCATATACATAATAGAATTTCTTATTTCCCAATATGATTTGAAATATATTCCAGCTTCACTTTACAATAATATTATTTTATCCTTTAGTGCCTTTTGCACTGTGTCATGGTGTAGAAACACTACAGGAGTAAATTAACAGAGTCCTTTGCATAGCTGGCTTTCAACCTCAAAATATTTTTTACACTTCCTCAGAGATTTCTTTTCCAAATTGATAAATGTATAGGTTAGCTCCCTGGTTCTGCAATAAATATAAAGTGTTTGTTCAGAGAGGAAAAATATTAAGTACTACAAGACCTTAGTAAACAGAGAAAAATACAGCTTCAGGTAAGATTTGAGCAAGCAACACCTATAAAAGTCCTCTAAAAGGAAGCAAAACAAGATTTAAAGATACTATGAATATAGTTTTGAGAGCAAAGAATAGAGACACAAAAATGGAGCGAAAACTTATGAAATGCAGAAAGGTAGGGAACCCCTGAGGTCACACATCATAACACAGCCACAGGAATTGTCTGTATCGCAGGAAGAAATAAGAGTGAACAGTGATGACAGCCATGAATCCGTAACGCATTCAGCCGCCAGAGTAATGCAGGCATATGAAGTGAAGGTATTTTTCAATCAGTAGTTAGGAGATCTTAGAAATCACTATCTGATCTAACACCAGTGAAAGTGAAACATTAACAAGGTTCTCAAAATTAGCAAAAGGGCACACTACTCAGCAAAGATCCTTCCCTCCCCACCAACCCAAAAGACTTGTTCCCTTCCTCTAACAACTTAGATACGAAACCTTGATAGATCAAACATTGCATTGAGCAAACTTCTATTGATTATCAGTCTGCAAGAACTGTAGAGTGTGCGCATTCACACTTATTGCACACATATGGTAGGAATCTTATATCCCTAGCTGGTGTCTGGCTTCTGCAACTCCAAATATCTTGTTTTTGTTCTGGAAAAATCAGAAAATGTGGTACTGTGTCTGACAGCATGGTGTAACATTAAAACCATCAAGACTGCAAGTCTTCATAATTCTTTTAACAGAACACTGATGCATTATCTCTTAGCCCTGTCTAGTAAAGCAGAGTACTTTCAAAGACTGTTTTCTACCCAATCTGCATTTAGATATCCCTGCATACACATGGCTTTTGAAATCACAGAAATCTGAGACAGTACAAAATCTTCCTTTGCCAAATTAACTAGTAAGTGGGGGACACACACCTAAGAGATTCTCCAATAGACAAATAGATCAACCAAAACTGAGGCAGTATTTTTTTTTAATAAATCTCGAGGTGTTTCCCTTCAATATTTTTTTTTAATTATTGGTAGAGAGAAGTTACAAAATAAGATACAATTACACCTCCAGAGCAAGGAAAAAAATCCAACACCTTCCCACAGACATTTCAAATCTGTACAAATCTGTTCTCTCAGAATCATTCAGGTCAGAGGGGACCTTAGTATGGGTTCTAAGTCTAATCCTCCTTGAAACAGGATAAGCACTGAATTCTGACCAGCTTCCTTAGGTCTGTGTGTAGCTGTGTTAGAAAAATTCTCAAGACAGTGAATCCACAACCTTTCTGGGAACATGTTTCCACCTCCCCCAGTCTCCAAGCATCCCACTATTCACAGCTTGGCAAATCTAAGAGAAAACAGCCTTTCAAGGACATCTGCTAGTTCTCAGATGCATCCCATTTGCTTCTATAGACACATATAGGTCAAGATTTCTCAAGAAATCCCTGTTGAGTTGCTCAAATATAACTACTATTTATCTGGAAAGAGTAGTCCTGGGTGATACACTGACTCTGTAGAACAAAGAGTCAGATTAAAAATTAATCTTCTCTCACTAAAATATGAACACCCTATTGGGCAGAGCGAGACAACATTTTATCCTCTTTGTTGCTAATATTAAGGTAGACAAGATACTATTCCATCAACAAGTTGTCAAAATAAAGAAAAGCTATTTCAGCAAGGTGGAAATTTACATGTTATATCTGTAAACTCAAGACTAAATACAGTAAGCATGAGTAAAGCATTTTAAAGTTCATATTTCTAACAAAATGTCAAATTTTAAGACCAAGTTTGTTCTTAAATACTGTTATTTGGAGATGATGCTTAAAGTGTGCAATTACAGATTAAACACCTATTATAGCTGTAGCTGAAATGACAATAGCCCTAAGGATTGTTCTAAATTCAGTCTAAAATAAAATAAAAAGTAACAGAGAACAGATACTGAAACGTATTGATGATGGCAATGAGTGATCTATAATAAGTGATCTTATTATTCCATTTGTCCTACCTCCTCACATTCTGTCTTGTCATTCTAGCCTCATCAAAACACAGCAAGTTGCTACAAAATGAAATCTTCCACAAAGCCATGCTAAAGGTACAACTGATACTGGACTCCAGCATCAAGTATATTAAAGAAATTCAGAGTGCATTGTACTTTAATTACCTGTCTTCTTATGTGTAAGATCACCCAGAAAAGAATCTTGTGCAAGTGTTGTAAGCAGTAGGTGCAACGTATAGGCTTAAATTTTAATGATAAGGTATCAGTCATCTACTTCCAGAACAAAGTTTCAGTTGAGGAAGAACCAAGACAGAGTTCACTGACCTTAGAAGAAGATGATCTTATCAACACAAGCTTAGGTGCCTTCATGTATCAAATTTTATATGCATGTAGTTTTACTATCTAAAATCTATATTGGTAGTCTTGTATAATTCTGGTAATAGGCAAATAGCCTTTTCTTGGGGCAATGATGAACTATCATGCTTTACTGGATTTACAGATCATTAACACAGGTTATGTTCTATTTCAGGACCTATAATTGCATCCACATATTACCTCTAAAAATCCACTTGCCTGAAGTGTCAAGTAGATATCAAACAGTAAAAGACTATGGCAGCCAACACTTTGTATATGCTGCAATAAAATAAGTTACCCAGAATGACAAGTTGCTATTTGTCTTACAGCTGTAACCTAAAATAGTGCCTTAAAATTATAGTTGACATACAAGCAAAAGACCTGCAGGTCTAAACAAACGAAACACCACACAAAGAAACAAAACCCAAAAACACGAACACTGGAAGTTATGGTATCAATAGCATTATTGGGGTCTGATATAGACTAAAGATGTATGGTAGATCTACCACTAAAACTGAAAGGAACTGTTAAAACCTTAGTAAAAACAAGATATACCAATGAGGTAATACACATGCAGAAACATAATTGAAAATACTACTTTATAGGGAATCTTTTTGCTTCTATTTGACCTGTTCTTTTAACTGCTTCCTTGAAAAACATTTCATCATTTAAAAACAGGAAAATACCATACAGGCCAAATTCTGAATTTTATTTTTCATGTTATAACTGCATCTAAGAGCAGTAACTGACCTGACTTCCACAGTATGAAATACTGCAAAAGCATGCAGATATAGCCCCTTTATAAATTTGCTTAATTGTCTAAATAGAGAAGAGAGACAGAAAAAAAAGAAAGAATATAACATAAACTAAAGGACTAGGAAGGTCTCCAATTGCCATGTTCCTGCTGTAGTTTACTATGCAGTATGCTGACTGCTTAATTTTTTCAATGGAGCATTGATGAGAAGATACTGAAAGAAAACAGAAGACATGCATTTGAAGGAAAGGCAAACAAAAAAAAGGATGAAAAAGCTCAACCATGAATTAAGAATTAAAACATCTGCTAACAGCCACTTGAGATTTTGATTTTCCCCCTGTTCCCTTTCCAAAGTATTCTAAAATAACTGCATAGACTGCAGCAGTTTCACAGACAAGACACTGAAAACTCTTACTCAATCTCTGACTACAATAATGAATTTGCACACACAAACAGGGACAGGTTGCAGCAAGCACACCAGTGTGAAAGGGGATCGTGTGAAAGCAGAAAAGGACTATGCTAATAAGGCAAAACTGAGGGCTACAAAAGCAATAAGCAACCACATATCTGACTGAAAAGCATTCTCTTTTGGTGTCTAAAAATAACATTTAAGGCAGTAAACATTTCTTTTAAAGACTATTCACCTTTTTACTTTTTCTCCTTACATTCCTCCCCTTTCATCATGGACATCATGAGAATAGGTGAAAGTGTACTCCGGAGCCATTTTCAGTCAGAAAGGTCAAGCAATGACATGAGAAACAGGAAGGGATCTTAGTGTGCTACAGCAAAACAGAACAGTAGAAGTAAGAAAAATAGCGCTCTCAAGTGCTGAAGCTAACCCAAATAATTTCTTGCTCTTTACCACATCCACTTACATGCATGTTACCTCATCTTTAGAGTCACTTTGATTTTTTCAGGAAATTCTTAAGAGTCTGACTTACAAGACACCATATGGGAAAAATTAAGCTGTATAGGACCTTTAAGAAATCAAATGCTGGTAACCAATGTAAAGAATGAATCTCTAGATAACAAGAACTATAGTAAAAACTACAATAAAACAATTCAGAATATAAGAATTCTTACAGATGGCATGAAGACAATTTTGACATGTAATCCAACATAGCATAAAACTAAATGAGATCTGTGTGACTTAGAAATTACAGTTCCATATGGCTGCTGTTACACTGAACCACCAGAGATTACTACAAAGTTCGCAAGCTACTTAAAATAAAAATTTACTTTCTAAATAAGTAGGTTATAATAATTCTTCAGAGAGGTGAAGAACCTCACAAAGAAATTGAAATTGAATGAGTTTCACATTTGTTGCATTACATAGAATACTTGATTTATAAAAATGTCAATCAATGTCATTAAAAGAATAGAATATTTGAATAATACAGAGTGGGTGTTGTACACCAACATTACATATATAGACTCAAAGGAGCAAAAGACGCTCAAACTAGCATGTTAAGACATTCATGTGTTTTCTATACTGACAAACTGGTTACCACATGTGGATTCTTTTTTCCACAACAGGGATTAATATCAGGATCCGTTTGCTAACAAATAGCATTTAATACTACATTGGTAGGTAAGTAGGTCTTAAGAGAGTAACAGCCACAAAGGGGGAGATGACTTCACAATGCTTAAGTTGCTCATTTCTTACCAAACAGAAGAAACCCACGTCAATACTTCTGACAGCACCAACAGTAGAAAATAGTGCAGGCAACTACTTTTCTCCAGAAGATGTAAGTAAAAAACAGGGCTATAAATTTGTTGTGAGAATAGCAGATGGAAAACTGCTATATTTTTTTAAAGAGCATTCTAGAGTATGTGCTAAATGGAAGCAGCAGGTGACCAACAAGATGTACAAACAAAACTCAGCCAAGTAATTCAGTCAGACCTAGAAAGTGAAAATTCACAGTGAATTCATAGCATTTGAGTGCCATGTGCTGAATCAGCAGTAGGATTTCCTACTTCCTGTCCTTTCTTCCCTCCTCTAAACAAACCACTCCATAGTATTTGTATTCATTTCAATTAAATAGTGTATTAGTGCAACATAAGTAAAAATTAAGACTAAGTATTTAAGGTCTACTATTGATAGGAAAGTAGGGGGTTTTTTAATTATCATATTGATGAAAAATATACATGCTTATGATTGTCAAACTTTAACCAATATCTTCTACCCACACCAAAGTATTCATGATCCTGTGCTTTTATTTTTGAATGTATTTACAACTTACTTTACATTCTCACCAGCAAATCTTACTTGATCCATTTCTTGGCCATCTGTAGCAACAATAACTTTCTTTCTGCTTTTTAAATTTTCTCTTTTACTAGATTTAAAGCATATAAAAATGTTTCTATACACAGCCTCACCCAAGCATTTTAAAAGGCAGATGCACAAACTCTATGAAGGAGGCACCAGAACTTAACTGTCTTGACTTTGAGTGCTGCAACATGGAAGTGGCACTGCACAACTCATTTTAGCTCAACAGTTATGTTACCATTTTGTTTTTTTAGCTACAGGCTGAAGGAACCAGTCTAGCATGATGCTGTCTAAAATACACAGCAGCTATAACACGTCATCTTGATGACTTAACTACAGCATTTTCAGACACTAATCTGGGTGTATTTATACAGTAATTAAAAGTTCATCTGTCTCAAGCCAACAGCTGGAAAAATACATGACTAAAATTGTGGAATACAACTCCTCAGCATAGAGGAACACTGTCCTAGTCCTCAAGTCTAGACAAACAAAATATTTATTCAGAAGCACGGTCATAATTACATCAGGAAAAATAAAGAGTCACATAAATCGTTCACCAACAGTTTTATCCCCAGACAGCCATCATATCCACACCATTGTTTCTTTTCACCTGGAAGAGCAGATCTGCAGCTCAGAGACCATCTGTATAGCCAAAGCAAAGTATTAAGAGGCTTTCAGGCCTCATATGCATCACACCATTTAGATACATCTACCCAGTCTCCCGAGACTCCTGCAGTACTCACAAATACGTGATCATCTACAGAAGCCTGAACCAAGTCCTTAATCACCATTCAGATCTTCTGTGTTCTACTCTGGCTCTAAAGCAAGTCTGCGAAGACTACCCGGGTAGCTTAAAAGCAGTTAGACAGAAGTAATTCTTTCCAAAATGCTCACCCAAGAATTTCTATAAAGAGCAACCACCACCTCTAGTGGAACACAGAGAAAGACAGTGCATGCAGAAATGCTCAGATGCCACGTAAAACACAACAGGAATACTGAAGAACAAAATGACTCCTAAGATATACATGTATGATAATAAATTTGCTTTAGCATTACAGATCTAGACACTTCAACAACTTGATCAACTAGCCAGAATGTTCTCATCTTTGACTACTTAGAGCAGCAAAACACAAAATTCATTGCCTGGATAACTAACTCAGAAGTTTCTGATAACAAATATAATCTATTAAACCATACCATTATAAATCTAAGTTTTAAATTCTAATTTAAATTCACAGCTAAAACTTAGCAAAATAAAGGTATTAGAATAGCAATTGGTTCATTTGGTTTTCCTGTAAGATGTTCTTTACATAAAAAAAGTCTCGCTGCAGGGCAAGGAACCAAACTGACATGGTCAGACTACCGATTGCCAATGTGTCAGAGCAGATATATACCAAATGATAAAGATCATTGCATGTTGGATACTGATTACTAGCCTGCGAAGCCTGATGTCACTTATCTGTTGCATGATGAATAGTGCTCTGATCAGGAAAAGCGTTGGCAATTTGTTGAATTACTTTTTATTGAGAAACCATCAAGACTGCTGTTTAGAACTATAAATTCTGATTGATTCTCAACTATTATTTCCATTCCTACCTCAAAAACAACTACTAACACACAAGGGTCTTACAATGCAATAAGCAAGAGTCAGATTTTCTTTTTGTAATTATGTTTTAAAAAGACAAACCTTGGATGCCAGAGATCATCCACAAGCCAAATTTTTTTAATTTTTTTTTTTAAAATCAAATATGGTTGGGTAATATTTCCTCTCTTCCTTTCCAGGCTCCGTCACATAGGTGACAGACTAATTTCTTTAGTACACACTCAACTTTAAATGCTCCACTCAACAGGCTTCCTCTGTAAATCTTCAGGGAGAGATAGTATGGGGGGTGGGGGGCGGAAGGTGGGAAAAAGTCACTGGGAAAAGGAAGACACTAGGACAACAGTTCTGTCTCATTGGTAGTCCATTAGTGCAGTGCTAAGTGCCTTTCCTGAAAGAACATATGAGGTTCAGCCTGAGGTACTGACTCTCTGACTCCTGTTCTTACCTCTGCCATCAGAGTGGTTTGAAAGAATGTTTATCAATACAGTGATTCACACTTTATATATGTAAATATATAAAATTATATACAAAAAGTTGTCTTAAGACAGGCTCTAGACTACTCATTGAAATATTACATGAAACAGCTCTTACAATTGGATACAGATATATTATTAACACCTCATCCAGTATCAGCAATAACAAACCAGTAAAAGAGAAATAGGCACTAACACAAGAATATCTTCAAAACACCCCAAACCAATAAACTATCTTATAAGCAAGAAATACACAGCTTGCACTTAACTAGTTTCTTGGAAATGTCTAATTCCATAATGAAACTTGGAAAAATGTAGTCTATTTCTTCTTATGACACAAAGAACTTAAAGGAAAGATTGTATCAGTCTCTCCAATTAATAGCTAAATGAGCTCAGCTGCTCATTATGATTTTATAGGCAAAGACTATCAAGAATATAATGTAAAGACACTGCTTGTTTCCTGTATTTATATGGAAAATTAAAAGTAACTTTGCTATTTAAAGAAGAGTTCTAGTGGAGTTGAATTCCCTGATACAATTCACTTAAATATACTGATAACGACCAAAAAATTTAAGCTGCTTTTCGTTGATTCCCTCCACATCTCCTTTAACATCATGCAGGCCATAACAACAGTAGACACAATGACAGAATACCAAATCATCGGACATCAATAATAACAGAAAAGCCAAAGTAGTTTGCCTGAAGGAAGTGATCAATTTTGAACCTCATTCAAATTTGTCTTTATAAATTTATATGGCATGAATTTTATTACATACAAGATTTTCAAAAATTACCTAATACGGACAGACCATATTACTCTTCAGAGAGATAAGTATTAAATGATAAACTGTTCCAGTGCTGACACAACACATAAATATGCAGTATCCATCAATTCATAAATCTGAAAAGAGCTAATTTAAAAGCTCTGAGTAAGAGCTTTAGGAGTAGTCCTTTTACTTCTCCCGTGATTAATATTGTGATACAGTACATGAACATAAACATGTCTGTCTCTGCAGATACACAATGTAATGCAGATCATAATTCTACTTGTAGAATACAGAATAATAAATTTTCACTGAAATGAACAAGAATACTTACATTAAAGACTAACATAAATGTTAGCATGGATTGTTTTTGTATTACTATGATCAAATGAATCTTTGGGAAGGGATAACCAAAGCTGCCGCTACCAGCGACATCAAGATTCTTTACCTTTCCTTCAGCTACCAAATCAGCTATTATCAATAATTCATAATAAATATGAATCTTCAGTTATGGAATACTGTTACCAATTTATTGGTCATAGAAAGAACAATCTTCAACTTTTTTCTGAAAATTATGAGTTGGTATTTACTTGTATTCAAAACAATAACTCATTTTTTTCCTACTTTCCTTGGGGTGGGATTTTTTTCTCTCCTCTTCTCCTTTCTCCCTCTCATTCCCCAAGTGCTTGACTAGATCCTCCTCTGTAACCAAAAAGTAAATAGAGGAGAGAAATAGGTAAAGTGATTCTAGTTTTGCTGCCTTCTGATTCTATGTTACATTGTTTGTCCCTAGTAGCTAAGGCCTGTTCAAATTCATTGTTTAGTATGATGAGGTGATAGGTTCTGTGAACAAGGCAAGGGCAGCTGATGTTGAATACCTAAATATCATCAAGGTCTTTGACACAGTCTTCTTATCTCAAACTATGTAATTGGGCAATAAGAAAGAAATTAACAATTATCTGGAATTCCAGGCTCAAAATGCCAGGCACAAAGCCCAGCTGGCAGCCAGTAACAAATGGCTTCCTTTAGCAAATGCCTTCATTAGTGACAGGGATGACTGCAGAGAGGGCATCCTCAGCAAGTGTGTGGATGACCACCAAATTAGGGGGAGCAGCCAATACACTGGAGAGCTGCACTGCTACAGAGAGGAGCTCATGGAAGCTGGAAAAACATGAGGACAAGAAACTCAAGGTTCAAAAGCAAATGCAAATTTTCATCTAGAATATGGTAAATCCATGCAACAATATAGCTTGTGACTGATGAGAAGCAGCTCTGCATAAAAGCAACTGAGGGTCCTGGTGGATATGAAGCTGACCATGAGTGAGAAACAGCCCTGCAGCAACGAAAACCAGCTACATCCTAGGCTGTTAGTAGGAGCATATTTGGCAGCTTTATAGAAGGTTCCCCTCCCCCACTATTTGACACTTACGAGACTATCTGGATAACTATGTGCAGCTTTGGGCCTTGCAGAACAAGGCATACTGGAGTGAGTTCAGAGGAAGGCCATCATGATGGTCAGGGAGACAGCTGTGTGGTAGGAGGAATAAAGACGACAGAGATGAACTCTTCTTGGAGCTGCACATCAAACAATAGAGCAAGAGATGCAAAGCAACAAAGACGTTGGAACAGTGAAATTCCCTTTTCACACCCCATTTTTTTAAATAAGTCATCAAATACTGGAACAGTTGTAAAGAGTCTGAAATCTCCATTCTTGAAGGTGTTCAAAACTGAGCTAAACGCTTCTGAGCAATCTGATCCAATTAGATCTGCTTTGAGCAAGGGGCTAGAATAAAGAGCTATGGAGGTCTCTTCTAACTTAAAATATGTTACAAATCTAAGCTGATGTATAAATATTCTTATCTTGTAATTGATTCTATATACATTGGAACTCTTCACAGATTCCCAGTGCCTAAGGAAAGCAGCCAGAAGTGACACTTAAGTACCTTGTGATTTCAGACTACAAGTTTTATCCACTTCTGAGGGAGAGCAGTCAGTTAGAATCTAGGTATTAAACTCTCCCAAGGACTCACATAGGCCTCTACCTTGAAACCAGGGTAACTCTCAAATGAAACCTGGACCCTATAGACTTAAATGAATCCTATGCCCTGTAAAGTGAATTTTTATTTATAACAACTTTATTACCACACTTCTCTATAGTCTTCCAAATGGTTTGGTTTTCTCATTTCAAAGCCTACCAAAATTCATGTGAAGCGACAGAAGTCCAGTAATCCTCTGCATAAGGAGGGCAGATGTTGAATCTAAGGAATGACCTGACATAAGCTGTGAATATATTCAAACCACAATGAAGGAATTTTATAGTAACAAAGACTGAATATAGCAGAAAGTAAGGAATTGTTGCCAGAGAAACAGACATAAGTAAGGATGGTGTTGCTATAGCAACTGGGTGACATCAGAGTTTTCCTATTCAGTGCACTGGGTGATAATGAAGTGGCAAACCAGCAGTTTCTCTATCTGCCTGCTCCCCGGAGGTGGGCAAAACCCCAAGTTTGATTGTTTCACACTTACAACATGTCTAATTAGGATATTTACAGGTTTCTTGACACCACTGTGTTAGGCTGCCATGCAAGAACTAGACATTAGAGGATCTAAGGAGAGACAAACACATTTACTCCAAAACAAAAGAACAGCTCATTCTCTGTCCCTCAGGAGTGAAACATTCTAAAAGACAATGAGGAGTCAAGGAAAAGATAGAAATGTGGTCCATTGCACACCACTGTGCCTCTCAGGCATCATCAGGCCACAGCTGATCAACCAGCTGCACAATGAAATTTAGCACAGGATAAAATAAATTAGGTTAGAACTTCTGCCAAACTAATTTTTAAGCTTCTAGATTTTCCAAGGATAACAGTGTCTCCCTGGACCCCCTACGCTTGCAATACAGCATAGAATGCTTTAAAGACGGTTACTGTAAACCTTTTTTTTTTTTTTTTAACTGTTTAAAAAACCCTGTTTGATATCCTCTCTACTGGGGGCAGGTGGGAGTAAATGAATGGGTGATGTACATAGAGGAAGAACAAGAAAAAACACTTAAAGCCACTGATAAAAGAAATTTTAAAATTAATATTTGCATTTGGAATAATAAACAGACTCTCAACTATAGGCTTAGTTTTGTCTCCATCAAGGATTGAAGAAGTTGTGGTTTTGTAGCTGATGCAAAGAAAACCACAGCATGACTAAACATTTGCTCTACAAGAGGCACTATTGAATCTTTATTAAAGACCCAAAACGTTAATTCATCTAAGCCTGAGATATCACTCCTATTTATTACGTATGCAACAATAACAAGTTCTGGGCTTAACACATTGGTATGCTGAGAGCTTTCTCAAATGGAATGTTTAACTAAGTGGGTTAAGTCTATCTTCTGTGATTACTCTATAGGTACTAGTCTACCTGAAGTAGCTTTACTGGTTGCTTAAACACCAGTACCAAACAAGCTACAAGATCAACTCCATGAAAGCTAGAAAATTTGAATAAATACTCAAATATTTCACAGTGAGTTTCTGGCTGTAATACTTATATGGAGACAGGCATTCAACAGACAGGCAAGATATTCACATCCAGCTAGCTCGAGCAGAGTCGTATTACATCATAGTCACAGCAATGTTTCCATCATAGACAAATAGGGAAAGTTCAGGCATGAAAAATTTTTATTTTGACAGGATGAACAAAAGAGAAAGTTCTCTTGGGGAAGCAAGATAAAGGTTCCCTAATGCTGTCACTATTTGCTACTGTTTCGATTTGGATAATACCTGGCCTTAGCTAAACTTCTGAAATTTTTAATAGGTTTAATTTAAACGAAGTTGTATAAATGCAACTGTATTTACATAATTTATTTTTTGCAACAGCAAAGAGAGAAGAAATGATACAAAAGGAAAAGTAACTGACAAGTTTCAACTTCGATCTTTGATCTCGTGGTTCTGCCTGGTGAGGAAGTAATTATCTGCAGCCAGAATTGAATTTCATTCTCTATCCAAAGGTGACAGTCATGGTGGATGTGACATGAATATCTAACAAGAAGTCCATCTGTTAAGTTATTGCCTTGTACCAGAAAAAACATCTTGGGGCAAGACCCTTCTTGGATCTGACTACCCTGTGACAAGAGTATTTTGCCATTTCAAGTGTGTAATAAAGGCAGAATTATTATCACCTATATAAAACCACAAACAAGGACAAAAGGGCTTTGCAATATAAAAAGTCCAAAGCATCACAACCAAGGCAGTTTCAGTTCAGACAAATATCCCAAATTCTGTCCTCAACATGCTCATGCATTTACAAAGAGAAAATAACAAGTGGCCTTGAAGGAACAAGAAAAGAAGGAATAGTACCCTTATTTCTGTGGTTTCTGTGTTTCAAATATAATTTGGGAAGACAAAGAAATAACTTAGCAGAGACAAATATTACTGAACACAAGGGTAAACCAATTATAACTGCCAAATGTTTATCAGGTGCTCATCTGTAAGTATCAACAAAACATGGCGTTCCAATATAGATATACAGTTGCAGTAGATGTATTGAGATATGTATCTTGAACAGAACTTAAATGCTAAGAATGCATCTAAGGATGGTTTTGGATCACTCTATGCTGCATTTATTAAGGGCAAGAACAAGGAAACAGATCTTCAATATTCTAGGTCTTTCTTTATTGGATACTGGAGGCACTTAATTATGTTACAGATATTTAGCAATAATCTAAAGATTATTGTTTTTTAAGTGTTCTTTGCTGGTACTATGGAGTCATTTCACTGCCAAAGAGCTGGGTTCTGCTAGCACACATGAGCAAGGAGCAATGCAATCACTGAAGTTTAAAGGCCATGCCAAATCATTAGCTCTGACACTAATGAATTCTGCTGTGTGGCCTTATAGGCAGCAGCACTTTCAGATACAAAAGAAAAAACATTACAAACCAGACCATATAAATCAATATCACAAAGCTTGATCAGGTTAATTTTTTTTAAAAAAAATCTAATTATCTTTTTTAGTGCCATTTCATAACAGGAAGCTTTCTCTAGTATACCTGAGAAATGTCTTGAATAGAAGCCTGGATGTACAGAAGGGCTGAGTTTAAGTTGTCTAGGTCACTGACATCCTTTCAGGCAAGAATATCAGAAATTCAGTCATTCCCTGGATAGCAGTCCTTTCTCACATTTTACCTTGTTTGTAAATGGATATCTTACAAACAACCGATCTAAACACACTTCCTTTGTACGTAACACAACTAAATTGCAAAATGTTTTGTCTTGAGAAATGAGGTAAGGACTTACAATAGCTTTGTCAGTGGAAATCATCTCATTATAATGCTGTTACTACCTTTACACAAAATAGTCCAATTAGTAAAATGAAGTCCCTGCTTTCAGTATCTAAAAAAACAGTATACACTACTATTTCCACGGGAAAGTATGCTAAAGATTATTTCCACATAATCCCTTATGCATTTTGGACCAAGTAATTTACTAGCTAGTCAGAAGATGAAAATGAGTAGGGGGAAAGGTTTTACCTAGGACTGAGCAGCAGAGGAGAAAGGGCACAATTAGAAGAGTACTTAAGCATAACTCATCTAGAACTGCATTTCTTCTTGAGATTATCTTTTTACAGAGTTCTGAATATGTACTAGTACACAAATTGCTCTACAAAGTAGGTGTTACTATGAAAAACCACAGTCGAATTTATGGTCTAAATACCCATGAAATCACATGCAGTCTTCCAGTTATATCAACAGGATTTTGGTCAGGGCCCTACAGTTTCTTGAACTGTTTCTGTGAAACAGGTGACACATTGAGCAATTTAGAAATATGAAACCTGGCATTCCCCACCTGCAGACCATCTGTATCTAATTATCACAGCACTAATTAGAATCATTATCAAGAGAGATTGAAGCAACAAAACCTGATTCTTACAGAACGCTTTCTCTTTTGGAAAGACAGGCAAGTTACAATGCTGTTTAAATGAATTTCTTTCAATTACATCGAACATCAGCAGTCTAAGCGATACTTGTCTTACACCATAGCATCTTGAATTTTTTCACTGAAATAATACACTATACAGGCCATCTGAAAACAGAAGTTTCAAAAAACAAGTACCCCATGAATAATATCATAATTTCTCACAGTAATGTCAACAGAAATGAAAAGGCTCATTTTCTGTAAAAAAAAAATAAATCTTTGAAAGTTGGTAAATGAGATATATTTCATGCATGGTAAGATTCATTCCTAGCACATTAAAACATTGTCCTATTTGACTGATGACAAGCAGTAAAATAAAAAAGCTGTTTCATTTACAGCACAAATACAGGTATATCAGTTCTTTTATAATTTCTTAAAATAATTCAGATATATACAAGCATGTTCAAATACAACCTATAAAGAAAAATTAATACTTTCTCAATAGACTTGCACAGAAAAGCTCAATAATGTTCTGGGATACTCAATCATGTTTCTGCATAGGTGTGAAGAAGTACCCTTACTGGTTACCTCTGGAAAGAAAAAAAATTTAAAAAAAAAAAAAAATCACAACATGGGATTTCTCTTGCACCCAACACAGACACACATACATTATGGTATTTCCTTTCTAATAAAAGGACGTCTTGCTTTCTGATGAGAACCTCATTTCGTTTTATTAGCTTGTCTTGAAGTAGCAAGTACTTTGGAGTTAAACCCAGGACACTCATATTTTTCTAATAAGGTGCCTGGTACTTCTAGGAATAAGAGAGTCAACCCAGCTGGAATGAATAAAGGTATTTCTAATAACCTGATTCATATAGATTTAGAGAGAGATCTTGTTTGAAATTCAGAACAGTACATATTTTGCATTTTCCTTATACCACAACTAAACTGTATTTCCTGAAAAAGGGAAAAAAATAAAATGCAGAAAGAAAATACTCATTAAATGATATAGATACATAACCTGCCTGCACACTTTTCACTTTCATCATGAGGAATCACACTAGAACACTCTGCAGAGTTCTGGAAAAATATTTTTTGAAGAAAATGCACTAGACAATCCAGACAAAGGCATACATTTGTGAAAGAGAGATACGTACAAGTTGAATAAGCTAGAATTCAGCTATAAATAAAGTTTTAAGGAGGATAAAAATAGGAACATTCATATTGTGACTGCTGAAGTAATCTCGATTGTTCTCAGGGGACACTTATCAGTGTGACTACAGGTGAGTGGCAATAAAGAACTTGGTGCAGTTTCCTGGAATGGGATAATTCAGAAGAGGAAAAAAGAAAATAAAATTAGCCTCACAAATCTTCCCATCCCTGAGATCTACAAAAATACAGAAGCTTTCCAGAAACTAATACCAAAAACCTGATTTCTTTAGAAACCTCAGAGCAATACATAATACACAGTTATGTTAAGCAATTATTCGCTAGTAGAACAGATGAGAAAAATTTAGTTGGGCCTTTTAAATTTCAATTTATTTTACTTTATTTTTTTTTTTTTACTCCAGAGAAATAACATATTTTTACATTGTACTTTTGCTAAAGAAGTTAATATCTTTAGGATATTTGATTTTTCTATAGACTTTTATCACTGCAATTATTCAACATACCATAAAGACGAAATAAAGTTTTATCTTGTGGCTAGAGCAACGGACAGGGGCTTTTTGACTGTGCTGCACTGGTACGTGCACAGCCAGCAATGCCCACATGGCAATCCTGTGCCGATGCTTCAAAAATTACCACCAGACAAAACAAGTCAATAACATTCCCTTCCTAATCACACTTCTCAGAGGTCTATCTTTAATAGATAGGCTGTCTCACAGCTTCTCTCTCTAGGACCATGCGACAAGCAACACAAAAATGAAACCTGAAATACATATCTGTGTGTAAGATAAGGTAAATAAAAGAACACAAAAGAAAAATCCAGCACTGTATCCTTCTCACTGACAATCTCCTTTTTGGAGATATCCTAAGGAACCTCTGTAGTCACACAGGCTACAACATCCTACAGTAAAACTTCTCAAACTTGAGCAGATGCCATATTGAAATAACTTGTCTTCCTCTTTTATGGAAGGTTTTTAACTGTCACATGAACCTTTCTGACTTGGACAGACCTCCTTGTGTGACTGATCACAACAGCCTGTAGCTATAATCATTATGAATCCATCTGACAGCACCACTTCCTTGCTTTGTAGCAATTGATAATCAACAGTTTTATAAGGACTGTTTCCAACATTTGATTGATACTGATTCAATACTAATGAAATACAATAAATTGTGACATACAAATTGAGTAGTTATGCACCAAACCCCCCAATGAATAGAAATATAATATTGCTTACATATGTAGTTCTTACAAACACAATTGTACTAAATATATACTCTGCATCCTAAAAATTATAGCTGAACAGAGTCAATTAAACCTACCTCATTAACTGGCTTATTCAGAGATTTATCACCTGAAAATTTAGTGTTTATAATCATCACACAAACAGCCAGCTATTAGGAAGTCTAAAACGATGTTCAAATCCCAAAGACAAATCAAGAACTGTTTATCAACTCCATAGCCAGAAAATTAATCAGAGATGCACAACCCAGTGGTAACCCTTACAGCCTCTCACATGAAGCACGGATACAAGAGTTAAACAAAACAGAACTATATAGGAAGGCAAATAGGCATCAGTTATCAGTTATTTTGCTTTCTCCTCCCCGCTGTCACTGACCTATGATCATTACCAGTGTTCTACTGATGTCCCAGTACTGTAACTATTACCAAGAATGAAAATGGATTAAATGTCAAAGATGAAATTAATAGTTTTTATAAAAAGCAACACAAACCCCCCAAACCTAGGCTATCTTGCACTACTTAAAACATGCATTTCACTATATCATATTGGAATACAGGGTGTACTGTGGTCCCATGGTATCTTGGAGACTGTTTTACATCCCAGATTGATGACAAAAATAAAATTAACCAAAAATATGAGTATTATAGTTCTGTTCTTGCCCTCTCCTCCACAGAAGCCATGAAATCACAAAGATCACTTTTAGATACTTTGACAAAGCTAACAAACCGGTGCCCCTGTTGTAAAGTAAGCTTCATCCCCTAAATAAAACTGCCCAATCTGGAATGAAAACCTTCTTGTTTAGTATAAAACATTCCAATATAAAGTGTACTTCTACAAGGCAGCACAATTACTTCCCAGAATCAACAAAAAAACCTCTCTCCTCTGCATGAATGATGTTCTTTACCACTTAGAGGACAAGAAAAAAATAAATCATAATTTTATTCCTCTCTTTCACAAAAGGGAAGCAAAGGACATTCAGTGAAGCTCTATTTTAATCTTCTCATTTCATTTACTACACGATTTATCAAAATGTGAAGTCTGATTTTAGTTCTAGGTTCCTTATGGCTTTATTATTTAAATAGACCTAAAACATTAGCCAGACCTACCATATTAATTTTTTTATAACTCTAAGTTTACAAGGCAGGGCCATGTATTGTGCTTAACGAAGCACCAGCCAAACTCATTACAAATTCACAGAAGTGAATTCCACAGAACTGGAGAAAGACAACAGGCAAAATTTCATGTAATTCAGAGGAAAAACTTTTTCTGGTTTTCTGTTATATGTTCTTAACATATCTCCATTTCTTTCCAAACACTTTTCATTTTCAATGCTTAAACCAGGAAGTTTCCGTCGTGACCTTTAAGGCTTTTTTCTTTCCAAGAGGCAGTTCTTTAGACTCAATTCCTACAAATTGAATCCATACAAATTAAAACTTGCAGTAAAAGGATGATATTTGTCATTGAAGTAAAAAATTGTATATGTATTGTGTATGTTGCAATATGTTGCAGTGTGCCCTGGTGGCTAAGAAGGCCAATGGGATCCTGGGATGCATCAGGAAGAGTGTGGCCAGCAGGTCGAAGGAGGTGATCCTCCCCCTCTACTCTGCCCTGGTCAGGCCCCACCTGGAGTATTGTGTGCAGTTCTGGGCTCCCTGGTATAAAAAAGACAGGGATCTCCTGGAGAGAGTCCAGAGAAGGGCTACGAAGATGATTAAGGGCCTGGAACAGCTCCCCTATGAGGAAAGGCTGAGTGAGCTGGGGCTGTTCAGTCTGGAGAAAAGAAGACTGAGGGGGGACCTAATTAATGATTATAAATATCTTAAGTATGGGATGCAGGGGGAATTGGCCAACCCCTTTTCAGTGTCTGTGGGGACAGGACAAGGGGCAATGGCTGCAAATTGGAGCACAGGAAGTTCCACACCAACATGTGGAAGAACTTTTCCCCAGTGAGGGTGAGTGAGCCCTGGGACAGGCTGCCCAGGGAGGTGGTGGAGTCTCCTTCACTGGAGATATTCAAGACCTGTCTTGATGCCTATCTGTGCAATATGAGCTGGGGAGCTGCTTTGGCAGGGGGGTTGGACCCGATGATCTCTGGAGGTCCCTTCCAACCCCTACGATTCTGTGATTCTGTGACTTGCAGTTAAATCTTTCCTTCGCAATCAGCACTACACGATAAAGGGTATCTGAAGAGGTAGGGAAGCAGCTGCATATACTTGCAGGATACAGGCAAGGATGTGTCAATCTGACCATCAGATTTCAAACAAAGCAATGACAAAATGTTTGTAAGCAATGAGGGCACTAGGTATGTCTTAGCCATTTGGAGTCGCTGCACTTACAACTGTTCAACTAATTTTTTTCCCCCGTGTTTTTATCTTGTTGCTTTTAGAAGCACGAAATCTGTTACTACTGTGCTTCTTGCTGCTCTCATTATCTTCCATGTTCTTCATCATCTGTTTTTGACTTCTAACTAATAAATCATTTTGGTTCACATCTCAACAATGCTATTAAATGACATATAGCAATGAGATGACAAAAGAAGCTTGTTCATTCATACATTAAGGCCGCTGAGTGTCTGCAGGATTCCTTCTACATAGCCTATGTCAAGCACAGAGAATCTAGGCTGTGTGTGGTACCCTGAGGAAAACCAGCTCAAAAGTATAATTAGCAGTTGACAAGTTCTACTGTTCATACTGTGAACAAGTTCATACTGTGGTATGGCTTAGCGTATTAATAGGCCTCACTTAATAGACTAATTTGTAGAAACATGGTCTAAATACTAAAGAAGCTACAACTACAACATTGATTTTGACAAAAGTTACCGTATTTTTCTCAGTTGATAGATGCTATTGAATACTCGATGCAATTTGAACACTCTCACTTCATTATGATTAAATAATTAGAAAAGTAACCCAGCAGCAAGAGAACAATTCTAAAACTTATAACACCATTTTTAATACCCTTGGAAAATTTATTTATCTGCTTTGTTCTCAGTAAAATGGAGATGATGGCATTTCCCTCCATATAGGAGCACTGATCACCTGAATAGAGAAGACCCTCATAAAATAAGCACAGGCCATAGCAGTACCACATCTAGAACACAAATACTACATAAGTTCACCTGAACAGTCACATTGTCAAAGGCACTGTTATTGATCAGAAGTTAATTTTTTTCATATGGTTATATCCAGTTTTCAATGTTTTCTAAAAAGAGAAATGGTTCACAGGGATAGAAACATTCAACTCAAATATGAATTAGCATTTTGTTAAAGACAAAAAAAAAGGAAAAACCACAGGAGACCACCACAGTAGGTTATGGAACATAGCTTCCATGATAAAAATCATATACATAAAACGTTAAGACACATTAATGATTTATGTAACAAACAGGAGCTTGCTTTGTTTTGGGTTGGTGGTTGTCGGGTTTTTATAAACATGCAAAAAATTTAAATCTGCTAGGATAGACTATGAAGCACTTACGTAAGTGTTAACAGATACTGTAAAAGGTTTTGCATTTAATGAAGTTCTCTGCATGGCTCAACTTAATCTGCATTTTAATTTTACAAAATTTTCCACTTCTTCCAGGCATAATATTTTTAATTAGAGTGATACGTTTGTGAAAGTCTCAGAAATATAACTTGTATGCCAATACCTTAAAACTCTTTACAGTTATGATCATAACTAAAAAAAGAAGTTTAAGAAACTGTTTAACTTGCTTTCACAATTCTTTCATACAACCCTGACAAGGATTCTCTCACGTACTTTGACTTCTGCACTTTTCAGAGTTGGTGAACCCAATGCTAGCCACTGAAGAAAATTGGGATTAGGACCACAACTAGGGTTTGGTTTGATAATTCACGCAGTCAGCTACTTGAATTTCATACATCATTTACATAAATCTCATCTAGCCTGTCCTCAGTGTGAACTGCTTACAAAAAGTTTTGGACATTTCCAGCGACTTATAAGAAAAATCACTCATACCTGGATCAATCAAAGAAAAAAATCTGATTCTGAACATGCCTCCAGGTATGACTGTAACAAGGAAAAAATTACAGCAGCAGAATACTAGTAACACATAATAGCATGGAAGTATGGGCTAAATAAAGAGTTCTATGAAGGGATGGATGTGAAAGGAAACCAAGCATGATTGAGAAAAATTATCCAGCCTTTTACAAATGACTGAATTACATAAAAAATTTGGTTGTGTGAGTAAAGCTACAAATCCTGCAGTCACTTAGAAAATACCTTCCTTTTGAGAAAGACCACCTATGACACCAAAGCTTACTCTCTTAAATGAAACTCAAACCAGCCAAACCCAAATGTGTTAACAAATGATACAGTACATTTTGACAATTCAAAATTCTGCAACTGTATCTAAACCTTTGGGCTTCAATCCCATACTGGCACATCTTTCCTTTGATGACAAGGCTTTGATTAAAACCTCTTATGGCAACTACTATTTCCATCAAGCGTAGATGATATTCCAATCAAATAATATTTCGAAGGAAGAAAACAGAACAAATCAATTTATTTTTGCAGAAACAGATGGAGAAAATGCAGAACATTGTTATATTTCATGAAACTGCTGTCTATGTAAGAAATGAAGTACAATTTATTATGTATTCATTTTGCCCATCTGCTAAGTTCATCATTAAGACAAAGAACTCAGTTCATTTCCTTCCCTCCCCAGCTAAGCAGTGCAATTATGGGTTTAGAGTACAGCTATGGATACAACAAACTTTTCCCCATTAAGATCTTTATTTCAAGTATTTACTCATTAAATAGCACTAAAGACTTTCTTCCTGTCTCTTATTTTGTCTTCTAGTCTTACCAACTTCCCTTCCATATTTTCAGACTCATTGTCTCATATGCACCCAAATATTTATTTCTGCCACTCTATTGCTTCTGATCTTTCTATAAATCACATTTCTTCTTTGCACTTCCACTTCAATAAGCTCTTACCACAGAAGTTCATTTCTGTTCAGTGTCATTAATGTACAGCAGTTTGGAGGAAGAACCTTTTCTGCTCTGACCTTTTTGCCTGTATTAATCACATATGTGAGAGTATATGTTATAGAGGACTTATGGAGAGAAAGTATTGGGGAATATCCAACAGATTTCATTGTCAAAGTCCTTGATTACAAGTTGACATTACACTTAGGTTCTCCAGTAACAACCACCTAATATCTCTTTAAAGAGACAGAGGTTCAGAGGAGTAAGTAGTAAAAAATGCTTTGAATATGCTAGTGTAACAGGTCTGCCTGCAGCATCATAACTTAAAAGAAACATTATCTAGAACCGTCATTGATAAAACCACAGGCTTTTATGTTTTGATCAGGGAATAGATGAAAGAACACCTGAACTCTGTCTTCACTGAGTGAAATTAATTGAGCTAAGAATAGCGGACTCAACCGTTTCTATTCACCTACACATATACATCTACAGCATTTGGCATTCAATATTCTTTTGACCAATTCCTACTATGTTAAGACAACTAAAATCTGGATCAATTCTCTGTCAGAACGGAATGCAAGTACTTCAAAAGAAGGTTCCCACCTACATGTCAAGCCTTAGTGGATAACAGGAAAACATTTCAAGAGTCCAAATATTTCTAAGATTTAGGTCTGTAGTCTTTTTTACTTTGAAGTACTCCCCATAAATTATTAGTCTAGAACTGTTCACATTTAATCAAGTTTGACAATCTGTATAGAGACTAAAAAAGGCAGAATAGCAAGGCACATAGTAAAAATTTAGAGGCAAATGGAAAAGGGCATCAAAACCACTCTAAAAATCTACTTAAATATTTAAGATATAATATTGCAAACAAGTATTATTACAAACTTAATCTTAATATTATGTATCTACATTTTGCTATGAAAAAAAGGATCAATACCCTTAAGTAGCATGCACTCAGATGTTCCATCCTATAGAGACATGGGAAAAACAAATTCACCCAAACCTGGGAATGAAAATCCTTACCTTTCTCCAAACAAGTACTGCAAAACTTGATACATCCTTTCTACATAAGGTTTATTTAGGCTTCAATACGATCTCCTTGATCTTATATTGTTAATCTGTCCTGCACAGCTCAGAACAATCCACAAGTTAATTTATATATGAGCTCTACTAACCTGAAGACGCTTCATGACTTGAACAGTCTCTTTACCAGCAAACCCAGTAAAGTCTTAATGACAGAAACAACCGTCAAGTTTGTTTCCATCACAATACGCTACAGTTGGGCTACTTGAAAGTGTGATAAGATTGGAACAGATTTTCAAAGCAATTCAGTTCAGTAAAAACCTGGTGATACAAACTGCAGTACTATTTAAATCTGGCTAAAATTAAAAATACGTCAGTGAAGTGACACAGCAATTTAACAGTATTTAATGTCTAGGCTTATTCACCTTCAATCAACCTGTTTCAGAAGTCTACTGCTTTGCACGAAGCGTGTGAGATCTGGCACTTACAGACAGAAGTTCATCTTGGTAGTATATTGCAAACATATGTTGCAGTGAAATAAGTAATGCAGAAGGCAGGCTGGTAGCTCAGTTTCTAACACTTCTGTATTTCAGAAAATAAATAAATTTGTAGGTCTTTTGTCTTAGGCTATATCTGGCCATGCAAAAGCAGTCCTATCATATTAAGTCTGAAAGGCAGTTTTCAAACATCTTCAAAACCATGACAGTACTTACTGGCCTTTTACCTTCTATACAAGGTTAGCAATGCTGTAATTATGACAGGTTGTAGGCTAAAGATACATTTTACACAAGAAAATGTGGTTAGAATATTTAACAGACCAAAAAATCACACTTGCATCAAAACAAATTAAGAGAGCAGTGACAAGACTGAACTAGGAAACACACTCAAACCCATACAGCATGCTCAACCACTGGATTAACCTTTATTGGTTTTATATTGCAATGAATATAAACTAAACACATTCTTTAATCTAAAGCAATCATAGTCAAGCCTACTTTGATATCATAGAAAGAGAAACTTTAAAAAGAAAGCATGTGTTCCCCCGAAAAAGCCTTTCATCTGCAGTACAGCTGTATACAAGTTCTGGGAAAATCTGTATACACCTAGAAATTTGTTTAAAGGAACCAGATAACTATATTAGAAATTGTTTCTTTTTATATGGTCTTTTAATCAAAAAGACTAAGTGTTTTTCTGAATATTATATGCACAAGGAGTTGTTTTAAATGACTATTTATCAGTGGAACTTAAATTTCTATTAAGTACCACCTTCATATTAATTTTTTTCCTGGAATCATGCTTGGAAAAATACTTCTGAAAGACTGAGTAATTATGTAATATTTCATAATAATTAGAAGCAAATTCTTCTACAAAAATTCTTTGAAAACTTATGTATATTCTGACATTTCTAATTTAGCATGTGTTGCAAGTAGAGCTTGCTTTCTTCTCTTCCCCTGTTTGGTATGCAGTTTGTGTTTCAAATACAGATTCTGATTTCCATGGCCCAATACCATTCTCAACAATTATTTTCAACTGCATCTCTAGCTACATTAGAATATGTAATGGGATGGAAACCAAAAACATTATGACTATTAAAACCATAAACAGGCCTATGGGGAGGTTGTATCCCCCCCTTTTTAAGGAACAGTGTATTCCTCTGTTAAAGATAAAATTTTACTCAGGTTAATATTAATTGTGAAATATGCTAACTGGGTAAATCAAGACTTTTTACTGATAATGCCTTTGTCATTTACTAAGGATTTGTCTACCATGGAACGGGCAGTGCTGTGAACTATCACAGGCCTTGACAGCACACAAGCCACTGTACAGCTCTGAAAGACATTCTCCCAGCACACCCAAGAACACCTATTCACAAGATTCCTTGCTGCAGACTGAAAGTATGTGGCAAAGATAGCTGGCAGTGTAACTAGGACATTGCATTTCATATTCTAGTTTAGCGCACTAAATATTATCTATGGTGACAAGCTCCAAGGTTCTGAATAATTCGTGTGATCAGGGATGACCTGAGTAGAGTTTAGAAAAGATACATGGGAAAATGATTCTGTCACAAAATCACTTTGGAGGTATGATCTGAAATTGCCTTAGACCTATATGAAGAATGCTTGCTGACCTTAGCAGCAGAGTCATTCTACAAGGCAAGAACTCTGTTCTAGAAAAATCAGACTTTTTTCTCGAATTACCTGATCATACTCACTATAGCATTGTCATGGAAGTAAAAGGATGTAAATAATCATAGAATTATTTAGGTTGGATAAATAATAAACAATAATGAATTTACATCTCTTCCACACCATGGAAATCTTAAGGCTCATGCATAACAGTTAAGGCAAGAACCTGGGTCTTATCTTTTCTAACGCTTGAAGTATAAGGATCTGGAATACTACAAAATCTGTAATTTACGTAACCAAGACGTTAATTTGATTACTGCTGGGCTAGAATGGTAATATTCTATTGTATTCACAATTTCCCCCAATAATGTACTTCAAAGTATATTAAATGAGCTTTAAAATTATTTCTAATGAAAGCTGAAGATGCCATGAATATCATTCTATCATCTTAATCTGGCTTTACACAGAGCATCCCAAGAAATAACCAAAAATTACATCGCTATCAATATGAAGCCAAAATCGAGGCAATCTGGTCCCAACGAAATTTTTTCTCCCCTTTTTCCTATTACAATACAGGAATACCAAAACCACATATACCTCAGTATCAAAATCCAATTACATATTTCACAGATATTAACATAAGATAGTTAATAATATGGTTACTGGTATTCAAATTCTTGGGTCTTGCTCCCATTCTAATAGCTCATCTTGATCTGTATGATGATCATTTATCACAGATACAAGAGAGCTGTAATTAGCCACATCATCACAACCCTATTTTTGGTAGTACAAACACCGAGAAAGCAGCTTTTGTCAGCACAGTTACGTTAGGCATAAATTATACCTTAGATGCCATAGCCGTATTTGTAGAAGCTTGTTTTGGACACCAACCCAGACCATCCAGCTTCTCAGTAATCCTGCCTTGGCAGTCACCCTGACATTAAAAGCTTCATCTTAGATGAATCAGACTTCAGCTTTACTGACAGGCATTAAATATGCTATTCCATTAACTTCTTGTGCAAATTCTCCAACAAAATGAAAAAGTAGTTGCAGCAAAGTGATTAGAATGTCTACTTCCACCAAAGAAAATCCCAACAAAACCAACTCACTAAAAATATAGACCAAATATACTCGGAGCATTGTATCCTCTCAGGATAATGTGCTCCATATGGCTAAAATAATAAAAATGCCAGTCTTCATACATCAAAGAAACAGCTCAACAGAAGTATACTGTCACTGACAAAAGCTGTTCACATAAATAATTTTCATCAGAAGTTCCAATTAATATATGCCAGCCACAAAGTTTTCTAATTGCAATCAGCATGCACATTATATCAACTCGATTCAGATGCATTCTTTGTTCAGTTGTCTTCTTGTTCAGAGTGCCTTCAAAAAAATAAATTGAATAAAACGATTATAAATTGTCCTAAATACCCTTTTCCTCCACACTTGCATCTCTAATCTATAGTTATCATTACAGATGTAAAGAGTAGCAATGGTCACCTGAAACTACAAAAATATATTCACAAAAGCAAGAAAATTCATAAATAAGGGTGATGCTTTCAATTAATTCTACCCACCCTAGATACTAGTTTTTAGAGGTTGACAAATTACCCACTGTCTGAAGACTCAAGCTGCATCACGGGATTCAACAAAGACTCAGAATAATCCTAGTTTGGAATCTTTACTCTCTGAATTGTATTTGAAATTACATCAATCAGTAGTTGCTCACATGACACTAAGATTTGCTTTTCAGTGAACTGTTCTTCCATTCACAGTATCCAAAATAGGCTTCCATAAAACCTAACATTTTTAAATTCTCATTAGATACAGACGTTAGCTATGACTCCATGCCCACAGCGCATCTCATGCAGTTATTCCACCTTGTTATCTGGTACAGCCAGTATTGGGTACCCCACTCACTGTTGAGGATGGACCAGTGTCCTCAGAATTCTGCAAGATAAACATTGTTACTCTGAGTTAAAGTAATTTTAAGAAATCTGATTACAAAAATATTTTTCCCCCATGGAGAACGAGTTTTTATGTGTTTAATTACACCCAGATTCTTCCAAATATATTTAAAGTCATGGAAGACTGAAGCAAACAGTAGGTCTTAGCTAAGATGCAGTATGCCACTGTATGGATCCATTTGTGAAATGTTAGACATGTATTTGGAGGACAAATGAAAAATTGGAAAAAACATTCAGAAGATCCTCAGGTCTATAAAATACCCATTAAATGTTCAGGTAGAAAAAGCATTTTGACATTTAAAAAAAGGACTAAACCTATCCTCATGGTTTCCCTGATTTGTTTGCATTGTTCCATCATATTGATCAAAGTGAGTTAAATAAAACTTGTATCAGGATTGAAGTTATTTGACAGGATTTCTTGCATCAAAACAAGAAGGATAAAGTAGACAAAAAACAGGCGAGGCTAGGAAGTTGTTTTTACGGTTCTAAGTGCCTGTTTTAGCTGTTGAACACCTGAAGCTGGAAAAAATGGTAAGAAAGAATATGCCTATGTAAACAGGCAAGCAATATAAATATGCCTTTCATTTATGAAGGGGGAAAAAAGAGCTATTCATATGGTGGGGAAAAAAAGCTATTGAATAATAGTGTCATCTTGTTTACATGAAAGTGCTGCATGAGTTTATTGATTACACTATTAAATATGAGATTGGCATAAACTACCATAAATTTGATAAGCAGGATTACTGCTTCAAACAGGTAGAGTCTGGGCATTCATTCACTACCTAATAAAATTGCTATGTGGAAAACACACAGAATCAGAGAACATTAGGAGTTGGAAGGGACCGCAACAGATCACCTAGTCCAACCCTCCTGCCAGAGCAGGGTCACCTAGACTAAATCACACAGGAACACATCCAGGTGGGTTTTGAATGTCTCCAGAGAAGGAGACTCCACAACCTCTCCGGGCAGCCTGTCCCAGGGCTCCGTCCAGCTCACAGTGACAAAGTTTCTCCTTATATTCACACAGAACTTCCTCTGCTCCAGCTGTCCTGTCACTGCAGCCACAGAGAAGAGTCTGGCTCCAGCCTCCTGACTCTCGATCTTTACATATTTATGAACATTGATAAGGTCACCCCTCAATCTCCTCCAAGCTATAGAGGCCCAGCTACCTTAGCCTTTCCTCATAAGGAAAGTGTTCCATTCCTTTAACCATCTAAGCCAGCATCTTTGGATTTTGATGAACTGCAACAGGGAGCCTGAAAGAATGGAACCCCACAGTTGTCATTACCTAAAGATAGCTCAGCTATCAGACAGAAAATTATCAACATGGTAGTTGTTTGACTAGTTATTCCCGTATCCCATGGCAAAGCAGGATGCGCAGATCCAAATTTTATTTTGCAAAATAAAAATGTTCTTTGACAAACTTGCTGTAAAACAAGTTTGCTTGGAGCCAAAAGGTTCACAGCATAGTTTGGGATTATAGAGTCTAAAACATTTTTCTTTACTGAAGACCAAATGGAATTTCACAATATTGTTGCTACACCTTAGAGGAAAATAACTTCAAGAGAATTCTAAAAATCACAAGAATTTATCTTTGCTGTATTAGCATACACTATAAAACTATTTAATAAAAAATAACTGCAGTTTTACTGCACGCCACCATGTTCACACCTAGCAGATGTTAACCATTCCCAGCACATGACTGAGATAAAGCAGGACCTCATTGCTCTGCAGAAATCAAGAATTCTGTAACAGATTTAAACCAACTATACAAATTAAAGGTCACTTCTAAACAAATGGATTAGTGCAAGTGTTAAAAACATTTTCTGCCTTCCATAAAAATGACCTTTCCCATTATGGGAGATAATAATTGGCATGTTTATAGTGATGCAATACATTCATACAATGACTATCAGAGATAAAAATTCCAGATTTGAGGATATCATGCATCACAGGAGATTAAAATAAAACACAAGACTGTACAGTTATGCAAGCAATACTGTTTCACTGTATTATTTAGCTACACATACTTGCAAGAAAACACAAACCAGTTATCCCTATTTAAAAAGTCCTCCAGGATATAAATTAACTAAAAAATAACTATATCTGAAACTTTTTTTAAATCAGTATCACCGCATATCCTGAACACTATACTTTCATGAACCAGAAATCCACTTGATGCTGACTGTATTGCATTATTTTAACATGCTGCCACAGCACCTCACATACAGAGAATAGTAACACTCATCTTTACCAAGAGACAATCAAAATAAGCCTTCCCCTGTAGATGATATTTCTGAGCCTTAGCTATACAAGATAGGATGTGAAGGTAGCAAATTTCCCTTAACTTTTATTTTTTAAATGCCAAACCTAAGTGGTAAAGCAAGATGTTTTTCAGAAAGGAAACCATCTCTGAAGATTATGAATCAGGTTGAATAGCACCATCAACAGCACGAGGTTGCTCTCGAGCAATTGGCTGACATAGATAAGGTTGATCACACGACAAGGGCACTGCTATCAGCACACAGCCAACCCAGTAGAAATGTCTTGGCAAAGACTTTTACTTTCTCACAAATTTTCTAGATTAAACAGGAGACAACAGCAGGACTTGTATTAAACTGAAAACTGCACCCACTCAGAAGATAATTTCAGAACAGATTAACAATAATAAAAAGGTATGCCAAGCACTGTTTTATTTCATCTCAGCAACAACATTACTTCTGGAATAGTCAAAATAGCACAAATATTTGTTCAGTTTTTGAAACATACACCAAAACATTGAGTAATTAAAACCCACAAGCTATGTAAGCCACACAGCAAGGAAACGATAGAACACTTTAAGTAAACTAACTAAAATGAGCTCAGAAACGCAAGCTGATCCCATAACCTCAAGGTTACAGGCAATTCCATAAATTGGAGCATATGTTATCTGTAAGTGAAACAGTTCGAGTTACTGTGCAGTTTAACCGCAGTGATATTCCCAAAATTGGTTCAAATTAACAGTGATATTTCAGTAATTTGGAGGTGAAGTTTTTATATTTCAATTTGTTGTATAAAAATACAAATAATTTGCAGATTAAAGTATAGTGGTTTCATATCTACCAGTTATATAGACAAATAAATTTATTCAAACTATTGAAGTGGAGATTTTATCCATCCCAACTGTGAAGGGGAAAGCCATCAATATATACAAGTGAAATAATCAATGCCATGCCCCTGAATGATTCTAAATGGAGGTCGACAGGTGACACCTGTTTAGATTAACCCTTCAGCAAATCTTAAAGGTCATTAAGTATACTACTGACAAAGTTCGAAAACAGTCAAGTTCAAGATGTCCAGATAACAAATATGAAAATGTTACTGTACTGAATGAAATTATAAAAATATCCTCCCTAAAATAACCTGAAAAGTATATTCTATTCCTTTCAAGACTAACCAGGAACTAGCTTGCTAAAATGCATGAAAAAATTGAGATTATTTCATTTATGTCTGTGCAACAACTGCCAGATAATTCACCTAACATGGCAGACAAAGGAAAAGTCTTGAAGTATCAATTTAAATAGATCTGGTATGAAAATAAAGGGGGGGAAGGTCTATTTCATATCTTCTTTTCTATTTGTCATTTTCTTACTTAAGCCTGACATTTCATGAGATGGACACACAGCTTTTATTACGAGACTCAAGCATAACAAGGAAAACAATAGTACAGTATCATGAGCAAGAGCTTCCCAAACAAAACTATTTTCCATCCAGGAAAGTGATAGTTAATAGTGGTTTTTGGAAGACCGCATAGTTTACATGGGATACTATCTATTTTTTTCCTCAACAGACTTCTCCATCAAGGAAATTCAGATCTAAATTGCTACAAAAAGTGATATCCTCAAATATCCACCAGAATACAAATTCTGCCTGAGGGAAAAGTAATAGAAAACAAAAACTGCAGCTCAAGGATTAATGACCAGCAGCATCCTACTGAAATGAAAAACCTCCAAGAAGTAAAAGTTAATACAGCTATACCCATAGAGTCAAAATCTACCATTAAGCACAGCAGATGCATCAAGTGTTTTCAAAGTGTATTCCATTACTCGTTTGCTTTCAAAATGACAAATGCTACATTTATCCAGGCTTTCACTGTGCATGTATGGAAAAATCAGTCTGAAATACAAAATAAATCATGCTTACACTTTTTCAGAAGTTCAAAACCAGTTTTGTAGTTTTTAATTATTTTATGTATTTTCTCAATGTGCCTTACTGTAGAACAACTAAAAACTTATCCATAGCTAAATACAAAAGTCTAATCATAGTATTTTTTTTCCAGTAATAAAGTATTCCAAATGGCATTTGTGCATATGAAATTTCATAACAAGGAAAAAAGCTTTATCACTGAAAGGGTACAAGATATTAATGAAAATTATACAGACAACTGATGGATGAATAAAGAATACTTGTATCTTCTGTTCCTTTACTTATTTTCTCAAAGATAACCCAGCTATTCAGTGTTAAAAGCAACACTTTAAAATGTTAAAAACTGACATTTCACGTCAACTTTGTGGATACCCTAATTCTCAGTGATAGGACAGATGAAGACAGGATGTAGTGGCTACATAAGCATACACCCTTCAACTCATTCTTAAAAAACAATGCTAATATAGGTGCAGTGAGAGTTCATTAAAAAAGGTTGCTTATTCAACGATAAACATGAAGTATCAGTAGCCTGGAACAGAACTAATGCGAAATCTGCTTAGCTTGGTTACAATTTTGTGAAAATATGTACTACATACACATTTTTCAAACTGTTCTATTGCTTTATAAATCAAAACAGATTTATAGAAGGTTCTGCTAGAATACTGATGAACATAAAATGAACATTATTTTGTGGCTCATTTCTTGATACTGAAGTATTTGCCACAAAGAAAAATACTTTCTTTAAAATGACCCCATTAAAATGTAAGCTATTTTCCAGGTATCAGTAAACAAATGCGGTCATGCCATTTCAAGTTACTGGTTTCTGCAGATCTCCAAGACCTTTTTCACTACAGACCTAATAGCTGCAGTTTCTTTATTATTCCTTCAAACACAATCATGTTATCTTTTGGAGTTGGAAATCAATCAATTCATCTCTGAGATGACAAATAGTTTGCCTACATTATTTCTGCAATAATAGTGATAACCCATTAAAACCCTTTCTGTACAGAAGACAGCTTTTGTTTCCAGCAAATAACAATACAGCTGAAAGTCACCACACACACACCCCCGCCCTCTTTTCCTTCCATGGGCAACAGCTTTCCCTTATTACTTGTATTCACTAATGTTTTCCTATGAGCCACTTTGTTTTGCTGACAAGTATGTCCTCTCCCCTAATGAAAAGATGTGCAATCTATTGTTCACTCAAGCCATTTTGTTTCTAACCACAACAAAATACCTACTTTATATCATGGTCTACTGCATGACTAATGAGAACACAACATTTGAGCTGTACATCTGCATTCTTAGAAGCCTCAAATTAGCCCCATTTTTAAAATGACAATAATCTTATTTGCATAAATTCTCTGCTGCTGAATGATAACATGCTCAAGTAAGTTTAAATGGTTTAAATTATAAACTTTTGTAGATCATTAAAACTATTAGAGATCAAACTAGCCCGTTCTTGATCAAAAATTACAACATATTAGAGACCCTTAGTATGGCTTGAATACAGTACCAAAAAATATGATGTAATTGTTTCAAATTTGATCTCTTCTACTGCTTGCAGTTTTGTGTTCTCCATTATTCTATCTGTTGTAATGATGAAAGTTCTATATCTAGGAGCTGATACTAAAAATCTATATAGATATTTTTGCTTTAATAAAATCTATTGTAGGCTTTCACAATCAGCTGTAGCAATTAAAGTCCGGTATCACAGTTTGAAGGTGTAATAACTGCTTTTGAAAAAAGTTATGCTTATTAAGAACATCTCTGAAATTGATATTTAAGTTAAATAAATCAAATGCTTTTATTCAGATGTTTACATCCTTTAAAAAACAAACACTAAGTGCTTTCCTAGTCAACAAATTTGCAAACACAAAAGTTCATTTTTTGGTTGAATTAGAGCATCTTAGAGTATCTGTTGTAAGCCATTAGTGTTCCTACATTTTCTTTGTTATACATATTTATCTCCATATTAACCATACACATATATTTTTTCCTTTAAAATTTCTACTTTCCCCATCCTATGTGTCACAGGTCCCCAATCCCTACACTCCCAAGAAAGGCCATGTGGGGCCATGCAACCCTCTGATGTGCTTTCTTCCTCTTCCCTCAACACCAGCACTGCTCATAACTGTCCTCATCTTTACCTGCTCAACACTCACCTCCATCCTTTACCTTCCCTCCCTTCAGAGCGCTTCCACAGCTGAATAGGGAGAAACAGGAATTCCTATTCCTCCTCAGAAGACCTTCAGTGACCCCTCATCCTCTTCTGACCAGAAGCTCCTAAAAACAGGAGGCTAAATTAAGGCCACCCCAAACTGCAAGGCTGTTCCTGCTCCCTCACCTCATAGTCACTGAGGTAACGCATATTCACCCCCTAAACTTTTCCCTTAGGAACCCCAGGAAAACAAATATATAAATAAATAAATATTTGGCAGCCAATGCACAGGGGACACACTGGAAAGAAGGCGGGAGCTTTAGCATACCGCTTCGACAGGACCGCCGCAGGGCCGGGGCCACCTCCTCTGCCGAAAGGCGCGCAGCGAGCAGGCGCGAGGATGGCAGCTCTCCCTGTTCTCAGGCGGGAACGACCGGCAGGGCTGTTCCTCCTCCTCCCCTCAGGTGAGAGCTGCCATGAGGAGGGTTCTTTGCCTCAGGCGGGCGCGGCAGGGGTGGTGACTCACTACCTCTCACTACAACTGGTAAAGTAGCTTTTCTGGGAGAGCTGCTGGGAACGTCGTCCAGCTCAGCACCAAGCGAAGAAGCTTCATCCTTTCAGGTACCTCCCTCGCGTTTGCCGAAGCCGGGCTTCCCAAAGTGGAGGATGGCTAGCGCGAGACACAGTTGCTCCTCACACATTCCCGCCCATCTCGGGCGGGGCCCAGGTGACTGATGAGGGAAGGACACACTAGCTCCCGTTAGTCGCTCATTTTTTCCAAGTGCAACACATTTGGTGGGCATTTTCTTTGGGCACATTCTGGTGGTCTGTTGATTGCCAGGTTGAACAGGGGTTAGGGCATGTTTGGAGGTTGTTCTCCGTGGTGGGGTGGCAGTTGTTCCTGCTTCCCTAGCTGAAGCAATTGCAATGGCTTTGGGAAGAGCAGCCTGAAAGAACTTTCTTGTAGGTTCTGTGTATGTGCTGTTGTGTACTCAATGTCAGTCAGATAATCAAACACAGAAATTACTAATTATGTATGTAGGGTACTCTTTGTGTTTTAACTGACTAGGATGTATGGGATATATATACACACTGTCACAGGGATGGAAAATTTAAAAGCTGAAAACTGATTAGCAGAAAAATGGATTTGAGCCTCTTGAATAAATCTGAACCAGTGTTAAGAGAGTTTCCAAAAGCTGTTTGCTTGCAGTACTGAAGTCTGTTTCAGAGTATTGGCCAGAAGTTCCAATTGGGCTTTTCCCCCACCTGAGTCCCTGCCTTCCCAGATGGTTAGCTGTCATGTCCATACCATGCCTGTGGTGACATGCAGCTGTAGGGATGTAAGGCCACAGTTTTGTCACCAGTTTTCCTCCTGTTCGTCTGCCATTTGCTGCACCAGGACTATCTGCAGAAAATTGTTCTTCAGTTTCTCAGACTTTCCAGCCCTTCTAGTATTTGCTCTAGCCCTGTCCACCTCCTTTCTGAATCTGGAATGACAGTCCTGCATATAGACTGGCTCATCAGTTCTCTATGCTAATACCTGCACCTCTAAGCACCTTCATTCTTCCTTAGCCCAAGAAGAGCCTAGCTTCTGCTTGAGTTGCTGAGATTCCCTTGGTACAATTCTTAAATTATCCACACTGTATACACATATTGTATTTTAGTATCCTGATGATAAGCTGGTATTTTTTTAAAATGTGTATAAATATGTAAAAGTCTGTAGATGCTTTGGATAAGATGTTGTATAGAAAGCTGTGAATCTTGGTTAGCAGTATTGTAGTTGCAATAAAATGACATTTGTTCCAACTAGTAGAAGGGAAGAGGATTATTTGTTGGGAATTTGTATTGGGATGACAGCATTTAGTTCCACCAGTGATACTGGCAAAAATGTAATCTAAAGAATAGTTATAAAAATGAGGGGAAAGCCAAGATTTTTAAATTGAGCAAAAGTTTTGTGGTTAAAAAATCATAAATGTTCACAAAATGTAACGTAATACAACTGTTTAAATTTACTTTTTATTTCTAAATTGGTTCAGATAAAAACCTTGTGAATGTGCTGAAAAACAGTAACAGTGCATTCATATGCACTTTACAGTCCTATAGAATCACTAAATGGGGGGGGGGGAAACTAACCTAGGTCAGCTAGAGACTATAGCAAAGTGACTTCATTTTTTAAATATTATTTCACTACTCAAATTATTCCTTTCAAGAGACTGATTTTTTTAAAAAAAAGTTATGGTGCATCAGTGCTATATGTGCTTGGGATTGTCAGTGTACTGATTCACTAGCAACTAACTGTTGTGTGGCACACACATCATGATGACTTGATTGTCTGCAATTAGCAAACACAACTAAGTTGATTACTCTAGCAGCACTGGCTCATGTAGGAGATACCTGCTTAGCTTGACGGCTTCTGAAAGTACTGTTTCTTACACCTTTGACTCTTCATGTTGTAGATGGGGAATGTGGCCTCTACATTCTGGGTCAGATGCTGCCTGTAAAAATCTGAAAGGCTTTATGCAATAACAGCTTGTGGTCAGGATGCACATATACTGCCCACAAAAAGAGAAGGATGAGAAGTACACCTATCTTGTGAGACCAGGAAAAAGTCAGTCTGAAACCTCTCTCCTCCCAAACCAACAGGTTTTGCAAGGCTGAACCTTACCTGAAAAATGCTGCCACTAGTGGTCATGGGATGGAAAGGAGCTGAAACTGTGGGAAGATCAGTGGTAGTTGTTAAGCAATTCAGATAACCTGGGTAGTGCAGTATCTGTGTTCTTTTCAAATGAGTTTGCGTGTGGGAGCCTCCTGAAGTAGAAGTTGATTGCTTTTTGAAGTGAGTGATATCTTTCAGAGGTTTTTTGTTTGGTTCCCAATGCAAGAGGTTAAGTAAGCTTTACGAAGTCGTGTCTAGAATAGCCATTATGGAAAACTGCTTTTCTCAAATTCTATTTTATTCATACAATAAGGGAAAATATACAAAATAATCTAGCTTTTATTCCTAAATCCTTCTAGTAGTAGTGTTTGGAGATCCCCATTACTACTGAGAACATGAGGTTGGCTGAAAGTCTAGAATTTGGAACTATTCAATCTATTGACTCTTCTCTAAACACAGAGACAAAGTCTAATTCCCTGACTTATATAGTGAGGCCAAGGCCAGGTTGGATGGGGCCCTGGGCTACCTTGTGTGGCTCCAGACCTGGAGGTTGGTGGCCCTGCCTGTGGCAGGGGGTTTGGAACTCTATGATCCTTGGGGTCCCTTCCAACCCAGAGCATTCTATGATTCTATGATAAACTTGGCTTCAGCTAGTCTCTTTAAACCAGTAGAAATAACAGTGGGCTATAGCAGTGCTATAAGGAAGCAGATACCTTGATTAATTGCTGGTAACATGCAAACCTTGAAAAAGATCATTCTTCAAAGTAAATATCTTTAGTATTAATAATGTATTTCTTTGTTCAGCATACTTTCAGGGGAAAAAAGCTGAGTATCTTTTCCATTTGCAAGTTCTTACCTTTAACTTGCAATTTGATTTATTCTTACCAAGTTGCTGTTCTGGATTCCTTATCTGCACTGTTGATTTTTGTGAAATCTTGTGTATTTAAAAAGGCATAAAGCTTTTTCTGACAATTCTTGGATTAATGCTCTTGCACAAAGAGGAATTGAATAAATTCCAAGGAGTGGATTGTGAATGTAGTAGTGGAGAATGCTTCTGGCTCTCAAGGCTAGGAAATCGGAGAGTGCTTGTTCTGAATTTGCTTAACTTCAGATCTCTCATTCATGTGAGGAAACCCTCATTACATTTCCCCATGGTGATTCAAGTCATTTGGATAACAAGTACGCCTGCTGTTCTTTAGATTACGGTAGAGGAACTCTTCAATTTAGAAAGAAGTTTTAAATTCCAGACCTACCACTCACAGTCTGTGATGCATGTCTTGATTTAAGATAATGAAACCAACCTGTCCCAGACAAATTCCATTTAAATAATTAGCAGTTCAAAGTTGTGTAAGTTATTTCAGGCTATAAAGTTCATAAAATTCTCACATCAGGTATTTGTGAATCTCTAAAGAAAAAATAATTTAGTATTATTTGATAGTGCTCACCAAATAGCCAAGGAAGAACTCATTTGCATAAAATTCTGAAATGGTGTTTTGAAGAGACTGACTGAAATCTTTTAGACTTTTTTAAACTGTCGGAGAGATTTTATGTTTGGTAGTCAGATGGTACACAAATGAGTAATACAGCAGTTGTTGTAACTGAAATCTTTAAAGAAAAAAATATTCTCTAGAACATACAAACTAGGAATGAGGTAAGTGCTCTAATGAATAGTATGGTGTAAAGTGATTCTTTGGAAACCCACATGTGAGCTAACTGAAGTACGAGGTTTTTTTACTTGAAAACAGTTTATTTTTCAACTTGAGCAGTCTTAATAGAGTAACTGGCTGTAGAAATTAGGAATGGAAATTCAGTATGACTTGAAAGTATTAACTCATTGTCCAGAATGTGGACTTTGTCTAAATAAATGAGCGACCATATTTACTGACACCCTAAAGAATTTTATTTGATGACATTATTAAGTTCTACTACCTTCCTTTGCCATCTTAGTCAAGATTTCTCTTTAGATTAAGTATAATAAATAATAATAATATATAACTCAAAGCTCTGTTTCTGTGCATATGTAGAGCTACTTTTGGCTGCTTATTTCACTCCTAAGCTTGATAAATATCCTTAAACTGGCTGTTCCTCTACATAAATCTAACATACATGATCAGTAAGTGTTGTAAAGCACACTGAAGTCATGCCAGCAGGGATAATTTGTGCATAAAATCCAAAGCGCTTTTATTCATAGATAGAAAAGGTATCTTGTATTAAGCCACAGCATCTGTGTAAAACAGATTTGTGTAGGGAAAAAAAAATCAGTCTTTCTTACATAATTTTGTTTGATGAGTCTCTGAGGAAAGCCTAGAAAACAAACCAAAACCCTAAATCAAAACCCCAAGTGTCACCTAAACACTGTCCTAAGAGCATGTTTGGCTTATGTAAGATCTCAAGTTTGCATCAGCTTAGGAGTTTTGCACAGAAGGCTTGGGGTGGTCTTGTTAAATCAAATTATGTTCTCACGTTGAAAGCATGAGAGACTGTCCTCTGTGTTTCATAGTACGTCCGTTGCTGTCACTTCCTAAATAATAGCTCTAAGTTTTCATGGGGGTTGCAGCTTAGAGTGCAGTCCATAGCTTTCTAGAGTGCAAAGAGAGCAAAGGAACAAGTGCAGTACAGAAGTTTGGCTGTCATTTCTTGTGCGTCTTTGACCAGTGGAGTTTGAGATATTTTTCTAAAATACTACACAAATTTTAAAGAAACAGCTAGAAGTAATGTTGTAGACAAAATTAAGGCATAAAAATGGGATGGAGAACATAATAACTTCAGGAAAGCTTTTAACTGCCTAGAATTTAGGCACCACCTAGAAACCACCTATGTTTGGTGGCTTCTGTTAATGGTGTGCTACCTCCACTGAAATGCTGTGAAATGGTTAACAAAATTATCACAGTCTAGGTTGCAGTTACCTTTCTGCTGATATTTGAATGTTGTTGTCTTTGAGGTAGCTGTATATTTCTCCTCTTATCTCCTTGTAGATGATGCATGCCAATCTTTAATTTTAAAATATTGCATCCCCTCAGTCTGTAAATAGCAGTTTGGCACCTGTGGCTTTTCCAGGACTAATTTTGGAGTTCTATTTCCTGATACTTTAATTAATCTTGTGTGAACTGTAAATGTCAGCACACAGTTTTACAGCATCTTTTCTTTTGGGAAGTGTTGGGAAGTTGAAGGAATTTCTAAGAGGGTTAGAAATTTCTAAGTTCCTTTTCTCTTTCTGTTTACCAGGTCTAAATATATAGCAAAATGCAGCTGTCTGAAATTACTTCAGTGATCTTAGTTGAATTCTTAATTTCTAAGGCCTGTTTCTCTTCCATGCTGTCACTCACTGCTTTGTTTGTACTCAAAGTTGAGATACAGGTGATTTCAGTGATACATGTTTGTTCAAACTCTATATCTTCTTACCTTTAGTTATAATGCCTTCAGGCTGGAGTTGCCTTTCTGATATTGCTGTAACCTATATTTTGTCTACTGCAGAAATATGAATAATACTTTTTTCCTGTCATATTTGGAACCTTTGCTAGCCAGACTACTGCATAAGAAGCAATTTTTAAACTTGTATCTTCTCTGGCTGTGTAATACCAGAATTACAAGAACTTAAGGAACAATGGCTAATAATGAGCTGACTTTTTGAATGAAAACCAGATACAAGTCTCAGTGGTAAAACTTTCCAGTCATTTTGTCAAAGGCATTTGACTCCTTTGTATTTCTTTGTATTGACTACAGATTTCAAAATTTACCTAATGCTCTTTTGAATTCTTTTGTGTGTGTGTGTGCAGAATCCATGGAGCCCTAAATTTTCTGTAAATTGGTATAGTAGAAATGTTAGCATATGAACTATTGATGATAAACTGTTAAGCAGTTGACGTTATGTATTGTCCTTCCAAAACCAATCGACCAAAAACCCTGGAAGTATGAGCAAATTTACTTTCGTCTTTTTGTTTTGGTTTGGTTTGGTTTTTTTCAAGGGTATAAACAGATATTAAAAATAATAAATGTTTGGTGGTGTGGAAATATACTAGTATTAAAGATGGCACATTTCCCTTCTGATGGGTTTTGAGGTTTGTATGCTAGCTCTAGGAGCTTCTGTACAATGAGTTCTCTATAGAAGATTTAAAGTAAAATCCATTGCTTCTGTGTTGTGGGCAGATAATGTCCATTTTCCTTTGCACACATGTGCACACGAAGGAAAAAGTTTTCTTAAGAGATGTATATTACTTGGTAATAAATACCCTGATTTAAGAATTTTACAAAGTGTGATGCAGCAAAATGATCAAATTAATCTTTGAAAACTATTCTTTTTCAATCTAAAGGATGTTACTGATACGGTTTTGGACTTTAGCCACAGGATTTTCATTCACCTAGTTCATTATTTCACTGCTCATTTTGCTTTTTTAAGTTGCAAAATAAGGGAGGAAATAAAGCAGCATCTTCTAAAGAGACTTTTATAGTTCTTACATTGTGATGTGTTTATAAGAGGAATGTAGTATTTTTAGCCAGGCCATCTAAGTGCTCTACATTCAGACATGATACAACTGTACCTTCTAAGAAGTAGTGGATGCAACTCAAAGCCCATTTTGGTCAGAAAAAACCTCCTGTTAACTGCAAAGTTTACTGATAGATGCATTATGTATATAACATTAGTCAGATTTCATGCTAATACTAATAGTAGAGTAGCTAAAGTGATATATCAATATATCAGTAAAGTATCCTAATGTGTGTAGTATTAAGTTTTAACTGTATAATAAAATCTAATTTTATTTCAGATTTGTGTGTTTGCCACACAAGCGACGGATTTCATTTCTTTACTTAAGTAATAATATCAGGAATGCAAAATTAAATTGTGAAAGAAATGTCTGAGAAAATTATCATGAGGTAATCTTCCATCATTTAGGCATTCATGCACTATAACCTCTATTGTAGTTTTGACCTTTTGCTTTTCTGGACTGTATCATGCGCTTACAGTCTATCCACAATAGTATCGTGATGGCATGCTGTTGCGTAGCCCCTCCATGAGTTTTATTTGTAATATGAGGATGATGGGTTAAGCTGAGACAATAATATCAAGAAAGATGTTTAGCACTGTGTTGGTGTATGGTCATTGTTTTGGGTGTTCCACCTAAAAACATAATATTCAGCAGTTACTTTGAATTGTTTCTGAGTGACACCAAGGCAATAATCTCCAGACTTAAAAACTACTTTCTTTTTAACCCTTTCCTGATGCCCCCACCCAAAAATAAGGTAGTGAAGTATCCGTCACAAAATTGCTGCAATATGAGGGCAGTTGATGAAGTTACTGAGAAATTGTGGTCGATACTTGATGCTGTTTGAGCTCTTGAGGCAGCTAAACTGGTGGTTGTTAAGTGGAAGTATAGATTTAAGTTGTTTGACAGCTCCCCTTTTTTTGGTCTGTAAATATAGTAACTTGATAACTACCAGAATGCAGGTGTGTGTGAAAAGGAAGAGTACGGAGAGATGTATTTTATACATAAAGACTGACTTGTGTATCTAGAGCACTATTACACATTGTTTCTTTTGCACCTGAATTGATCTGTAATATATATGCAGTATTCTGTAACACATACAGTACATCAGTAAAGTGGTGCTCCAAAGTTCCACATACGAAGAAATGGAATGAGCATGAAGGAGTACTCATTGTATTAAGAATGAGCACATTGGTGATAGGAAAGGACTCTGACTGTAGTACCATTTTTAGGATATTACTAGTAGCTAAGCTAATATCTTTCCAGCCAATACTAGAATCATGCAATTATGTGGTAGGATATCTATTGGGTTTAATAAAATCTGATAAAATGAGTGTAGTTTAGCATTTTAGCAGCTGAGTATATTGGCGTCAATTCTGTTCATCTTGTAAGTCTTGGATTAGGGTATATTGGTAAGAGCCTAGTTAGACTGAATAAAATTTCCCATTCTTGGGAAGCATGAATGCCACATGATATAGGGTTGCATCTATCACTAGGGAGGAAAAATAATTTCAGGAAAGCTCCCTATTGCATATGTTAGAGGACAGCTAACACAAGCCTTCACTAGCTAGTCCTTTCTTGCAATGTATTTCCACCCTCTGTAAATAGTGTCATTTCAGGGGAAGCAGAATGCATCTGGGGCCAGGTTTTACTCGCTGGCTGGTCTTTTACTCAATGTTATATACTTCTTCTACAAAGGCAATTTTGATGCTGCCAAAAATATAAGGTATAAGGTATAATATAAAATATAAGCGAAACATTCCTTACTACTTTTACAGATATTTAGAATACTGTGATGTAAAATTTTCAAAATCAGTGTGAGAAACTAAATATCTGTGAGGATCTGGGTAATAGAAGTCTGCATTGCTGTTGGAAATGGTACTTCTACATATAATTCCTACTGGATTTTTTTCCTCAAGGATCTTTGCCTAGTTAGCTTTCAACATTTTGAAAATAGTCTTCTATCATCCCAGCTATTCTTTGCTTTTTTTAAACTGAAGGCAAATTTGCATTTGGGGATTGAGCTTCTTGGTTAGGGGTTTTTCCCTTTCTATTGTCATTGCCACACAAATAGTTCTGTTTAGCTGCTTTAGTCTATGCAATTTACTGAAGCTTTGTCCTGAAAGCTGTACTAAGATTAGAGCAAGGTAAAACTCAGAAAGGTTGGTGCTTTCAGGTCATGGGTAGCAAATTACTCTGGTCATTTCATACATGGGAGCAGTATGCCAAGAACAGCTAAATCACCAGGGAAAGATGCCAAAAGGAGTTTCCTGTTTATGTAAGCAATGATCTGGCAATAGATTTCCAGTTTACTCTATTTTAGAGGTCGATATCAAAAACATCGTTGCAAACCAAGTGTTGTAACATCCATTTGTTGAATTCCTCTGCTAATATATTCTACCAAAACAATCAGTGTAGTTCGTGCTTTTTAGGTGTTCAAAGAGATTTTTGGAGAACATTGCCATACAAAAAAATGTTAGTATCAAATATTTCAATAGCAACAGGGCCCATAGGAATAAGATCAAAGATTACTTTTTGATGCAATGAGACTAAAGTTAGGATTTTATGGTTCATGCCAAGAATAAGAAAAGCATGGATGGAAGGAACTAAACATGAAAAGCTGATCTCTGTGGTCTGACTGCAATTTTAAATGAAACATACTGAGATACATCAGTGAGCTGTATTGCAAAAGGATAGATGGACGACAAGACCGTTAAACTTTTATCATGTGTATGAAGCTAAAAGACGTATTCTTCGTCACATTGTTTCTCCCTGTGAGTCCTACAAAATGCACTTACATTGACACATTCAGAATACCAAACATTTTTAAATATTATGGATATGTTTATAAATATCTTAAGTATGGGATGCAGGGGAAATTGGCCAACCCCTTTTCAGTGTCTGTGGAGATAGGACAAGGGGCAATGGCTGTAAACTGGAGCACAGGAAGTTCCGCACCAACATGCGAAAGAACTTTTCCCCAGTGAGGGTGAGGGAGCCCTGGGACAGGCTGCCCAGGGAGGTGGTGGAGTCTCCTTCTCTGGAGATATTCAAGACTCGTCTGGTCACCTATCTGTGCAATATGAGCTGGGGAGCTGCTTTGGCAGGGGGGTTGGACCAGATGATCTCTCGAGGTCCCTTCCAACCCCTATGATTCTGTGATTCTGTGATATGTTCCACTGTAGCAGAGAATTGCAGACAAAGACATTCACTTGCAATTTTTTAAAAAATAATCTTGTCGTTAACTTAATTTTTGAAATCTTTTGTTTTGCTCTAGTTTCCTTTTTTTAAAAATTTTGTGATACCTACTTGTTACTTCATTTGTTTTCTGCCACGTGTTCTATTTAACCCTGTTTTCCTCTGTTTGGTTCTTTTCTCTTAATTATTTTTAAGATTAGCCCAAGTGATTGACTTTCATACCAGTCTACTTTTAAGGCAGTGGTTTAACACAGAGTATAAGCAAGTGTTGCCGTCCAGAGACATCTTACTCTTCCCTTTCCTTGACTGCAAAGTTTTATCTGTTTTGCAGATTGGGTTGGGATTTTGCTACAAGAGGGGAAGGTGGTGGTGGGTGCTCCTCTTCATTGTGACCGTGCAGTTGCATACTTCATACTTTGTCTCAACTCATTGAGAATGTGTGACTTTACAGAGTTAATAGAGATTTTTCTTCATTATTTTTTTTTTTGTGCTGGACTGTGGCATGAAATTGTGTGGAGAGTTGAGAGTGCTGTGACTTAATACAGAATCACAGAATCGTAGGCGTTGGAAGGGACCTTGAGAGATCATCGGGTCCGACCCCTCTGCCAAAGCAGCTCCCCAACTCATATTGCACAGGGAGGCATCCAGACGAGTCTTGAATATCTCCAGAGAAGGAGACTCCACCACCTCCCTGGGCAGCCTATTCCACAAAAGTGATGAACTGTATAGTAGAGCAGAGTAGAATTTATCCATTTCAGAGCTTACAAACTGTTGCACTGCTTACTGAATCTTCTAGAACTTCATGCTTTTGGCTGAGATGTCAAAAATGGTCTAAACTGGTGCATTGGTTTACTACAGGAAGAGTAGTACCACCTCCTACATGGACTGTTTTTTAGGGTTCCTTATGAGGGGCTATATTAGCTGATTACATTTGACCAGCAGAGATGTCTTAGACATCTCTTAGAGAGATATAATGAATCTATGAAGAAGAATCTTGTTGAATATTCTTAGCTTTATAGTGAAGTCATATGGCACTTTGTCTTCAGTACCAGTGGTTGTTCATGTCATTTTATTGACATGATCAGCTTCACCATCACCAAGAGTAGTAAATGACAGATTAAGGGCACTCTGGCAAAATGTGTGTCAAAATGTTGCATGCATCATCTGTATCTTGATTAAAATTTTCATTTTTGTACGTGTAAGTTTCATGATTATAATCATATTAGCTACAAAGGCAGGTATACAAATAGTGGGGGTAAATACTGGGGTTTTTTTTCTTTAATAAGCTTTTTTAGTCTGTTCAGTATGATATTGATAATGCCTAAATGGTTGCAATAGAAAAAATTGGTGGAAATAAATGTTTTGTGTAGGTAATTGATGCTGGTGGTGATGTGTTATCATAGATACTTAGACCCAGATTATGCATGGAACAAAAATGTCAGCTAAACTGGTACAAAAGTTATGTAACCCTATGCATTAGAGTGACTACCATGGTCAAGCAAGTGCACTGTTTAGAGAATTCAGGTGTCAACGAAATATTTTATTTGATAGTGCTTTTGCCTTAAGTATTAAAAAATAAGCTGATGTTAAAAAGAAATGTTTCATGTTACTGCAGCATTAGAGAAATAATTTTTCAGATTTTGTAGATAACAGCTCAGGTTTTGTCAAGTCGGGTTTGATTGTCTCAGTCCCACTCTGTTACATAACAGGACATCAGTGATACAAACTGACAGTATGCTGCAGAGGGGAAAGAAAATCTAAAGTTTCCTCAAACATGGAATAGAGCGAATGCTAATTCTCATGAAGCATTTTGATATGCTTCCTGATGTAGAGAAGACTCTTAAACAGAAATAGCTCTGCTGATGTCCTTGGAACTGTTTTTCTGCTCTTTATGTAAAGTACTACTCAGTGCAAGTAATTCTGCTCCAGTGGTAACAAGATAGTTTGCCTCTTATTTAAGTCCTTGAGGCAGTTTTTTCAATAAACTTATTTCTGCTAGGAATAGATTTAAAGGCAAAACAAACTATGATGGTTCTGTTGATTTGATTTCTTTCATCATGTAGAGAGCATGATAATAGAGAATCATAGAATTGTTTTGGTTGGAAAAGACCTTTAAGATCACAAATTCACACCATTAACCCAACTCTGCCAAGATTGCCACAAAACCATATCCCAAAGCACCACATCTGTCCTTTTATTTCCCTTGGTGAACCTTAGGACAAGGGGAAATAGCCTCAGTGTATAATCCACAGTGATCAAGCAATATTAGCCTACTAAGTTGCTGCCTGTTAGTTCAGTCACAGTAACATACACAATCATACTACATTTCATGTACTAAATCAGAAGGGCTGAAGTAAACCACTGTATGGGGCTACCACAGTTTGGGGTAATTTGTTCAGAATGGTAACTGTGTAAAGAAATCTATTCTGCTAAGGGACCAGATAGTCTTGTACAAGAATAAGGTACACCAGTCATACTGCACCTGTTGCAGAGAACTGAGTGAGACCAAGATGACTTGGTTCAACTGTACTCATCATGGAAGTTAGTGCAGCAAAACTTTTCAGTGTATGGCTGGCTGGCTGTAAAGCTACAAAGCACCTCTTTGTCCAGCTTCTCTCTGAGATATTACCACTTTAATGTAACACTCATAAAATATGTTAGAGAAAGGTGTCTGTAGGGTTATTTGACTTAAATCTAGGTTGTTGGTTTTGACCTCTGAAGAGGAAATCTTGTAATCTGTTCTTGTAAATCATCCCTTACAAACTTATTTCATAAGCTTATTCCTTTATCCTTTGAGTGGAATATCTGGCCAGAAGTTTTTGTGTAACAATTTTTAGACTATATTCCCCAGATATTCTTTCTTGTTGTCTCGTAACTTGCCACACTGTAGTAAACTGCTACTTCTATAAATGACAGGTTTTTTTATTTATTGCATGATAATATATCTTCCCAGTGGAACAGCTGTTTCAGATAGTATATGCTGGATATAGCGTATCATTGAGCAAGTCACTTCTAAAAGTTTGGTCTCATAATTGTCTTTTACCTTCTTACTATTTTTTGACCTTTTAACACTGTTAGTTTAGAATTACAGAAGAGCCCCAAGAATCTTTATGGAGCACTTAGATGATTCTCCTGACCTGTTTTTATTTTCTTACGCTACAGTTTCATTTTCATTCTGAGGTGGTTTTGCACTAACGAATGTGGCCATAGAAACAACTGAGTTGCTCATTTTACTCTGTCCTTTAGTATCTTAGCTGTTTTTTGTTTCTGCATATGTGCCACCAGGTATTAAGTCTACTGCATGGCAAATAGCACATTTCCTAGTTTTTGTTCATGAAAGATTTTTGAAACATTTATGTTTTAATGGAACCCAGACCTTTTTAATCTTGTGTTATGTTTTCTCAATTCTACATCTATTGAGACAATTTCAATTTTTTGTCATACATGTAGATAATCGCTCATACTCTAAAAAATCCACAATTTTAAAGTTTAATGTAGGTTATACCCTTTCATTGCAGTTACAATTCCTTCTCAGGCTGAGAAATTCTCATTCAGTGCAGCTGGTTTTCTAAATCAATGCTGCATCTTTCATATGAATTACCTGACCTGGTATATCCTACAAGGAGCATTGTACAATTCTCCTGTGCCTCTGGGTGACATTTTCAATGGCTTGCTGACTCTCCTTTATGTGTAATTATTTCCTGGAGTTATGACACTGGTCTCCTTTCAAGGTTAATTCTGGATTTAGTGAGAGGGAAGACAGACCAGTTTGGGGTGTGAAGCAGCTCCAGTGGTGTCATAATTAGTCTCAGAAGGAAGGCAGAAGTAGAACTGCAAGGAAAAGTGTTCCCAGTCAACATTGTGCTTAAAGTTCTGCATTAATTAGAAGTCTTAAGCCATACTGCAAATGCGGTGCTTGTATTAATTTTTAGAATAAGCAGGGACATGTGTATATGCCCATGTGGGGCAGTCATAGCAGCTCTCTTTTCCTGCTTTTTCCCCTTTCATTGAGTGTTAAACACTTTGGCCACTTGAGGCTTTTATTGCATATTGCATCACAGTAACTTGTAAAAGGTGTTAAAAAATGTTGCTTCCCTGTAAGCCAAGAAACTGTTTGCAGTGTATAACGAATTAACTTGGTAGCAGTGGTTACTGCAGATTGCAGATGAGGAAAATGGGTAGCTTCTGAAAATGTGTTCCTAGGTTTAAAAATCATAACTCAACAGTTGTAATATAATATGCAGCATAGCAGTTGCTACAGTTTTGGCTGTTTTCAATCTCTGCTGTCACATATGGGTAGATTTTGATGTTGAGACATGGTTCAGTGCTGCACCACAGTAATTTTGTGTGTTGTCTTTTGCTTTAATGTTATGTTCTATTCTTAAATCAAAATGCAGTTTCTGGCTGTTCTCCCACTATGGGCCCTAGAAGTTTTTGAAATTGTTTGGTCTTTGACACATGAAATCCACATATTTATAGATTTGAATTATTGCTGTCCTTATATTGTAGTTATTTTAACATTGATATTGTCTCTGCCAGTCTTCAGGAATTTTCTGTCACCCCACCAAGACATTGAAGATGTCTAAGTGAGAATAGAAAGTTGACTGTGTCACAAAGACACAGAGTGCTGTCTGCATGCAATGCATCACTTGTGCAGTCTTTTCTCCAATTATTGTTTGTTCTTTGGTGTTGCAAGATGTCTGCCCCTCTTTCTCCCCCTTTTTTCCACTTTAGAGAAAAGATCTGTTACCCTGATCTCCACATTTCATTTGATTTTTATCAACTGTATATAACAAATAACACAGAGAAAATATAAGGGTATTAAAGGAGGGACATTTCTGATGTTTCTCTTCTTAAAGCTAAAAATAACTGAGAAAATTATAGTCCTCTTTTGGGGGAGCTTCCTCTTAAGTTTGTTTGGTTCAGCATGTCATGTTTTTTCCTGATGTATTTCCTCAGAATATGCACTTTTTCACTCATTGTTATGCCCAGTTTCTAGTGAAAGATACTTTGCCTCTGTATTTTGTGGTAAACCCTATTTTATTCTTCATTTTTACTTTCTCTGCAGTGATACAAAGCCTGATGTGTTTCCAATCACTGTTTCAGATGTCTTAACTTTCATTAATTCATTGGCCCACACAGAAGACTGGATAAATCACTACGTAACCAAACAACTTGTTCAAGCTACTTAATATTTTTAATGTTAACAGGCGTTGATAATACAGGAGGCTTCTTTCAGATCTGTACAAGGCTCTTTCATCCACGAAAACTTTTTGAGGTGCTGCTTTTTTTTCCCCTAGCAAAAATGCTTTTCAATTTACTTATGAAATATGCTGACCTAGATATTCTTAGTAGATTTTTTTAAACATTATCATTGGATACCTGACTGTGCTTCCACTGAAAGCAACAAATTTAACTAATGATATTTTCATAGTAACGCACAATACAGATTTTTTTACATTAAAATAACTATATTGTACAAATGTTAGAAAGGAGATTTGAGAAGAAACAATAAAATAAAATATATATGTAAATATTATCTCACAAAACTCCACAGATGTGGTGCTTGCTCAAAGAACCTGTCTTAATGCATTAATGGCCTTAACATCCCAAACCAATAGAAATTATTGCAACCTATTGAAAAAAACAGAAATAAGATGGACATGACCCCAGATTAGTGTACTTTCATGGAACCTGATATTTAATTGTGTGGGCCTAAGAAATTAATTTCCCTGCTTTAGTGATTTTTGTGTTCTGGGGCATAGTGGATTTGGGGGTTTGCAGTTGTTCTTGAAGGGTAGAAGACCATTTAGCTTGTCATATGATTTTTCTATCAATGAAACGATTTCTGTTCTGAAGTTTTGACAGTTTGTCAGCAGGTTCCCAAAGTTTGTGATATGGGAACAGGCTATGATAAAGCTTTCGGAGGTGGCGTGCATCCATTGAAAATGATTTTGTTTTCACTCAGATACAAGAGCAACGTTGTGTCATGAGATACAAGGGGAAGAATTTACTGAAGAAAGGCTTCGGTACTAAGTGGACTGAAATTCCTTAAGTATCTTGGATCAGGAAAATCTTTTTAGGGTAATTGCACCTCATCTCTCATGCATGTGAGTATTTAATGTGATCTTCCTAAAACATTTGTCAGCAAAGTCATAGAGCTGCATTGGTGTAAGAGTTTGCCTCTGATATTGGAAAGAAAGCAATGAAATAAAACCCAAAACTTAATCCCTTACTCATTACCTAAAATTGTTCCCATTATCAGGGAATGACCAAATTAATTCATGAATGAAGTGGTCTCTGTAAGAGAAAATAGAAGCCCCTAAGGGAAACTGGACTAAAAATACAGATACAGAATGTATCTGTCAAGATACAGAATGTGTCAAATTTGAGGCTAAGGACAGATTTGTTGTTCTGCAGAGTATATTTTACTAAAACAGGAAATGCTGCGTTTGCTTCAGTTTAGAATTAGAGGGTAAATACTTATCTCCTGGAGAGGCCAGTTGTGTTTGGGAAGGAGGTCTGATTTGTGCTAACCATTACTTATTCCCCATATGAGCAAAGAAGAAATTATTGTGGCTTTCTGGTTCATTTTAAGTAATCTTGCTTGCCTGCTTACCTGGAAGGTAAGCACCATGTCTGTGTTCACATGCAATGTGTTTTGTAAAGAAATAGAGTTGCTGCTTAACTTTCTTTTTTTTTTCTTTTCTTTTTACTTTTCCCTATAACTTTTTACGTTATGCAGTATGAAAACCCCTCTCTGGAAGAAGTATTAAACAAGCAAGATTTTCATGACTTAAGCTTTGAAACCTTCATTTATCTAGCTGATGGAGCCTGGGTATTTACTAAGATAGCGTTTCATGATAGATAAGTTATCCTTATGTGCTTCTAGGTATCCCCAGCAGTCTATAACAGGAAGCTTTATAGTGACAGCAAGCTAGTAACATGGTGTGTGGCAGGATTATACAGGGAAAGGTATCTGGGTTACAGAAATAAATTCTGCTTCCCCAGAATAGCTTGATGCTATTTCAGTCTTTAAATCATTTAACTTAAATAGTTCCTGTCTTGAATTGTTGACACTGTCCAAATGAATGTCTTGGGTGCTTGGTTTTTTGGGTTTTTTTGCTTTTTAAAAAAAAACAAACATTGCAATGCAGATTTTTTCCATGTGTGTGCATATATATATATATCCCTCTGGCTCTGTACTTAGATACTAGAAAACTAGCAATAAGCTGTAAGGAAAGCCTTGAAAATTAAGTAGTTCTGTTATTAGACTAATTTTTGTAGCACATTATGCAGCTTTGTCATCTTTGTATGGCCTAGCTCTCTCATCCTTTATAAAAAATAAAAGCAGAGATGTATGCTCTCCTAGTTAAACTGCATGGACAGGAAAAGAAAATATAGCTGTGCTAATGAACCCATGTCAGTTTTTCATAGTCCTCTGTGCTTTTTCTACTTCTGCCAGAACTTGCATACAATCATTAACCATGAATATAGGGAAGGCCATTTTGGAGTGGAACATGAACACCTCTTACTCTCTAAAAACAAAGTATGTTTGATCTACTTTTTTCATAATTATTATTGTATGTATTAGCTCTTCTAACTATTGCTGTAGCTTCCTTGAAGTGTGGAGCAAGGGGGTTGGTTTTCTTTTGTGGAAGTTGTTTTTATTTTTCTGGTCATTCCTAGTAGAAAGGTTTGGTGCAGTTGGCATAAATTTGGGGAGGAAGCCTTTATGGAACAGGCTAGTGTGTGCAGAAGTATGCTCGAGATCCAGATTTGCAGTAGTAAATACAAAGAGAACCTAATTGTACCTATAGATACTACTAATCTTTCCCTGTGCTTGTAGTCTTTCTTACCTCAAACAAAAAAGTAAAACATTGGATTTATTTTCTTCTCTTTTATAACCTTTGTTTTAACAGTGTTGCAACTGTGGGTGGGATTTCAGCCAAAGAATTTCAGTATTTCTAACGTATCTATTGTCACCAGGATTTTTGTGATAAAGGGTGACTTAATACTAATTTCAAAATTTCAGCTGCTGTGTGTGTGCTAATCTAATGGTTGTATCCATGGAAACTGGAGGGGTAATGCCAGACAGCTGGAGTTGTTATAATTTTCTTTTCTCAAATTTTATCTATGTTTGTCAGTGAAAACCTTCACAGGCCCTTTCCCCGTTTGCAGGGTTGAGTATTTGAGATTTATGTAAAAGCCGTGGTAAATCTTCTAAAGTAATTTTGTGTTTCATATCTGCCTGTAGACTGTTATTTAACAAACTGCATGTTGGAGACAACAACCTCAAACACATAATCCTATAACCTTTTTAACAGCTGGATAGAAACAGGTTCAGAGTGAAGTGACTTGCATCACAGGAGAAATCAGTGGCAGCCCCAGGAAAAGAAACTCGGGGAATTGTTCTGTTATTCACACAGAAGCTGATGGAAATTTTACCATCAGCTGTTTGATATAACAAAGAGCAGCATCAAGCAAGTCAAGTGACTATATTTGAAAATCCATTGCAAAAATAGTCACTTACTGGCATGATACCAGTATGCATTTTAAATAAAACTATTTAAGTAGGACTATAGTAAAACCTCATGTATTGATTGTAACTTCATTCCATCTTTTAACACAAATATCTCAGACATGACATTTTAAAATATTCTTATGAACAGTCTACAGTGGACTTCTACATTACAGGGTGGTAATTCTAGGAGGGTTAGGATCCTGCTAGTACTTTAATAAAGGCATAGCTTTATTAACGAGTAATCCTGATTAAGTGTGTGTTATCACTGTTACATTATCTGTGTGCACAAGGGCTCCTATGAAGGAAGAATTTAAAACAGAGCTATACTACTGCATTAACAGCAAGCTTTTTCTATCCTAGTTTTATGTAGGTTCTATGGGCCAAATTTGTATCTCTTTTGATTTAACCCTCTGGTCAAAACTACTCTTAATTTCAGTGGAAGTTTTGAAATTTTAAGTATGTTGAGTCCTGAACTTCTTGCACTGAAATGGTTTTCTGAGTGAGACAGTGAAAAGAGGCTTCTTTATCTACAAGGCTGTTTTTCAGCAGTTTAAATTGATTAAAACCCTTCTGGTAAGAAGCTCTGAATAATAGACTCTTACTGTCTTAATAGATCCCTGACTGAGATGCAAATGAAATGTACCACATCTTGTCAGTGAAATGAACACAGGAATTGTTTTTCTAAAATTGTGGTAGAATTTGAAGCACTGATTCTGGAAATATACAAGTCCTGTATGCATAGGATGTAAATAATTTCCCATATAGTAAGTGTGGCAGTGGTGAACAACAAATGAAAGAAGGCTCAAGTCCTGCAATGACATCTTTGTGGGGTTTTTGCTTCCCTCAGTAGAGCCATTTGCACTGATGGTGAAACTCTCTGAAAAGCATTTTTTCAGGAGAAGGCTGGTGATGCAGTTCTGGCTTTTGGTTGAAACCTGCAGCAGAGTTAGCAGCATACACTCTTTAATTCTCACCAGTGGTTTATCTACAGCATAACTTCCTTATGAGTGCAATGAAAAGGGAAAGATTTTTTAGATTGTGAAAAAATGGATTTTTTTTTTCCTTTATGGAGGTGACATTCCATCTTCTGTGAGAGCATTATCAATTATTGTAAAGCATTAGTCTTGAAGCTAGTAGCTCAGAAATAGGCATGCAGTGAACATTGTTCTCCACGAAGACTAAAAATATCTTCTGAATGAATATTAAAAGGTTGAATTATGGTTCATATGGGTTCTGTGAGCTTTAAAATAAAAATTTATGCACCTTGGCACTAGAGGAAGTTCTCTAAAATCTCTCCAACTCTTCTGATTATAATGTTATTGTTACTTTTAGTATAGCCATGACTGTGGTGTGATTTCTTTGCATTTGTATTTTATTTTTTAAATAGTCAAATGGGGGCATCTATGTCCTGCTTTTTGAGGCTTTTTCTTTTATGCATTGTTCAACTGAATTTAGAGACTTTGAGATGTCTAAAACTAATGTGGGCATACCGTATACCTCTTTTGGCACAGCCTGATCTTTGCAATAAGCAAAAACCTTGCATAGACCCTGCTCAGATGTCGTCAGCGTTATGTGGGAATAGGTGGCAGGTGAAAAGTAGGTGTCTCTAACACCAGGGTCTGGTGGAGAAGTCTTTATAAGATAAAGACATGAGTTAACTTGGCCTGTGCTTAGTAAAAGCAGCACTGCTCTAACTCTTGCCAGCCTTAGACTTTCTTTTTATCCAGTAGATGAGATCAGCACATGATCCCTAGACAAATAATAACAATGATGCCTTGTTTAGGCTAGGCACATCTTGTGTCCTCCAGCCTGTCCTGCTATACTGTACAGCAGTGCAAATGCAGAAGGTGCAGTGGTCAGTGAGTATAAAAATGAGATAAGCGAGCAGGTCTAATGCAGACTGCATGGGATTTTGTATTCCTGTAATGGTATGTTCTGACAGTTTGGTAAAGTAATTCAGTTTAGTAAAGATACAGCCTTGAGGGTGGGCAAGACAAAGCCTTGTGCCAGCTCAGGCAAGAATAACTTTGATCATGTAACAGGGTTGTCACTAATTTAGATTGTGTCTGCTTGCCTCTGTAAGAAGCCAAATACTTTGATATTGGATTTAAGTATTTGTATGTAAAAATAGCATGTATGGAATTTGTGAGCTCAGAAACTCACATATCTATAAAACTGAAAAACCTAAACACTAGTTTTTTTGAGTGCATTAAATTTAAGTCTTTTGAGGCTACTTTTCAGTCTCTTGACATGGCTTTCAATCAATTAGGGATTGTTTAGTTATCAGTTGAAGCATAGCTGATTTTATTTCAAAGCAATGACAACAACAGAAACCTTAAAATTGTTTAAAAGGAAGAACCATTGTTTGTACAATAGTGAAGTTAGGCAGCTAATTATTTGTCCTTGTCTTAACGCTTATGTAACATATTAGCATCATGCATTATTGCATTACAATGAACTACAAAATACTTTTTCTTTTAAAAAACTCTTGTTATTGAAGCTTGATTCAAAACCCTGTTCCAGTCTGACAGGTCATTTAGATACAAAGTAAATTATAATGTATCATGATGGACTAAAAGAGGCAGCTGACATTCCACATATAAATATTTACCTCAGCTTTACCCATTTTTTGGTACATTACTAATAAACTACTGGTGTCTTGTAAGGTTTATTCATTTCTGTATGCAAATTGCACTGTAGTTAGGGCAGTGCGGCTGAACTTCTGTGTAAGAGATGTGTCAATTTACCATATAACACTTATTCCAGCTGTCCCTTAACCTCAATTGTTTAAATTTAGTAATGCACAATGTATTTTTGTGTGACAGGTAAAGCATTCTGAAATAAAAGCCAATTTAGGAAATGGATGTTTAATATAAAGGCTTCAAGATACAGAATGAGTTCTCACAAGCATACTATTAACCTGATCTAAGGTAATGAATACTCCAGTACTGGGAGGGAGATTGTGGTAAAGGGGAAAAAAGGTATCCATAAGCAGTAATTTATTTCTGTACCTTGAGGTTTGACCCAGAACTTGTGTGAATCATGGAACTGATACAGAGGCTGACAGGATTGAATATGAAAACGTGTGTTATGAAGAATGCTTAATTTTACAACAGTTAGTGAGCTCTTTCTTTGTCTTGGCCAATACCATCAAAAGACAGAAAGGTCAACATGACAAAGCTTGTGTAATAAGAGGATATCAGAAATAATTTCGACAATAAATGAGATCAAAATACTATTCCATGTTTCATGTTTTGTTATCTCATTATCAGTCCATTTTAATGTTAAGTACAGTTTTCTGGGAAAAAAACCTTCAAATTTTAAGGGTAAGGTCTCACAATGGTTTTGTACTTTTGTAATATATGATTTCTGATTATATAAAATTACTCCAATAATATTTGTTTATACGTGGCATGGAAAATTTAAATAAAAAATTAGCATGATAGGAGACTAGAATCCCCTCCTAATGTATAGCAGATGTCTTCCTACTCATTAACAAGAGTCACAGTAACCTACCAGGGCTGTGGAGAAAAAGCATCTTGCATCTTTTCTGCAAAATATCTGTACTTTGAAGAGAGATTATTTACCAGCTAGAGATGCAACTTTTTTTTTACTAGGTGTTGTGGGTATAGTTACTTGTCATTTGCTTCTTGTTGAGAGAAGAAAAAAATCCTAGCTATACATCATATTCTCTCCAGCAGAGACCAAAAAATCAGACTACCAAATGATACTTGCCAGTTTTCCTTTTAAAGGATTCTTGTGAATACAATAACTTACCCTTTCCAGTATCATATCAGTGATTTTATGTATAGTCTTTTGGGGATATTTTTGATGTTATTGCCTTGGCTGGAGTAAAATCAGACATGGGAACAAGGCCATAGTAAGACTATTTAGTGGTAACCTCTGCAGACTACATATACAATAAAAGCTTTCAAAGTATCCTCTGATTCTGCCATCTTTTGGCCTGCAGACCGCCAGGAAGCATCAATGGGACAAGTGGCTTATGTTAAATCCCTCCTGGTGAGGAAGAAACAGCACGGCACAGACCCTAAGTCAGTGAGTACTAATCAGCATCTATGCAGTTGCAGGTTCCTGTAGTTATCACAACTACTATTTGTACATCATAGAAGCTGCCACACAGGAAGTGTTAAGCATGGTTGCTGTAGAACAGGTTACAGCAGAGGGATGGAGAATTGCATCTGAAAAATGAAGTGAAACAAAAATCAATTTTTCATCACACTTACTTGCTATTTATTTTGTGTGTGTGTGTTCAAATTTGAGATTAACTAGTGATTTAGTAGTAAGTGATAGAAGTGTTTGAAGAACATGTTTTGGAGCATACAAGAATAAGATTTGCTACATTTACTCTAATTTCTCAGATACTGGTGAGAATTTTCTATTTCAAAAAGTTATTGGAGTTGGTTTTCTGATGATAGTATAGGGTATTTTTGCTTTTTTTTAAACCTTGAGTGCTAACCATATGGAAAATCACCATATGTTATATCATGCTATATAAGATTTGGATTTAATAGCTGATACAAACTAGCTCACTCTTTTTGTTTGCTTCTTTAGTTGCATATAAATTGCTTACTAGAGGATAAGCATGCTGGTCTTCAGTATTTTCATCTGATATTTTCCTTCTGGACAAAAACCTTTTGTGAAAATTTGAGAAAATAATTGGCTGCCATCAGAGGTTTGGCCAGCGTCAGTAGAGGCCACAGAGTTTGTTGCCAAAGTTCCATAGCTCTCTGCCGAGTTTAATCTGAGCTCTGTTGCTAACCACTGTCTTAGAAAGACTTATTTTCTTCTGAACTGACCTGGAGGGTTGATAATTTTTGAAGAAGCTCTGCTGTAGCTTCAAAGCAGAATGGGATATGTACTTGATTCCTTTCAGCAGTCTTCAGGGATTTTTTTTTTTAGGATTTTTTTTTAAAGTTCAGCTTCGAATTAGTTTTTTGTCCCATCTATAGACATGTTGGAGGAAAAATAATTCTGAAAACACTGAGAGTATCAGACTCTCTACTTACTGAGAGTATCAGTCACTCTACTTATTAAAAGTGCTGTATAAGGGTGGGCTCTTAGGATATGTGAAATGGTGGCATTCAAGTAATGTCACTGTGAGTAAAATAACACAACAGTAGTCCTAGAGAATATCCCTGTTTCTCTGTTTCATAACTGTTAATGTTCATCTTGCATTAGTGAAAAGAGACTAAACAGAGCATCATAGATAGCATTAAAAAAATAGCTTACTAATTATGCCCAATACCTAACAATGTCTCAAAGAGAATGCCAGAAATGGGATGCTACTGGAAAATAGACTGTGAAGGCCTGGGGTAGAAACGAGTGTCAGTGGTGTTTTTAGGTACCGGATGCAATTTGTTCGAAGACAGTGCTATTCGTTAGACAGGATCTTGCTTGTTCCAAGTGGCTTTTGGCTTTGAGTAGAAGCTTTCACACTTTTTAAAAAGCAATAGGGTTGGACACGAGGAAGCATGTAAGTCAGAGGAGAATCTGGTGATCAAGCCTGGTTTTATCAGCAGAGCAAAAGAGCTATGAGATTATTTTTCCTTAAAAAAGGTACTTAATTCTGTAAACTATAGATACCATTAGAAGCCAGAAGTTTGCCTTAGATGTGATGGAAACCAGGCCGTGTTATTGATCTGACATAGTCTTAAGCAATGTCTTAAGTACCATACTAACATCACATAAAGAATTAATGCATAAAACTTGTCCTACTCATTCAAGGTGGCTTTTATGTTATATGAAGTGCTATCAATGCCACTTTGTCAGATTATATTTGCTGTGGCACAACAGTTAGCATGTAAAGTAAATGTAAGCTCTGTAGTACATTGTATAATTTTGCTTGACCCTAATTAAACTTCATGGTGGTGACCTTTGTGAGATTTCAACTTGGTGATGATGAATCCAAAGGATAACTGACCTGGTATCCTGGATTGTGAAGCCACAGTAAGAAAGCAACATAAAACATGGAACAGGAAAATTAGGAATATTGAGGCCAGAAAGGAAGACTTGTAAAGACAAGGATTTTAGCTTATTGCAGAACGATACTGCTTTATAGATACTAAAATAATAACTTTTCTTTATGCAGTTATTGTCTGTTTGGCAGTTGTTTCATTTTCCTTCAAGTGTTAAGCTGGCACAATTCGACACTTTCACATAGATATCAAATCATGTGAAGTAATAGGATTGCCACTACTGCCCCTCTGCTGCAAAGAAAAAAAAACCCAACAACTGTTGTGTATTGTGTATTAAATGTTATCAAACAGCTTGAGGGCTCTAGAGATTCAGTATAGTCACCTGAGAGGTAATGGATACTACAGCCCTCTGAATACATGAGTATTTTTTTTTCCTACCTTGTAATGCAATGACATCACTTAGTTTACACCTGATTATGTGAAGCTGGAATTCTGTGTGTTGCGTTTAGCTGTTTGGAGTGGACATCTAAATGTGAAAGGTTTTCTAAATACATCTGCTTCTCAATTATAACAAAAAATTATTGAGGTAACAGCACTAGTAGTTATTGATTATTGTGCATGCTGTAAATGCTTGTCACTTTATCTGTAGCCATTTGTGTGAAGATACTCATGTTCTTTCTTTGTGTTTACTCATTCCTCAATTCCTCACTTAAATGCCAAATGAAATCAGAAAACTTCAGTGTAAGCAAAAATGTATTTATCTATCAATGACTACATGAAATATAGCTAAAGACATGTTATCTTTAGTTTTTCGTTGCCAAAATTCCACTCCTGATAGTTTTAAAATAAAGCATTTTGAATTATAATTTTTGGCTTTAGGTATTGGCATTTGTTTTGCATGATAAAAAGTCATTTATATCTTGTTTCCCTCTACATTTATCTTTTTCTTTTTTCCCCTCTGCATTGTGATTAAAGACTTAATATTTTAAGAACATTTAATTAATAAGGTAAGTTGAAGTTCTTATCTAACTCCTAGAGAATTTGGGAAGGCAGCAGTAGCACTAGATTATAAACTGTATACAACTGATGTTGATAGCTGCAGAGTAGTGTTCTCTGTTCAGTTGCTCTAGGGGACTTTGTGCTGATAGACAAACTTGTCCATAATTATGATGCCTCTGCCTCTGGTCTGCCTGTAGAATGAAAAAATGAATCAATGATGTAAAATACCTGTAAACTCTGAAACTGCTTCGCTGAAATTTTGCTGCAAAGGAAACTTTTATATTTCTTCATGTTCTCCTGTAGCTAAGTTGCTTTCTTGAAAATAGTGTAAATTTCTCTGACTCATACATTAGTGCCTTATATAAAAAACATAAAATGTGAATGATTCCCTTGAATCACATCGGGTTCACATGAAATATGTGTAGAACCCCTAGAAAGTGACATTGAAAGCATTCCTAGTAATAATTCATTTTTTTTTTCACATGCAAGAGGCACATGGAATTTAAGATAGTTCCAATAATAGTAAGTCCAATGCTAAGTATTTCGATCATTTAATACTTGCCTTCCCTTCCAAAAGTGTCACCAAAGAGAAAAGAATGTGTTCATTACTAATTTTAATTTTTGTTATTCCTATTTCTGAGCACTTATCATCAATACAGCAATGTCTAGTGTATGTATTCTAAAGGAATTGTGGGATGGAGGGACAAGCAAAAACATCAGTTGTGTTGACACTGACAGTGTTGAGGAATAAGTGCTTTGTCACAGAAAACCTGGAGTGGAGCATCAAACAAAACAGTGAACATTATAAAATTTAAAATATACTTGCAAAAGTAAAATTGGAGTCCTTACAGTATATAGTTTAGATGACTAATGCATTCAAATTTAATAATGTATCTATACTTGTATATTAATACAATGTGATCTAAAGATAAGAAAGCAATATGGAAGTAATTAACTCACAGAAAAGATGAGTACTTATATTGGGGAAAGTCTAGGTAATTCAGTACTTTCACATTCCAAACATCATCTATGCCAATCATATCTCTTACCTTTCCATCAAGCGTTTTAAGTTTTTACAAGGGGAGTTTAGCTAAAAGAAGCTTTAACAGCTATTTATGATGTGTTTTTTAACACTTCATAAACAAATAATGCATAATTCATCTAGAATGACCACTGTGATGCTGAGATTAAGAATTTATGAAGCCAAAAATCAAACATTTACTGTACAGCATTCACGGGTAGAATTAAAGGTTTGTCTCATTCTCTTGAAATACGTTGATTTTTAGAACAGTTCTTGTGATAAGACCTTTGAGGTGAAAACAGTAAATCCCCTATTTTGCTTGTCTTTGGAATACAAAGAGCCAGTCGTTCTGTTAATGAGTCACTCACTTTTTGCTAGGAAGCCTTCATTCTCTCTGCCTTGTATGAATCCTCATTACAGACATTTTGTGTAGCTCTGAGTAGATTGGTTAAGTTCTACGTTTTTCTTGGATGTGGCTCTGGGAATCTGAATAAATCCCACAGACCTTGTACTGTGCTGTAATTGATTTCAGAAGCTATAGTACTGATAGCAAAAGGCTGAAGTCTTTTTATAAAATCATAAAACAAAAATAAGGTTTAAGCTTACTAAAAGACTGTGGAGATAAAAGAGATAAAAGACAATTTGTTCTCAGAAGCGCGCTAGTCATTTGTTGTAATAGTATTAAGATAAAAAGGCACGTCTGTGTTATCTCCCAGGCTGCAACCGGAGAGTGTTTTCGTTACGTTTGAGATGTTGCGGCTGCACACTTAGGGCTGTGTCAGACAGAGACCTCCAGCGCAGTTCTGCTGGCTGATAACAGTGGTGGGAGCACAAGTGATGATGAGGTGAGCCTGTTCATTGATATTTTTACTATCATATCTTTTAGATGTGCTGAGATAGTAGGGAGGCTAGGAATCAGTTTTTAAAATTGATTTTCCTGTGCCTGGTGCTTGCAGGGATTATGGTAGTCACACGCAGCTACATGACATCATATCTTTCTTGTGTTCATTTGCCTGGCTCCCTATATTAATCTCTTCCCTTGTTTTGTGCTCAGATCTCATATGCCCTATGAGAAGGGGGAATGCACTTTGTACAGTGCCAGACACAAGGAGAAGAAGCACCTTTTTAAGTTCTCTAAAGTTAGATCATTAAAAAGAAAATGGAGAGTAGCAATCTAATGATTGTATTTTTTCATAAAAATTCCCAGATTTAAAGAATATAATGAATACTCTTGAAGAACAGACAGATGGAATTACACAGTTAGGAACTTGTTGACTTTCCCTGTGTTAATGGACCAGTGCTCAGGCAATAAAAATAAACTACGGGGTAAAAATTACTGAAAGACTAAACTACTTAATTGTTTTATTTGTATTTAAACATCCAAGGGCCTAGTACTGAGAAGAAAACGGTAGAATGAGGAAATACATTTGTTCACAATAAAACGCATTTTGGATTTAGTCAGCTGGGTCAATCTGGAGGCATTGCATGAAGCCCTTAAAAGATTTTTTTCTATTGTTCTTGTTTTGTTTGTTTACATTGTTGAAAAATAATTTTGTTTCTTCTTACTTGCATCCTAGCCAGCAATGTTAGATACCTTCCAAATATATGAGAATCTCTGTTAACACTTTCTTTCTGGATTTTTTCTTTTTTATTATGGGTTATTATTTATGGGTTATAGAACAGATGTGTGTAAACACTGTAGATTAAAAGAATGTGCTAAAATCTTCACTACATATTGTTAACGTTTCTTTTGTAAATTTTGCAGCATGATTTATCTTCAGAAAGTACAAGTTCAATTGTGTAGCATACATACTATCATTGGAACACAGAAAATTGTCGGGTTTGCTTGCCTATGAGTCAGATTAGTCATCTCCTATGAGTCTGAAGTGCAGCCAGATGACTCATACACAAATGATACCAGTAATCTCAGGTTCTATTGGTATGGCTGACAGCTCTGTTGCAGAGACCACTTAGTGATACAGTAGCCTTCCATAAGGAAAACAGAAGCTTGACAAGCTTGCATCCACCTTAGGCAACAAAGAAAGTCAAATAAAGATACAGTTCAATATATGGTCCCATTCCAGAGTGGCATTTGAAAGGGCTGTCTAAGCTCACTTGCCCATAGGCGTAGGTGAGCTCTAATCCTTACTGTCTGGCTCTAGCAGGAAACATTATTCCAAACAGCTTCTCTTTTGTCTTAGAGCTCTTATTTTATGAAGAGATGTAATTTTTGGTTGGGTTTTTTTAGCTCAGGTCAAAAATTATCCTGCATGCGTTTGAGTAAAGACAATGGAAATTATTTTGTCCATCTTCCCCTTTCCTTGTGAGCAGCATGCACCTTTACAGTATCCTTACATATGGAACTCTTGCAAACCTTTTAGGAGTCTTTCTGATTCAGGAAAGACCCACCACAAGTAGATTTGTACATCCCTTATATCTAGTATTTCTACATTTGTTTTTGTTCCAGCTCTTGCTAATGTGCAAAAGGATCCTCAGGTAGGAAAAATACCTGACATTTATAGTTCCTAATGTCAGAGTGCTGCAAAGGTAAGTGAAAAAAATACAACTTCCATATTCTACACCCACCAGACCACACCACCAAGGGAAAATCCCTTATATTCTCTATAGGTAAAGCCCCAGCTGTGTTTCCCTCTTACCTTCTCCTCATATTCACACAAACCCGTAACTTTTCTCCTATTTGAATGTGAAAGGAGCAGAAATAGGTATGAACAGTGTATGTAAGCCACCACCTGTCCTTTGAGCTCTCGGTGCTGTTTCACAAGGCTATTGCATTTTGTGTTTATGACAGAGCATAGACTCTCTTGCTTATTTAATTCTCTTCCCACGCTGCAAGGCTTAGTTTATTGGGGTATTTTAAAAGACTATCACGCTTCTGGAGAAAAGAATATGTTTGGCAGGGGTTTTGTGGTTCATAATTATCTAAAAATCCAATCAAACCATTTTCTTGATTGATTCTGGGATGAGATATCAGGCTTCAGTGGAGTTGATTGCAGCTCTGTATTTTCTTAATTTATATTTTAGGCATCTAACTGCCCCACCACTCCCCCTTCTTTTGGTACATTTATTTTTTGGCTTTTACAAACTAGCATACTCTTATAGGTATATGCTTGACTGCATTTTTTTTTATTTATTTAATATATGTCTTCCAATGATACTGGTACTGTGATACCCAATTAGCCAAAAAGCATTTTTAAAGAAGGATAAATTTAAGTAAGTCTCAAAAATGCAGTTGGTTACGCTGGTAGACTTTCTTGAAAATTGCAGGAGATTAAATATGACACTGATCATGAATGTGGACATTTTCTTGAAGGATTTTGCTGTTGTGAGCTCTGTGTTTTAAGGTTTAAGAATGTATCTTAAATAGCAGTGAAAACAAAAGTGTGAGAGACCTAACCTACAAAAGCTTCTGCTATCTAATTATATTATTATACTAATCCTAAGCTTGCTGGTATCAGATGCATGTTTCGATGACAAAACTTTATTCAGAAATATGCCTCAACCTTCAGTGTTTTGATAGCATTGTTATGTGTTCCAGGATTAAGCCAACAAAAGCCCTTTCACAGAATCACAAGGTTGGAAAAGACCTTTCAAAGCAGGATCTCTTAGTACATTCTTTACTGTAGTGGGTTAGCAAGCAATTAAGGCTTTCTCAGAAATTCATTTTTTTATTAATTTGGCTGCATGGTTCTTTTCTGTATCAGTTGAATAAACTGATACATAGGCAAAATAAACTGATAATTTGTGTGGAGGAAAACAGCAAAGCTAACAGCAAAAAAAGGCCAAGAGTCAGCTTTGCTGTGCATCAACCTTACCTTCTGAATTCTCTCAAGGAATAGTAGTTTGATATATCTGATGGCTTGTGAACATGAGACCTGTTAACTGTCACAGTAACCCACAGTGTGCAGATGATGTGACCATCAGGTGTTGGACAAGGGGGTTGGATTATGTATATTTACATCAGGAGTTGTCACTGCAAGTATTTCCCCTCTTTCTAATAGAGAAAAACGGAAACTTTTTCTGTGGCCTGATTAGCTGAATTAATGTGATCCTATTCTCAAGGATATCTGATAAAGGAATCTGGAAAAAAATAGTGTTTAAAAGCAACCTGCCTTTGTTCAATAGCTCTATTATGAAGGTTCAGCTATTGTTTTCCCATGGTTTACATGGAACCTATTTCCCATGGTAAGTGGAATGTTTTTTCAAGCTTTGGCATACTGTGAAGGTGTATGATAAGGTGAGTGGTGTGAAGACACATTGAACCCTTTGGGACTTCTTTAATGGCTGCAATAACTGTTGGGCAGTAGTTCTTGTAAGTACACAGGGAACTGTATTGATAGCAGGACTTCCAATTATTAATCTGAAACCCCAAATGCATCTCTTCCCTCTCTGATTTCAAACATAATGTAGGAAAAATGTTTAATTTTGTAGAAATTTTAGTTTATTTTCTACTTGTCTTGTGTTGTCTTTCAAAGTAGAATTTAGTAGACGTGCTATGTAAGACCCATTTGTATCAAGCCTTCTTTTGTGCCTCTGCTTCAGAAAGAGGAAAATCAAGGATAATGTCCTTTCAGACACAAGATCCTTTTTCAGAGAACATGGGAGACTGCTGGATTTTGTTATCTTCTTCTAATCTAGATACTTTGCCTTCTTTTGTAGAACATGAAAAACTGCCAGAATCACAATGCCATAAGCCATGTGTTCAAGGCTATAAAGGAAAACAGAAATGTTTTGCATGGATTTTCATTCCATCCTGTATAAGGAAAAGTGGTGACTGGGGTTTACATTCATTTGCAGTTACACAGTTCAGAGCAAGATCAGAAAACCCAAGGCTTACCAGCAACTGGAGGTACTAAAGGACTGAGAGCAGAAGAGAAGCTGTAAGAAGTGGTAATGTAAAAAAATCCAAAGTGGCTGTCCTGCTATTTGAATAATTAATATACAGTTACATTTTAAATCACAGGCAATTGCAAAAAACAATCAACAGTGCTACTCTCTAGCAAAATGCCAGTGTTCCTGAAGTAATCTCTAGATTTATCTAGAGGTTTTATTACAATAGGATTTACAGTTTGTAGGCAAGTTATGTTCTGTTTTTCCATGGCAAGAGGAGTACTTTTAACAACACTAGAAATACATATGCTTGTTATGTCTATAATTGCTGATCTATGACCAGCTGTAGAACTGCAAGCAATATTTTTTTAAAGTGGAAACTATTGCAGGTGATAAATCCTATGGTAACAACAAAATAAAAAATTTGAGGATATACTGGATTGCTCTTTAAATTAGTGGCTTACTCAGTGTTTCGAACTACTGCCAACTGAGTCTGCTGTTTAATTGTAACCTTGCTGGAGTCAGAGCAGTGCTGCAACCCCTCAGAAAGCATTGTTTGATTAAGTGTACTAACACCCTAAAATTATGTATGAAACAGTAACAAATGTGTGTTTCTTCTGGATTTTCTTTCCCCTTCCCCCTGCTTCCTACCCACTATTCTTGGAATGATAAATGTATTACAAGCAAGGAGAAGCAGACCACTGCTCTGTTAGCCCAAAACTAGCGTTTCCAATCTTAATCATTCTCTGCGTTATTTGACAAGACATTTGTCAATGGTTTGTTATCCTCCTTCAATAAGAAATTCTTTGATAATTTTAGTTTGAGGATTGATTCTGTGACTTCTGTGGAAGTTCTGCAGATCGGGGAAGTACTAACCACTGCCTAAGCACGTTCAAATAGTCCTCCCTTGCCCAAATTAATGCCATTACTTTTGCCATTAGTTTTTGCCCTCTATCTCAAAGTAAGCTGAACTACCTCCCTTTAATATCAATGTGGCAATAATTTACTGACAGTGGAGTTGGTAGCTGATTGTTATTAATTATGAAAATGTTTCAGGACCAGTTCTAAAGTCTAGTACATTTTGTTCTGCTAAAAGAAATACTTTAATGATCATTCAGTGGGGCTCCAGTAGCACAGTAAAGCTTGCCACTGAAGTCCATAGGAGTCTTTGCATGTAACTTAAAGTATTTTTATTGACAAGTTGTTTACAAGCATTTTCTTTTTATCATTTTCACCAAAATAAAGCATATAGCATACAGTGCTTTCACACATTTAGGAGACAGATAAATGCACCTTGCATGTCTTGATGCATTTATTGCTTACATAATACAAAGTGGTTTTTTCTTGTTAATTTTAAATACAACAAACTTATCTTGTTACCATACATTTCCCTTGTTAACTTAGATGTTTAAACAATTGGAAAACTGCAGTGCTATTTATTGCTAGACATAAAAAGTTGCTCAGACCTTTATATTGTCAAATGGTAAATTAAAAAACCACCCCAAACTAAAAGTACGCATTCAATTGAAATGATACAGGAAAACTAAAGAAAAACTGTTTAAACTTCACCTCAGTGTGTGCGTAGAATAATTTTAAAAACATATGCAATTTTCATATTTCCACACTGATTTATATGCATTTTAATTATGGCATTTTCTGAATTTCATTTAGAATGTACAATAAACTTGTTGGTAATTATAAATAAATAGAGGAATATAGACAAAATCTCATACTGCATTTTTCTTGAAGTTACCAACTATGTTCAATGCATAATTTAAGATCATAAATACAATCCCATTCAACTTAATTAAATATAGTACTAACTTAATGAGCTTAGTTTCATGCTGCATAGTTGAGAAAGGAAAAAAATAAGGTGGCACTTAGTATTTTTAATGGCACTTCTTTTGGCAAAGGATAGTATGCATTTGTATTACTAGCCAGGGTTACTCTTCACCACAGTATTTTAACGTATGCATGAAGAATAAATTGAGCACTAAATAAAGCAACACTTCCTATGTTGTGTTTGAAGCTTTAGCTAATGGTACAAGGATCATCACTGCTTGGTTTCATTTCCCCTTCCAGCAATAAAGTGATCACAGCCTTACTCAAGTAGCTGCATGTGCCCTTTTTTCCAATTGGGTGAGTGTTGTAGAAGGCAGTCAAGTCATCCTGCAGGGAAAAGATATTTCCATTGGTTATGTAAAGCAGCCAAACACAGGCAAGCAAGAGGAACATCACAAATATGTTAGGAATGAAAATACACTTTTTAGACTTCAAAGCTATACTAAAATCTGCACCTGAACATGTGGAAAAAGCGCTAAAATGGACTGCATATATTTCTTCACTGAATTTCCAGTTCTGTACAGATACCACCTTCTTAATAGGTATCAGAGAACAACTTCTCTCTTGAAACATACATCTAGATGATTACGATATGATTACCATGTGGTAACTCATTATGCTATCATAGTGTGATTGTGAGCCAGGACCTTAGGTGTACATGTAGAGATACTGACTAAAGATTTATTTGGAAAAAGAAAAAAAATTAAATCCAAGAATGAAACTGCAGGTGGCACATTAGCTCAGTCATTAATCAGGTCAACAAAATAAGTTTCCTTCACTGAACACCTGTTTTGCATAGTTAATGATGTTAAAACATCTGCTTAATCTTAAATTATATATTGGCTGCTCTATCAAAGTTTCAACTCTAATTCAGAATATTGGTTACTTTTATCAATTGAAGACCCAGAGTGTGGTGAAAATATTAGACTTCTGTCATTGTAAGGTGTGTTTGAAATTACTGGAGTAAATGGCTTTGATATTTATTACCTGTTAACAGGGAATTAATAAAGTTCAAAATATCTGAAGGTGCATTAATGGAAGACCATGGTTCAGTGAAATCAGGAGTTCTTTTACATTGTGTGCTTGTTAGGAAACTTACGAGTTATCATTGGAACAATCCTGAATAGGCTACAATTAACTGCCAGTGGGCATATATATTTCTGCAAGTACAGGAGACTCAGGTTCCAGAAAATTTTTATGTAAGGAGTTGGAATTTCTAACAACAATGATCTTAAAGATATTATTTGCAATGATAAATTGGGATTTCTTTCTAAGAGACAAAAAGCCATCAGTCTAAATAGATCTCAGTTTGGGGAAAAAAATAATCACATCAATGGAGGCTATGGTAGCACCAGTAAAAACTGGAGTTTGTGTAGGGCAATGGCTGTAAACTGGAGCACAGGAAGTTCCGCACCAACATGCGGAAGAACTTTTCCCCAGTGAGGGTGAGGGAGCCCTGGGACAGGCTGCCCAGGGAGGTGGTGGAGTCTCCTTCTCTGGAGATATTCAAGACCCGTCTGGACGCCTATCTGTGCAATATGAGCTGGGGAGCTGCTTTGGCAGGGGGGTTGGACCCGATGATCTCTTGAGGTCCCTTCCAACCCCTACGATTCTGTGATTTTTCTTTCTATTTATAGCCACTGGAGATTTCCCTGTTATCACAGGAGTCAGTAGCATACGCCAGATACTGTGCAGAGCTGGCACTTAGCAGCCATTTGTGTGGATAAATTTTTCTATGTCTGCAACCACTAAGTCATTACTCCCCAAAATAGGCAAGCCAAAAATCCTCCTAATTTCAAAAAAATTGTGTTCTTTTAAAAACAAAAGTATTGTGGCAGGTGATATGTTGCTAAGGCTGGATATCTGGCTAGCTTTCAAATCTTCTTGCAAAAAAGTGAACCTTGAAACTTTTGAAAGAATTCTTACAGAGCACATCCTGCCTCATCTTTTAAAGGAGCTAACCTCAGCAACAGGAAGTGCTGTTGCATACTAATATGTTATGAATCAATAATTATTCAGAGCTAGCACAGATATCTCAGAATATATTGTGCACAATAAAACATCAGAGAGTGTGAGGAATATCATCCTCTGCACCACAGGGACTTGTCCCACTGCTTTCCTCCTACTTCCTCCTTCAACTAGTTTACCATAGCTTTGCTACAGAACTTTGGAGCTTTGAGGCACCAAAGCTTGTACTTGGAATATTTAGAGGTCTTTAAAGCATAAACCCTAAAATCCTGGTGAAGTAAATCTTAAAAGCTATTAAATGATCAAATTTCACTTGTTTGGATTTTAAGCCTTAGAGATTAAAAGCTTGCTAGGTCATGAATGCAACTTCAGCACAAAACTCAGTCGCTGTAGAAGTGTTGCATTTCAAGTTCTTCCATTAGTGTTGTCAATATTCATTCTTTGGTTACTAAGTTTTATTTTGTATCAGTGTAAGATCCTAAGTTCACACTTCCTTGCTGAGCTTTAGGTTTTTTTCTTTCTTTTCCTGTTATTCTTAAGTCTTCTCTGTTCTAGTGTCCCCCCACTAATTCTTTCCCCTATAATAAGTATTCAGCTTCACCCTGACTCTTGTTTCAGAGCTATGTAACATGCTGAGTGTTCTCCTTAGCACACCAGTTTGAATTCACAATTCAGCGATAAAATAAGAGCATATCTTTCATCATTGTTTACAGGCTCTTTGCCGACTCAGGCAGCACTTGGGTATATGAATTTATTATTTGTGTTCCATTCTGAACTCCTATTAATTGCATTTTCTTCTGAAATGCACAGAACTAACATTTATGACTAACTTCAATAAGGATGGTAAATTTTTACTGACAGTAATATTTTACTCACTTGTTTTTCAGCTCCCTCTGGGCTGCCGTGATCTTTCTGAAAGTCATGAAATGCTTCCTGTACCACTTTGTCCAAGTCCACTTTGTCTTGGAACTCTAGCTCAGGATTTCTCTCCAAAATAACAGATATGACCATCAACAACTAGAAGGCAAAAAAAGATTTTAATTTGATTTGTTAAAATTCAGGTTACATAAAAGCGCTGTTAATAATTTCATAGGCCTTTTTCAAGCAGGAAGCCATTTACTAATGGCACGGGTAATAGTGCATAGATAATAGAATTCTTTGATAAAAGAACCACTGAAAAAGCAGGCTTTTATGAAAGGTTAAAATTTCTGGTGGCTACCTTGTTTAGGGCACTGCGTAAATGATTGGCATTAATATCTACCATCCCATTTCTGGGAGCCGGATAATTTATTTTCGAGCTTCTTCAGATCACTGTGTGGCTGCACAAATGCTGGTGCTCAGCCAATGGAGAGAGTGAAAAGCAGCAAACACTGAGCTTCAGTGTTTCATGTTGTGAGCCATAATCACATATGTGATTCATACAATAATACTCTCACAAAGTTTATAAAAAACAAAGTCAACAGACACCAATAAAAAGCCTCTGTTCAGGAGAATTTACATTCTTTATACCTGAAAGAGGTTTAAAATAGGAAGATGCACCTGAGTGACGTGTTTTAATAACTACAGATGGGCAACAGACCTATATTGGTCATCTTGGGTTTGATAATGATGTTATCTTTTAGCAAAAACTGGGGATGTTCCAGCAAGCAGCATGACCATTGGTTGATAGCCAGAATTGAGATGGATTTGATTTTACAGTGGAGAAATACTTGCAAGCACCAGAGGCATATACTTGGGAACTAACAATAAATGCTGCTGACAGCACAGATGTCAGTTAGCAAGGGTACAGATGCTCTTGATCTGTTCAAAATGTATACATTATGTGCAGTGGTAGGGAAGGAGTTTTAAAGAGCCTCTTGCTTTACTCTTAGGTATGAGAAGATAAGGAAACCTGAAGTTAGTTGATTCAGTAGCGTAAAGCAACCTACTAGGCAGCCTCAGCAAAATGGGAAAGAAGAATTTATCACAGGGCAAACTGGTATTTTAGATCCCTTTTTCCCCAGGCCTAGAAAACAGTTAGGAAAAGGCATAGGCCAGGAGCTTCAAGGACAGTTGGTTTTTACCTCCTGTGGTCTAGTTGTATTGGCACTGCCATTAATGTTTAGGTACTTGCTAAAGGAGAAGACCATCAAGAACTTAGCACATTCTGAATATGTAAAGGGGAACATATTTAATCATACAAAATCAACAGACAAACCACTGAAGCTTGTGTTTATATTTAAAATGCTATTTCTTCAAATATTTGACTTTAAGTTACTTTGTTGCTTTTTTTGTTTTGAGATGTAACACACAGAGCAAGATTTCATTCCTTGTAAGCCACACACCTCCACAATAATTTGTCTGTATTCTGGCCGGTCGATGTTCTGCAGCATGTCTTCAACCAGGAGGGAAAAATTCATTTCATACATCGTCATATCCGATAAGGTTGGTTGCTGAAAAACAAATAATACTTTTACTCAAAGATCATTTGCATTAAATAAAAACTACCCCCAGGTGAAGCCCATTTGCTTGCTGAATAAGTAACAGCCAACCAAGAAATATGACCACTATAGCATCAACAAGGGACCAGATTTCAGAGTCCATGACTTGGAGTCTTCTAGACGTATTATATTATAAATGTGTTTTATTAGAAATAACAGTTATTCTATGCTAACTGTATTTTACTCAGAACCAAATAGGAAACACTTAAAAAAAAAAAATCAACACAGGAACAAATTGTCTTATGTAATAGATTATGACATAAAATAGACATTAATGATACAGCAATTCACTATTAATAGTTAGAGCAGAAATAACTGGGCACTGATGCCAGTTTTACCTGTGGTAAAAATTTCCCTGCCACTATTAAACCATTAGGGGTTCTCTCCAAGATCTGCCACACCCGATCATAGAACCCAGCAGGAGTCCGATTCAGAGAACCGTCTATCTGTCTTCTGTTCAGCCAGCTTCTGTGGGAAACAAAAAATTGAGAACTTGAAGTAAAAAAAACCTGTTGCAGATACAGACCCAAGCTGTGTTCCGCTGTGTAAGGCAGTCAGGTAAGCCGTGACACTGAATGCACAGCAGTGATGCATATGAAGTGCACTGTGCTCTCTGGTAAGTCACTCTCTGAAGCAAATGAAATCAAGATGCTCAGCATACAAATGTTAGAAAGTTATTCTTGTGTGTGTTTGTGCCTTACGTAGCTAGAATAAAAGAATTAACTGTGAAATCTGTACAGTACAGTAACAGGCTGGATTCATCACGTTCAATCACTTTAAGTCACCATAAATGAGAAGCTATGTAGAACAGAAGTCACTAATTTATACATACTGAAAAAAAATGCTACCTATAATATTAAAATGTTTTATCATACTACAGTAGGCAAAAGAGTACATAAATACAGCTCAATTAAATTCTGCATCTATAAAAGAGGTGCACTAGATAATGGGATAGAAACTCCGATCATTGCAATTTAAATACCAGTTTAGAAAAATCTATTTCAGCGGGATTGCTGAAGGTAGGGTTTTTCTGATGGCACGTAGAAAAAGAGGCCTATAAATTTTATAAATGCAACAGAATGTTTTTGTTAAACTAAAGCTTTGAACAAACTGAGTAACATTCCATTAGAACTTCAAGAAGTGGCAGCCATGGGTATGATTTAATTGGTGAATTCACAGTACAGAATTAAGTCTAGCATAGCAATAGTGCACATATTTGACAGAAGACTTTTCCTAAATGTTACTGTCCTCTAGTTGTTTTTAAAATTTTAAGAAGAAAAATCTACTTTTCTACGGTAAGGGAATAGTGAGAGCTCCCTGAGGAAGCAGAGCTCTGATGGAAAAGCAAGTAATGCTTTTGTGTCTTACTTTAATATTTCCGCAAACAGGGTTTTAAAAGAAGTTCCATGTTTTCTCAGGTCACAAATAGCTCTTCTATAACTTACAAGAGGGAACAAGTTATTACAGGAAGCACCTCATTCAGGAAAGGGGGAAAGTTTCTACACCCAAGTATGTGGATTTTAACAGCACAAGAATGAACACAACATTACACATTATTTACCACTGTGGGTGTTTTGTTGTGGGGTTTTCTGTTTTGTTGGGGGGTTTTTTTGTGGGGATTTTTATAGGAAAACTATATGTAAATTACTGCTTGGCAACATGGCTTTCTGTGTTTCAAAGCCCTAGTTCTAGCAGGCTGTTTGGAAAAGAAAAAAGGGGGGGGACATGAGATACACAACATAGGGGAAATACCCTGGTCAACGTTAACTTTGTAGTTCTCCAGAACTTTTGTCGTCTAGCTCAGATGAAATTAAGCTGTAATATTTTTTGGCTTTTAGTTTTCCCTCTGTTTGCATTGCTAGTAATTTTATTCTCAATATAAGGTAATCTTTGTCAGTAAAATTACTTGCTTATGCAGATGCCCGAGTACCTGATAAAGTAACAAAAAGAGATTAAATTGAAAAACAATCATAAGTACTGGAGAAGTGTTAAGAATTCATTCTGAGATATGACCAGAAAAGACAACTCTGTGTGCTCTTATTTCATAATTTTCTTAGCATAGCTCCCAACTACACTAGAAGACCAAGCCAACAGTGTCTTGTTTGTTTATTGGGGTGTTTTGGCTTTTGTGGGGTTTTGTTTGTTTGATTGAGGATTTTTTGTTGGTTGTTTTCTGGTGGTTTGGGGTTTTTTTTAAAGAAGAAAAAAAAAAAAGACAGTGCATCTTGTGAACAGGTTTAAGCTCTAAATAATTGGGATGTGCTTTCTTATAAATAAGAACAAAGTAGATATCTAAAGATACCACTTTAAAGCACTTGTAGTAAAATAGCAGTTACTTATTACTGACTTCTTTACCACTGCCAGGTAAAGTAAAGCAAATATGCAGCATCTTTGTCCTGTGTAACTGTGTTAGATTAACATGACAAATTAAGGAGAAAAATCTCATAAATCACTTCTCCATAAAACACTTAAATGCCAAAACCTTGTGCCTGATATGAGAGTTTCATCTCATTCTCTGCACAGCTCTGTCCTTGAGATAGGACAAGAGAACAGCCATAAAAACAAAAAGACAAGTTGTGATAGAAATAAGAGGTTGCTTTCTTAATATGAAAAAAGATGCATTTGAAGATGACCAAAACACTCCAACCTATCTCAAATTACTACTGTAAGGCAGTCCTTTAAACTCTATGAGCAAAAGTTTTTTTACTATTTGGACCATTAAAGAAACAATATCCCATTTTAAACAGGCTACTCACCATCTTGTGACCTGTGCAGATAGGCCAAAAGGAAGTCTGCACTCTGGCAACAGATAAATATCGTACCCTGGAGCCCAGTGTAAGTGGTAAGAAAATTGAAAAAATTTTACCCTCCATGAAAACTTGGAGACAGGTTAGTTGTGGAGAGACTGTTAGGGAGGTATGTATACCACTAGCCCTTCGTGTATGACAACGTAACTGGCAGTGCTACACCGTGTCACAGGAGCAAAGATGTTGTCTAAAATCATAACAATAGGAAAAATTATCACAGAAATACAATGCAAGGAGATGGTGTAAGGAAACATGAGCTAGTGATTCTGTACAGGGAGAAGTTAAGAGACAGGAAGTTTCAAAGGATATGCTGGCTAGCTTTTGTGCTCCGGCAGCCCCCTCGGCACCCTCAGAAGATCAACCGGAGTGCTATTTGCTGACCCAGCTATCATACATTAAAGGAATCAAAACCAGAAGCCTCTGTGATGACTCAGGTAAGATCTCTAATTAAGAATGATGCATGAATTGCTTACTGTGATTGAGCAAATTGTTTCCTAAATAGCATAAATATTTAATGGAAAATGCTGCAAAGAGAAACCCTAAGGTTTTAGAAGAATGATGTCAACATCCACATGAATAGAGACAGCAACTAAACAACCAAGACACTGAAAAGCATGTGGGAGATGCAGAGTATGCAGTCAGACTGAGAGATTCTGTCTCACACAAATTAAATGAGAGCACATGCTGATTTAAGGAGCTTGTCTCTCAGGCATTATAAATTGGGGAATAATACAGAACATGTTTTGAATTAAGCAGGAGCAGTAATATGAGGTGGTGTATTTCCTCTTTGTTGAGAGAAAAGGCCATCATCCACTCAGTCAAAGACTAGAGAAATTACCAGCAGTAATTTTAAGGGTCAAAGTTTAATCTAATTTAATTAGAAGTAAAACCTACGGGAGGACTTTTGACTTTTATCAAGACAGTTAAGTAGAAATACTGTAATTTTAACTTTTGTCCTGTATACTATGTATCACACTGAATGTGCTTTTTGGCAGTTAGTTACAGCTTGGAGAAGAGATTACAAGTTTCACGCAGCATCGCTATCTCCTGAGAATTCTAGAGAACATCTGCTCTTGGTTCATATAATAAGCTAGAAGAAAGTGAGTACTGAACAGCAGACAAACACTCTTACAAGTTACTTAAGTAGATGGTATTGAATAATTTTTGGCTCCTTTCCCCACATCAAAGAATGCAATGCTTCACACTACTGCCAAAGTAGAGAGATCCCAACTATAAAGTAAAACTTCCATAAAGATAAAGCTGAAAAGGGAAGCTGTGATATTAAAGAAACAATTGTACAACCTGGACACAGGTAAAAAAAGAACGAAGTGCATTTTTGCTGCCTTTCTTTAAGTAAGCCTATTCCTGATTGCAGATGACTGATGAATTCAGATGTACACATAAGTGTTTCAGAAATGAAAATTACTTGAACAGCCTTTAATGAATGAAAACAGGTGCCATAAACCCACACATCTCATTACCTCCCCTGCTGCTGTGGTTGAAGAATATCCAGCAGAAGCTGCTTCACTTCACTAGGGGACATCTGGTATAAGTCCTTGGCTGGCATATCCCCAGCACGGATTTTCAATTCATACTTCATGGCATGGATAATCCATCTGAAATAAGGGAGGAATACATTTATTAATTAAATACCAAGTTTATAAAGATGGAAAATTAGTCTAATAAAACAGTTCATAAGATTTCCAACTGATCCTGCTACTTGGCTGTCAGGGCATGCATAAAATAGCAAATACTCTACTACTCTTACTATAGGATGGAATTTACTCAGATTTTGTGTTGGTTTGCAATGAGATACAAACAAGGAGCAATGCACAGGTTTTAAGAAATGGGTTGTGAAGCATGCTTTTTTTAAAAGAAAGATTTATTTGACTACATATTCCCCTACATCCCATCGTCATTAAGACAAACATTTACCTGCCTTTTGATGTTAAAATTTCTACTCAAAATTATGCTGTGACACTATATGCATTTTACTTATGTGTTTAAAAAAACCCAAACCCATAAAAACGGAATTATTTTCCATGTAAAAAGACTTCAGGGCTTAGTTATAGTTTTAGCCTTTGAAATGCTTTTTGCAGTCTATCACACTTTTCTTTCTTATGCTACTCTCTTTTGAAAAGATTTGATTAAATAAAAATATGGCAACAATGAAGATTTTTCAGCCTTAGGTATCAGAGAGGCAGAACATAGCAAATTATTGAAGGAAAATGCTGAATTTTATTCTGCACATTATATGAAAATAAACTAGAGCTTCTACTATAATATCAAAGATGAAATAACTTGTAGATACATCTGAGGCAATATAGCTGAGCAAGGAGTTCAGTCTCTTACCATGGCTTCAGTTTACATAGGTATTACTATCAAAAGTGAAAAGAAACTTAACTAGTTTTAATTCACCACCTGAAGAAGTCTGAGTTACATCAAAGAGCCTTACTCTATCATGAAGCACAGAGCATTCTCAAGAGTTACCTTGTCATCAGTATAGCCACATTCCACAGGCCTTTAGCCTACAAGGTACAGAACCTTTCTGTTCGGGGAAGTCAAGTCACAATCTTTCTGAAGGATTCTTAGTTACTGCACAGAATTAGAATCTTAGAACGCGGCAGGTTGGAAGGTACCTTTTAAAGGTCATCTAGTCCAACCCCCCTGCAGTAAGCAGAGACATCTTTAACTACATCAGAAATCTGTGATGTCAGGCCAGCTAACAATGTTGCTTTAAATTTGAGGTTTCTAGGACTGTACACTGATGATACAAAAGAATATAAGGCAACATGGACATACTGCATTATCCAGAACACATTATTTCTATTTATTTTAGTGAGCAAATACTGTCTTCTCTTCTTACTAAGATTAACAAACTGGTTTAGGATTCAGTTATTTTTTCACTACGACTCAAATGTATCTCTGTGCACGTCATTCATTGGTATTTTCTCTTTGCAGTAGCCTACAGAACATAGCAAAGTGAAGAGCAGACCTCCTGTCGAGCTCTTCACTGATAAAAGGTGGGTAGAAGTCAGTTGGTTAGAGGATTTTATAGTAATAGGGCTGTCAGTGGCTTGATCTATTTCAACATGAAACCCTGGAAACAAATCAATAACAAGACACTAAATCAAATCATTATCAAAGTGGAACGGTGTTCCTGTGAGAAGGTTAATTTTGCTCACTGAAGTGGGTGATAACACCAAAATAAAGGAAATTGAATTTGTAGCATTAACCTTGGAAGAAAGAAAAAAAAAGTGCAAAAAGGATTAGCTACAGAGAATGAGGAAGAGGAGAAAAGGGGAGTTATATAGATCCGTAAAGGATACAGAAAAGGTGTTGGAAGTGCACACAGATAGCTGTCCTTGCAGCACAGGTGATCTGAAAAGTTTTTGTTTATATGAGGAGAACACACTGCTAAACTGGAAGCGTGAAGCTTGTGTGCCAGAAAAAAACCTTCTGGTATCTCTCTGCGCTGCTGAAAGGCTGCGCCTTCACTGTGAAAAAGAGTTTGGAAGATGGAACACTTCAGTTCTGATTTTAAAGCACGCTCACTAATTCTGTAAATCTCAGTCAGTAGCACCTGGCCTCTTCAAAGAAGTGCTTGTTAAATCTATCTGTCTCTTCCTAAATGGGAAAAAATAATTTCTGTAGATAGCAAAGCAAATGCAGGTACCGGGGAATACGATAACTATTTGTAGGTCACCTTACCAAAGAACTAAATAGAACAGTTCAGGAAATATGACATTTTAAACTTCATTCAGGTTTGTGCTTCCTAAGCCACGCACAGCTTAGCCTAATCTAGTCACTGTAGAATTGGACAGCTATGTAGCTACTGAACAGTCAGGAAGTATTGCGTGTGTCGGTAACGGGGTGGTGTTTGGGTTTGGCTTTTTTTGAGGAACAGAAAGACTTTTTAACAGCCTTGTAGGACACATCAGGTTTTTCTTTACCAGGGCAGTAGGGAACTCTTCTTGAACAATGTCTTCATTGGGAAAAGCTGTAATGGTAAATACAATTGTACTGCAGAAGGCTTTTCTTATCCGCAGTCCTCATCACAGACAACCCTCTAAAGCCAGAAGCTATCTTTTTAGGCAGATCATTGTGCTGAAACTCCAAAAATAAATATTTTCAGTATCTTGAAACAGTGTTTCCAAGGGATTTGTTGCTTACAGTTACCAGTCTTTTAAGACTGATTTTAAACAAGGCTATATTATGAGCTCAGCACTTACTATAAACTAGAGAATACAACCAGAAACATATATTGACTTGGAGATTTGTGTGGTTTCAGAAGGGAATCAAATTCATGCTGCATCCTTCCTCAATTATTGCATTTATGCAATCTCTACCCTTTACACCCATTTGCCCCAAACCTACAAGACATAGGTGAATGCTCAAGTGAGCAAAGAGCTTTTAAAGGCCTAATCGATGAGCCTTAATCCTAGAGTGCACTTCTCCCTCCTTCTTCCTCAAGTCCTGAATGTCTCTGACAGGAACAACTCTGACTGTCCTCTACAAGCCTGGTCAGCCAGCTGGTCACTGCCTCCTTGGCCACTGGGCGAGGCAGGCAGAAACAGGCCTGGGGACAGCATACTTGCCCCTGCCCAGCACCTGTACAGAATGCATCTAACCCCACTGCACTGCTCGTAATCTTTAAGCCCTACAATGATAGGGATCAAGCTTTGAAAAATCCTGTAGTTTACTGTATTAGCTGTAGAAAAGCTTCACTTAGGGACTGTCCCCTCCTTGAAATTACACTGTTGAGTGGCAAACTTCAGAGGAGTCGTGCACACTAATTTAAAGGAGGATTCCTAGAAATGTAAAGTATACAAGTTTAGTTTTGCTGTGTCATCTTATATAAAACATTTTTGTTCCAACCTTGCAATCTCTTCAAGTACTTATGTTGCCCTGCAATGCTAGTAGTAAGAACAAAATAGATACTTTACTGACCCAATCCGTATCTTCAGCATGCCACTGAAAAGTTCAGGTGAATTTGAGATGATCCAGCCAATATGTATGACAAGTTCCTGCTGAACTACGGCTTCTCTTTCATCTTGCAAATGACATTTTTCATAGATTATGTTCTTAATCACTGCTGGGGATAAGGGATTGGAAATAACTTCTTCCTCTTGGCCAAAAGCTCCGAGGGTCACCTGCGGTATAGTGAAAACAATTCAGAAGATATGGGCAGGAATAAAAGCACTGTAGAAGCAATTCAGAAGTGAGGCTTCATAAGCTCTGCTTTTCTTGTTAAAATTTCACAATACAAAAATAACTCTACTGCAGGGATACTTGTTAATACTGTTAGTTGGATGCTATTAAAATAACAAAATTCACTAAAGACCAGAGTAAATATAGAATATGTTTTTTCCAAATTAAAAGTACAAAACCACTGCTTTGGTTTAAAAATTGGCTGTATAATCATGACTGTACACTAGGTTTAGATAGTCTTTCGTTTCTGACATTTCAGCTGTGGAGCTCACTTAAAATTCAGAATTAAATTAATAGTTTCATTTTCTTATTTCTAATAGCATCCTAAAAGTTATAGCCTTCATTTTAAGAAAATACATTGCTGGTACTGGATTGTTTAACCAGAAAAGAGGAATTATGTTAAAAGTCTGATTTGCTGATCTACTGTCAGTAAAACAGAACCACACTCATTTTTCTCCTATAGTAAAGATAATTATTAGAAAAGGATCAATGAAGGCAAGCTAGGTTACAAAGCTGAAAAGTAACATCTGCATGCAGCATGATTTGCAGTTGTTGCTCCTGCTAGAGCCGTGTAGCGCCAGAAGCACAAACCCTGACCTCAGTCTGGAGCAAGACAGACAAACCTGTCGTAATAGTATTGCCTATAGATAAGTACACACGTCACTGCTTTTACATTTGAATACTAAAATACGTGATACTCAAGTACTGTTACTTAGAACAGCTCTTTGTGAGCTTCATTAAAATTGTGTTGGGGAGAAAAAGAAAGTCCTTTTTAGGAAAGGAAGAAACACTGATGACTAAACTTTGTTTGTAACAGAAAGCTTAAATCCTGAAAGACTCTTTGCTCAGCTGCCCCCAACCTGTTGCCTTATGCCCAATTACAGAGGGAGAGGTTACATCTATTAAGTTTTAATAAAGCTTCTTTTTACTTTACTCCATCTACTTTCGTGAAATAAGAGGGCACATATATAAAACCTAAGGAGTTAATGTAAATCATGCCTCTTCCCTTCTCATCTAGACACTGTCTTTTCCGTATTTTTCCATCATTAAAGTAGCCCATAGTATATGTAACTTTTAAATGTGTCTTTTTGTCTGGATTTTTCTTCTTCAGCAAGGACTCAAGCCATTAGGTACTTTTAAAAGAAGCATCAGAGGCCTTCACAATGAAAAAGCCCATTTATTTAGTTTCTCTGTTATCATTCCTTAATATATTTCTGAGGAGTAAAGACTTACCTGCTTGCCCTGAACTAAAACATTAGTAATAGATGGTGCAAGGCTGTCCACTAGTTTACCTAAAAGACTTGCTGCGAAGCGCACAACAGACCTGAGGGCAGAAAACAGAGCAAACCCACTACATATCAGAAGCTAGTTTAATGAATTCATATATAAGTTTGAAGTCTGCCACAGCAGAGATCTCAGACCTAAGTAAATCTGTACATTATTTATAAAGTGGAATTTGGATCAGATTTTATGTAGTCTTCTATGGATTTTCATTTTGTAGTCTAGGTATGGATCAAAAATAAATTTAGCTAGAACTCATTAAACTACCAGCTCCATAAAAAGCTTGTTCTTTTTCTCAGCATCATCTTGAAAACAGACAGGTAAGACACCAGCTTCTCTTTTGTGACATTTTCACCATTTTCCAAGATAACTTTTGTAATTTTGTAGTGTATTTAAGGAGGGGTTAGAAAGATTTTGCAAGAGAAAGTACAACACACAACAGCAAGGCTTTGTTTTGTTTTCCATACTGAGGAAATTTCACAGAATCACAGAGTTGTAGGGGTTGGAAGGGACCTCAAGAGGTCGAGTCCAACCCCCTGCCAAAGCAGGGTCCCTAGGACAGGTCCCACAGGTCGGTGTCCAGATGGGGCTGGAATATCTCCAGACATGGAGACTCCACAACCCCCCGTGGGCAGCCTGTCCCAGGGCTCCCTCACCCTCACTGTGAAAAGGTTTTGCATATTTCACACATGTAGCATAAGAAAGTAGACTTGTGAAACTGCTGGGTTAACGTCTAACTGTAACTTTTAAGAAAAACATTTTTCTCATATATCCACTTGATTAAAGGCATAAATACCTGCAGTAATAATTTTCTGTCAATATACAAACCTAGTAGACCCATATTTGAGCTTTCCTAGCATAGGCTTTGACATTACCAAGAATCACGTATCCAGAGAGATAATGAAAGAGTTGTAATAGTCTATATATAGTGTTAGTAAAAAATTCAAACAGTTGATGTTGATTCCTGTGAAAATTGCTACACACTTCTTAAGATCAAGAGCAAAGCATTTCAAAAATGCATTAGCTGATACTATCAAAATGCAAAGAAGCAAAAAAAAATATCATGGAGCTCCATTTCAGACCTCTGGGCACTTTACCTGTTTCCCATGTACCAGTAAAGTAGTAATATGTGGGGTTATAGAAGAAGAAAATTTCTGTGCAAATGCAGCACTGTAGCGCAACACCAACCTATATGTATGTCACATGGCAATCATGGAAGAGAAATGAGAAACAGTTTACATATTTTCTTTCTAAAAATACTTTTGATTTTTATTTTTTACAAAAAGAAAAAGGTATTTGGTTCTACCTTCTTACTGGCAAAGGCCCATTTAACTGCATGATCAGACTAAAATAAAAAATGAAATCTTTACAGACTCATTTGTTACAAGTAGTTATGGAGTGAGAGATCAGCATTCAGAACAGGCTCACCTCATTTCTTTGATAAAAGAAATTAATTTTCCACTGAGCTTTAGGGCAAAGATATTAATAAACATGTAAATACAAACCTACTTGTTGAAACCTTTTAAAGTTATTTGTGACATGGTCAGGCTCAAAGCAGATTATTACAGGGTAATAAGCCAACCGCGTAAGTGTATAAACTTTATCAACTGATTTACGTTTGATTCCCAAGCCTTGCTACAGAAAGGCACTGATAATACTTTATCATGCCCTGCAAGAAGTAAGAATATTAAATTCAAATAATAAGAAAATATTAACAAGAACTGTACGTTAGCAACAGCACTCAGAGCAAAACCAGTTCATTTCATTTTTACATTTTAGAAGATAGAAGAAAATACTTCTTAGTATTTTTAAAGCATTACAGACCAGATCTTCAGCTGCAATGAACCAGTACAATTATGTCAGTAAAGCTGTTCTCCCCCCTCTCTGAGTGCACAGGGATACAGCTTTACTCTCTATAAACACCATAGGAAAAAAATTGGTGTGAAATAAAGACTGTTACAGGTATACAAACCAGAGCTTTTTGCTGCCAGCTCGTCTGTAGATCCTTTCCATATGTTCAGCAACAGTACCTGAATGTATTAAAAAAAAAAAAAAAAAAAAGATTTGGACTCCAGGACCGGTATGGGTTCCTTCCAACTCAGGATATTCTATGATTCTATGGAAACACAACACAAACCAAAACACAAGCAAAAAAGATGCACAAGTTTTAATTTAATAGTCGTAAGTAACTTTGATGAGGTCAGTTAATTCCAAATCAGCTTTAGCAATGCACTTGCCTATGGTGCTTAACATCTAACATGTAGGTGCAATCAAGTCCCTGTCACCCAGTTGTCCGTTGTTACGCAAGAAGCCAAATCAGACTTCAGATAAATTTGCTGCTTGCGCTATGAAGAGACACATGATATCACCTACTTTTTAAATATACTGGAAAAAATTAATCTACATACACATTTGGCCTACAAAAGGTCCATCTCCATCATCAGGTACGTCCTCAAACTTCCACTGATGTTCTGGAGATGGGGTGTAGCTAATCTCTCCACTGCTTTGCCTCCTTAGTTGAGCTAAAACCTACACAAAGCAACAGGGAACTCTTGCGCAACTGAAGTGATGTTATATATGGACAAAGTCTGTAACAGCTGAAAGCCATGACACAAGTTGTTTCTGACTTTGTATATGAACAAGAGATCACCTGCTTAATCCCGTGGGACGTGGGAGTTCCATAGGATCTTTCACTGCTTTGCAGCTCTGCCCTGAGTAACCACAGTAAGGTGCCTGCAGCGGTACCTGAGTGACTGGGAGCTAGCGTTGGTAATCAGGTGCACTACAGCACAGCGCCAGTGAAGCTGGTTGTCACTGCTGCAAGGTACAACAGGGGATGCTGAACAGATACATCAGGTGTTATATTGCTGATTTACTACTTTCCCTCTCCCACCTGATCTTCTGAGTGCCAAAACCAAAGGGAACATTTTGTGAAGTGCAACAGATTAACATAGCACCACACTGTACATACATGAGCTAAAAAAGAGAGGGCAGGAAATGGGAGTAACACTGTTTCTAAGTCCAAGTAGGTAGCCCAGGATTCCAAGAAGATACGGTGTACACTGATTAGGTTAATCAGAGCAGATACCATTCTCTTGTCCGGCCACGGAACGTCAACTCACTATACAGACATTGCTTCAACTGTGCAGGGGGCAAGCAGGGACCGTTACATTAAAGGTAAAAGTGGTGACGACATTCCATTACTTGGACTTCATTTAGCATCTAGATTTTAAATTCTCAGGTGGAGTGGCAGTGTTTTTCATGACAGGCATTTATTGGTGAACAGTAGATTCATCTGCAACAACAGTAGCAGAAGTTGACTCACAAAATCATAGCCTGTGCCTGTCAGCTGGACCACCCAAGGTTCTTCAGCCTTTAGCTTTAGATTTGTGCTTTACTGATTGTGTTATTATTTAATGTCAGTCTCAGTAATCTCCAGGCGTAGGAGGACAGGAACTGTTAGTGACTCAGACCATTTAATGCAAGGTGCATATTAAAAAGGTTATCATCATCTGCTGTTTCATACTGGATGGCACAAAAGCGTCTATCCAAGCTAGCGTTGAACAGTCTCTTTTTTGACCTAAACGGTTTCAAGAGATCTTAAGTTCATTGTAATGATCTAATGGTCAAATGTGGTTACACTGGTTACAGAGGTCAGGAAGTCTGCCTCAAGCAAAGGAGATCACAAGGGATACAAGGAACACCACTGAGGCTCTCAAAGGCCCGCCAGACGTACACCTGCTTCAGCGGCTACACCTGCGCAGCGCTCAGCCCCTCACCGTGACTTTGGATTCACGCTGTATGGTAGCAGTGCACTCTGAATCAGCCAGTGCACGTTACTCGCCTTACACTGGTACATTTTTAATACAGCCATATGGATATAATGCACAGCTATGTGAAAAGGGCAACTCTTCATCACAAGAACCAGCTGACTTGGATCAAAATTATGAAGCAGGGCTCTAACACAAGGTGGGAAGTTACACTGCTTGATGAATAACTATTAACATTTGATCTTAACTTTCCTCTTCTTCCGAGGAGAATTCATATATACAAAGGCAGCTAATAAGCAGTCTCTGGGGAAAGAAAAACACAAACCAAACCTTGCAGCACAAAAGCCAGAAGCCTCTTCCAAATCATTTTACATGAGTTTAAGTCCTGTGTTCTAATATAAAACTATAATACAAAAGTAGAGTGAGCTTCAGAGATGTATTAAAACTCTGATTTTATAAAAGCAAAATAAAAACTCAGTATGAAGCTTCACACATTTCAGACTAATTGTTACACACAACCCTGCCTCTAGTTGCAGTTTCCTATGCAAGGTCAAATCCCCTATTTTTGATATCTGTGTGTTCAAAACACACAGTGGTATAGCACCAGCCTACAACCAATACAAAAGAGTGCAGCAATTTCATGGCTCGTTCTCCACCACACTATAAATGTTGCTGTCCCATTTAATGCAGAAATTGCTTTAAATGGACACAAAGCCAGCTACATAACTGCTCACATGCACAGCCATTATTCATGTTCATTACAGCTAACCATACAGCTGCTTCCTGAAATGTTCACAACAGCCAAATTAAAGAAGCTCTTTACCTTCCCTGGTGATAAAATTCGGTCCTTCCCTTTTAAGCAATATACTTGAGAGCAATGCTTGACTTGCTAGGCAATTGCAGTCCTTAAAAAAAAAAAACCACACAAACAGCAACAACATAACCACAAATAGCCTTCAGATTTTTAGTGAAGCAAAACCAGAAGAACTATTAAAAATTTCAAGTGAAACCAAAGGGCCCATTTTTTAAAATTAAAAAAACAGTCTATACATTTTGTTTTTAAGGGGACTTCACAGCTATTTCATACTCTGTGTCTGCTGTATTCTTGTTGCTGCCACTTGTGGAGGCTTCTCTGTGGTTCAAATTAAGTCACAATAATTTGGCCTTAGAAATGTTTCTGGTACTTTGTTCTCAGGTCCTGTCTGTTACAGCAGAAACACACATGATGACACAGGGAACCAGGCCCAGTACTTAGAGTGCTCCTATCGAACGCTGTGTCTAGCAGCGGTTACCAGTAGTTTTATTCAAGGTAAAGGAAAAAGGCTGGTTGGAACTTTCCCTTGGAATCATTACGATGACCCCAGGCTATCAGAGGGAATAGCACCTGTTGAAGTCTTCTGACTGTTAGTCTAGCAGTACAATATCTATTCAATATTTTAGATGGTCATTTATTTCCAGAAGATTTGGGTAGCTGGGAGCAACGGAAGCCACAGTCACAGCAGGAAGGGCCGGAATGTTCTGCACTGTTACAACAAACAATTGACTCTCAAGAGGAAGATTCTCTGAGCAGGAAGAGGAACACCCCACATTTTATGTTCCTAGCTATACTGTTAACATTGGGTCCTGACATTAAAGACCTTGATCCAAGTAGGCTGCTGTTGGAAAGGATACCAGCATGTCATTTCTCCTTTTATGAGAATGAAATTAAACTGCATTTTCTTACATTAAGTTTCTGCAGGATCTCGTAGGTCGACTTGTTTTTCCAGTCATTAATATTTATATCTGGTTGCTGCTCAAGTTCAGAAGCATTGGGAGTACTAGACTGTCTCTTAACTTTTGAGTGTTTTGGAAGATCCAGTTCCTCCAAATTCTTAAATATCGGAGCCCTGAAAAAATAATATTTCATTTCTCCATAGTTCAGAAAATATTTTAATTATCAAATATTTACATCATTATCATTTACAGAGCCTTACTCTTCTGTTTCAGTGATTCTTAGGAAGTCAAGTTGTTCAACAACTGCTCCAGATATTAACGTCTGAAATGAAATATTGACAAAGTTAAAATAAGATGCATACGCAGCTGTATAGTTGGTTTTTGATCTTAAGATGTTGCTGGTGGCTTCCACTGAGAAAGTAGTTTCTTTATCTACAGTTTGGAGTATCTTCACACTCTCAGAGTGCTTTTCCTTTCTCAAGATCTCCCTTAGAACAGCAGAAGTCTCTTGGGGCTGCTGTCTCTTCCTGGCTGGCATTCTGCTGGTGTTTTGCCTGCAGTGCCAGCAGCGGCCAGCCCCGTCCCCCTCCCCACAGCGGGGCTGATGAACACACCCGAGATAAGGATTTCCATTCTTCAGAGTCCTGCACGGTACCAGTTCTGGATCACCGTACGGACAGCTAGCATTCCACTCAGGCTCAGGGATGTTACAGGAACACACAAGAGAGTAGCATTTCCTACTCCACAGTCATCCCTTACTCCAAGCATACCCACTTTAAGTTTGCACATCAAATGCAGCTTACAAATACTTTTGTCTCAGAACATCACACACCTGAAACTCAGTGCCATATTTATCTTATGTAGTCATTACAACTTATTCACTCTGAATTTATATGAATTTCCTTTTTATATACTTCCAGAGGAAAGTCATTGTACAGCACTTTTTAGACTGATTTTAATGGCTCTCATTAGCTACATAAAACCTTTAAATTCCATTTACATTGTGCACAAGTTGCAGTAAAATACAAGTTGCAGTTGGTCTGTTACACTGCTGGATGACTGATTATAAAAACTGCTTTGCTTTCATTGCTTGTGTCACTCATTCCTCGACTTGCCTGTCTGCTTGAACACATGACTACTGTGGACACTGGCAATAAAGATGAAAATTGGAATAAGCTACAAGTCTCCTAAGGACAGACATTCTACCAAAAAGAAGGGAAAAACAAGAGCATTCACCCAATTAGAGCTGTAACATTCTGTCTCCAGGCATGGTTACACATACACACATCTACATGAAGCAACCAAATACAACTTAAAAAGATTCCATATATATTTTGTGGGTACAGATGAATTATTTAAGGGAACACTACAAATTAGACATGTTGCTTGTTCTTGACCCAAGTCCTCCCTTCACCCAAGGGATGTTAATAAGCCAGAGAAGCAAGACAATTTCCATTTAACCCAAAAAAGGTTTTTATATCCCTAGTTTACTACCGTAGCAGGAATTAAATCTTAAAGTTAGTAACTAATATGCTGCAACATAATTAAACAAGTTGTACTGACATTGGGGATGTCAGCACATGGTATTTATGAATGCAGCACCAATTGCTCTCCAGAAAAAGTATTAAGGCATTCTTGTTGTGTTGGTCTTCCCTCTCACAAAAAGAAGGGTTCTTCAATAGGCGTAAACTAGGACTAACTAGCCCGTCTGAGTATCTAAAGCCAGCACCTGACAGTTCACAGTTTAATGAAGTAACATTCCTGCTCTTAACACAAATTCAAACAGCAAAGATGTTAAAACTGTATCTTAGCTCTTGTAAGAATTTTAATCTGTGTGAAGTACCTTTTATTTTTTATCCCTCGTTTATTATCTAATCAAAACAAGTCCCTCGCTGCTTGACTTCCTGGATTTGTCCTTTGGTGGCAATTTCACAAGACTGCCAAACAAAAAGCCTTCTCCCTTCTGGAAATCCTCTGTGACAATTATCACTTTCAAAAGACTCATCAAAACAAACCAAAATAAACCCATTTTCATTTGGGATAAAACACAAGCCTGTCTTGGTCCTTGACTCCTCGACTCAGAAGTCAGGTGACAAACAAATGTAGTCAGAATTCAGGTACCAGTCCTGGGGAGGCAAGAACAACGTTCAGATAAAGCACCGTACTACCTGCACTCTGTCGACATGAACTTTCACGCCTCCAACGATTCCCTTTCTGAAGGCTGCCAGCATATTTAATATTGGATTGAACCTGCTCCCTCTGAAATGTGAAACAGAACTCAGTTAGTCTTGCAATTAGGTAAATACTGCACTGCAAATGGTGCTTTTATCTCTCTCTACCTTATATTGTCCTCACGGATAAGTACAACAAACAGCGGCCGGCCGTGCATCTTCCAGTACTGCTTAATGAACTGCAGCGCGTTCTAGGTAAGAAATGACAGGTTAGTCACAACCCCCCCAAGCACAACGTACCAGGACTTGCAGTGCAAGATATTGGAAGAGCGACATTTAAGTAAGAGCTACAGGTAAAAACCAGCTTAGCTAATAAACCACTAACAGATTTCTCCAATGTAGCCCTGCTGCTTCACACATTTTCTGAAACCACTCCTGGGGCACACACAGTTCACAGACTCAACCACTAGGCAGAGTGCGGCGCACTGAACTGCACCTAATGACCTAGTGGGGATGCGTGGGAACCCAGGGCTTCAGAGCTTGAATCCGAGACACCTTCTACACACTCTGAGTAGCAGCTCAGATGCAGGGGTCCCAACAGGTAGGGCGTGCTGCTGCCTGCCTTCAAGTTAGGGAAAGGAAGGCGATTTTTAACGTTCATGCAAATCCCTGGGATATTTCCTCCTGGTGAGGCTTTCCTGCTCCCTTAACCAGACCGCTCCCGTTCCCCTTTTCAGCCAAGACCATTTGTTTCCCCAAGAAAGAAATGCTTGTTTGCTCCCAATCGATGCTTGCTGCCCCACAGCACTCCCAGTTACTTTTGGGTGGGTTTTTTGTCAGATACAGATACTCCCTAAGGCTCTTCCTGGGTTGACAGGATATTCATCTTAATACACTGCCCAGCATATACCACACCTTTATATTAGAAGAATACACGCTATGCAGTTATTGCCCTTTCAATCTTTATTTTATCAAACTTCACAGTTTATTCTTCTTATTTTTGTCAGTTTCTCAAAGGAAAAGTTACAGATAAATACCTTAATGTCATCAATCAACATCATAACATCCTGAGACATGTAGAAATCGCTTAGGTCAAAAATGATCGAGTAGCAGACCACAGTCTTTCCTAGTATTCGATAAATCTGTTGAGAGAGAGAGCTTCCATTAATCTTTACTTTGCAATACTGGAAGCTCTCAAGTAGCTGAGAAGGAAAAAAGGTATTTTGCAACTATCAAAATAACGATCAATGTAGAACAGTGGAATTAAAATACTCAAGATAAACCCCACATATCTAATTTTAGGTACTCTGTTTTTTATTGGCTGTGCAGATCTGCATTCTATTTCAGCTAAAGCAGTTCTCTCCATCACCATTCAGCCTGTTCTGGGCAAGTGTTACTGTAACTGGATGTCTCCGAAACATACTGGAGTTGACTAGCGAGGCAGAGCCTGCGCATTCTCAATAGCGAAATACATTACAAGGGCTGTAAAGTAGGATATGTGCATAAGATAAAATTACATTTCAATTCTATTTAAATTCATGCAGAGATTAATTCATTATTTATCTGAATATGTACATCAGTAACAATAATAGAAACATTTCTTGCAGTAACCTTTGATGTTCCAAGGCATCCTATAGGTCTGTCCGGTCTTCCAGACAATCCCAGTTTGTCATTGACTCCCAAGTGGAAGTAAGCCTGTGAGAAAGAATCACAAAACTGAGGGGAACCACCCACACGTAAGCCTTTCTGGTGCTCCTGCCGAGTCTCACCCTGAAAGCTGTGTGCGTTCTGATTCAATTAGAGAACAAGACTCACAAAATGTGGTCACTTACTTTCTCTACACACAAACCTGTATAGCAACGATCAATAAAGTGGCAGAACACCAGACTTGTTAAATGTACAGTTCAAAGACCAAACTTTATTATTTTGACAAGAACGGGTATCTTCACAGCAAAGAGAAATCAACTATAACTGAAGCAAGAAGCACAAGATGCAAGACACAAAGACCAAGCAGCCTGCTCAGCCCTTCAGGGTAACCGAGTCCCTTCTAGCAGACCAGAACTCTGCTGTAGATACAGGGTAACAGTTCCCCTTCCCTCCTCATCATAATAATTTTGTGAGGCTGAAGGATTTTAACCTTAACCATCAAGGTGAGGACACCATTAGCGCTGGCTGCCATTGAGAGAAGATCTCACTGTGGGCAGGGAGACGTGCTGGGTGGGATCCCAAGCTGCGCTTAGGACCTGCGGGTGAACTTCAGGCACAGGCAAGGCCCCGACTCCTGCCGATCTGCATAGTTTCAAGATTCAACTACAATTTGTTATTTCCTATATTAGGTTCTATTTTTACCTTTTTCCTCCTATTATTTTTCTACTCTACACAATTAAAGTATTTTACATATATTCAAATTGTGCCTTGAAGTAGTTTTTTTAAGGATCTTTTGCATTTATTGCCTGGGCAGCTTTGCCCTCTAATGGTTTTCTGATGGGGATACAAAGGTGAACTACTACTGTAGGAACTCAGGCAAGATCTTTATTCTATTTTTAGTAAAGGCCTGCAAAATTAACCCATCAGCATCACAAACAAAAGGGAATTATCTCATTATTCACTGCTTCGTTCTTACTTGAGTTAAATTATGTGTGCCCTAGTACTACTCCAACTACTAGAATTTTGTAAGACTTGCATACTAAAGAAATAATACTTGTTTTTTACAGTACACAAGAATAAAACCATAAATCAACAGCTAAGCTGTAAGTGAGACAGAAGCAAATCAAAGTGAACATTTGAACCAACATGACACTCAATAGCTTTTTACTGCTGTCAGCTTGGGGCCTGGCTGATCTCATCCAGGCTTGTGCATTAATACCAACTACAATTTCGAACTGAAAATAAACAAAGTTACCTACAGCACCTGATCATCCAGACAATGTAACGGTATTGGAGTGGGAAAGGACTGGGGACACCACAACAGCTTTAAGTAAGGCAAAACCAAAAGAAGGTTGAACCTCGTTTTGTAGGAAATAACAGAGACTGGAGGAGGGGCAGCAGACATTGTAATTTTGCACTAAGAGGAACTTCATTTTGCCAGAACCTAAACCAAAATGATTCCCTAACTGAGACAAAACTCCAGTAATATTGGGATACTGTCTCATTCCTGGAACTCTTTCTTTAGCTTGAGGCCTTGTGTTGTTCTACAGCCTACTAAAGCAGCTTTCCCTTGTGATCTCTTACAATCCCAGCATCGGTGCAGACTCACCACCAGAGTATCTGAGAGATATACAGTTTCCTGCAAGTCCAGCAGGACCTGGAAAGACTGTGAAAGCAGACTGGACTGTTGGGTTGATTTATGAAAGTGAGCCAAGTAGAGTGGTCTTTCACTCCATCTGTTTCTGTGCTCCTTTATCTGTTCTTAGTCTACGCCTATGGAGTATTCTGCTGCTCTTCCGTACTGTACTCCCACTGCACACATACTTTTTTCCTATATATTGCACACATCTTGTCCCATTTTCTTGTTTTTCCTCTTCCTCTCTCCAGTTCCTCCCTAGACTCTGTGGATCTGTTTACACAACCCTGAGTTCTATTTCCAACCCCTAATTTTCCTGAATTGATGTTTTCCCCTCATCCATTTTTCTTACCCTACTTTTTGGGACACGTGCCTGTCTAAGTTTGGAGGTTTAAACTGTTACCATGTGCAACTAGACCACTTCAAAAATTTTAATTAAACACTACTGAAAATTGACAGCATCAGAACAGCAAACATTGAGATCCATGTTCTTATGGATCAACCCTCTTTTCCTAAAAATACAGGAAATTGTGCCAGCATTAGCTTCCCTTCCCAACAGAATATGACAAATACAAATCGGGGGTGGCGGTGGGGGGGTTGTTTGGTTGCTTTTTGGCTGGTACTGGGCTTTTGCATAAGCAGGAGATCTGACCCCACTTCTCAATGTCCCAACCACTTTCACTCCTTCACTGTCCGGGCGATTCAGCTTTAGAGCCGCAGCGTAGCCTTTTCTGGAAGCCCACTAGGAAGAGGTTTTGCTTAAGGCAATTCAATATTTTCAGGACATTCTTTTTAAAAGTAAATTTTGAGGAGGCAGATGTACCTACCCATCATGGGTACACAGAAAAAGTCAGAACTGCCAGATGTCACCAGCTTTCGAAAAGTAAATCCTAACACAGACACTGGCATAGCTAGGAATTCAATCAATGATAATAAAACTTAATGAAGGTGTCACCTTTTTGCCAGGGAGACCAAAGAAGTGGTGGCTGACTGAAAGAGACAATATATACTCTTCTACAGTAAATTTATGCGGCACCTATTTGTCAAACCAAAATTTTAGGTACTGAATTTCAGGACAAATAGAGTCAGGGAGAATCCATTTCAAAATATATCAAGAAAACTAGTTAGCAAAAATGAACTAATAAATGAACAAGGCTCAATGTGAACAAGGGCATTTCTTTTCTCTCCATTTAAATGCTGCTCAGGTGTCAGTGGCAATCATTATGTGGGATAAGCATGTTTCTGAATAAGCTGGCAAGGTTCTGGCACATCAGTTATCCTTGGAGACTTATGGAGGATGTCACTACATTCTTTATTTTTGGTTTTACTTTTTTCAGTCCCTTACACACCTCTGATACAGATAAGTGCATCAGCCATGTGATCCTTACTTCAGGGAGGAGAGACTTATAAGTGATTTGTTCCACAACTGGAACTTCAGGACTGAAAGTAAATACACCCACTATACTTCTCCCAGACATTCAGAATTCATCACTCATGTTTGAGAAATTTGTGTAATTCAGAGTTAGACAAGAGTTTTATGTACCTCATGAGAACAGAACAGACAAGACTGCTTCAGTTGGAAGGGACCTACCACCACCATCCAGTCCAACTGCCTGTCCAGCCCAGGGCTGACCTCATCCACAACCAAGCTGGAGGCGGTGAAGTATGAACTACACCAAGTGCACACCTGCGAGCCCAGATCAGCTTGCCTGGCTGACAGAGCAGCCCTGCAGCTTGCTAAGGCCTGTGTATGTACAGCAGGACTGCTCCAGGTCTTTTCAGAGGAAGGGTCCAGGTGTTGCAGAGAGGGATAAACAGGCACCCAGTAATCACACAGATTTTGATCAGAACTTTAGACAAGGGTACCTACAATTCATCAATTTTACATTTATCATTCAGAGCAGCATTTGTCAGTCTCTTAAATTTAAATGTATTTCCAGGCCAAACAGCAGTGGATAGCTCGAAGCAATGCAGCCAAAGTGCTATATATAAAAATGAGTGAACAGAAAAGAGGCCATGGTAAGTGCTGAGAGATGCTGAAACAGGCTGGTATGGCCTGTAGATGCCATTCATCTTCAGCTGCTGGCTTCATGCAGCCCTGACAGCTACCTGGACAGATGCATCTAAGCTGGCATCATCATAACTGATCAGGGTGAAAAGGGCCAGCCTTCCCAGCAGAAAGCCGTGGCGCTCTGATAGGAGACTACTTGCTTCTGCCAAGAAAGGAAAACCTGAAGCCTTTATAGACAGTGAAGGGCATTCTGAAGACGTCCTTCATCCCAGTAACTTCTGACTGCTGCTTTTTTAATGTGCCAAGTTAAAGGGGTAATCCAAAACCAGTTTTAACACCAAAACGTCCTGGATTAGTCAATTCAAAGGACTTCTGAAGAAAGTTCCAGAAGCTTGTATAAGGGGCTACACTATGAAATCATAAGATGGGTTATGCCTACTGCCTTCTGACTATTTCTTTGACTACTGCACATTTGCTTGTTTCTCTGTCAAGTTTCGCTTAGCTTGCTGTGCTATTACTGTTACTGAGATTTTGTTCTTTATTCCTTATTCTTTGAAAGGCACTCAGGTGGTAAGGCTAATCATGTAACACAGAACATCTGGGCTCCAGTCAGGAGCTGATGTGTCACTGGAAGCTAACTGCACGTATAACGGACAGTGACAGCACATCATGCAACTGAATGAGGTAACACAACAAGGCAGCAAACAAGCTTAAGGAAATACCAGTCTCATAGCTTGATATAAACACCTATAGTTACAAAAGAAATGTATAGGTAAATAATTTAAAATGCAAAATTCCTTACTTTGACAAGTTCTTTTTGAGCCCATATCTGAATTGGTTCCACCTGCTGGGGTGTCTGAGTTTGGATTCCATACGTGTTCAGAAAAACTTGTAGGCTACAAATGAAACAGTGACCAATTTAATGGCAAACCACAGAATTATCCTAGCTTTAACAACTATCTCAGCAGCAGATACACAAGTAGCAGTGTATAAACTGCACTTCCTTGAATTCCTTTAGCAAATTCAAGATGTCTAATGTTGAACACTTCCCTAATATGCACATTCTTAATAAAAGTAAATACATACCGCTGACTTTCTGCTATCAGAGCCACGTGTACCACCAAATCATTTTCTAAAGGACCCTAGAAATTAATGAAAAAAATATATATTAGCATTTGCTAATTACATATTTTGGTATATGAGGCACGAATAGGGACAAAGTCTATTTAAGCAATTCACAGTATGTCAGACTTCCCCATCTGCATTGCTTTTCTTACTGCACGAACACATCAGAACACCACCACAGGGGTAAAAATCTCAAAACTATGGGAAAACTGTCCTATCAAGACTAACTCTGGAAAGATGCATTTTGGAGAGTTACTAACAAATACATTTCTGGTAACCTTTTCCAGTGTTTGATTTGTTTTTTTTTTTTTTCAATAACACACAGGAAAAACATTTTGCTTCACACAAACATTTAGACTTTATGCAGCCAATGTATTTCCTTTATGCCTGATATGACATAATATTTTGATAGACATTTTTGTAAAGAGTGAAATAACACAGCTATTTGGGTAACCAATAATATTCACTTTAAAATAATGAACTGATGATTTCAACCCTTTACTCTGAAATGTTGTAACAGCTACTCTTTACAGTTATAAGAGAGATATTAGATTTTACAGGAGGCAACAGCATTTCCTTGCATTATTTCTAACACAGATACCTCATGTTTGAAATAAATGCTAGTATTTTACACCAAGAAGCAAACAGGAATAAATTCAACATATTGGGTGAAGTCTTTGACTCGACTCCCCGGGTCTTGTAACAGCAATTCACATTTCTTTTCACTGGCAGCATGTATTACTGGCTAAAAATGAGTTGTTCCCTGTTTGCTTCTTCTCTGGCATTCAATGACTGTAAAATCAAAAGACTAGCAGCAGACACAGTCATTCCTAAAATGCTTCTGTCTAGAAACTACTCAAACGTGAGTGACAAAAGTTAGATACATCTATCAATTGATTACATAACCCCAGCGTTTTCTGTGAAGACAGATGGATAAACCTATTGATTTAGAACAAAAAGCAGCGTGAGCACTCGCTTGTTCAGGCACCTGTCAGCCTTGGTACCCAGTTAAATCTTACGCACTTGCAGAAAAAACTCAACAGCATTTCCCAAAAAAGTCTGTCAGCACCACAGTTCCACTGAAAACACTGGAGTTCTTGCCTCGTGAGCTCTGTGTGTGATCAAAGTACACACACACACACACACACACCCCCCCCAGATCGACAAGTTCAAAGTTCAAGTGACATTAAAAGATTTTCCTCCTCAGAATAAGTTGATCATGCTATCAATTGCATTTCTACAAAGAGTAAGAAGCCAAACCAATTCTCCACCCTAATCAGGGCATTGTGTTTATCAAACAAAAAGCAGACACCCACCCCCCTCCACCACCCCGAAAACAAGAGACCACCCCTCCAAGACTGTACTCTGGTTTACAGACAGCCTGTGATCTAACTTGGGGAGTGGTATTTAGGTTAAGCTCAACTGTATTAATGACAAATGGGGGGACTGTGTAACCACAGACTGTAGGCTGCGCATAGATCTCTGTGTTATGCATCTACACCTCCTACCGAAGGTGTAGGGCCTTCTTACACAGCACTACCACGCCTCTCGCACACAGACTACCCCACTTACTCACAGCAGCCACCAAATGCATCTGTAGCAAAACTGGCACAACACAGAATCTGTGTGACAAATAGCTAGACCTCGAGAAAGTGCTGTGGAAAAATATAACTGCAATTCCACACACCTACAGGATTGCTGATAACATTAAGCAGAAAGTTACTTTCATTGACATTTAATATGTCAAGGCCTGGAGGATCACAAGTCGTGGTCTAGAAAAAGGCAGATCAAAATAACAGAGTACTCATGAAAAAGTATGCTACCCTCCTCAATAACAATTGATCTATAGCATTTGCTACATATTAGAAAACAAAATATGGAAAAGCATTAAACTCCTATATATTCCACTGAATAAATCTTCTTGTTAGAAGTTCTGTTTTAAGGTGTTCAATTTTACGTTTGTTTAATAGCACAAGCCAAGCTGATGTTCACACAACATCCATCACCATCTCTCCAAGACTCTGCAACAGACACACACACCCCCCAGGGTCCACCCTTCTGCCTGACATTTTCACACTGGAGAGTGGGCAGAAGGATCTGTTTCAACTACGTGATGCAATCTGTGCAAATGATACACACACCCCAGTGCTTTCTGCAGATCCGGATAAAAAGCAGATTAGTTGATCTTCCTCTCTCTAAAAAATAAATACTTTAAAAAAACCCCATGGTTTTTAGCAAGGCTATAAACTGCTGGGGGCAGGATAAAGGGAAAACCCCTGAGTCCACTGCATTCCTGGCAGGAGCAGAGAAAGCAGCTCTGCATCAAGCTTTTGCTGCGCTCTCACCGGACAGATGCTATCACTATCACTGTCTGCACACACTCCCAGGAAATCTCAGAACTCTGAAAACAATCCATTCATTCTGAAGCCGTGGGGAGGTGGGCACAACATTCAAACACACCGGCTCAAGTGGTGCCCACTGAGCTTTCCAAGCACACGGAGAGAGATGAGGAAGAGAAAACACGCCACAGAGGGACTGGTACTTCACTGAAATAACCCACCTCGGCGTTACAGAACTACAAGTGAACTGTTTACAAAGCACACCTGCTTCTGGAAACATCTAAATGCTGCTGAAAGGTACATGTTTAAGTGAAAGATGATATGGACACACATGTGCCTTAAATTTAAAACAAAGATGGGCTGCACCAACACTGACTGGATACAGGCTTCTTCCAACGGCACTCCAGCAGCTCACAGTTTCTGTAACATTCACAGCCCCATGTTGTAAGAACAAAGAAATGGGAACAAATTAAGCCACTGAGCTTTCATTATCTCATATTAACGTGGCAGAAGTGCTGCACTGAGCACAATGAAAGTCTCATGAATGAGACAGCATCCAGGCACTTGGATTACCTTGGTAACAGGAAACAGTAGGAAACAGTTTTTAAGCAGCATGTGGATACAACAAGGAAAACTGTTCACTTCTGATCCTGGAATAAGTCTTCAGATAAATGTTTCATATATATACAGTAACTGTAATTTTTCAGTAAAAATATTTAAATTCTAAGCTTATGCTTACCTGATTTGAAAACCTCATGCTAACGTTCCGCTGATCTTGTGGAGGTATATAGCGTCCCACAGGGTCAATATCTTTAGGGCTCACTAATTTTTCAGCTGAAAGTAAATGATAATAAAAATACAAATATGACTTGAGCACTTTCTGCAGCTTTTGTGAAGGAACATGCAAACATATTTTATGCAGTCAGTTCTGCTGCTATAACCTTTGGTTCAGATTGATGGCTTACAGATCAAAAGAACATTCTGCAAAATTGTATTAACATTAAAACTAATCACACAAGCATCACTCTTGCTACAGTGAATGATAATACTGTAGTATATAAAAAAATCCTCTATTTTTTCACAAAGATGTGTTGAAAGAATACATACAGACAACACACAGCCATGGTATTATTCTAGAGCTTCAACTAGAAACTCAATGGATACTGCAAAAAACTGTTTAGCTTTGAAGAGAAGCAGACAACCTCTATCTCACACTGATCACACAACTATAAATCTGAAAGGGACAAGGGATTATCAAAAGATCTCACTCAATGAGATATTTCAAGAAGAAATTATATAAAAATATACCCAAACAAAAAACAACAAAAAACCCAAAACCCAGCCACCCAATGCCCCAATTAAATGTATTTTAAACCAAGAATTTTCTACACAGACTTCTTTTACATCGGGGGAAAAAAACCCAACACTACAACCAAAACCCCACAAACCTAAAATTCCATTATTTTAACCGTATCATGAAAAAAAAATTAAGAAATCCAACAAAAGCTTACTATTATAAATTTTCAAATGCCTTCTCCTATCAATCAGCATTCCTATCAATATCTCCAACCAACAGCATTCTCCTATCAAAAACTCAATTTGACATGAAACTGCCCAATGTTTATTTGATTTCTGTTACAGAGTTCACAGTTCATTTTTATTTCTCCTAAGTCAACACTTCTGCACACATTCTTAGAACTCTCTACACTAGGAAATCAGCTATTAACCTAAAAGAGCAAGAACTCATGGATCTATTTGTTTACTTCAGCTACAACAGAAAACCAAAAACGTTTCACAATTCTACACTGTGCAGGACATTAACACAGCAGTTTATAAACTCAAAATAGATCCTGGCTCAAGCTTAACAGTGTTGGGAGGAACAGAGAGGAGAATAGGTGGTGCAGTGGAAAGAAATTGCATGGGGAGACAATGAAGGACACTGGCTGGGGAGTGCACTGAATAAGCCATGAAGGAGCCTGCTGCTGCACGGAACTATGCCAGCAACTCTCAGCCACAGGATACTGTGACCATCTCCTGTTCTCTGCCTTCTGTTGAGAGAATGCAGCCTGAGCCCTGCCAGGAAGGGCCCTGTTCCTCTGCTCTCTACTACTCCTGCAGAGTCACAATCAAAGTACAGGTGGATATGGTTAAAAAAAAGGACAGATTATGAAAAAATTACCAGACAATTTATTAATACACTGACATACAAGTTACCAAAACACATTTTAAGGAAAAAAGTCCTCTGAGCTACTGTCCACAAAGTCAGGACTTCTTATGCTGGCTAAAGGCAGAAAATACTTAAATTATTTGTAGTAGCACTGACACTATAAAGTTGATCAACCAAATGACGGAAAGATGAATAGTCTCTGCCTCATAGTTCTTAAAACCAAGAGCAGTTTCCAGAACAGGTGTTCTAGTTACACTGGTTTATACATTGATTTACACTAGTCATTAAAATATACTGTCCAAATAATTTAATAATTTCATATCTAAAACAACTATACCCGTAGACTAAGCTAAGTTTCAATACTTACAATTTTAATAAGAATCTCAGTGAATATTCATCACCATTATCAGAAATACAAGTATATTGAAATGCACTTTACCATTTATTTATTTATTAGATCATTATTTGCAGCAGCAGCTGACACTAATCGATTTGGTCGATTTATGGTTGACTATATGATCTCAAAGGTCTTTTCCAACCTAGTGATTCTGTGATTCTCTAAAAAATATTGCTGACAACTCTTAACTTAGTTCTAGGCAGCACTGAATCCATAGAGTGAGAAGAATAGTTACAAGGAAAAGCACAGGAAAGATAACAGAGAGCTACTAAATGAAAGGTTAAACTGAGTGAATTTTCAGCTACATTGGACAACTGAATACTTGGCATTCCTTTCCCTCACTCTAAAACAGAGACCCTGTCATAAAAGCCTCCTCACCCAGAGCAGGAAAGAAATTTCACGAAAAAAATCACATCACCATCTGCAAAAAGCATGTTTTCTTCATAAACAACTTTTTCAGCTGCACAGACGTGGTGACCTCTAACAGCAGTAGGCAGACTGCCTCTGCTCTGCAGAGCCTTTATGAGAAGGCTCAAACTTCCGACTTCACTACCTCGGTTTGCCCCTCTGTGGGAGGCAGCAACACGTGTAAGAATTGATCCAGCTTCACGTTGCTGCATTTAGATAGAATTGGACAGCAAGAGGCAGACACAGGGCTCCCAGAGGGAAGAATCTAAGGAGGTTCCGTTGTGTGGTCACCTACACAAGAGCAGCGGGGAGGCTGCGCAAGTACCGACTGCGACCCTCGAGGCAGCACAACAGCTTCTGGAACGGATGATGAGCTGAGAAATCAGTGCCTTCCCAGAAACCAGAGTTTTCAGAGTCAACAAGCAAAATAAAACACAAAGACTTTACCAAGGACAAGATTGTTATTTGGGTAGGCTTTCACTCAGAGTGGAGCAAAATTAAATACTCCACTTAAAAATGAGTATGACTAGATGGAGTTCCCAATGTAACAATGGCTGGTGAAGAGACTCAGCTTTGTGATGAAACTTCCAGACCCTATTCTGCAAACACTGTGAGAGAATAGGGGAAAGAAAGGATTTTAAAAAAAGAGATGGTAGTTAACACAACGTAGACAAAGCTTTAAATAATAAAGAAACAGTTACTAATGTCAAAGTTTCAAAAAGAGATTTAGCACAATTATTAAAAAAAAAATGAACAAAGGGTAAGAATGTTCAGGTAAGGAAACAACTGAAACAAGACAAGAGAAGCTTACATGACTCAAAGAGCATTTAGCAAACAACCACCAGTTATTAAACCTGCATTCCTCAGGTGTAGAAATACACAAATATTAGTACAAAAATTACTATAGTATTCCTGCACACACATTTGAGGATTATTTGACCAATACTAAGAGGTTAAATTAATTATTTTGTTTCAGTTAAAGGTGAGATTGCCCGTGTTTACTTCAGGGTTGGCTAAAAAAGGAATTCTGCAAGGAAGGCAGTGAAGCGAAACAGGTGGAGCACCAGATGGGCTCTGTTCCTCCATACCTAAAGATACAACCACTGCTCTTGCCAAGTCCTAAATTTTTAAACTCCCCTTCAATTCTTCTCTTTTTTACTACTAATAGCCTGTTTCCCTTTACAGTGTTCATGGAAATCAATCTACTGATTACCTGGTAAATCCTGAGCATGGTAAAATAAACTATTGTACCTTTCTCATAAAAGAAATAATAATTAAAAAAAATACCGTGAAGTTTTTTCTGGCTTAACAACTGTTTTGAATTAGCCCTTGAATCCTCTCAAGTGAGACAAAGAGTTCACTTGTGACTGAAATCCATGATAACGACCTTCAATGGCCAAACTGAAATGCACTTTCAAATGCTCATCTGAGCTCTTGTATTTTAAAGGAAGGGTAAAAATAACACAGACTGAAGAAAACACTAACCTTGTTTGAGACTGCAATTATTCAAAATTTAAACTTGTCTTGCTTAAAGCAGTAAATAGTTTGAATTAAATACCACAGATCACGTACAAACATCACTGTACAGGAGCAGGTGATACAGTTAATCCAGCAAGTGTCACGTTAGTATATGTTGTAATGAATGAAAAAATGGAAATAAGAGAGAAAATCAGGAAAAGAAACAGCAAAAAAAGAAACCTATCCTGCTTAGATTTTGAGAATTCTATAAAGCATTCCAGTACGCTTCATCATACACTGTACACAGCATAAAAGTTTCATGTAAAAGAGAAAAAGCAATTTCTGCCCATCACATACGTACTAAAGCAGAAGGGACACACGCCACCCACAGTCAAATCAAAACTCAAACCAGTATGTTTGTTCAGATTCAAGAAAACACTAACAAGACAAATATCCTGCACTTCTACATGTCAAAACCTGATAGAATTTCCTCAGCCTCTTACCCAGGAGTTTTGCAATGATGTAAACTGCTTGTCCCCACAGGAAAAACTTTCCATCACGTCCATTGTTACTAGGAAACCGTTTCTGACTGCCAGGGTTCTTCTTCTCCGGCTCAACAAAATCAGCTGGCACGTAGTAATACTTTGGTACAACTGGACACCCTACAGGATTTTAAAATAAGCACAGCAAGTAAATTCCACTCCCTTTATTATTTGATTGTAGTCCCCTAATAAAGGTGAAGTGGGTTCAAAACAGGAAAAATTATACCCCAACAAAAATGCGACTGAACAGAAAGACTACTGTCAGTCCTTGTTCTCTCTAAACCATTATCCATGTAGGAAACCCAGGGCAGTATTAAACTACCTCATTTTGCACCAAGCATTTCCACAGAATATCTTCCCAGAACACTGCCTGGGTACCAGCTCACTGTGCACAAAGGAAAAAAGAATTACTTTTGCCTAAAGCAAAATGCAGCACAGGTAACACACCGTCATCAATGCAGCTTCCATGCCTTTTGGAGGGGAACACTTGGGGTGTCCCTCCCATTTAACATCAGTACCAGACAACTTTTTAAAACTAAAATCTTGCTCAAACGTAGTCATACATTTAATGAAATTAAAATTGTATTTTTTTCCCAGTATGCCACACCAAGTTTAAAATACCATTTAAATTTGGAGATATCATGAAACTAAATGGCAAATTTCTTCATTGGATGATAGAATATACCTTGTATCTAGAATTATGCCACACATATTACTAATCACTGTAGATTAATAACCTTTATTTCAACTCTTTTTAAGTGGACAAGGGTCAGGAATTTAGAAACATGATTAAAAATGACTGACCTAATTATATGCAATACAAAGCAAATTATTAGTTTTCTGAAAAATTAAGTTTCACCTTAATATTGCTTTAATTTTTAATTTATTTGGATTAAAAGCAGGCAATAAACAGAATAAAGTTGCAGTGTCTGACTATTTTGCTTAGAGGTAAAAGGTGAGACAATTAAAAAGGGAGAGTAATTAAAGATACAATATTTAAATGAGTGAGGAATCAAACACAGCCAGAAATTTTAAGAGGAGACATTCATGGTAACATTCAACAAGAGGAACCACAAGATTAATTTAATGTCCGCCCAATTTCACATACTTATTAATAATCAGAAAAAAAAGCAATGATCAGCAAGGTCAGAAAACTTGCGAGGTAATGAAAAATTGGTACGGAAATGTTTCTATTTCTTACAGAAACTCATTCCCTTCAAAAAGTGCTCTAATTTTTAATGAATAAGTCACACTAAAATACTCTGCATCGACTTGTGTAACTGTACCACAGATGTGAAGAACAGGTGAATAAAGACGCAGTTTTAAAACCGGATTGTCACTATAGAATCATAGAATCATAGAATAGTCTGGGTTGGAAGGGACCCCAAGGATCACAGAGCTCCAACCCCCCTGCCACAGGCAGGGCCACCAACCTCAGGCCTGGAGCTACAGAAGGTTGCCCAGGGCACCATCCAACCTGGCCTTGAACACCTCCAGGGATGGGGCATCCCTGTTCCAGCACCTCACCACTCTTTCTGTAAGAACTTCCCCCTAATATCTAATCTAAACCTTCCCTCCTTTAGCTTTAATCCATCCCCCTTGTCCTGCCATTGTCTACCCTTTTAAAAAGTTGATTCCCCTCCTGTTTCTCTGCTCCCTTCAGGTACTGGAAGGCTGCAACGAGGTCCCCCCGCAGCCTTCTCTTCTCTTCTCCAGGCTGAACACTATACTGAAGCTTGTTCTGTTCTCAGGCCATTTTTTCCCCTCCCACTCAAACTTACGGTCATTCTCTTTTTACCTTTTTTTAACTGAATTTTGGATAGATGTGCCTGTAAGCCATCAATAGCCCTGTCTGCAGTTCCACCAAAATTCTGCAGTGTACAATTTAAGGAGGAGAATGCTTATATTAAAATTAGCATGCTGCCCCTTTCACTGCTCTAAGCTTGGAATGATTTCACATGCACATAGAAAATTGTATTTTCTTAATCTTGTGTAGTGACCATGAATGATGCAAGTAATTCTCTGTAGTCAGGTGGAACACTGAAACAATCTGACTGCTGATCATTGCCATTTTCCTGCAAAATCAGAGTGAACTTTGTAAAGAATGAAGCTAAGGCAAAGAGAAGGAAGAATGACTGGGGGTACATTTGTATCAGTAGCATTTTTCCAAACAACGCTAGTTTTATGTAATTTTAAGAGATTATTTAGTATTAGTGTTTTGCCTTCAGGAAACACAGTGATATTACTACTTCTCCTTCACTCTGACCACAATATATTAATAGGAGTGTCATTTTTTAATAATTTCAAATCAATAAAAAGCTACAGTGTTTTAGAAGAATGATTATAAGAAAATACCTTCAGATGTATGCTGTAGCAAAGGATCCAGAAGATCCTGATATTCCTTTACTTGTGCAGGATTTCCTCTAAAAACTCCTAAAAATAACCAAAGAGTAATTGATTTAATAAGAAATAACTCTTCCATGAGCTTAATGTTCAAAAAAGGAGGAAAAAAACCTAGTTTATTTTTCCATGGGGTAGTGCCTGCACACTAAATATTTCATGAAAAGTAAAAGCTTAAATTGTAGATCCTCACTTACTGCCACAGGTGAGTCTCACAGGAATCATGAATCAGCCACTCTATTAGCTTAAGCTGAAATCAACGGCAAGTTACACAGGAGAGTAAAGCTGTGAATTTACAGAGGCTCAGGAACTGGACACAGCCAGCCAGCTTAGCTAGCTATCAATAAAACTTCCTTAACTGTAGCTGAATGAAGCAGCAGAGCTTGTGTGCCAATATGAAGACAAACAGGCTGGTTCTATATCTTTAGGACAGAGTTGCAAACTGATCTAAGAAGTGAGTTGTCTAGAAATCCCAATAAATAAATACAGAAGGAATCTGAAGTACTAAATTGCAAAATTCCCCTCCAAAGATTTTTAGGTTTACATTTTATATAGCTGTTACATCTTCATATTACAAAGCTTCAGGACCGTTGACACATCTTGAGATCTTAAACAAAGCAGTCAACACTGCGATGCTGCTTTTGGGGAGAAGTTTGGGGGAATTTTGGGAGTATAAATACCTTAAATGTTTTTCTAGCAGAACTTAGTCATCCTAAAATTAATCCAATGAATATTAACATGACCAATGTTCAGTTAATCAAAAGTTCTTACATGAAAAGATCTATCAAAAGCACCTCTATTCACCCAGGAAAACGTGGATGAACTTGTCAAGTCCCGTTGACTTTGTAAAACAGAACATCTCTTAACATTTAAAGGGGAACAAGTTAGACAAAAATTTTTCATTGTACATCTTTCACTCATTTCTTTCCATGGTTTTCCTTTTCAACTACCATATCCTTCCATATTATGAAAAACAGCTGTAATGTTTCTGTCTTTAACTTACCCTAGAAAATTATCACAATCCTCCATATTCAACCGGAAATATGAAAAGGCTTTCAAGAATGCTGCTCAAATATGTCTTATCCAAAAACTACTCATATTGATTTATTTAGTTCAATCCTCTCCAACAACTATAGACACATATCTACTACCCAGAGGGTCCTAAACAATTTCCTTTTGAGGAAAAACCCCAAAGGAAATTAGTACTAAATCAGCCTTTCTGTATTCTTAAGAAAGGTGAATTCTGTAAGGCAAAAATAAGACAAAAGAATACCACAAATTTATCCACTGAGAACAAATATACCAGAACATCTCTACTAGAAAAAGTTTAGATATGTTTCATGTTAGGCAACATACCTATATAAAAGAAGTCACAAAAACTTATCTTTTATGTTATTATATCCAACAAATTATTTTACTGCAAAGCCAGAGTGCAGTAGAAAGCTGGAGTTTGACTCCTATATATAAAGTTCTTCCTTTTCATGGCTTTTCAATGCTCTAAAACCAAAGCTTGACTAGTGTTGTGCACCACATTTTCAAATATACACAGAAAATTAAGTCCTTGCCAAGAGAAGGAAGCGCCATGAAAGTTTGCACACAAAAAGGGGTGTTTTTAAGTGACACACTGAACTATTTCAAAACTCTTGAGCACAGTCTTGGCATTTTTTTTTGAGAATTTTTTTTTCTCAACGTTTTCATTATAAAGACATTCACCAGTAATCTGCTCCTATTACATTGTCTTTTTGCAGTTCAAGTCACTCTGTATACATTTCAAATTTTGCACTACGGAAACCTGTAGATTTTGAGCAACAAAAAAGACAAGGACAGTATGTACAACACATGTATTTTGTATTTTTTCTTTGTAATACAAGAAGAGTAAAATGCTTTCTGTATTCTTCTGCTAACTTCACACGAAGATAATTATCTTTCTTGCTCTTCCCAAAACTACAAGTGGGCAGCATAAAATGTCAGTGCATTTCTCCTCAGTTTTGGGCTTCACTCTTTGAAAAATGTCACACATTCCTTTAGAAAAATCTATTGTGAAAACATATTACATCTTCAAAGAAAATATTTTAATCTGTGGGTGGCAACAGAGGAGTCTAGGCAGAGAGCAGATTTCTATGCACCTCACCAGCTTTGTTAGAAAACTATCCCACATGTAAGGGGAAAAAAAAAAAAAAAAAAAAAATCAGATGGTCAGATTTTCATCCATTTAGAAATCTTTTTGATGGCAGCAATCCTTACTCATTTTCTTATTCAGACTTTTGTTACTCAATGTGAGTTTTAGCTTTCATCCTGAAATCATTCCGTGCACTTTTTTAGTATGTGCCCTACCCTCATGACAGAGTCTAGGGAGTGGTATTTTTGTTGGGTTTTTTCTTTTGTTTGGTTTGGCTTTAAATCAGACTAACTGGCTACGAGGAAAAATACGGCCAGGAAGCACAGGGGTTTCAAAGAGAAACTAGGCCTCTTCTGGTTCGCTTTCTTCTCTTCTGAATTCTGTTTCAATTACCACAGAACATCCAACCTGAAATGACCTGCTGCAACATTCAGTTTGTCCGTGTGTTCTCTCTTCCGCCTCCTTTTCCCTCATGTGCCGCTGAGAAGTACTTAGATAGAAAGTTTCTAAGGCTTAAAAGGCAACGCAGGACTGAATGTCATAGATTTAAGCTTTTAAAAAAAAACCATATCAAGTTATATTCTGAAGATCACATAAAAACACGAATATAAGGGCAGCTGGGTGCTTGGGGTTTTTCAGCCCATGAGGGAAAACTCTCAAGGAGGTATTTAGTGTCACTGCATTATGGGTTATTCTGGCAGGACAGGAAAATCATTTTGATTCTTTCCTCCACGGGCTTGTCTCTGTAATGCATTTAAAGAACAGGAATGTAAAGCTGTACTTACCATCAATGATCATGAAAATAAAAAACAGAGGGAATTCACACTCAATGCCATCAAAAAGCTGAAAATAAGAAAAATTAATCAGACATTTCACAATTTTTGTTTAAGGAAATGCATCTGAATACTCTACTGAATATAAGCAACAAACATGAATGCAAAAACATTTTAGCACATCAGCTTTTTCTCTGGCTTACAGCTTCTTCATTCTATGGACACTTTAACTGTACCTATACATATGCTGTGGCTCATTCCAAGCAGAATATTTATATTATCTATGCTTTATTTTACAGAGAGAAACTACTGGAGAGGGGAAAAAAAAAAAAGAAAAAAAAAGGTAAATTTTCATTTAGATAACCTTTACTGATAAACAATGTGGTCAAAAGCAAAATTGTTTTCTATACACTCAGACTGTACTCAGCTGTGAAATTAAATAAAATGATAAATAACTTCCTTATTTGTTATGTGAAATCAACTGTACCCTAAATGTAAATGGAAGCACATTTATTACAAAACAAATCACCAACTTGCTGACTTAGCAATCTCTCAAAACTCATTGCCAAATTATAAAATGCATCTCCTTTGCTTGAAGGAACCACTGTGCAATTCAAATTGCAAATTGTAAATGCTTGGGGTGTGTGCCCAAAGGGTTTTTTTGTGTTCCTGTGGGGTTTTTTTGTAGTTCTGTTGTTTTGGGTTTTTCTAAAAGTTCTGCCTAAACATTATATAAATAGGTCAGGTATTCCTTTACCTTAATTTCTGCTGGTTTGTAATAACGGCGTGTTCTGTCTTCCAGCGCGGTTCTGTACCCATCTCTCAGAAATCTTTTAAACCCATATTTCCCTTTCAATTTTCTAACAATTTTATCTAATGTTTGACTGAACAAAACCTCGTCATCCAAAGCAAATGCAGGATAGCTGAGACAAGGCAAAAGAGCTGCATCAGTATTCTGTAGAAGGAGAGAAAGAAATAGTACATTATAAATTTAATTGGATGTCTGACAATTATTTCACACACAAAGACTGTTTAGGTAAGATACAGATTTGGCATATAATCTTCTCTTTATCAAAGTCATAGTACTAACATACGAAAACAGTGTGTAAAATATGACTTCTAAAGGTGTATAAATTACAAACCAAAATTACCAAACATTCAGATATATGATTTAAAAGAGAACTCATTTGACTCAAAATCTGAGCTACTTTACAGTTGATAGTCTGCAGGGATAAGTGAATACATTCTAAAACTCTGTGGCTTTAGAAACAAAAAAATATCCTTCAGGTTATTCCAGGAGGAGACACAAACATTTGGGTATCCTGTGCTCAAAAAGGATCACAAACATTTTATAAAGGTGCAATGCTGAGAAGTAGCTATGATTAAATTATCATTTCTGAAAAGCCTTTTCAGGAATACTCTTCAGGTGCTGTAACAAACAAGACTATCTGATTAACATTTAAGTTGATAAGGCAATAATTTCAGAGAGAAAGATGAGTAGCATTTCTCAAGAACCATGTGCAACTATCGTGAATTAAAAACATAAGAAAATTACTAAATAGCGAATCATCACTACAGGTGAGCTTACAGAAACAGAAAAATGTAGTTTTAAGTTCTAGTTCTTACATCACATGCTGTTTTGTTATTGCTTTCTGCTGAATAAACAGCAGGAGAGTTCTAAAAGATTGTTAGACTATAAAAAAGTAGCTGACAGTGCATTTCATTGTAATTATCCAGTATTACAACTCTGCTATAATTCTTCTACACAATGAGTAAACTATTAATGTGGAAGATTAATAGCCTGTTTCATGAACAAAAATGCTGTTATATCCCAGAATGAACAAAAAAGCAGAACTCTATTCTCATTTTAAATTACTGACTTTTCAAAATGCAAATTTACCTTTGGTGATAGTACTGAAGTAATTTTTTAAATTAATCAGTATTTTAGTCGCTTAGATTTACTCATTGAGGAAATACTTCTTTGTAACAATAGCTTACAATAACAAGAAATCCCGTTTCAGCAATTTATGAAAAACCAAATATAAAGGCTTAGTTTCTAGACAAAAGACTGAACACTAAGGCTAAAATAAAGTATTTCAAAAATGCAGGCACTGAATGTATAGTGGAAACTAGGTCAAAAGAAAAGGCAATCACTAAGACTGCAAACCTTCCTGAGGTTACTGTGTATCATTATTACTTTCAATTTTATTTTAGAATTGTTTAGAAAACTACCATTTTAACCTAAATATTCATAAAATAAACACCACCACCATAATTCCATGTCAGAGAAACAACTACATCACAGTGACATTTAAGAAGCTGAAGTTTAACATCTTCCCAGCAAATTCCTATCTTTATTAAGCAGAACGTAATGGCCATCGCAGAACTAAGAATTATGTTCATATTCTCCTCACTCTGTTGAGGTGAATTTCATTTAATTACTTACATGAGACCTTGACTCTCGGGGTAGCAACGAGCAGAGAGTCTGTCGGTTACGGTTGTGGGCATCAAAATCCACAAATATAACAGACCAAGAGCAGCCCTGTAAACACAACATGAAATTTATTTAAGGGAGAGGGAAGAAAGGTTAGCGTATCCTGGCAAAACTAATTGGTTCTTTGTTTTACTTAGTGTGTTGTAATAGTCTGGTAGCTGGTAATTTTAGTAAGAAAATGTACCACAGCATCAAGTTGAAAACATTTTAAGTTTTCAAATGTGTTTAAATATAGCGAAAATCAGATGGTCATAATCATTCATGATTACGAATTATATGATTCATTCAAGCTATGCACTCTTCCATTAGTTCTTAAAAAATAATGACTGCATTAAGGACAAACAGAAAAGTAGTTTTCCTTCCCTGTGACTGCAGGTTAGGTTCCAAGTAGCAATGCTGAAAATTTCATTTTAAGTCAGGTGAGTATTCAATTATTTGTGTTAGAACTGAGATACTGCTTTGGAAAAGGACTTCCCAAAGCAAATAAAAATTACCTGCTTCTCAGCTATTATAAGGTCAATGTTATCAATATCTACTCCCTCACAAAAGCAATTTCCTAGTAAAATTCAGTAATTTTGCACTATATCTCTGTCAGCTTTCTGATACCTCCTGAAACAGGCATAAAAAATCCCATAGCTGAGACACGATTTAAAAAGAATCAACATCATCTAAAAATATTATCAACAGGCAGTTTCTCAGAAACTCGACAGAGTTTGTTAATGAATTAACATCTCCATACATTTTAAGTGATAATGAATCTCAGTATCACTAACCGCTTGGAAGACACATTCCACACTAACAATTCTTTCCGTTACTATCATAAATACCAAACCATAAATTTTCATAAATTCACCAAATTTCTCCTAAAAAGCAGTCAGCTTCTTTGGTATACTACTCACTTAAGAAGACTGAGCCAGAACCCACCATCTCTAATTATTAAAAACTTCGATTTCCAACTGAGTTTCTGCATAACCAACTACCCTTCTTTTTGTGTCAGTACTAGCAACCATTCATTTGTCTTTCTGAACAACAGAAGGTTTTTCTTACTCTTTAGACACACTCTAATTATACATAGTCATCATACAAATACTCGGCTTTTACTCTGCCAGGCTATGCAAAACATGTTTTTCCACTCTTCTCATGAAAAGCAGTCTCTCTGTTCTCTTACTCATGCTAGCAAGGTATACTAAATAGTGCTGAGGTAAGAACGTAGATAAATAATCACACTTGCTTTGATGATTTGTCGTTCTCTTACCTTCTTAATCGAGATTCTCTAAATTCATCTACAAACTCTGAACACAACCTCTCCACACGTGTGAACATGCAGCTTCAAAATCTGTGCTTCAGTAAAGGATTCTTTGGGGATTCAAATGCAGACTAATTTGCATTTCATACAACCGTAAACATCTTGTTTTACAAATGAACTATTTTTCACTTCTCTAAAGAATATAAATTTCTGTAGCAAGGATACCTTACAAAGGTTTGATGCTTTTTAAAATACATTTTTCCCCAAAAACTAATGACATAAAACTCAGATATGAACGACTGATTATTCTACGACTAGGTCAAATTCGAAACAGTGATCATCTTGTCACCAGCAGTCCCATCTTAGTGCATGCATGTATGTACCATGCACTTAATTCATTAGCTCATTAACTCACATTGCCAGTAAATGCCTGTCCCCTTACACAGTTTTTTGCTGATAAGCAATTTTTTCTGAAAGGCATTATAGCTAAAACAGAATGCTTACATTAGTGATACAAGTTCTAAGCTATTTACACTCTGTGATATTCTGAAACCAGAGGTTTGGGTTAACCCTACCATGCCCTCAAAAAGATAAAGTTACAGTACTTTTAGTAATGGCGATTCTGAAGGGATTAAGTAAAAACATAAATTGAAACACAATCGGCATCCTAAATGAAAATAAGCAAATACATTTCAGAAAAAAGAAAAACAAATCAAGCCCACTTTTACTTCTTTTAATTAACCTTCAGCAGAATTTAGGACTCAATGTCAGGATCTGGCTATGATCAACTCACAGTTACGGATTAGAACAGAATTCTTATGCTTATGTCATACATATTAACTACATATGTAGAGTTATAACTGTTGTTTCAGAGATATACAAAACATTGGGAATAAATTTAAGAAATTCATCATAAAATAGAAAACAAAATAATGAGAAACTAAATAGCTTATTTATCTGTTATATTAAAAATTCTCTTCATAAAATGTAAATAAATATTTCACTGAGGGAACAGTAAGATTACAGTTTGACTATTTTTATGCTTTTAACTCCCACTGTTTATTAAATACTTCTGGTGTGAAGCAGATGAAAATGAACAACATTTAAAAACCATGAATGATGCCCCTTTTAGCATAAAAGCACGTAAAATTCAGATTAAACAAAAAGCCAATCATTTTCCAGTTCCTAATTGTTCTCTATTGTATCTGGCGCCTCGAAAGCATAATCAGGGGTGCATATAAATATATCTGAACAAATTGTAGCACAAAATCTTTATGTTTTCTAGAATTCATGGAAGGAACAGTTTAATATGAATATCAACAAGTGACCTTTGCTTTGTCTTCTCTGCGTGCATCCATGAGTGCACAGGGAAGCTGCCCTATCACGATCTACTCAAAGATAGACGTGTGAGAGCACAACTACAACCTTACATATTGGTATTTATTAGTCTCTTCCAGCACCCACACTGAGTGGAAAAATCTGCACAGAAAGGCTGAACAGTCTGTAGTCCCCAGCAATGATTTATGCAGGTTGCAGGTGCAAACAAGTTCCTCTTGAGGGGCTCAGCAGGATTTCTTGAAGCTATTGGAACACAGCTGGAGCTAAGCACAAAGGCAAACTCTGCCATGGACTGAAGGTCAAAATGGTTTCTGTTTATGCTAAATATCTTGGAAATAAACTCACAAAGCATTTAAACTGGGCTTGCTTCAGCAATTTATTCATCCACCACACAATTTAGAAAAAAAAAAAAAAAATAATTTTAAAAAACCCAGCAGACATTTACTGGTGCTTGAGACTGCTGGAAAGGGAAGGATTGTAGAGAAATGTTTTTTCTGAAATACTGTCAATGGGTGTATCATGTCTGATCATTACTTAGGATCCTTACTAGCTCCTAGTGCTTAATGCATTTTTAAAATGTACATTAAATAAACCTAACCCAGACCAAACAGCTAAGACTTTTTGAAAGAGTGCATTTGCATATGCATATAACGCACTTCCACACTCCTCCACTCAGCAAACAGCCATCGGTGTACCCTGACTGGATCCTGAACAGAACAACGGTATTGTACAGCCTTACTAGGACAAATACATAGAAAGAAGCAAAAAGCAAAAGGAACCCACAAAAATCCCCACCATTAACAGAATTTGACATGGGTGACTTGTTCAGGAGGATCTCCTGTTTGATGCCATAAGAGAAAGACAGGTCTAATAATAGTAAGTGGTACGGCTTTTCATCAATAGAGAAGGTGGTTTAATAGATCATACTTCTCTGGCAGTTACTCACTATTTAAAACAAATTGCAGCTTACATTTTTATCCCAGGCATCGGAATAGCTCTAAAGTTGTAGCTTAAAAGTTATTCCTTAACTTTTAAAAGCAGTGCTCATAATTATTTATATAACTGTTCCAATCTGTTCTTTCCATTTTAGCATTAGAAAAATTGAGACAGAAATACCTAATGTTACTGATGTTTTAATAAACCAAGCAGTACAGAAACAACTTCAAACATAACTGGAACTGTCTCCCAGTCACACCTTTACAGTTGACCTAGCTGATACTCATTAGCTCACACAAACAGCACCTGGCAATTCTTCATAGTAGGGGCACTAATGATTTTATCAGACAAATTGTGTACTTGAAACAAGAGCAGTTTCAGACTAACTTTTTTGAAGCTGAAATCTAACAAACTGTGGTGTTTCTAAACATCCTCTGGTCCACAGTGTAAATCATTACTGCTAAAAAAAAAAATGGGGGGGGAGGGGGGAAAGAGGGGAGAGTGAGAAACCAAACATTTTTATTACCTGATTTCCGAAGAGATTGAAACCATTAATTGCTTCTAAAGCTGCTTTTGCCAGGCCCACAGAGCTGAGGAGAAAACAAAACAACAGAAAAAAAAGAGGTAAAATAATTCAAGCCCAGAACAAATTTAACATGTTTGACAGCTTTCAGAGCTATAAACTTATCTTGATTTGAATTTTGTGCTTAACCTTTACGTTAATAAAATGATGATGCAGCAAATGTGGTTGTTTGGTGATGGGTTGTTTTGGGGCAGTTTGTTGCTGGGTTTTTTTAAAAAACACTTTTCAGCATTTTTATTTATCTTCAAATGTCAAAGACCATCTGGAAAAAAAACACTTCTGCTCTCACCTTGCTACTAGACATCTGGCATTACATTTTTTCATGGTCTTGCTAATTATGTATTAACAGAGGTTTACTTCAGCACAATTTTTCAACCTAGCTCCCAAATGTTAAACTCTAAAAGACTTAATTTCTGACTAGCTTTTGATATAAGAGAACTCATCAGGATGGATTCAGTAGACAAAGATTTTCTGATGTCAACCATATACCAAAGTATCTTTGACTTCTCTTACTCCATGCCTAGTATCCATCACAAAGAAAACAAGACCCAGAAATGCTACCAGCAAGCTTTCAAGTTAGCAAGTTCATGTTTAAACTTATTAAAACACTAGTTGTATCAACTAAATTATTGTAAATTTTCTAAATGAAATTATATACCAAAATATAATTTATTACTGAGTATAAAAATTATACAGTATATATAAATATACACAAGAAGACTTTGAAAAGCCATTTCTTTTTAAAATATAGTCTTACTTTCCTTGCATTTAGAAAAAAAAGGGAAAATTAAAGAAACTGTGTGCATTCCCTCTCAAGGCACAGACGCTTTTGCTGATTTTATTTTTTAAAAAGCTCAGAATAAGCTAATAGAAATCTAGATGCATTTGACAGGTTTGTATGAAATTCTTGAGTATGACGTTTACATGAAGGATGACTGAGGGCAAGGTTTTGAAATACTGTTTTCCAGAATACATGATTATAGATAGACCAACTTCATGTGTAGTAATTCAATTCAACTGCAGTAAGTAGCTAAAGCTTTAAAACTCATAAAATGCTGAATTTTGCACGTTGATTCCAAAATTCTGGATGTTAAGGTCACAAGGCATCAAAAAGTAAAATATTAAATGAGCTAGTTCCCAACAGTGCTGACTGGTCTACTGTCAAATACAAGCATTCAAAGCAGGGAAAGGACTTTGCACGGCTTACTCAGTGGTGACATTGAAGTATAGGAACTAGAAATACCGCAGAAGCCTAGCTAATGAAAGAAACACCTTCTACATCCTCTTAGTAAAACAGATTAAGTGCATCCAGGAAAGCAAAGCCTAGTGTAACTTTACTGGTAAAACTAAAAATTTTAAATTATGCCTTTGTCTCCATTCAACCACAGTGCCTCTGACCAGTGCACCTTTATCTGTGTCTGCTTCGTTTCTATATGCACTACAACAGGGACGTCTTGACTTCATTGACACCCCACATGCTACCCCTAAATGACTGTCTCAGTTCTGAAACTCCTGTACAGCCAAGTGCCTATTCCTTTGGAGAGGAGCTCTGCCTTCCAAGTGGCTTACAATAAATTTGAAATACTTGTAGTCAAAAAATTACAACAAATGAGACACTAGAAAAGGAAGACAGCAGAATAACAGGAAAGGATAGAGGTCTACCTTGTTATCTTTAAAAGTTAGCAAATCTGAAGACATATAATGAAAGTTTGAAAAAAACAGAATGAATCATGCTGACATGACAAAAGATTCAGAGTTAAAAAAAGACTGTGAGGGTAAACAAAGTGACAGAATATAGTATGAGGACACAGATCAACACTGCAGGAAGAAAACCTCCAATGTTAACAAGATAAAAATCAGTGGAAAGAAGAACTGAAAGGTTCATCTTTCCATAAAGCCTTTCTTCAGAAGGGAGAGGAAGTTGTTTGACACTGTCCTCACCTAACAACCATTTAGATGCAGCTGTCCTGATGTTTCTAGCTGGGCACAATACACAATTTTGGAGGAAAAGAAAAACAAATTAAATACACACAGAAAAAGGGAAAAAACCCAACCTCACTATAAATAGCAGTTTAGGTATTATACAAAGCTTGGAAAGTCTGAAGTTTTAACAAATGGAGAAAGTCTGGGTAAAGCAGAATATAGGAATTAATTTAACAGTTCATTTATCAGCATTGCAATTCCTTGGAATACTCTCTTTGGGGGAAAAAAAAAAAAAAAAAAGAGGAGAAAATGGAGTTTATATCTTTTTTTTCCTCTTAAAATTGATGATCCACTCAGCCAACCAAACTTCCATTCTTGCCAGCTTTCATCTGGGATAAACAAGGAGTAAAAAAAAAAAAAAAAAAAAAAAGAGTTTGTCAGAGGATCTGTGAGCCCAGATAACATAAGAATGTTGGCACAGAGACTGTCATGACTGTGAAAAATTAAAGTGTCCTGTAGGTTTTTTTGAGGGGTCACACTCTACATGCAGGGAAACAGCAACACGAACAACGGTTAGGAATATGTACTGTCTGAACAAGACAGCCCTAGATATTTTGTTTATCAAAATAATTAGTGAAGCAACACTGAGTTTGAAAAACTATTAAGAAACTAATTACTAATAATCCCCAACTTCTAAGGAAGAGTTATGACAGTATTGACAAACTGCACTATGCAGCCCAAGCAACTTGGAGCCATCAAACTGGCAGGAAACGGCAAGCAGGGATTGTGCTTTAACCTTAGTCCTTCTACAATCCATGCAGCATTTTGGGACCAGAACAAACTTCTTACCTTACTGTAAATAAACTGATTTGCACTATTTATTCATGTAAACTATAAAATTTTAATTTTTACCAAACTAATCCATATTCTGAAGAGAGCCAATTATGATAACACAGAAAATACTGAAAAAAATTAGAAGTTCAGTACTGAGTTATAGACTTTTTAAAGTATTTTTTACCTGTGTTTACTTCAACATTAGAAGTACTTCACACACTGATTCCAGACTCTATCATTCTTTTTAACTATTACCAACAGGTTTATAAACCTCCATCTTTCTTCCTGAAACATCGCCAGAAATTGTACTCAGGGGATTTAATTCTAATTGGTTCAACAAGAGAAAGCTGAAAAGGTCAACTAAGTTTTGCTCTGAGCAGCTGCCAAGGACCAGTGGTTAAGTTCCTCAGTTCCAGTGTCTTCTGATGATGAAAGGGTTTGGTACTGAGAATGTGATGAAGGAATAAACTGAACTCAGATGTGTTGTGATTATAATGTTTTTTTCTGGCTTTGTTTCAAATACCTAAACAAAAAAATGCAATTGTTGTAACAACTGCTTTATTTTAATTATCACCTAGCAATTGATCAAAGTGGTGTGATGGATCAGAATGGAACTTTTCATGGGAATTAAATATTATTACCAAACTGCATACATAGAAGATGAAAAAACAGATAAACCCTGTACACTGCAATCTGTATTACATGTTAAAATCTCATATTCTTATTTTCCCTTGCAAATAACACTTCTAATACCAAGTCAGATAGTTTTAGAGTCGGGGGAAAACATACTGACAAAAGGTATGTTCAACAGCAGCAACAACTAACTGCCAGCATTCAGAAAACATGAAACTACTCACTCTACCTACAAAATGGCATGATGCTGCCTGGAAAAAAATATTGAGGACCAACATGGATTCCTTCCTTGAAATAATTTCTATTTTACATATTCAGTCATTATTCTAGAATAATTCTTATTGGAATTAATAAAAAATTTTCTACCTCTAATTATTCAAATCCCCATAAGACTTCAGTCATTTAATAAATATTACTTGAAAATTAAAATACAGATGCCTCAACATTAAAATATTTATTTCTTTCCCCCATCACATAATTATTTCTTCACATTACAATGGTTTATGAAGCATTTCCTTCACCATACACACAAGTACTACCTAGACTACTAGGAGTTCCGTGGGTAACTGACAGGACAAAGTTCCTTTTAACAAAAGAACCCAAAAAACCCCATAAAACCAAAAGTTTGAAAATAGCTGCAGTATCAAGTACGTCTTCAAAAGACTGAACAATCACACAACATAACACACTTCAGAACTATGACCACACTTCAGACACTTGCTTCATTTCTACTGATTAATCAATTCCTGTTGCACAAATTAGAACAGAGGTTTTGTAACAAACGTCATTCCACAGCAACTACATTCTCCATATTCTACAATTTAATAATGGAAAAAACGGACTGTTTTAACAGTATGGATTTAAGGCAAAATGTATTTCAATAAATATGCTTCTTTTTTCACTCAGCAACCAACTCTGAACATGCTGGATATTCCCAGAGAAAAAGATGCTCACTTGGAGATACCCCAAAACAAAAGCTAAGTCAAACCCTCTTTAAATATTCCTCTGAAAATGTCACAGAATCATACAGTCATTGGTTGAGACACATGGAACTCACCTAAACCAATGTGAAGTCTCACCTGAAGCCACAAGACCAATTCAACTGGATCATAGCCTCCCCTAGACAAGTCTCAATAGCCTCCAAGGACAGAGATACCGTACCTTTGACTATCTTGCTCCAGGGCTTCACTGAGCTTCAAGTAAAAAGGGTTTCTTCTTCATGTCTACACTCAGCCTACCCATATGCAATCTGTGGGCCTTACTGTAGGCACCAATTACTGAGATTTGCCATGGATTATCAAGAGCAGTCTTGCAATCATAACGGTATTGGTAACTTGACCTCAGTCCCTATTTAGGGCAGAGGAAGCTGAGAATAACCTAGAAAAATCAGACTTCCAGCTTGCTTGAAAAGCAGTAGTAAATTCACTTAGATGTCATTCATAACTTCCAGTAACTTCTAATTGTTAGGTTTACCCTCACAGTAAAACATCTGAGAGCAAAATCTGTGTATTCATAGCAACTGCTCATCAAAACACATCTTAAAGCACACACATCCTTAATCCTCCTCCCATTCACAGTTTCTTGCCTCCATCTGAGAGCTGTGCAGTTCAGCTGGAACACCAAACATCACAAGGGATGTTGAAAAATCCCCAAACAAACTCGAACAACAAAAGAAAAACCGATTCCACAAAAAAATAATTTCATATCTAGACTAAACATAATAGAACAAGGAAGGACAGCAACAGAGTAATAAAATACCTATACTACAGAGAGCGCAAAATCATGGCTCTGTAGTCTTACATTTGGAATATGAAGATACTGCACTTCAGCAACTTCATTATTCTCACAGTACATATGGGACATGTCAAAAACATTTTGCAGAGGTACTCAGCAGATGCCTGGAGAGCAGCTTGATCAAATGGTTACAGGACAAATTAATTTTTCAGAAGTTCAGCCGTATGGGAAAGGGATCACGCTATAATAAAAGCTGTTACAAGTCTTGCCTTTGAACCAGTAAAAGACAGCAATTTGCATACATCAATGAAGACCTGGTCCACAGAGTGTTTCGCTATTTATCATTTATTAGAAGGGTTTTGAACTGTACTAAGATAGAATACCAAGCCTCAAAATACCTGCATCTTCTAACACAAACCATAATTTGCAGTTATTATTCATGGACTTCACAGTACATATCATCTTCCTTAAACAGAAAGCCTCTTTCAATAAAAGCAAAGAATTAACCTCTAGTTCTGAATGCAAACACACTGTATGCAGACTAACAGTGTGACTACTGAGTGCCAGGAGTACAGTATACTTAATATTGAAACTGAAGCGATTGGTTTGGAGTCCATAATCACTGAACACACACATACATCCTTCATGACTAGCCCTGGTAAGTTATAATCACTTCTTGGATTTTATTTTTCTTCAAAGCTCTCTTATATATAACTACAGTAGGAGCATAACAAAGTATAGAAAATATTTAAGTGTACCCAGGGCTTTCCTCAATAATATCTAAAACCATCTTTTGATGCATATTCTTCTTCCATTTCTTCTGATTTACGAAAACAAAACAAATTTTCTACCGTCTTGCTACAGTGAAGCAGATCATCAACATGTACACAAAGAAAGACAAACAAGGGCAATATCTGTTTCTGATGACCAAAGTCTACTACTTAAATTAGGATCAAGCTCTATACTTCCCAATGTGACAGAATCAGTGAGTCTAACAGATCACTGAGCTACCTCATACAGCTTCACCCTTAGAAAAGCAAATCTATAAATGTCAGCCTAGTTTAAGGCAAGACAACATGCCCATTTCCATCTGGTTAAAAGATGGTTAAACCTGCTTTGGCAGGGGGGTAGGACCCAATGATCTCAAGGTCCCTTCCAACCCCTACGATTCTGTGATGTTGTATTTTCCCTGGAAAAAATTCACATACTGAATATCCAGAATGCTGCAAACAACAGGAAACACAGGGGTTTCAGTGTTCCTTTTCCAAACATGTACAAGATGATGATTCATGTGAACTGAAAACAACTTTTTATTATTGCCTGTACATGAACTAAGAAAAAATTATTTCAACCTGAAATGAGAACACAGATTCATTTAGCAACAAGACTGGAAGAAGCAAGTGTATTATTTGTAAGCCCATAATAATTACAATGATCAAATATATTATAAAAAGCCTAAGATATCCAAACTGCAGCCATATTTATGATTAATAAACCCCAGAAATCAAAAAGTGAAGAAAAAAGTAATGCTAGAAAGACCAAGTTGCCAGATTAGAGATTTATTTCTTCAAGATGGATAACCTGTGAGCAATTCCACTGACGTCAACTGCACCACTCTAACATTAAAACGTTAGGAACATTCCTAACTGTCTCACGGCACGGGGGACAGAACACACAGTTACTCTAGCAGCTGAAGAACCTGGAAAAGAACATCCACACTAGACTATCCTCCACAGTGTCCAGCATCTTCCTCTCAGCATGGCAGATATCAGAAAATCCAGACTCACAATTCAACACCTCCTTAAATCAGGATATTCCTAAACATAATTGTAACTCCAATCTATTGCACATGCCTCAAGAGTCTGAACAGTTCCAAACACAATTTTCAGAATTATATGCATGCAGCTGCACATAATTATTGGAATTTGAATACTCAAATAGCTAAGCATCTATGTGGTTATTTCAGCATGCATATGATGATGAAATTATGCTTCACGTTTCCCCAAAATACATCTCTTACTCTTTAGAGAACCTTAATTTAGTTCAAACAATATTTTAATACATTATTATTTTTAACTCACTCCATGAATTCTTTTTATTCATACCATGTTTACTTGCTGTGACTGAAAGAACTACATTTGCTCACCTACCTCGAATGCAGCTCCGGGCTGCCATTGTTGTATTTACTTCCTCTTTCCCAGACACCAAAATCTGGTACACGATAGGCTCTTTCCACGCAAAACACGAGATTCTGAATGAAGGACACCTATGAGAGAGAAGAAAAGCAAATGAAGGAAAATTAAAGCATATTTTCTTCTGTTCGTTTTTTCAAAAAGATAGAATTGGTTTTCCTTGGCCATCAAAATCGTGCCTTCCACCCTCCTCCTCCCCACCAAGAGAATGATGTTACCAAGTTCAAACCAATTTTTAAACACAAAATATTAAGAGCTGCCCCAAATTAGGTGTTGATGTGATTTATGCAAAAGACCCTAAAAAGCCGGTGAAAAAATTATTATGTACTTAAGACAGACATATGAAGAGCTCCAAAACTGTGACATTTTGATCTTTTGCAAAAGATTTGTCCTAAAAACAACATCAGAGAGCAAAAGAAACTATCCTACAAGGATAGGACAGAGAAATTGTAGTGATTCTTAATTAATTTTAAGACAACTGATATGCCAAAGTTTTATTAGCTCTAGATAATACATACATAAGCAGATTCAACACACTCATTTACAAATAAAAATAAAACTCTGAACCAATTTATTTTAATTAAAATTTCCTCTTGAATCAACATGTTTCAACTGAATACTTAGGTATTCAAGGGTATTTTAAGGTATTTAAGGTGTATTTAACTACAGCTGGGGACTTCATTAAGCAGATATTTATTGCTCATTTACACTGCTAAAGAGATTTGGAGTTGTTAAACTGTAGAAAAGGTAAATTGATAAATTTTACAATTCACTTTGAAGACTTCACAGTTTAGAATTTACACGAAATTTAACCACAAACACAAGACTTACATTGGTTCATCTACCACAGCAGGGATTTCATCCCCTAGGGGATTCTGTGTGAGAAGAGAATATTGCAATGCCTATAAAGAAAACTGTATTGGGGAACTATAGAGGATCCACTTCAGTCAATTGATCTTTTTTCCCCCTCAATGCGCTATGAGATGATGAATCTTTTACTGAAACGTATTTGCTTCTGTTTTAATTTACCTGCATAACACTGTTTTGCTGTCTTCTCTCCATTCTTCCTTAAATCCTAAGAAGTTACTATTTTAGATACATTCCATGCTAATACCAGTCCACCGGTAATACATATCATACTATAGTTACTTGTCTATCTACATCTTTCTCTGATACATTTTCACTGTGGGGCGCTCATGTACAATTATTTGTACACTAAATCTTTTTTCATAGCTTTCAAGGAAAGATGGGCCCAGTAGCATTCATCCCTCTAATTTAGCATTTGGTTGTATTACAATGAACTTCCTGTGACTGAATGAAATTAAAACACCCAGTGCAGCTTCTCCTGTCTCTGTCATTAGCTGAAAGTTAGACACGTCAGCTAAATGAAGAGGCAAAAAGCACCACATAGAAATAGATAACCCTACTGATGATGTTCTACCACCGAGGATTTTCAGAATACAAGAAAATAAAATGGCCAGTTACAGTTATGAGACTAACTAGGGGTTTCCAAATAGCAGGTAACTGGTTACAAATCAAAATCTTTGGGGAGCAATCATTCGTATCATGGGCATATAAATGCTATAACCAACTCAATGCTAAAGTGCTTTCAGAAATTATGGACTGTGTGTGTTAAGCTTATTTATCCAGAAGTCAAGCATGTGGAAAGCAAGTTGTAATAAAGAATACATGTGCAACATGGATGAACTGCAACTTAAGGATAGCTCACTGACAACTGCTATGCCTGACATCAAGCAGCCTAGTAAGTATATGACTGCCTCCTAAGCCAAGAGTTCTGTGCACAAAGATATTCATGCAGACAGCTTGCCAAATACCCACCATCCACCAGCACCTTCCACTGTGCCAGTGCTGGTTTCAAAACAACCTCTCTAAGAGAATAAATACATTATGGAATGTTGTAACTGGAAAGAAACGTCCGCTTTGACGTTTGGGTAGCAGATTTACCACACCCACAGTACTGCCAATGCCACTATGCTGAATATAATCTGGGCACAAAAACCCCCTTGGAAATACCACAATTATGAGGCATTAATAAGATCAGAGAATACATGCAATTGTTGAAGCTATAGAGAGGTCTGTGGTAAAATATTCTTAGTATACATCTCCATAATACAGAAAAAAAATACATGAAAACTGCATCCTGACACTGAAGTGGAGAAGTCCATACAAATGCACTTTTCCTGCAGATTCTGTAATTAAATGCAAACATCTGGAGGATAACATAAATCATAAGTCAAGCTAAGTAAATATATAATTATATATATTTTCATCCCACAGACATAAAGGCAATTAAGATAAAATAATATAGACCTATCATATAATCTAAGTGAAGAAGACGACAAGTTGCGTCACTTAGTTTTTTTCATTGTCTTAAGAAAAAACATTAATGAAGATGGAGGTTTAAGAAATAAAATACAAATACACTGATACTGGAAAAATGTCCCTTTAAAAAAAATGGTAGTACTCTAAGTGCATTTAAGCTTTTTAAGACAATACAACAACAGCTATTAAACAGACCAGAGTAAATTTAAACAAATCCAGATTAAGACAATTGGAAACAAACAAATACATATATATCTGTGCTTTCCATTCCTGTCTCAAAACATGACCTCATTTTAGAGCAGGAAAGCAGGTTGTCCTGACATGACTTGTCCTTAAGTTAAGGCCATGGTGCCTATTATTATCTTATTTACAGAACAGTTAAAAACCTAACAAACACCTCTTACCATAATAATATAAAATTGTCTTATTTTCAATTAAAGATACATAATAATTGAAAATAAAACAATTCTATAAAGATACAGCAAAACTTCTTAACACCCACAGGTTCACATGCATTTGAGGAACGTCCTTCAGCTTTCCAGAAAGATAACCCTATGATTTATTACATTGAAATTCCACTGGAGAGAATTCACTGATTGACATTTTAAAATAAGGTGAAAAGTGAGAACAATATAACTACAAGTTAACCATCCTAACAGACCTTTTAATTCTTGACCTTTTAGAAATAGCAGGGAACTATGAAAGTTTTCAATGTCATGGTACATTTACTCTTTGCATGTGTAACACTTTATTAACTACTAATTTATTTCACTATCCATTTGTTCCATCTGTATTCTCTGACTTCCATGAAAAGTGGAAAATATCTGCAGTGTATATCCAGAACAATTGTTTTATAGTTGCTAATTAAATAAAACCAAGAAAAAAAATCCAAACAACTTCATACAAAACATGTGTTTTAACATAAAAAAGTCAATTTGTACCTCATCTGTATTGTAGATAATCTGCAGTCCCGAAGAGATCATCTCAACCAAATAGAGGAGAAATAATGACACAGCATTTATCTGAAGTAATTAAAGACAGAAAGGAAACTATAATAAACTTCATGCCTATTGGATTCAAACAAACAAACAAGCTCAATGTGGTATTACTCATTAACAAAGGTGGTCCCACTGTAACATGGTTTCAGTTCTTCAAAAATATTAACCTAATCTACCAATATCCCGAATTTAATGATGTGGAAATAATCAATCAGGAAAAATGCCACAAATAAGCCTTGTCCTTCTGCTACAACACATCTGCTACAATCCCATTTCTTAAATTATTTGAAACAGTGATATTAAAATGTTTTCGCTTAGGCTCACTGCTATGATCCACAGACAATCACTGTAGTCATACTCACTGGTGTTCACACTTCTTGGTGTTCTATCAGTGAGTCAGACACACTGGTAGAACACCAAGAAGGTAAATAGAACAGTGAACAGTACACAGCACACCTTAAAATGAGTCACTTTATCCCTAACTGGAATTTTAGCATTACTGACTGACAGAAGTATCATTACAACATTCAGATACAATTATATTTGTGAAAAACTGATAGCTGTACATAATATTTATTATTAACAGTAACTACGTGCAGCAGCTGGACAGATAAGCATCATAATGTCAATGTATTAATGAATCAAAGGAAACTGCTTTTCTAATAGAATTCTAGCATAATAGAGAATTTGTACGATTTCAGTAGAGAAAAATTTGGATTATCTGAAACACAGCAGGTTAAGAGTAACGTCCAAATTCTAAAAATTCCTGAAGATCTAAAGACCACTGACTCCAGTTTCTCAATATAGTCTTGAAAAGCACAGAGTACGGCACTAACAACTGACCAGCTACGTGACTTATTCTATTCTTCCCAACTGAACCACCTCAGTTAGGCTGCTTTTTGTTGCTTCCCTCTATTTTTGGGATTTGCTGATGACAGAAGGGAATGCTTATGGGAACAGTTGAGCTGCCAAAAAACCCAGAGACTTGGAACCATCACACACTGGTCCCTAGGTCCCAAATTTATTTTCTCCTCCTGCAGACGAGACACATGCGTTTTCAGGAAGCTTCAAATAAAAGCCTAAAATGCTAACTTAGGATAACTCCACAAATAATTTTTTTCAAAGCACATGTGTCTTGAATCCAACACATTTATTGTAGAAACTATTTAAGTGATGTTGTCACCATGAAATTAAATAATTATCAACCTACTGTCACTTCTGAGTAATTTCATGAGCAATTCTGAACTACAAAGAGTATGCAGAGTTATGGAATGCAAATGAACAAGATCATGAATGCAAAAAAGGGTCTGAAGTAGAGAGAAGGGGTGGAAGAGTTAAAAAAAAAAGAGTAAATACTTTGGAAAATGAAAGAAATAAGAGACAGCAAAAGAATTATGCAATGAATCTGACTAGGAACCACCACACAAAATTGTGAACTTCAATTTGTAACTAGCCATAGCTGTTGACAGTGTACATTAATTCCTTACTATGCATGAAAATTGCTCAGAATTATGGAAAAAGAAGCTGGGAATGTTAATACAAATAGAATGTTCAATGTAAGATTACACTAAATCTTTCACTTCACTACTTCAACATTTTTTTTTTTGCCAGGATTGTTTGACAGCCATCTGTTGGTCTCAAAAAAACCAACTTCATAAACAACCAACCATCTACCTCCACAAATCCCAGTTATTTCAGTACCTTTTGACTAAACCCAGTACCACTGAGGCATATTGCAAAACAATCTTTTTCACCAAAAGATGCATGAGGAACCTCAATTTTACCAAGCACAACTCATCTAACATTAATCTAAATAAACTGAGAAATCTCCATTTTTTCATGATGCAGCTAACAACAGTATCTTTTAAAATCATGCAAACTTTAATTTACACACACACCCCCATATTTTACCTGAAGGTGACCATATTCCTTATGAGACAAGACCTCATCTCCAGTGTGTGCACTGAAAACAGAATGAAGACATTCAGATGGTTTGGGATCCTGCTTAAATTGCTGAACCTAAAGGTGAATCAAAGGCAAAAGATAAATTCAAAGTCAGTAACTTCAGTATGTCTCGCTACCACAAACTCACTCTGTAATCCAGGTATTGCAAAATTTTTTTATATGACTACTATGTAAAACTTACAAACAGTCTCTGAAACTTATCAGAAGCTGTTTCATATATACTTTAAGTAAAGAATAGAAATACTCAAACCATCTATCTCATATCTTTGGATTTGGTAAAAAAAAAAGAAATCTACAGTAGATAGCTACAAATGCTTAGTCACTTTCAACTTCTAGACAAACACCATCTCATTTTACTGGAACTGCAATCTTAGCAGAAAGCCAGTTGAAGCACACCACACCTACCTTGAATTCACAGATCTGAAGTGTACATATAGAATCCTGACCCTTAAGTTCTCTGCTGAGTACCATCACTTCCAGCTACACTCTCGCATAGGGAGCAACTTCCCTCCTCGCCTTCTCTGCCTGTCCTGCGGAGCCTGCCTGCACATGTTCATCCATCACAGGGTTTCAGTCACTTGAGCTATCCTACCACAGCTTCGTGACCTCATGAGATCATAGGCCTGGAACCACATACATAATTCCTCCTTTCTGCTCCCCATGATGCGTGCATTAGTGCACAGGCATTTCTGAGAGGCACCCAACCATGCTGATTTCCCAGAAAGGGTATGAGAGCTTTCTTCTCCAAAACGCCATCCCATAAGTACGTCTTTATTTCCACACATACACTTGGGACAATTCCACTTCAGTTAATGCTGTATGTGCCTTCTGTTCACATCCCCCCAGGCTCTTTGCTTGCCTACCACTCTCTCACTCCCTTGCCATTCCTAGCTTAAAGCACTTAATGGAGCACAAGAGCCCAAAACTAAGTTGAGAACAATAATTTTAATAATTTTTATGAATCACGATCCATAACATTTAATAATTATTGTTGCACCATTGGAAAACGTGGCAAATATTTTAAAACAAAAAATAATAATAATTTTTAAGCCTTCTAGGTTATAGACCTACAAAAGTGTCCAGAAATTGGCCCGTGTGGATCACGTAACAAATGAAAATCTGCAAGCGCCGAGATTACATAAAAGAGTACAAAGATTTATTTTGGTGAGCACAGTTCGTGACATTCAGATGTACAGTGAAACATTTACAGACACTGGAAGGTAAAGCTGACAGATTAATAAGAAAATATAAACATCATAGGTAGGAAGAATAGTACCCCAGATTAAAAGACATTATTCATGGGCACTATCACTGGACCTCAGAATGAGCCTCTGATACTGAATCTCCTACGATAGAGACAGAATGCAGTAGGATGAATTACTTATACAAGATGTTAAGAACAAAGGAGTGAAATAAGAGCTATGGTGCTTCTGAAGTAGTTTTGATTCCTTTCTTGTTGCAAAATACAATATCTGCTACCTTACAAAACCATTTGAGAAAATGATCTGGACAGTCAGAGAGCTGCAGAGACAGAGAAAGGAAATCAAATTCACAAAGAAAAGAATCAAGGTAACAAAAGATCCTTCTCTGTAATTCCTCAAGTCATACTGTGCTCTCCAACAAACAGTTCTGAAAATTTCTAAACCTCATGGCCACTGTCCGGTCCACATTTCACAACATTTGCAACACCAATCTTACCTTCACAGGATATTCTTCTCTACCAACATAGTACATAGCATATGCCCCAGAAGCAAGAAAGTGAAACCTCTTTTGTGGAATTATCACATCTTGTCCATGAACATACTCAATGTATTTTAGGTCATAACCCATACATTTTTTGACAACAGATTATACTTTTGGCAGTTTTTGTCACAAGCACCATCATCTTTTCAAGTCACACCATGTGCATACAGAATTCATATTATCAAAAAATATCTTCCTTATACATGAGGCCAGCACATACAGAGACTCTCAGAATCAAGTCCAGTTTGATTTTTGTCTATTTAGGAACTAGCTGCTGTTTATTATACACTGTAGGAAGAGAAGCATTTATAGTAATCAAAGCAAAAACTGACAACCAGCATGTCAGCAGTGTGACACCTGTGTTAATTTATTGCTCATTATTCATATCTGCATTCATCATCCTCAAAACAAACCACTGCATGTCAACAGCTCAAATGTAACAAGATCAATTTAGGTCAAGATTATTTAAAAATATGAGACTACAAATAAACAGACTAGAAAAACTGAGAAAAAATAGCATGTCAGCATAAATACAACTCACAATACACATAATTTGCTTGTTATTACAGGTAACATACTTATGGACTCTACATTTCAGTTCGTGTGCTCAGAAGCGATGGAAGCTATGTGTTGACATGAATATTATTTTTAATAATACAATTAAAAGTCAGTGACATGAAACTTAATCACATGGAACACATATATTTAACTATCTGTAGAATTACTGCTAATGACTACGCAAAATTAATCCACCACGTCTAAGTTTTGATAAGGAGAAGCTTCACACTCACAAGATTACAGGCCAAATAAATCAACTGTACTATAGCATAAGTAAATTACTCTGTTTACTTATTTATTTTGGCTTGCTCCCCTTCTAAATTTACATCACTAGGTCAAAGAATACTGGAAAGTGACTGCTAAAGAAACCAAACAAAATAATCAGAACAATCACCTAGGTAAGGTAAACAACTGCAAATGCAGTAACAAAATGCATAGGGCAAAGTAAACTCCCCAGCCTTAGCCAAAAGCAATTCTATATGCTTCCTTTTAACCAATAAAAAGACAGGAAAACCCCAACTAACTGTCTACTGTTTAACTGTGATAAATAACTGCAAAAAGAACCCCAACAAGTTTCAAGGATACCCTGTAGTTTCTTCACAAAACACTTGTGTCTTCTCTACCCTAAAATAATGCTGCGACCTGCCAATAAAGCAGCAGCTTTCCTCAGCTGGGCCACACTAATACTGCATTCCCCTTCTGAATTTTATCTATACTTAGAAGTTAGTTTTCACAGTTGATTTAATCCTTAGAATTAAGTTGAGTGCTTGTGCTCACACTACAGTGTTTTACCTTATCAGCCTGACGCATGTAGCAGTAGAGAATTCCTCTCATGCACTTTATAGCAGAATGTTCCAGTTCATGAGTCCTTCCCTTGTCATCATCAATACGCCTGGGAAAAAGAGATAATTCATAAAACAAATTGGAAATACATTAGGGGGAAAAAAGTAAAAAGGACGTATTAGTGCTTTGGAATATTAAGTATTTCAAAACACGGCTATATAGTGGTTAGCACACTCATACCAAAATATTTATAACCCTACCCATACTTTTTATTAAAAAAAAGTTTTTTAGTTTATGTTCTAACTTACACAAGCATCCCTATCTCAAAATTATTTAAAATATATATATAATTTTTAATAATATATAGATATATTTTAAAAACCACCTTGTTAGTATTATAAAAGGCCCGGTCCCATGTTCCTTGAGAGATCCAAAACAAAAAGGCAATTTCTCTAACACTACAAAACATCTGCCTTTCATAATCAGTCAGGTTCCTGATGATAGCGATAAGCTACACCTGTGCATACAGTCTGGAAGTTCACTACTCTGAATATCCAGAAATATGTTTCAAGATACCTTTAATACTTTTATACCATTAAACCAAACACCCACAAATATTATTACTAAATGTGTATTAAAAACAATGTAAAATCTCAAGTTATTTTGACTACTTTCAAAACATTGCTGTGTACCAGGAAGAATGTCTGTCCTGGATTCAGCTGGGATAAAACTGATTTTCTTTCTAGCAGCTGGTGTAGTGTTGTGTAGGATGAGAATAACGTTGATAAAACACTGATGGTTTCAGTTGTTGCAGCTGTAGTGTCTACACTAAGTCAAGGACCTTTTAGCTTCTCACACCCTGCCAGGTGCACAATAAGCTGGGAGAGCACAGCCACGGCAGCTGGCCAAAGGGACATGCCCTGCCACTGAATATCATGCTTTGCACAGAACTGGGGAAGCTAGCTGGGTGGTGGTATCACTGCTCAGAAACAGACTGGGCACTGCAGGAGTGCAGTATGTATCCCTGCAGGTAGTAAGCAATTGCGTTTGTGCATCACTTGTTTTATTTATTTATTTATATTATCACTATTGCTATAGTTGTTATGATTATCATCATCCCTTGACATACTATTATATTAAACTGCCTTCATTCTCCTCCCCATCCCCTTAGGGGGAGAGGGGTGAGAGAGCAGCTGCGTGATGCTCAGTTACCAGCTGGGGTTAAACCATGAGGGTGTAACACAGGGGAGATGTGTGTTCAGAGGTTCCTCACCTGTAGGCAAGGGCTAAGGCCCAGGCACATGCAGCACAGTAAAGACTGTCGTGCACTTTCGCCTTTCGGTTTTCCCCATATGTCTTTGTAGGAAACAGACCTGTGGTGGGGCTTTGATGAAGCAGCAATGTTGACTTAACTGGGAAAAGGAGAAAAGAAAAAAATTGTATTAATGACACTTATGTTTCTTCCAGTTTCTACACAGATTTTCAGGAACAAATCAAGATGTGAACAACCTGTTAGATTATGTAAAACATAAAACAGAAGAGAAAGAAAAGTAAGAAGCAGCACAAAAAAAATTTCTTATACTGTTTTTATCAAATGAGACCTTTTTACAAAAAATTAAAACAATCAATATTCAAAACTCTTTACATGGCTCTGCTGTAGTACAACCCACGCTGTACAGAATCCTTACAATGCAACCCAGCAATTTTCCTTTTATGAACACGGCAGCTGCCTCCCCCCAATAATTTAAATAGTGAAACTCTACATTCATAAAAATTAAATATTTAACTTTGCCTAGATGATTACATCAATTTTTTTTTAAAGTAAAGGAATTAGTAAGTAAGAAGAATGGACTGCTACAATTATTTAACTTACTATCTTAACATAAAAATAGGACAAGTTAGGAATTTAAGTTGTGAAAACCGAATTAGGAAAAAAATCTAAGTATTACTTTTTTTTACCTCAATATTTCACATTTCCTGAATTGTTTGCTTAAAATTGTATAATAACCAGTGTGCTATAAAATTGAAACTGGGCTTAATGTCCTTGAACATGACCCTTCTAACAATAACCTATCCATTAGATAAGAAAGCATTTTTTTTTTCTAGAATGTTATCAAGCATCAATTCAAAAAAGCTTCTTTATTGTCTATGTGTTAGAAATTAAGTATTCTAAATCAAAATTACAAGGGATTATGCCTTTTTGCATTATATTCTTCAGTGACTGAATACCTTATAACAAGAACTTTGATAAAATGTTACCTGAAAAGTCAATATAGATTATTCTCAAATGAAGTATAAATTCAATAGTACATTTTTACTGAGGCAGCAGACTGTGACATAAGTGCCTGAGAGATACACAGCAAGCGCCATCACAGCTTTGTTGCTGCCAGGCATTAAAAGCAAAATGAACAGTCATCTCCTCTGTAAGAAAGACAAACCCCATGGATCTACAGAAATTTATGGACAAACCAGGTGTAACTCAGATGTCACTTCAGAAAACTCTTTGAATGAAGTCACACTGCACATTTTTAGAATAACTGGAAAATTGATCACTATTCTATATCCTTGCCTAACAAGACTTAAATTTTAAGCAGTCAACTGGACAGCCATTAAAAAAATCTGCTTTTAGAATATAGACAGGACCATTATAACACACACATCCCCAATCCAAACCAAACAAATTCAACCATCGTTTCTCTAATGTATATGGATTTGGCTTTAAATGAACCCATAGAAAAAAAACTCAAAACACTAAAGTTCGCTTAAAATGTTAGCTAACAGGTAAAACTTTTGCACAAAAATACTTCATGGCACCATTGATGACAAAATATCTGGTTTAAGCACTACAAATAAGGTTGGGTGATTTTTTCCATTTAAACGTTTACTCAGCTGATCTGGCTAATGCCACAACACTAAGCTACCACTTTATCCAAAATAATTCCAAATTCAGTCTTACAGCTGGACCAAATTTCCAGTATACATTTTCAATCTCAGAAAAAAGTGTAATTCAGCCCTCCAGCTTCTGTGCCTTTCAAGCTCCAAGCAGAAATTTAGCAGAACATCCTCATGTAGGAATAATATAGCAATGATATTTAACATGTCAATATCAATTCCAATTCATATCTGGGTTAGTTCAAGCACCAAAAACTGTCAGAATACCTTTAGCCCTCCCCATCCAAGACCATCAGGTGAATCCATTCTACCAGTGGACAAATGCAGATAATTTTGAACACTATTTACAGGTCATGCTTTTTTCAAGCAATGTATGAAAGATCCAAATACGTGCATTATATTATCACAAGAATCTTACCAGCAACTGTAATAACAGAACCCTTTACCTCTCAGAAAAAAAAAATCCTTATTAAAGACTGTAGATGTTTTAAGACTAAGCTGATTACTGTCATAACTGTAAATATTTTAACTATACAGAAAATCTTGCTTGGCAGGAACAACTATTAACTTACCAATCCTGTAATAATGATCTAATTTATCCCACAGACTGGCACCCTCTGGTTTTGGAAGGTTAATACTTTTAAGTGGCTCATAAATTGAACCTAAAAAAAAAAAAGGAGAAAAAAATCCTAAATGAGGATTGAAATTACTTTCATAATTCCACCATTGCTAAAAGTTACTGCAATACGATTTTTTCATGTTTGTTACACAAAATCATGGTTTACTGAATTTCAGATAATATATATCTATATACATTTTTTTCTACAGTGCCTGTCCACACAAACAAGACCTCCATCTGGATCTCCAATGACTAGGAGGTATTCAGCTACATCGAATGCTACATAAATGTATAGTTTAATAATTGAAGACTTTGAAGACAGCCTGTTAAATGCCAAGAATCTTCTAAGAACACTGACTTAGAAGTATCATACAGACCAAATTCCTAAAGATATGTAGAAAAACAGAAGAGGGACCCAAAGCAGCCCAAATATAACTATTACTTCTCTACCTGCCTTCTAAAATGGTGACCATGTATACTATTAGTGTTTTATCGATCCTAACCTCATTTTCACCACAATAAACTTGAATCAAAGAAGGGTTAGCTTGTAGTCATGTACTACCAAAGCTTAAACAACCTACCCAACAGATAAAGCCCCCAATTGCCTATTCCAGACAAATGCAGTGCTATCAAATCCACATCTTTCCTTCTCAGCATCCCACATATTGACTGTTTCCCTATTTGCACCTGAAAAGTCCATTTTACTGACAGCTGAAATGAGCTCCTATCAGAAAGACAGGATTTCTTTAAAATTACTGGGGTAAACCATTTCCAGCTTCTAATTTAAGAGTACCATACTGCTTGCCTTCCATAAATCACTTTGGCTTTATTCAGTGTTCTGGATGGCAAGATCTCCCACAGAGCCATTTGATAACAGGAAGAATGAGAACTTCCCCTTTCCGGGCTGCATGCTGCCCTTCTGAAAAGCTCCAAGAAATGAATTGCCAGAGAAGCCCAGCCAGCCAAGCAGTTCTGGCAGGATGCAGCAGAGTGCTCCTATTCAAGCTGCCTCTTTCACACTCCCAGCACATACCCAAGCATTAGACTGGAGATTGTCCATATACAAGACTCTCATCCAAGCAACATGAATGCATGTGGAGTGCTGACAGAAGCTTTGTTAATCAAGTCATTTGATGGGGAGACTGGAAAATGTTTCTTGCCCTTCAAGAACTCAAACCTCATCCCCCAAATTAGTATTACTTTTGCTTTGCAATCGTAGTTTAAAAAAATCCACCCGTCCTGGAGCAGACTCCTGTGGGTGCGTTGTACACAGATCCTCTGGTGACGTGTAATGACACACCTGAGCTTCCCCTACAGCATTTCCTTTCCTCATTGGGAGAAGTTACGTTCCAGTCAACACATGCAGGTGGGGAAACAGCCTAAAGAATGCCTAAAAAACCCCATTACAAAACAACTTAATTGCTTTTAGTTTTGGAAAATAAAAACTTGTAGCACACCTTTCATATCTTCTGTTTAAGAAATAAAATCAACATTCTGAACCAAATTTAAATCAATTTTTCAAATCAACTCATTTTTGCCTAGGAATTCCTGTCCATTAGAATACTCTTAATTTATATTGTTATACTATTAATTCAGTTACCTTGGAAAAGTACACAACACAGTGACCTGCAGGAATTGTAACTTTATAAGGTGATTCAGAGGAAGTAGGCCAGAACATGTGTCGCAAAAAATTTTCAGTAACTAAGTTATTGCATAAAAAGTTGAAAATTTATGAAAAAATATTTACTTACTAGATTTTTCAAAGGCAAAATAAAGATTCTTACTCTTAGATTTGTTAACTGTATGCCACATACACAATACACAGTCTTTTGTGAGTGGAACAAGGTTGAGAATGTCTATTTCTTGCAGACTGTTAACCCCTGTACTGCACCATGAAAAGCAGTTGGTAATTCACAGACACAAACACAAGACTGAAGTTTCCAAAATAAAACTGTTCTAGTTTACATACTTACCAGACAAGCTGTGACCCTCTGTGGCCAACAGAAAAACAAAATAAAGTTATCACAAAGAAAAAAAAAAAGTGGGTTTTTTCCATTTTAGAGCATTCAAATATTTCAACTTCATGCAGAAAGACAACCAAACAGAATAAAGAACACAAAAATGTCACATGACCACTATCTACACATTACAGTCTTTTAGATGTTTGCGACTTTACTAGCAGAAATAAATTGAGATAGAGAAGACTGGTGATGGAACAAAAAGGTGAAATGAACTCAAAGTTCAAGAAAATTGACAAAAAGCATATGCCTTGAAAGTCTTGTTTAAAAGTATTCTAATTATAAACAGAAGCACTTTTTTAAAGTAACATTCAAAAACAGAATTTTCCACATACTCTTCATTAATTCCTCATTTGCATCTATATAGATTATGTTTTGCTTGGGTGCCTATAGCATTCTGCTAGACAAATCCTGGAGTAAATTATGTTTTATTAGTATCACAGTCTAATCAAAAGCAAGAAACAGAGAGGACAAACATGAAGCTAGCTGCTCCTTCCATGTGCTTTTTATAGTGTGACCATAACCCAGTGCAAGCTATTTATAAGACAGCTAAAAAAGCCCATCCATACTCTATCCAAAATCTATTTAATAGTTCATCTCAGTAAGACAAAAACCTGCTATAGAAAGCTATTTTCAATTACATATTTTGAAAAGGTTTTAAAACTGAAAAAAATTACACAATCAAGACTGCAACTCTTAAACATAAAGAATGTCATATGCAAATAGTACCCTTGAGTTCTCAGCTTGTATGTTAGCATTCAGAACAAACAGAATGAGGACATTGATTTCAAATACTGTTTTTCACAAATTTCTCCTTTCATTGTAGCCATACAGCGTGGGTTTTATTTTAGGTAAGTAAGTAGACATGCCAGAAAGGACTATTTTAAAATATTTTCTTGATTTAGTATTTTTTCAGCTGTATACTGGTATAACAACCCTATTCAAAATTAAAATAGGGTACATGGCAATTCACATTTTCTTCCACAAAGAATGAAGTATGCCCATTATTTCCTTACATCAGCAGTGGACTGCTGCAAGTCAGTAAGTACTTCAAAATCACTCAAAACCCAAACAGACAGGAAATCAAAATGTTGCTTCCTACATAAATATACTTAATGTCTTATTTTATAAGACATCCCATTCTCATCCCGAGTCCACTTAAATCCCTGTTTGTTTTCATATATTGCACCGACTAAATATACCATATTTTCCATCAAAAATTAATTCCCTTTAATTTACTACCACTTGCAGTTTTCAAAGTAATATGATTTCACCATTCTTCAAGTTGAAGAATTACTAAAAAGGATAGTAGTTTTCTTTCAAAGTATTAGAGAACAGCAATAAAACTGAAGCAGCCCAATAACCGGTAAGATGCATCAATTACCAGTTTAGAACTAAAATAATAAACAGACAAGATATTTCTGACTTAGCTAAGACATTGAAACTATAAGAAAACACTATCCAGCAGATGAAACTCAAATGTAGACCAATTCCAGGAACTATTTACCAGCTAATTATCTCTTCTAAGCAGAATACAAAACAATTAGCAGAATTCCTGAGCAGGAAATTAATAGAAATTCTTCAAGGTAAGCTATTAGCAGTGTAAATACTTATGTATATACAACCTCTGGAGGCTGAGAATATTATGAAATCCTGATGTTGAAGTACTTTCCTACCCACTTAATTTTTATTCCAGTTCTACTTGAGATGAGCATTAATTGCTCTTCAGGGAAGAGCTCAAAACTGTCTAGATATTTAGATTTAAAAGCTGTGGCCAACATTTTGAAACCCTGCTCCCAAATTCGTCTATACAGCAGCTTTGAACACCTACACATCCTTGAAGGTGGCAGCAATTGCAAAAACTAAAGAAAAATATGCATCAGAATGGAATTCTGGACCCAGTTCATGGATAAAGAGTTGGATATTTCAACAAAGACTTCCTACACAAATTTTTCGGAGTATATACCTTAAAAAACCCAACAAACCAAACAAGCAACCAAACATACACACCCCGAAGTTTAATAACAAATAAACTGAAGTAACATGGCAAGAATTTTATTTGCAACTTTTCATGTGCCAGAAGAACAAAAGAGAATGTTCACTAGGATAATGAAGTCATCCCAGACCAAACAAGCAAGCAAGCTGCAAGATTGCTCTGTAGATCTGACAAGAATAAAACCTGCCCACAGTCCTTTAATGCGACACTAGTTCTGAAGACAACCCAACAGTTGAGACATACACAAGTTCCGGATCTCGGGTCACAGTAACGTTCATTACACAATGACATCACAACCATCTTCACCTTACACAGAAGTCGCTGGGACCAAAAGGAACTTTGTTTCTTCACACAGCAAGGTTTATGAAATATGAACAAATCCTGTCCTCCCAACATCACATCTCTTGCAACCTCTCCTGAGCTCAAGACTTAGTGTACTGCGGAGAAACACCCTTGGATACAATAGTTTATTCTCATAGTTGTCTGCTATGAAATACATCTGCTTCTTAGTCCAAACCCATGTAGTAGAGCAAGGTGGTATCAGAAAATACTTGTCAGAAGCACTTCCACTAGAAAGAAAATTCACTTCTCACATATGTAAATATCTCAACTCTAACTCCATGAACTTTACACGTACCAGCTGTACTGTTGCTGATGGGCTTCTTTAATGCCCAGATAGAGCAGGAAACTGATCTCACGACTGACCCTGCTTTGAGCAAGAGGCTAGAGTACACGGTCTCCTAACATCCCTTCCAAACCCAACTGTTCTACAATTCAATGAAAACATAGTAAGGAAACCCCAAGAGAGGGGATTGGAGTGAAGAAAGAAAGAGGTATTAAAGTATTCCTCTATATGAATAATCAGTAACAGCAAAAACAAGGTACAAAGTGTTTCCTAGGCTGTGATGGTAACACAGGTAAAAATGAGTAAGATCTTGTAAGGGTTTCATTTAAATAGCTTTAAAGTACATAATTTTTCAATTATCATTTATCAAAAACAATAATGTGTTAAGACTGTGCACATAATTCAATTAGAAATTAATGAAAAATAAAATATGCACCAATTAATTTTGTTCTTTCTCTATTTCTTAATGATCTGAAGTAATTTCTCTCTACAGTATATTATACTTCATGGAAATTACTGATTTCAGGATTTACAGTAGTAAACAACACACAGAAGTTACCAAACACCACAAATAAAACACTGACCAGCATTCCAAGACACAGGAGCTTCACATAACCAAAATATACCAAAATAACAAGATATAACATACCAGCCTTGTAAACGCTACTAACAAGGCAGGAAACCATTCAGGGTATGGAAGGCAATTATTAATGTTTCTCAGAACAATAATTCTTAAAACTAGCATCTTAAAATTGTGTATTTTGCATTGTCAGAACAGAAACATCAAGTATCAATAATTCAGAAAGAGTAATAATTTTTTTTAATTATAACGTCAGCACTTCATGTGTCCTTTGATGTGAAGGGAAACAAAACAGAAATGCCATGGTCAGGGCTGGGCAGGGCAGGTCAAGTGACTCAGTTTTAGCAAGAGACAGCTAAAACCCCCTTACCTGGTTACCCTCAATAGCACTTGTTTTGTCTGTGCTGAAACACAGAAGCAGTATAAGAGCACTGTACACTTTTCCCAGATCAGCTAGCTTCGCACAGGGACACATTTGTTCCAGTCAAAATATACTGAGCAAAATTGGTCTTGACAAATTTGTGTATTCTAGATTCTATTGTGCCTAAAGAGAAGGTGTGCCAGGGGGGTTATTTTGCTTCCACCTCATTTCCAAAAGTCAAGCTCACGACAGGCTTCTTAGAAAATTTACTTCTTTTCTCTAAATCAGTCATGTTGAAGGTTTTTTGGGTGTTAAATCTATACACCATTCTCAGTGCACCTTTCACATGACCATCATCAGAAAAGACATTTTCAGTTCACAGGTGGTTACAGAGACATACTTGCAAGAAAACAAAACAAAGACAAAATAGGGAGATCTGCACAGTAGATTTCAATCTAAGTAGATTCCAATTTTCAGAAATTTTCACTGAAAGAGCTTAAATTTTAAAGTTCTACTGTACAGTGCTAAGAAACGCTAGCACAAAACACAGCTTGAAACACAAAACACACAATTATTTTTGTTGAGTCAAGTAGCCATAAACAAAAACAAAACACAGAACTGCACACTTACCAAATTTTAAAAAAGCATGCGCAGAGGAGGGTCTGTCATCATCCAAATTGGCCATTTCAAATTGGTGCAGCTAATCACAAACGTCTCAGGCTAAGCTACAGCAATTTCCAAAACTGTTTAGTAAATGTTAAAGGCAACTCGTATCACAATTAATGGAAAGCAATGTTAGTGGAGTTATCAGAATGACAGAGTGCACAGCGCAAAGGGTAGTGAAGTTTCATTGCATTTTGTTTCCCTCTTCTACCCTAAAAAACTACATTATTTTGCTTTTTCTTCCATAAAATTCATGTAAGTAAAAGGACACAGTCTGCACAAAGTCCATCTTTTGGACATTAAATAGTAGCTTTGTTATTCACTAAAAAGTTTGCTACTATCATCAAAAGGTGCCAAATAATACCTATTTGATATATTTCTGGACTAAATAAAAACATTGATTTAAATAGTAAGGACAGGGAGCTAAAATTCTGCTTATGCATAGTACTAATTTTATCCTATGTGGAATGTACACTAGGATCTTTCTTGTAGTCATACATACTGCTTATGGTATTGAATATTTGAAGCAGATTATCTTCCAGTTTGGAATGTAAAATAAGGAAATACTATTTGTAACTACGATGATAAGTTCTTCCAAACCTTTAAAGAAGTCTATATTTTTTACAAAAAATTTCCAATACGAATTTGGTTTTTACCAGCAAAAATGTAAATCATAATTTAATATACATAAACATGAAGACAGTGATTACCTCAGACAGGATAGGGTCTTAAATGAGACTTTGATGTCACGTATAAAATACGAATGACTCATGCATTTCATGCACATGAGTCTGTATTCCATGCTTACTATACCTTACTCCAGGCATCATACTAGAAAACAAAACAAAGCAAACAGTACTGCTTGTAAACTGGGACTCTGGAGCACTGACCTCAGCCAATTCCAAACAGTGTGGGGGAGTTTCAGCCGCTTTCAGTGACTACAACAGCCATGTCTCTTTCTGACAGTGCCAGAAAGGAAGCATAAAGGCTCTGATGTTATACAAATTTAAACATTCTTATAAAGATGTAGGAGTAAAATTGAGAAACATGATTTTAATTTTTAGATAAAATTTTAGCTGATTATAGATAAAACTCGATTTTTAAATCAACTCTTCTATCAGAAGAGCATTTCAACTACAATTATCTTTATGTCTTCAAAAAATAAATTTCTTCAGTCACCTTATAAATGACAAAATCTCTATGAACAGGAAAAGGAGTAAGTGAGCTACAATAGTAACGTGTCATCACTGAAGACACTTACGTGTGTGGATGGCAGTAGCAGTTAAGAAAAACTCAAGCATCTGAAATTATCTAAATGCGTTCTGCAGTCACAGGGGGACACTCTGCATGGGAATCCCAAAGTCAGCTCCCTGCCTCATGACTCAGGGCTCACATACTCCAGGGGTGCGTTCCAGACTTTATTTTGTAGAGCTCTGCTGACCCATCTGTAAACCAATTTCGAGGTAACAGTACCCTCTAAAGATAATTTGCCACAAAGTAACAACTCATTTACCGGACAATCTTAATCACGGTATTTTGCAAACTAATACTATACATAAGTAGAATTTTTAAGGCATATTAATCAGATAAGTCTTTAATTGATCAATTCGCTTTATGAGAGCACTCCTAACGCCCCCACAACAGATCCAAACAAATACACAAACTAGAAAATAATGAAGGGATTTTATTTCAATCTCCTACGTGCTTGTAAACACCACAAGAATCATTTGGAAAACTCTTTCTGTTAGAGCCCAAACAATTAATGTCCCACCGAGACTATTTTTAGCTAATGTAAAACCCGGGGATTTTTGAACTTTGGAAATTCAAACCAACTCGGTAATCGTCCTTTCATTCCGGCCAGAAGGCAGCTGCCACGCAAGCCAAGTTCAAGGCAATTCTCACGTTCAGAAAAATAAAACCTTTACCCAAAGAAACCCGGGCAAAAGCCAGGACTCGAGTCCAAGCGCCTGCAGTATTAAAATACACTTCATCGCTCGACGGCTTTGGGACAGCGGGCGCCCCGGACAGCTGCCCTCGCAATCCCGCGGCCGCTGCCGCCCGCACATCAGCCTCGCCGCGGACAGCCGGGCCAGGCAGCGCGCTCCGCCTCGCGCCAGGCCCGCGCGGGGGGGCACGCGGGAGCGGCAGGGCAGGGCCGCGGCGGGGCCGGCGGCAAGAGACGCGACAAGCTGCGGGAAGAGAGGAGAGACAGCCCCGGGGACGACGTCGGCCAAGAGCTCGAGGAGGACGGCGGGGCAAAGCGGAGGAGAGGAGAGCGGGAGGGGGCCGGTTAGTGAGCAGGGGGAGAAGGAGCCCCGCCGCTCCTCTCAGGCAAGCCAGGAGGTCAGACCTGAACGTTTAGAGCGAGCCCGCAGCTCCAGCATCTTCCAGCTCACATCAGCCATATGGGCCGCCGCGGGGGCCGCTGCCGCCGTCGCCATCCCGGTGAGGACCCGCCGCTCCCGTCACTGCGCTCCGGCCAGACCAGCTGCCCTCGCCTGCCTGCCCACCGCCACCTCAGCGAGCGAGCCGGGCGGCGATCCCTGGCTAGTCACCCGCACCGGCCGTAAAGAGACGCGCGCGCACCCTCCCGCAGCTGTCGCAAAGGCGCCGGGTCAATCCCGGAAGCGAGCCGGCCGTTATGCCGGGCACACCCCTCCGCTGCCGTAAGTGATGCGGACGGGGGCGGCGGGGAGCCGGGCTGCGCTGCTGCAGGATGGGGGGCTGCCGCGGCTGGCTGGCGTTGTGCCTGCTGCTGGCCCTGCCGGGGCCCGGCTGGGCCCTGCAGAATGTCACCGCTCAGCTCTTCGGGGCTGAGGCCTACGGGACCTTGGCGGCTTTCGGCGACTTCAATTCAGACAAGCAGACGGACCTGTTCGTGCTGCGAGGCGGTGAGCGTTGGGGAGCGGGGCCGCCCTCGGGGGAAGGGCGGGAGCGGAGCTGGCTGCGTGGCTGGGCCCTGTCGCGGGGGGCACTTCGGGGGCTCTCCTAGCTGGTGCGAGGGGCGGCTTCGCTGAGGTGTGTGCCCGGTTCCGGTTCTAGGCCCGCGGGGAGCCGGGCAGGTGGGCAGCCGGGAGCGCCCCGGCGTGATGCCTGCGACCGATTCCGAGGTGCCGTCCTGCTTCGGTCCTTGTTGGAGAGGAGATGCTGGTTGCTTCTTCGGCAGGTGCTTTCTCTATCCTTGGTGGGCAGGGAGCTGCCTGCGAGGAGCCGCGGTGGGACTGCGGGTGCCCTGCCTGCCGAAGCAGGGTGCTCCCTGGGGGGCTGTTCACCCTACTGCCGGGGGCGAGCGTGGCGAGGGGAACAATTATTTGCAAAACTAAAGAGGCGTTTGTTTGGCTCCCGAACTATTTCCTGTGTGGAAAATGGTATTTGCGAGTTGTCCTGAGGTATGGCTTCATATAGGGCAAGGCGTGCTTTAAAGTTGAATTTGCGGTTGTGAAATACAGACTTGGCCCTGCAGAGCGAATGGTCACACTGGGTTTTTTTTTGGCTCCTGCTTTCACAATGTTTTAGGAAACTGAGATGAACATTTCAGAGGTGTAAGGCGCGTAAACAGCGTGTTATCCTACCATGGGCATTCTGTTAAAGCAGAAGGCTGCATACATTTATTCCATACAGCTGTCATCCGCTGTGAGTTGCGGTTTGGGCTTCAGATATAGAGGATCCAGAATCCGAGCTTATTATCAGTGGCCAATGTTATTTGCAGATATTAATCTTGGATAATTTTACTGACTTAAAGCTACACATTAAGATAATAAATTTATTATCAAATTCACCTTTTTTTTTCATACTTCAATCTCAGAAATGTTTCTGTAAGTAGCTTCAGTAAAGCATGAGTGAATTTCCCATCTAGTTGAGATATTTAAATGCATAGCTTCTTGAAAATGCTCCACTAGCTCATCTACTGAAAAAATGCCTTCAGAAATTAGATTTAAATGAATGTCAGCGATAAGAGATCTAATTTTTACTTTCTTATCTTTCAGATGAATGCATATAAAAGTGTGACTAGTTAAAAGTTTTAGAAACTAGACTTATGGCTGCTTCTTTGCTTCTGCTAGTAGCACTTGCTGTAGTTTTCCTAGTTGATACTCTGTATAAATCAGCCAGAAAGAGCGTACTGTAAAGCATTGTTTTTCATAATTTAAGTTCTGACAGAAAGTAGCTTGAAAAATGTATGGTATATCATCAGAACAAAAAGTAATGGCTGATTCTAAATACTAGAATAGTAAGTGGTAGAATAAATGGTGGCAAATTTCACATAGTGCTGAAGTGAGCGTTGGAGATAATACTAGAGCTTGTGTGTGTATATATACCCACACACACATACAAGCTCTAGTATTATCTCTCTATATATGTACACACACACCAGAACAGCAACCTGGTAAAGAAGCTCAGTTCTAATAATCCTGACCCTTAGTAGGGAAATTGGGGTGATGTCTTGGGCCTTTGCTGGCTTTATATTACTGTTCTGATTTTGAATTACTTTATTTGAATGAGAGTTAATTTTCATATGCTTGGATACATGAAAGAAAAAACAGTACTAGGAGCTTTATAAGAGAGAGTAAACCAGCTCAATGTAAGACATAACCTAGATCCAAAAATGTCTTGTTGCAAGAACAATTCAAAATTACCAGTGGGCCCTGGGTTTAGTCAATTTCTGACACTAACATGTAAGGATAAATAGAATTGTTTGTATGCGTACCTGTTCTGTAAGTACCTGTGGAAAGGGAAATTCATGCTGTTTGCTTGTTTAACCCACCACCTTCTAGTTGTGTTTGCCTATTCTAATAGCACAGGGCAGTGAGTAATCATTCCTGTATCCACCTTCTGCATTCCACTGGGAAATTTTGAATGCTTCTGTGGCATCCTCACTCAGGTGCTCAGACTGAAGATTTCTAGTCTATGTAATTGTTGCTTGCATGGACGTGGGTTCCTTTCTTCACCCTCCCATGTACTTTTTGCCTTTCTTCTGTGTTTTCCCCTTACCTCAAAATGAAGAACAGAGAGCAGCATCTAGGACATGTGCTGTGGATTGATGTAGAGGTGTAGTGATTGTTGGTTTTTTCTGTTTCTCTAATAATCTCCAGTTGTCAGTTTGTTTTGACTATTGATGAAAGCTGAGTTGAAATTTCCTAGATTTATCTTTAGTAACCACAGTCTCATTTTTGAGTGGTGTAATTGACTTGGAACCTGGCATGTGTAAAAACACATTTGCTGCTTCAGCATCATCATTACTTTACCACATAGATGATAAAAAGGCAGGTGAAAGTCTATAGCGTGAAATCGGAATTGCAAGTTTTAACAGTCAACCCACAGCTTTGTTATCAAAAGCTTAAGCAGCCAGCAGGCTTCTTCACCTTACTGTGTGCCAATTTTTTCAATCATCTGTGGCTGTAGTGCAACCCAGGCTCCATTAGCTTGCCAGACAGGACTGCACTAGTTGCCCCCATCCGTTTTGAAAGGGTTTGTTTTCATTTACTCGTTTGCTGGCATATTCTCCTTGGCAAATACATTTATGGCAATTATCTTTGTTTCATAGCCAGGAAACTTGCATTCAGCTTTCACAGCTGTGAACTCTGCCACAGAATGATGTTCCTGAAATACACTGTGGTAGCTTGGGTTTGGAGCTGCAGAATTGTTCTCAAATAGGTAACCTAGTTCTTGCCATCTGGGATGCTACTGGCAACTTTCTTGGATAATGCTGAAAGCAAATATAATAAAGGATAAGTTAAAATTGTATTTTTTTCAGTGGCTATGAACTGTTATTTACTTGAAGTAAGTGAGGTGTAGTGTGGTTTAACTGATGAAATTTTTTTTCTTTCCTAAATTTCTATTATTTCTACAACATAAAATAGAGGTTGTTACTTAGACCTTCTTGAAGTAACTAAATGATAGTGGCTTGTATCAGTGCCTCTAAATGAGGAAATGCTGCAGGGAGCTAGGTTACTTCTGTGAGTTTCACTTAGTACTTTTTTCTGCCAACTTGGGAAGGCAGTATCAGATCCCATGCTGTCAGAGACAATGTTAAAAGAATTAATTTGAGTTAGCTTTTAAGCTTTATTTGTACAGAAGTGATGCCTACTACTTTTGCACATGTAATATTTCTTGACTCATTACAGGACGTTTTCTTTTAAACAATAGATAGGTAGTGGAGAAGTGCTCCTTTGGATTCCTGTTGAATGAGGAGGAAGTTGTATGGGAAGTCTTTCACAGTTTTTGCTGCTGTGAGAAATAACTATTTCTGGTATAGCTTTTAAAATGTTTCTGTATATAACTGTTTTACAGTCCTCCTCTATTATACATGCTCTAACTTGCTTTTGCAGGAAATGAGTTGATTATCTTTTTGGCTGACCAAAAGGAGCCCTACTTTAAGCCCCGTGTTAAGTTACCAATGAAGTAAGTATTGATACGCAAGGTGAAACAACGTAAGTGGCAACTCTTCTTGAAAGTGCATCTCTGCAGTCAGGGGGAACATGATGAGAACTGTTTGACTGTGCTGTTGAGCTTGCCCTTGGAGCTCCCCAGTTAGCCGATTAATTTCCTGGTGAGCTTTTGGTTTTATTTGTTTGGATTTTGTGAGTCAGATGACAGAATTGGTGGAGATGAGTTTTGTCATTCATATTGTTAACTGATAGGTGTCACTTTCCACTCCCTTTATGAAATTGCTACTCTTCAGTTTTTGTCCTCTAATTAGCATTAAAAAATACCTATATCTTAGAATATTTTTGCAGCTGGTTTTTTTTCTGGCCTTTAAACTATCATTCCATATCACAGGTTAAGGCTTTTTGTCAGGCAGTATTAGTCTCTGCTCCAAGGCATATTTTCAGGGAAATTCTCCTAGTTGTGGTAGTTACTAATGGAATCCAGCCAATACCACCTGGTTTATTTAAAAGGGGATAGAAAGAATGGTGTGCTGGTATTTCTCTGCAGAGATCTGTTCCTTTCTAAAGTAAGTGTGGCTTTTAAAAATGCATCAATTTGTAATAAATGTAAAAAAAAAAAACAAACCTGTGTGTTTATGTACATATATATGTAGAGTCTTAACCATAAGAGTTTTACAGAATACATTACTGCTTATGAATGATGCTTACTAATACTGTTATGTCTATTAACAGTTCAATTGCTGTTATAGCTCAGCTTTATCTTTTATCATTCTGTATATTTGTGCATTTCTTTATTACCTCCTATCTTGGAAGCAGCTCATTTGTTTAGTGCATTAGAAAATATCTGTTCTTCTTAACAAAATGAACCATGTTTGCATGTGTAAAGCAGTGTCTCTGAGTAGGTAACCAAGTCAATAAAGATTGAAAGGACAGGGAGGAGTGGAAGATGTGGCAGAAATGGGAGGAGATGACATTGCCTTTAAAAAGCTTGTGTTATCCGTCTGACTCCTGCTTAAAGTGTTCTTGTTGCTTTATGATCTTGCTCTTGGAATGCAACCAGAAAGATCCTGCTCTATGAAACACGTTTTTGAGGACTGGTTCTACAACAAATGGAGGGATTTAATGAAGTCTAGACAGCATTAGCAAAGAGGTTATGGCTGAAGAATGCCTGTTAGCTGAAGTTCAGAGTTAAAAATGTCATCCTTCCTTGGAGGAAGAAAGACTGCAGAATGCTTGATGTAGAGTCCCTTTTGCAATAGATAAGGACTTCTGTTTTAAAAAAACAAACTAACTAGGTCGTTGATGGAAAGTAGTGTAATAATATTTTCTATTATTATAGAATAGACTAATAATAATTGGGATGAAAACCCAAGCCTTTGAACACATGGGCGCTTAGAATTTTCATGTAGACACTTGTACATTTACATATGGCATTTTGTGTTTGTTTTTAATTGTAGATCTCTTGGTGTTACCATAACCAGTGTAGTTCCTGGAGATTATGATGGTGATTCACAAATGGATGTTCTCCTGACTACCCGGGCACAAAACCATGGCAGAGATGAACTTTCAGTGTTTATTTTCTGGGGGCACAACCAAACATTAGGTGAGTTGCTGAGACTGCTTCTTAATAAGATTGTTAGATTTTTTTTTTTTTAATAATTCACAGTATTCTCAGAAAGTTAAAACTCATTGTCGGGTGCAGTGATTGTTTTTACAACTAAAATAGAGTAGCAGCTATTTGGCTTCATACCCATATACTCTCCTGCTGTTAAACTGTATTCAGTAACTGATGAAAGAGCACAAAGCTAGATCTTGTGCTTTGTATCATGCAGCAGATGTAACCAAACAGTATTACGGTTTGACAGTAGCCTACGAACTGAAGATCTGCTTCTAATAGCTTCCCCATTGTGCATGTTGGCTTCACAATGATTATCTCAAAAGATTTATCTTGAATTGAAAATGCACTGAGCAGCTGGTGCACATACTTATCATGCCTAAACTTACCAGTATAAGTAATAGAACATGGGTTTCTGTTAAACCAAATTCTTTGGGAGAGAGGTTTCTAGAGCCTCTATCATTGGAAGCTTTTGAGAAATTTAGAAAGAAGTTTTCAAGAATCTTAGTAGTGTTCTGGGTATAGCTGATTCTGTCTTGAGGTGGCGTCATGGACTACGTGAACTCTTGCAGTCTCTTGTGTTTTCTGTGGACTCTGCTGGGAAAGGGTTTTGAGGAGAGTTTAGGATTGGAAAAAGGACAGAAAAGTGCAAGAAGGTGCTCTCCAGAAAAGCTACTGAAGAACAATTACTATTATAAGCAACTGTGTTACAAAGTAGTTAGAGGTGAGGCTTTAGATAGCATTGCTTCTGGCTTTTATCAGAGGTGAAACAAGCAATCTGAGAAACTGCCTTGGATCAAGTATTAAGGGAGTAGGAGGTATCTGTAGCACTGGGGCAGACATGAAGGATTAATTTTACACTGTCTTGTTTCTGAATAAACAAATACTGAGAGAGGCACAAATGAGCATGTGAGGTTTAGAGAAGGAGTCAGAGGTTAAAAATTGGGGCAATGTTTGGTATGTGATGAAGCTACTGGAAAGGTATGTGGTGCCTACTTGGCTAATGGAAGTGTGACAAGTCCCTAGGAGGGTACTGGCATAGAAAATGTGGAAACTGGAAAGAGCAACATTGCGGAGAGATGAAGGAAATGGGGATGTTGTGACAAGGAGTTTGAGTTACAAGTGAAAGTGAAGTCTGAGAGGTGATAACCTGATTAGGATTTGAAATCCTTGCTTTCCATTTAGGCAGTTTATCTTTATTTCAAGCACTTATAGTATTGTTTGTTGTTTTGGTGAGGTGTTTTTGGGCAGGGAGAAACCTAATGAAATTCGACAAAAGCAAGTGTAGAGTCTTGCACCTGGGGAGGAATAACTGTCTATATCAGTACAGGCTGGGGGATGACCTGCTGGAGAAGAGCTCTGTGGAGAAGGACCTGGGGGTCCTGGTTGATGACAGGTTGGCTGTGAGCCAGCAGTGTGCCCTGGTGGCTAAGAGGGCCAATGGGATCCTGGGATGCATCAGGAAGAGTGTGGCCAGCAGGTCGAAGGAGGTGATCCTCCCCCTCTACTCTGCCCTGGTCAGGCCCCACCTGGAGTATTGTGTGCAGTTCTGGGCTCCCTGGTATAAAAAAGACAGGGATCTCCTGGAGAGAGTCCAGAGAAGGGCTACGGAGATGATTAAGGGCCTGGAGTATCTCCCCTATGAGGAAAGGCTGAGTGAGCTGGGGCTGTTCAGCCTGGAGAAAAGAAGACTGAGGGGGGACCTAATTAATGTTTATAAATATCTTAAGTATGGGATGCAGGGGGAATTGGCCAACCCCTTTTCAGTCATCTGTGGGGACAGGACAAGGGGCAATGGCTGCAAATTGGAGCACAGGAAGTTCCTCACCAACATGTGGAAGAACTTTTCCCCAGTGAGGGTGAGGGAGCCCTGGGACAGGCTGCCCAGGGAGGTGGTGGAGTCTCCTTCTCTGGAGATATTCAAGACCTGTCTGGACGCCTATCTGTGCAATATGAGCTGGGGAGCTGCTTTGGCAGGGGGGTTGGACCCGATGATCTCTCGAGGTCCCTTCCAACCCCTGTGATTCTGTTTTCTTGGGGGTTTTTTACAGTGCCAAAATGTTAAACAGAGGTTTGATGTGCAATACTAAATTTTTAGATGGTCTTCATCCCAACTATTTCAGATTTCATGTGACTATGTGATTGCAATCATACTTAGAAATAGGCTTCATTAAGATCTATTTAAAATAATTTGTTGAAGAGCTTAGTGGAGAGAGAGAAGCAGCTTTAGTACTTTAAACTGTAACTCACCTTTCCTGCATAATTTCAGGAAGCTATTTAGTTGTTTATGCTCAATGGTGGCTGATTTTTTTTTTTTACCATAAAATTGATAGTTGTAAATTAATAGAAGAATTATGTCCAAAAATGTAAATGTGGTAACATATTGGTAATGGAATCAAATGAATATTTTCTGTTTTCAGATCTTAACCATAAAACTATGTTAAATAAGACTTTTCATGATGAACCTCTAGTAATGGAGTAAGTATGACCTTTTTTAGAAAACAACATTTATAATGGTAACTAAGAGCAACTGAAATGTATTTTAAAGCTAAGATTTGAAACACATGCTCTTTGTAAGAGTAGCATGGTTTGTGTATGGTTAACTGGCATAACAGAAAATTACAAAACATAACAGTTTTGTCTTTACAAAACTTCTATGCTATGTTATCCTTTGCAAAACAAAAAATCTTACTGGCTTATCTCACTGAGTAAATATCTCTTTCATGGGGCACTTCCCTCTGTGTAAAATGCTGACCAAAAGAAAGGGGGGAATATAGTGGGAAAATCAAATGCATGGCATAGTGGAAAATAGTGGAAGAAGTGTACTACTGCTATGGCTGCTCAGGCAAGAGCTGAAATTCAGAAGAGACTACACAGCTGAAAAGGGGGTCATTGCTTGGTGGGGAAGATGCTAACCAAATATAGATTGACTTAAGAATAGTTAATTTTGACTCCTATAATGACTAAGGTGATACTAAAATTATTTTGCATTTTCAGCTTTAATGGAGACTTGATTCCTGATGTCTTTGGTGTCACAAGTGATTCAAGTAAGCCACAGATATTGATAGGCGGGTAAGCTGAGGGTTTGTTTTTTAGCATGAATTTCAATAATGTATTCATTGTGCATCCACTTCTGCTCTCATTAAAGAGGCATAAGACTCATATTTAACCCCAACTGTGTAAACATGTGAATCTTCTCTCCGTGTTTATCTTTAAACATTCTCTGACACTCTGCATCTAATTTTTAAAGTGTTGGCTTTTTGTAGGGGAAGTAGACATTCCACAAGAGCTGAGAAAATGAAAAAACCTGTTATTGACATGAGAAGTAGGATTATTGTTTCATGGAACATCTGTTGTCTCCTTTGTTTAGGGCACTTTGATACTTACTATTATCTGTACTATGGAATTCAGTGCTGTACAAAAATACAAGCCAACAGTTTTAAGTAGCATCTATAAAATTTAATCTACATTTTAGTCCTAATAGATGAAGTTACAGGTTGATGATGCAAGAAGTACTGCAATAGACCTTGTAATACAAGGGATGGCAAAAGGAAAATACAAGAGTTTGGTGTAAAATTTTAAAAAATAAAAACAATTAGTCTAACCATCCCATTAGAGTTAGTTTCCTAGATAACATGTGCAATCAAAAGCAAAGGTATTCAGCTATATATTATGGAAAATATTTGATATGCACATTGGAAGGAGAGATTCATAGATGTAAGGCAGAGGAGACCTGAAGCAGCAATGTAAGTGTGCATGCGAGTGATGATACCACATCTTCCCTGTCAAGGAGTGGCTAAGGCCACTCTTCAGCAACAGAAGTTGACTGAAGTCTTATGAGATAGCAATAAAGGGGGCTGAATTTCATTTTTAGAGCTTCTGCTAGTCCTGGAATTCCTAGAATAAGACACGTAGCAAATACTGAGACAAACATTATTGTTTTAATGGTGTATTTAAATGGTTAGTTAAGGACTGTGCAAAGGATTATTTTTGTTAAACTGTTCTAAATATGAATGCTGACATCAAAGCATAACAAAAGAATACATCTCTACTGACTCAGAAGAGCCAGGCTCTAAAATGAAACAAAAAATTAAAAAGTGACATCTCTACTATTGGGCAAGATGCCAAAGAAGTTTAAATCTGTCTTTTGAAAATAAGTTATCAGTTATTTGTTGCAAACACTACTGGACCCTAGAGAAGGACAGTTCAGTGTATTCAGTTTTTCTGATAACTGCTTTTGAAGTTTGTAATCCGATAAAGAAAAAGAAAGCTTTGGCTTTTGAGAGCCAGTAGGATTGTGTTTTCAAGGACACAAATTGGTGTGACTCTGAGTTAGTGAAAGTTACATTATTGAAAAGAATTACTTTTTTTTTAAATGACTGAAACTATGGATCTGTACCTCTTTTCCTGCAACTGTTGCCAAACTGAGCTTAGCATACATTCAGACTTTGGCTTCTGTAAGGAAACTTCTTTGATAGTGTTGTGGGTTTGGGCATTCTTTGAAAAAGAAAGAAGCCTCAGGAGAAGAATACTCAAATCAGAATTCTTTACCAGATTTAGATTTTTTTTTTTTTTTCCCTCTTAATTGTCAACTGATGTACTCAAAAGGTAACAAATTTTTAGAATATGAGTTGGAGTATAAATAGCAAAAATAAATACGTTGCTCTTAGCTTTGTGATAATATGAAAGCCACTGTTGATGTTTTATTTTCAAACTATTTTCTTCAGATTGATAATTAATGATTTTCAATTAATAATTGGCAAAATTAGTAATTGGACTTGTTTTTCTTAGAGGATTGGACCTTTAAATGAGTGGTTTGAAGAAATTTACATTTTCTAACTTGCTATTTTGGAGCTTTTAAGTGGGACTTGATAGGATGGTCTTGAATGTTTCTTAGTAATATTGGTGTAGAAACTTGCAGCTCTGTGTTTGCAGGAGAAATCCGGGTGTTGCATCGCAGCTCTTTTAGGTTTGCATACAACTGATACTTCAGTTTATTTTAAGAGAAAGTGTGTTAAAGAAGTCTTTGCAGTCCTATGTGGCTTTCTAGCTAGTGTTTCAAAAGAGGGGTGTTACCACTGGAGAGGTCAATGAGAGGATTACTCTGTCACTATGGCAACAGTATATCAGCTTTCTGTTGTGCATCTTCATGGCCCTTTACATGTTTAAATAAGGCTTTGCCCCCACATCCTGTCACTGAGTTTAACAGATCTATACCTGGTGTTCCTAACTGGCTGTTTTCCTCTGAGATCATTCAGTAGTGATGTAGGGTAAATAACATTCAAATGTGTAAATGGAAACTACCTTTCTTGGCAGTGTGGTTTTGGTCATTAATCCCAACTTGAATTTTATCACCATTACTTTTATTTAAATTGATGGCTTATGGAACAGAGATTTCAAATTCACAAGGGTGTTTCTGAGCGCCTTGCAATGATTATATATTGAAAAACATTATGAGCTGTTGGAGATACGGAAAAATAGAAGTGTTTCATTTTAAGATGAACTGATTCTTTTTAACTTTTCTAAGGCTTAGTTATGATCTCTGGGAAGCAATCAGAAGCTTAGTTCTTGTTGTGCCATAAAATGAGTCAGGAAAGATAAGGACTTCAGTAATATGTATGTAATGTCACTGGAATAAACGATTTAATTCCAGACAGCAGCAATACCACTGTCCTGCTATTGTACAGTGCATATTGAGGTTTTTCTGAGTGTATTAGCAAAGGGTTCTGAAAGCGACACATCTGATGATTTTTTGCTATTATTTTATGCTATGACTTTTGAAGGATTTATTATATTTCAGTGCACTGCTAATGGGGAGGCTTGCTGTAAATTCTGTCCTTTTTAGAACAGAAACCAGAAAGCCATGTATGTTTATATATAAATGAAAGTATCTGCTTGGGAAATTACATAATTAGCCTGTAGTCCATCATAATGCAAGAGTTTAATTCTTGTGTTGATTTTTAAGTGACTGAAAATAAAGTCCATTTCCATGCCTCAGGCATAGGCTGCTTTAACAGCATGTGATTACGTCCATTTTTGCTCATCTTTATTAATCCTAAAGTACTGCCAGTAAAACCGCTCGAGGACAGCGATCAGTATCTCAGAATTTATGGTTGAAGTCTGGGCACTGAATTTCACTTTGTGGGCAGAGATAGGTACTTTTCTGTGTGCAAAACAGATCACTCTGTAAAGTTAGTAAAATCTGACTGAAACCTCTGTGCCGTTTGCAGAACCTTCCTGGCATTAACTCCAGTGACTTAGCATACTGCGAGCCAAGTAGTAATGTTAGCTTCTTGTTAGGAGAACATGCTTTCTGTGTGGTTTTATTTCATTTCACCATTTAAAAAAAAAAAAGTTATATTATCATGATTATCAGTCCCTACATATTGATGAAATGTTTTGCTTTTTGTTCTTGTCTGTAGGAACTTATCTTGGCATGCTGCCTTGGAAACTCAAAGTAAAATGTATATACCACACTCTCATGCGTTTATAGATTTAAATAATGACTTCACTGCTGGTAAGTCATAAGTGTTAAATACCTTCCTAAAATATTTATTGCTAAGTATACAATTATTTTATTGTAAAATTTTAGTGAATTTCATGTATGGTTGTAAAGAGTTGGTTTTGGAATGTTGTATTCAGTAATTATATAACCTTACTACTTCTGGGGTGGTTTTGTTTTTAATTATTTTATTTTAGTATCTCCAACTTGAAACTCCTGGGTTTTAAAAAATAACTGCCCAAATGAATATCCTAATAATGTTTTCTACTTGTTGATGATAATTTAATCAGAACTAATGCTTGTTCTGAATAATTTTATGCTCGCTGTTAAAGCATTTTTTCCTGTTCTTTGTGATGCCATGCTCTGGTATTAATTTTGCAACAGAATCTGGGCTGTGTTTTCTTCATCTTGAGTCTGAAAATAGCTTTATAGTTCATTCAGAAGAATGTTTTCAAGATTGGACTTAAAATTTGTTTCTTGAAGACTTCAATATGACTTCATTCTATTGTAGTTAATTCTATTGTTGATTGAGAAAATAGTATGTGAGATTTCTTCTATTGCAGTACGAGCAATTTATAATCTATTTATAATTCAGTGCTCACAAATGAGTACTGGGACAACTTTTCTTATGGTAGATAAACTGCATTTTTCCTTTGGTGGTGGTGACTTCTTTTGGTTGGAGTGTTTTTTGTGAAATACACAATGCAATTTAGCCTTCAATTGCCACAATGAATCTTATTTATCACCTACATACCTGGTTCGTACCTCCAAGCACATTTAAATACAGTGCTAAACTTAATTTCTTCACATAGTAAATGAATTCTGAAATGCTTTATCTTCCACTAGGTGTGCAGTGTACATCATATATGGTAATTTTGGAAAGAGAGCTTATTTTTTTTTCCTATTTAGTAGCATGGGAATGAGAGAGGAAAGAGTCCATAAATTTAATTAAGATGCTTAGAAATGTTGGGGATTAAGTTAATTGCTTTAGCACGTAGTCAGATCTTAATGTTCAGTTCTGGCACATTGCTGCATGAAGCTGTCAAATGGAAACTCCAACTGGAAAATTAAATATACGGTTGCTTACCATAATCGGTGTCACATAATAACCAGTTCTAACAAAGTTCTGTAAATCCTTTGGAATTTTGTTTTAGTTGCATGGGCACCATAGATGAGGATTCCAAGTAGCATTTTAGGATTAATTTGTTGAAACTCACAGGTAGGTAAAAGTAGGAAGACTAAGTTGCTTACATAGATCACTCGCAGACTCACCAATTTTTGCAAGAGTGCACAAAGGGTCTTGTAACAGCTAACAGCCTAAAGGATGTCCAGAGAGTTCCAGTTAGTGCCAGTGATATATGAAAATCCCTGTATTAAATAGAAATGAAAGTCACGATCTTTGTGTAGGGAGTGCCAGGAGCTTTTATAGATTCACATCTATATTCATATCTCAAGACATGACTAGAAGCTTTGACGAAGCACTCCCCGTAGAAAGATCCTGACTTTTATTTCTTGTAGCAGCAAGGATATAACACCTTTGGCTGAAATGTGTTATGTTACGGCAGCCTGAGGAAAATTTAAAGGGAAATAGTTAATTCTGAGAAGAAAAATGGAGAAAACATTACCACAGTATTTTATTTTTTAAAATTTTTTTGCTTTAAGATGGAAATGGTAAATTGGTTTTTTTGCTGACCCTATGAAAATTGGACCAACTGTGAACAGGACATATGTTGCTGAAAAATAATACCTTCTCGGTGATACCTGATAGTTCATGACTGGCGTGTTATTCCAAGACTGCCTGCTGCCAAAATGAAAAGTCACCAATCGTCTGGTCCTGTCTACACATTTATCACAGTTCCCTCACATCAGCCATAGTAACTGCTCAGGAGCTGAGGCTGGCAGGGAACACAGTTCATTTTCAGCTGAGTTACTAAGCTGATCCAACTTGCCATGCAGCTTCAGGATTGCCAGAGCCAATGTAAGCACAGAGAGAAGGTTCGCTCCTCTTTTAGTAGCAGCAGTTGTAGCCTGCCTTTATCCAAGTGTGAAATTCTATTGTACCTTGACTCTCATTGTGCCTTTTCCAGAAAATACTTGTTTAGTGTTCTCACCATGTCACCTCTAATTTCTGTTTGTCTGTACGGAATTGGGCAAGTAACTTGTAAAAGCAGTCATAAAAGTAGTCAACTGATACAAATTAAAAAAGGCAAAGCAAAAAAAACCCCAACCTATATGTAACTGTCCATAAAGTACCGACTGTACTGTAATTCTGAATGTACTCTGCCAAACAGGGCCCAGGGAAGGTGCTGATGTTACCGTAGTGTGCCCACAGCTAGTCCTGTGTCTCATTCCTTGTGGCCTGGATAGACTGCAGAAGGCAGCTATCTGCTTCTCCTGTTTGTTTAGGTCTGTTCCTTGTTAGCATAGCCAGGGCGACGCAACCTTTCTATGCCAGCAGAGTGTGATTCACGTGTTACTTCTCGGTGGAGCCTGTTACTTTCTGCTTGGTTCAGGTAGAGCAAGTGGGGAGGAGAAGGATGCCTGTGACTCAGCATTCACCTGCACAACCATTTCTGAGTCAGATCAAAGCCGCCTTAAGCATAGATCCTCACAGGCAATGCTGCTATTCATGAACAGAAAGATATAGTTGTACCTAAAATGGATGCACTGATTTTTATTACAAGTAAAACCCAAACTTGCAGATTATGCCATCTTTATTTGCTGTGTTTTGATGTTATTTTAAAGAACTTTTTCTAATAGTCTGCAATGTTTTGGGGCTCTTTGTATTCTGTAACAGATGCAGCCAATTCCATGATTTTTTTAGCTGGGCTATTTTTGGCAACTCTGTCATTATAAACAGCTTAGAAGATTTAAAGTGTGCTTGACATGAAAAAAGAAAAAAATCCTTTCTGGGCTGAGAATCTTCTTGCTAGTTTATTGCCTAACCCGTTTTCAACCTGCTGATACTAAACCCTCAAACAGAGCTTTTAATTGGCACGCTTTTCCTGCTCTGGGTAAAACAGAGTTGAATTGTTATGGTTTCATTATATGAGAGCATATTCATAAAGATGTTTTTAATCCCTAACAGTGCTTCATGAAAGGCTAACTGTGTAAGGATTTTATAATCCAAAAATCCACTAACCAGAACAAAGATAATACTAATCTTTCTTGGTGAGATACAAACTAGGCTGTTTCAGATAGTAATGCTGCTGCTGTTTTTAAATAAAGCATCCTCATGTAGAAATGTCAGCTACTTATAATTTTCAATTCAGGCCTATTTCGTTAAATCAGGAATTTTATATAATCTGTGAAAAGAATATGCAGCACAAAACTTTTACTGAGGGGCCTAAGTGTGCTTTATGGATAAAGGTAAAGGAAAAACACATGCAGAAGAAACTTGAAAATTTAGTATTAAGCACGTGTTGCTCTAGGGAGGAGCATCTAGTTCACAAAGTGGCTGAGACTGGAAGGGATGTCTGGAAATGTCTAGTCAACATAGCTACCATTAGCGTCGTCGTTCATTTGTACATGGAGATAAACTGAAAGATGAGGACAAAATCGTGTGACCCCTATTAGAATACAGCTGCTGGGTGTTTTGTAATATTATTTACACATGTCAGTAGTACTTTTTAACAGCTAGCTTAGGAAAATAATCTCGTGGCTAATAATAATAGGCTTGTCTGAACAAGATTAACATTGGGTGTATTTGTTAGAGCATGACAGTCCAGGTGAGCATTTCCAAAGCAGGGTCTTAAAGTAAGAGGCCTGCCATAAAAGCATCATGTCCTCTAGCTGAAAAAATGTACATCATGTGACTTAAGTATTTGTACAGGATTCAACTCTTTTGACTTGCAGTGAATGAAGTAAAAAATAACTTCTTTGCATTAGTCCATTCATTCAAAGTAAATAGAAACTCAGTCTGTCTCAGAAACACAAGAAATGTGTTTCAGGTGTGCTAGACAAGAGATGGAGAGAACACTCTTTAATTGAGCAAGCACTATTCACAGTATGATTATTATACTGACAGTTTTACAACTGAACTACAGGAACTGGATCCTAGTGAGAAAGTGTTGTAGCTGGAAACCGACGCTGAGAGAGGTAAAAAGGCTTGATAAAGACCACACAGAAATGATGCAGAGATGGGTAGCAAACCAGGTCATCTATTTCAAGCTAGGCAATAGACAGACATACTTTGTTTATGCCATTGTTGATTTGCAGCTCAGTCCAAAGTATTTGCCTTAAAATGCTGACTGTGATGAAGTTTAAATTTAGCATGGGTCAGTAGGTGAGCAGTGATTAGTTTGTCTTACCATAAGCTCTTGTAGGTGTATCGAGAGGGCTTTATCGAAAGTTGAATTTTTTGTGATAGCAATTATTTTCCTACATGTTGGCTTTTTTCTAATTAGTTAACTTGATTGTTTCTATTTAAAACATGTGAAACTGCCAGATGTTCATTTAGAGCTAATGCTGTCTTTCTAAGACAAAACTGTGGTACTTAATTACTTGGGGGAAAAAAGGATTATTAATAAACAATAAATTTGTAAGCAAAGTTACATGTCTCCAATCAAGAAATCGGATCACAGCCCTGCAAATACTCTTAAAATGTTCAAATGTATGAGACAAATTGCCTTGGACTCTGAATCACAAGGTACCTTCATACCTCTCAATGTATCTTTGAATGCTATGAAAAATAGCTACTGTATTGAATATTCTGTGCCTTACTTGGTTATGTGATTCCACAGTTTGGGAATACTGCTTTTACAGCCTGTCTTGTGTTGAACACTGGCACATGGTGTGTATAATTGCATTTATTTCTGGAACTGTTTATATAAAATGAAGGGAAAATCATAAATTTGCTTTTTGGGAAAACTAAAGTGGAAACATCATTAGTCAGAAACAGCTTGCGATAAGCTAATTGCTAGTCTCTCTTCTGATTTCTGATGGTTAATTTTCTTATGTTGTTTTGCTTTGGGAATCTGGAAGCCTAATGTACCAGAGCAGTTACAATGTGTTTTTCTTTCTGATTCCCACTTCTTGGTTTAAACTCAGAGATGTAGATCGTTTTCTTCTTGAAAACCAGCCCTTCAAATCACAGGTGATTTTTCTGTTGTAATCATTTAAACCTGGACTCTGAAGACACTGTAATGCTTGGTGTCAGGCTCTCTGATTGTATTTTTAGAGCATTTCCTCATGATGGAAGCTGGTAGCCTCTCTGTATATAATATTATCATCAGAGCTTATTTTATGCAACAGATTACATTTATTTTCTATTAAAATAACCCAGCTCTTTGTTTGCAAACAATTTTTCTGGCCTTTCAGAACTAATTCTGAGTGGCATTTTAAAACTGGGGGGAGATGGGGGAGCAGTGTATGTGTCTGAAGTCAAATTATCCTCTCTGGTTTTGCACCTTCCCTTGTATGTTTTTCCAAAACAAGTACTCAGTAATGCCATGTTACTGTTTCATGTTGTGAACATGTTATTTTTAAAATGTCTTAACTGTTTTAAGCTCTGATAATGGAGCTTGCCTGAGAGTTTACAGCAAATAATGGAGGCAAAAAATGTATTGTACATGGGATATATTTTGGAGGACCTCAGTCTGTAAAGTTTTGTTGGCTTTTATTACTTTTTTTTGTTTTATTACTTTTATTTTTACTATTTTTGCATTTGTTATATCAGATTAAAAATGCTCTGTGTGACCTGATCTCCTGTTAGCACTATTCCTCCACTTGTTCCTGCACAGTGTTCAACACCACAGGAAGCTCTTGCTCCTAAAATGAAGCCAGAGTTGCTCAAATTAGCCACATCTCCTCCTGCTGCAGAAATTGGTCTACTTATGCCGGTGCCACTTCTCTTACTTATAGCTTACCTCACAAATAAGAAACTTAAAAACAGAAGCACAAAACTTGTCAGGTTTGGTTTTCCATTTCCATGTAGTAAAGAAATAAAACTATCTTATTTTTGTACAAAGTAGGCTTGTGCAATGTAAAAGTATCTTACAACTAAAGTTGCACAATCAAGAAAACTATAAATAACACTTTTGATTTTTATTTAAATGCACTTTTTTCCCTACTGGTGGATCAATCTGCAATGTAAATAAAGTTCTCTTATTTGTCCTTACACTTCATGACATTTAATGATTTTAATACAGTTGTAACCTTATCTGTTCTGTCAAAGCACTGTAAAATAAAGACTTCTAGTTCAGTGCATTATTTACATATACTAGTATATACAGGCAGGCCTGTTATTCTTAACCTAGAAGTTAATTTTCAATAATATGTACAGGCGTGCCTGTTCTTCCTGTTTTAGCTATATTTGGAGTGTACACATCTGTGTTCATACTCAGTAATACCTTGTGCATATTGCTAGTGTTTAAACAACAGGGTGGGTTTGTTTTGTTGGGTTTTTTTCTTTATTAGCTTAAACTTCTGAAGTAAATGTGAAATCAAGCTGTAACTTAAATGTTGCTTATGGTCTGATACCTTCTGAAGACAACCATAGACACTGAGGGTTTTAATTCTGAAATAAAGCCCTCTGACATTAAACAGAAAGGTCAAATCAGTCATTAGTGAAATGAATGCTCCATCTATAAATAGTGCTGGTTTTTATAACTCTCAAAAGTGAAAGAAAATAAAAAGGATAATCAGAAGACATCCTTGAGCAGATTCTGTATAGCTAGGTTCTTTTACAGTTTCCTAGTAGTTCGAAGAAGAAAAAGCAATGTTTGGAAGTAGGGTTTGTAATACTATCTGCTTTATTTAATAAGGTTGTTCAGCAGTTTTCCAGTGTGGTTGGAGTTTCCTAAGCTCTCTGCCTACCTCGGTGTTGAACTCTGCAACCTGCTGTTACATTTGCTTAGCCACTTTCACAGATGAAGTCACGGTGGAGCTGGTTTGGTGTTTGATTAACTTAAGGCAACTTTCTTCTTAGTGACCTAGCACTTGGTTTTGGAACATCCTTCCTGACAGATAGCAAGGGCTCTTTGCTTTTATCGGTTCAACTAAAAGATCCATCCAAATTTAGCTAGTTTGAAACACACTGTAGATGTAAGAATGGTTTTTTCATTCATTGAGTTTTCCTTAGTTGCTATTACTGCCTTTCTACAACAGCCATCAGTAGTGAACATATCATAGACTATCAAAGCTTTCCCCTCCCTTGTGGCTCGGGACTATTGCCTGTATTTGGATGGTCAACTGAGAGCAGGAGGCAAAAGGTGGAGACGATGCACAGGAAGTGGGAATAGAAGTTGGTAGATGGGAAAAAAATCTAGGCTGAAGGTAGGGTCTTTAGATGGAGATGGTGAGGAGCTCTGGATGAGTTCCTGTAAGAAGATTATGTTAACCAAGGGACTTGGTTATTATTAGAGGAAGGCAGACCTAATGGTATGTGGAGTAAGAGAAGTGTAGACTACAAGACTGAGTTGAGAGGAGTCTAGGATTATCCATGAAGAATAGTGTAGGATAAAGATTGGAGATGGACCTGCTCTTGGGTGTAGAGGTGTTTGGCTGTGAAGTATTTATATGAGTATTTCTCCACCTGCAAGGATAATTTGTAAGATACGTGGTATAAGAAGTAAGGGACTGCTGCAAGAATAGAAATGCTTTTATGTTCAAGGTGTTTGAATGCCGTCCTGCACTTTAATCCATCTTTTCTATGGATTACTTTGTTATTACCTATCCTATAACCTGTAGCAATTAGATTTTGGGTGCTCAGGAGGCAATTATCTATTGTGTGTAGCTTCTGAGCTGTTGTGACAAGAATGCTATACTTCTGGTGCCTGAGATGGGTCACCATAAACATTGGTGGCTATGTAATGCTCTGTTAGATATGTTACATAAAAACATAGGCATGCATCTAGCTCGAGACACAGGATACGCGGCCTTCAGATTATTATTATTTCAGTCTTTGTAGATGACTTCAGCTTATGTAGCTTTCTGGGGAGATTTTTCAGTCATCATTGGACTATATGTTGATATAATGTCAAAATTAGCTGATCCCATCAAATAAAGATGAATGGAACTGCTCTGGTTGCTCTCTAATAACCTTTAGGTTACTGGAGCTTGCAATACAGTACTTGAATATCTTCCCTTTCTCAAGCTGAAACATAACTTCTAATAATGCTCGTTTCCTTTTTTATAAGAACAAATGCTGAATTCAGTGTTTTTCAGTATATGTATTTCCTGTTGATAAGATGTTGTAGAACCTGGATAGCAGAATGTTATTGTTAAGCCAGTTAACTCAAAGAATAGCAAGATTTTCTCACCAACTCACTTGTTAGGGAAAGTAAAGTTGTGAGTAATAGTGTGGTTTTGTGTTGCAGCATGTGTCAGATATCTTCTGTGTTTGATACATATTTAGGTTGTTTTTCAGTCTTGTGGATCTAAAATGCTGGTAACCACACTGATTCTTTATCTTACTCTCAGGCTGTTGGACTTTATGAATTGTCCTAATGTTTATGTTGGGTTTATGGCAATTGCTGCTTGTTAAATCAAAAATAAGAAAACATATTTAAATGTAAACAGTCTTCACTTTCACTTCGCTCTCAGACAGTATTGGTTTTTTATTTCTAGCCATTCACTTAGGCTGAAGGTGTTATGTTTTACGAAACAGAACATGTGAATCTGACATGAAGATCTTCCCCCACCCCAACTATTGGGGATTTTAGTGATCTTTACTACATCATAGCACAAATTAAAAACATAAGAAGTGCCCTGCAGGATTAGTCCAGTGGTCCATCCAGCTAATCCAGTATTCTTTCTGTGGCGGGGCAGTAGGAGTGTGGCCAGACTTTTACAGGTTTTGGTTTGTGGATTTTTTGCCTCTTCCCATTGCCTGTTTCTATTGTGTATCTCCAGAGTCTACAATTGACATAGGGTTGTTTAAGGTACATTCTTGTATACTGTTTTTAGTATCCCTTTATGTACCTATTGTCTAGTGAAAGTATCCAGAGTATCACCTTTGTATTCTGTAAATAATTAAGGTTGGTGAGCTCCAGATTATTTGAGTTTATAACCTCAGGTTGTTAATATCTCACATAGTGCTGTTAGGTTCATCAGCATCTGAACAGGGCGTTGTGATACAGCCCTCAATACTTTGTACTTTTTAAACCTAAGAGATCTGTTTGCAAATGGTTTAGTTTTCTACAGCTGAAATGGCAACCAAAGGCAATGTGGCAGCATGTCATTAGGCAAGTGACTTTCCTGACCATATGTAATATGATAGGCATTGCTTGTAGGAAAGAGAGGCTAAGTTTTCTTGCTGTAGCCAGAAGCAAACAAAAAATGTTTTCAGAGTAACTAGTACATGAAAATACAAAAAGTGTAGAAATTAACTGTGTATGTCTTAATTGTTGTATAATCCAAGTACTGAACTTGCAGATCTTAATGCATTTGTTGGCTCCATCTCTTGTTCTGCAGCTCTTATATGGTAAAGAATTTAGCAGTAATAGAGATGGAAAGCTACAGCAAATAGTGGTGAGAGATGTTTGCCATGGACACTGTTCCTTTCAAGAGATACTTGCAGTAGAATTTGAGCTGCACAGATTCTTAATTGTTTTTGCTCTCATATGCCTTTGGCTATTAAGAAAAAAAAAAAACCCTTACCTAATAAAGCCAGAGGGAATCATAGAGCAAGTTCAGGTTGGAAGTAACCTTTGGAAATAATCTGGTCTAAAACACTGTACCAAGCAGGGCTTGTTTTTTCTTACAGATTTCTTGTCCTACAGACTTGGAGAAAACATTTGCAACAGTGAACTATACAAATTTGTGAACAGTTACTCAGTGTCTAAGTGACATTGCATTTCTACATTGCTGCTATAAAGCAATGTCTTTGTTTTGCTTGCTTTGAAATATCTGACACTCTTCATCAAAATGGAAAATTACTCATAAATTGAGCATTTGATTTGGTTTCAGTGAAGAGGTTTAATCAGAAAAACATGCATGAGCATTTGAGACAGGTGGCTTCTAAGGCGGCTTAAGGATAAAAAGGAGGACAATTGGCAGTAACAGACCAGCTGAACTAGTTCATGGGCTCTCAAACTAGAGGTGGGTTTGCTGTACCTGTATTGAGTTGTCCTGTGGGAAATCACAGCGTGTTGCTTTAACTTGGAGCAGCGTGGCACTAGCTCCTCTATACTATTTCTGGAAGATTATTTGCTATCTTTGCCTTCCTCTGCGTTTTACCAGTGCAGTGTAATATTAGAGCAGCCTTGGGCTGCTTTGGTGCGTTGGTTCCATTTGTTATATATGATGTGTTACATGCTTCAAGTTAGGAAAAAGGTAAGGCAGAGGAGTATATGGAGAGGATCAAAAGGCAAATTAATTTCTTAACTTTCACAAGAAGCTGTTCTGGGGATGGGAGGGAGTTCAGTGCAAAACAGGCATGTTGCTGAATTTAATCATCTTTAAGCTACCGTAGAGGGCCATATTCAGCACTGATCTCTTGCAAACCAAAGAAATGTTTGGCAGATTGCTGCCTCTGAAAACGTAGTTAAATTTGCCCACTCTCAATATGTGGAACAAGTATTCACATTGAAATACCTAGTTTGTACAGTGGCTGAACAAAGACCTTAAATCTGTAAACACCTCCACATTTTTAACATGGTAAACATTTTGGATGTTTTAAATTATCATCATTCTGTTAGCTCTTTGTAGTTTGACTTGCATTTAGTATCCTGATTTATTCCTCCTACGCTGCAGATAATAAAATCAAAGAATACATTTAGCTAAGTTGTGTGACATCCCAGCCACCGTGGTTCTCTCATCCCTTTTTTTTTCTTACCCCCTCGCAGAGTTTAATGCTTATATTAAACCTTCTTTTGATTCTGGTCCTAATAGTTGGGATTTCATATGCCTGTTGTTCCTTGCCTTCCTATATTACTGTGCAGTCATATTTCTGAATATTTTTATACATTTGTTATGAAATCAGATTAAATGAGGAGGGAAAAACAACTAACATGCTTCAGAGTAAGAATGGAAAAAATTGATTTTTTTTTTTTTTTTTCAGCATGTAAGAAAAAATCCATTGCAAGTCTTTGTTACACACATAGCCCTATTTTGTAAAAGCATGTAATGTACAGTAACCATATGTACTCTGTTACAAGGAATTCGCCAATACTGGAGTGAGTTCATAATGGCTGTGACAAAATATGGCTGTGTTTAAATTGGGGTCAGGACACCTTGGGGTTTATTTTCCTATCACTATCATTGTTATGCAGTCATGTTGAGTGTCTGACTTTCTGTAACTCCAGGATGAGCAACAGAGACCATCTTTTGAGTCAAACATGGCCATTATGTTCCCAGAGGAGCTTTAAGGGATTCATTTCCTCTGTAAAACTCAAAAGAAAACAAGATATATTACTTACAGATAGCTGAATTTGTAGTAGTGCTTGTGTGACTTCCCATTAAGATGTTATTAATTTCTCTTTATTCAAAGAGCTCTATTGTAAAGATACTAGAGGTAGTACTGCATTTAGTACTGCATTTTTCCACTGAAGGAAAGATTTTTTTTTTTTTTTTAACTGAGATGATGTCATAGTATGCTGCATTAGTATAGGTTCTAAATTAAGAATAACTGTGAAAATAAATTCTGTTGCATCTTAAATTAGTTAATAAATGGCACTGGGGGTTTTTTGCTATTTTTTTTTTTTTAACCTTAAATATATGATTTAACGCTAAGGACTTTGTAATACTCCCAGTATAACTCACATCTGCCTTTCATATGATTTTTTTCCACCCTAGAAGCATAACTGTGTTGTGTTAAAAACTTGATGCAGTTATTTAATCTGGTAATAATCAACTATTCAGAGCTGAAATTCTGGCATAGTAATACTGTTTTGTGTTGGCAATTATGGCATTTTGTCTAATTCTGGGATAAGAGTCACAAAACACGTATAAACACAGCATTAGCAGTGGGAGTGCTGAGCTAATGCTCCTCTTGCATGGAGGACAGGGCAGAGAGAGGACTGCCTTAGCTATTAAAGGTGAGAGGTTAGCTCTGCAACATGTGAAACCGAGTCAGAGATGAAGTGGGAAAACAGAGTGATAGTGCCAGCAAAATATCTGCTGAGGGGTAGGCAGCCTGGTATATTTGCTAATCAAAAGCTAGTCCCTTCTGTAGGTAAATATAATGTTTTAAGAACCCGTGGCCACATAATCTGCATGTGACATAGCCCATAACTAATTGCAAATTGCACTACAAATTACAGCATGAACATGGAACTTCTCTACTTGATATACTTACTTGAACTGCAAAAGCTTTTTTCAAAGACGTTGTGGCATATAGGCCTGTAGGACAGAGAGTTAAAGGCTTCTGTTCTTCCAGGGTTTTCTGTTTGGGTTTTTTTTTGTCCTGTAAATGTATTAGATTTTTCTTGTTGGCTTCTGATAGTAACCAACAATACTGTACAAACTTCCTTCTACACACATAGTTAAAATTTGAAAGTTTATACGTTTTCTAAGTTACACCTATAGTCTCTTCAGGTTGTTTCCATTACTTCTTTCTCTTGCCTTCAAGCAATACTTTAGTATCGATCCAATTCATTCCAGCGAAGCACACTGTCATGCTTTTCATGTGTATGCTCCAAAGGAAATTGCCATTTTGGGTATTCAGGGGAATAAAGTTAAATGGTATAGCTTTCAAGCCGGGAGGGTCCTGTAAATAAAATCTTTGGGGTTTTTGTGTATATGAATTTCTTGTTTGTTTGGTATGGGGACTTATGGCTTGGTTTGGTTTTGTGAGTGGATTTTTTGGCCCTGGAGGAAAATACTTGTATAGTGTTATTTGAAATTCCATGTACAGCAGTCCATCTCCCTGTTCAGTGAACCACCTTGGGGCAAAGCATTAACATTCTCTATTCTTTTTTCTTTTTTTAATAACTTTTTATCTGCTTACAAAGTAACTATTGTTAACTAACTGAAATAGTGGTATTTTAAAGGAGAGCAATGAAAAAGAAAACAAGTGCTTAATTCTAAAAGAGCAGTTTTCTTAATGTTGGACTTGGTAACTTTTTTTTTTCCTCTTACTCCCTCCTCCTCATTGTTTTAAGTGCCTTTATAAATCTTTTTCTTCCCGTTTTCCTAATTTGAGTGCTTTCCTAAATGGCAATGAATAAGCTCCTCTTTAAGCAGATGTTGTCAGATAAATCCTCTGGAGCACTCTTCTGTGCTGTTTTGATGTGTACAAGAATTTTAGTGTAAAGGAAGCCTGAAATATTTCTCCCATCTCCTTTTCTCCTCCTGTTGACAGTATATTTGTTGCTTTATTTAATATATTCAAAATAAGAGGATAGTTAGTAGGTTTTTATTTTCTACTTACTAAAAATGTAACTGCATACTTTTTATCTTTTGAGGTCTTTGTCTTTAAGAAATGTTATTCAGTGTGCACGTATAACATCCTGCATTTCCTAGCTCATGTGAGGCTAGCAATGTATTTGCAAGTTGAATGCAGAAAGTGTATTTATTTATACAGAAGATTGAGAGATGAAAACTGGTTTTCTAGGTTTGAGTTTTTTATCTTAACAGATGCATCTAAACTTCACTGGAATATAATAAATTTATAACATAAAATATAGGTAATGTATTTTTATTGAGTGGTCTAATATTTGTGTGCCTGGTTTAAGTCTAATATTAAATAATTTATTTCTTGTGTGTTTTCCTTGCAGATTTGTTCCTTACTACATCAGCAAATTCACAGAACGTTCAGTTTGAGACATGGGTAAATAAGGTAAGAGAAAACCCAACAGATGAGCTAAAAAAGTCATCTGTCATGCCTTGTTTCAGGAATGCACTACTGCATTCAGACTGCAGAATATCACTGGAGGAGATCTTTTAATCAGCATAAGTTCCTCTGCAGGTTTTTTAACATGAGTACTGAGTAAATCAATCAGGCTGCCTTCATACACCTTAGCAGGGCTCCTGGCGTGTCATCAGCTGTTCTAGGAGGTTACTGACACTTAGCACAGTGATTTATGGAGAAAAGGCTAATCAGATTTTTTCCTTGTCTCAAAGATTTTGTTTCTTCAGGCTTTCTTAGAACCTAGGACTTCAGGTCTTAGGTATGATCTTGTGGGACAGAGGTTCAGAATCTCACTCCTGACTGTTACAATGTTACAGTCCGATGTTGACCAAATATTACAAATGCAGTTCAGGTTTAGGAAAAATAGGTCAATGGGTGACGATTTATTTATTTCCATAAATTAAATGCTTTTGCATTGCTAACCAGTGAAGAACCTAATTGTTAACAACAATGAAATTAGTCAATTTGAAGCTAAGTGTATCCTTGATACTAAATCTGTTATACAAAAGGAATATAGTTAAGAATCTTAGCATGTGAACATTAAAAGTCTGCTCTTTAGTTATAAGTGCTATGTGTTTCTTATTAGCCAAGAAATGAGGTTTTGAGGCTTTATTTACCTAAAAACGTATGCCTCATATCACAGTGAGTTACTGTAGAATGGAGAATGTAGCCTGAACCAAAAATGTTTTTTAAAAAAAAGGAAAGTAACAGCTCTCAGATATTACCTGAATATTAATTTTTATGCAAAAGTAATAAAAGCTGTACTAGACACTTTTTTTAAAGCAGCAGGTCATGAATTCTTTATTTATAGCTTTTATAGGGACTTAAAAATGAACCAGTTTTAACTTTGACAAATATCATTCTTCAGGGATTGAGTGTTAGTGACTACACAAGGCATTTGACCTGTCTCCTATAAGTGTTGGGCTTTTTATTTTTGCACAAAATTTGTATTTTCCAAACTTATGCACTCCAAATACTATGCTACATTATGTATTTTGTAGGCAGAGATATGCTTATCTTCAGAAAGAATGGACTCTATTCTTTGCAATCAATCAAACCAGTAAAATATGTCATAAAAGACATTAAAAGCTATTAACTTGCTCCACAAACCTAGGCAAAGTAATTCTCTTCACTGATGCACCATAAAATGCTTCTGCAATGTTTGCCTGTGATGTATGCTTTTCTGACCAACTGAGCACACGGCCAAGTCATCTTCTGTGCACAGAGATGATTTGCATCTTCCCCCTCCCCCCCAGTCTGGCTCATTATAAATTATACATTAAGGTAAAGGTACACAATCAAACATCTCTCTGCTAAATGCCTTGAGTTGCACCTTCAACAGCACTGGAGGAGACAAACTGAATGTGACATGAGTAAGCAATATGGATAACTCTGCGTAATCCCTAATGGAGTATCATTTCTCTCAGTGGCTTTATGTACACCCACGTGCATAGCACTTTAGATGAGCTCATTGCAGCCACTAGAAAAGTGGCCCTTTGGTTATCTGTCCCACTTGGTTACAGAAACTTAACGTGTGAAATGGTTTTGTTCCTGTTGTGATCCAGTTCTATAATAAACAAGCACTCCTCTTGTGTCTTTCTGATGAAATAGTGGAATATTGTTTTCTGCACGCCTAGGTTTTAATAACAGACAATTAAAACAAGACCTACATCACACCTAATGTAAAATCAAGTTATTTCCAAATTAGAACAAAAATCAGAAGCTATTTTTAACGAGTGTGCAGGTGTGCTTTTATATATTGCATATATCTGTAAAATTGCATGTCAGTATGCCTAAATGCAAGTTAGTATTCAAATCACTTAATTATGATTCAGATTATGTTGCTAAAATAACCCAATCTCTTTCTCATAACATAGCAAAATACATGTAAAGTAGTATCTGTAGATGTGTGTTATTATTAGTGAATTTCTATAAGATTCCATGAAGGATTGGAAATGCAGAAATTCACGTACAATTTTTGGAGTACTTTTTCTTTTTTTTTTTTTTCCATAGCTGAGATGTCTCTTCAGTATCTACTTAAGTGCTTATTATTGATGTGTATTTTCATTGGTTCAAGAGTCAAATTTTATCACTTTGCCTGCAATTCGGTTTTTTCATTATCTTTTTCCACTCTGATAGGATGGGAACTTCTCTAAAGCTGGAAGAAGTAAGGAAATACCTAGTGGTGTGAAAGTTGTTGGACAGTCTGTATTTGCAGATTTTGGTAAGTTTTACTCTTCTAAACTATCCATACTGTTTCCTTCTTTTTCATCTTTTGGTTAGCTACTCTAAATCAAAGAACAAATATTTAACTCTCGATTTAATTTTCTTTTTTTTTTTTTTAAGGTGTTGTATCTATTTGACTGTAAATCTTGAAGTATCTGGGAATGATTATTAATAAATTGAACTAAATTCAACTCTGGCTCTCCCAGTACACTCTGCATCACGTGTATGTACTCGTGAGTGGCACACGTAAGGACACGTACTGTCCCATTGAGGCATGGTACAATGCCAAACTTGCAGAATACATGTCTGATAAAAGTTCATCGTGGATTTTGCTTTTTTTACCCCAATCCTGTTCAGAAGATATCATTTGAGTAAATGTTCATAAATTCTTCACTTGTGCAAACTCATAAAGCCAAAATGTAAATTAATTAAAATGACTTGTATAAAGATTGATGAAACATGGTAAAATCTTACTGGTTGTAACTGAAAATTCTGGAAGGCTTTTGGGCAGAAGAAAAGCTTAATTTATATGTAAATCTGTTTTTTGCAAGGGGTAGTGAAAGCTCATATTTTTCTATTAGAGTGTACTTTTTCAGTCAATTGTGTCTTATCAATGTGTGTGTCATGTTCTGAACAGGGAATGTTGGCTTTGTAGTACACCACCTACCTTCTTTCTGTGTGGAGGTAGGAATTTTGTAACCCAAGGGAAATGCTACAGGCCTGATTCTGCTGACATTGTTGAATGTAAATAACTTCTTAAGGAACTAGTTTACTATATTTACATACCATGCTTGCTAACTGTGAGACTGAGCTTGTCTTAACTGCTGTCAAATAGTAGCCTTGTAAGGTCCATCATTTTGATATCAAATCTGTTCTAAGGAAAATGACATTTTTAAAGGAAAAGTCAGGCTCCAGATCAGATGCGAAGTCCCATTCTCTTGCACTGTGCTGCCACTCAGAAGTGATCTGTAGGGGCCTGGCAAAGCTGTTTCCTGACATGTAACTAAGGCACCTCTTCCAAGTAGCTAGATAGGTCACTGTTACGCCCTGATCTACTAGGGTTTACAGATCTGTAGTAAGGTAGAACCTGAACCATGCTCTACGTTCTCCTGTGAATTGTTTAACTCATTTTCTAAAATCTGTGTTACAGTTGTTGTGAAATCTGTTCCTGTTTAACTACAAATCTAAACATTTGCATATATAGTTTCTGGAGGAAATAATGAAATATTACAGTCTTGCAGTTAAAAAAAATTTCCATGTGTTGGGTTTTTTGCAACCATTTTCCAAGCTGGTGTTTTGAATAATGTGTCTTAATAGCTAGTAAGTAGAAATCAGATTTTGTTTAATCTTTGTTTTAAACAATGGCAATGTGAAAACCAATCTCTATGTAGAATAATTTCATCTCTAAGTTAGGTAGCTAATGACCCCAAATGATATAATTGTATAAATTTGTCATAATTAATGGAATTTTAATAAACCCTGGGATATCTTTGCAAAGCAGAACTGTTCAAATGTTAAAGTGAAAATTTTGAAACTGTGACTAAATGGAAGAGGCAGTGATACAGCAGTGCAGTACACTGTGTGGCTTTGCACAGCCAGTTACCACAGACAATGCCCAGTATAGCTGCTGCAGCTGCAGGGGGCTGCTGTGTTGAAGTTCAATCACCAGTTGTTTAATACGCTGCTCTACTAATCATCGGATTCGCAGCCAGTGTACTAGTGTGAAGCAACAGTGGAGCAATCTTTCTGGTAAGAACTAATGTAATGGAAGAAAATACACACACGGACGTAAGAGATGCATGCATTAAATGTAAGGACAGTATATGTGGCAAAGCAGATAGCAAGGCAAGGAATCATCAGCATCATCTGTGGGAGGAGATGCTAGCTTTTCAGAGGCTGACTTTTTGGATCTGTGTATTCTGAAAGACCCCAGCCATTTCATCTGAGAGAACACCTAGCAGAAATCTTGTGGAACAAGGGTTTTGCTTCCTCTTCAAGAGCTACATGCACACTGTCATCTTTATCTTTATTCCAGACCACTCAAGCTCTTCTAGGGTAAAGGATGGGAAATAGTTTAAAGGTCTTTCTGCCCACTAATTTTCCAAAGTGAGTGAAAGGGGTGCTAGAAATGTACGTGTGTATTTTGAGAGAGGAACAAATTTATTTCTGTAGTTGTCAATACTTATAACCATCATTTCAAATTTACTATTTGAGTGCTATTATGACTTTAATATATCTTTCTTCTGTTGTAACAGTGGGTAGAAAATTGAATAGTGCATCTTTTTCTTCCTTCATCTTCCCTTCGTTAATTTAAAATAATCAAGACAATAAGTAGTTATTTTCTTACTGAACAAAGTTTTAGAGGTACTGGAGGGAATATCGTCCTAAAACATGTATTAGTAATGAAGGGATGTAATTCTAAATCCCATGTTCTTTATGAAATACAGTCTGAAGGAAGCTAATACCCCACCGCTATCAAAAAAATCCTGCATACAGCTAAATAGTTCTGTTTAAGTGGCTATTTAGTAATTGGTAGGAGGAAATAAACTTAATGCAAAGGAGGATCTTAGTTGAGTTTTGCCCATGTTCATTTTCATTTCAGTATTGGTTTTGTTCTGTACCAGTCTAACAAGAGAGGCAAAATCTCACCTTACTAGAGCAACTGTATCAATATCTAAATTAAGACACCTTGCTATGTTTGCATATGTTTAGCTACTTCAGAAGGTAGGCATTTATCACACAGATTGTGCTTGTAGTGAGCTGATATTCAAGAAAATGCCTTACTAGAAATGGTTTGTTAGACTTGAACATCTCCTTTCACTTTTCCTTGTTTCAAAGATGATGAAATAACGATTGTCATAAGTCAAAGGAAGTTAAGGTATATGGTTTGCAATTTGACATAGTAATTTGCAGTGGGGCCTGAAAGAAATTTCATTGCACAACAAATCAAAACAGCACAATGAAAATGTAAAATGCAATGCATTGGAAGATTGCAGTATCTTCTGCCAAGCTGTGGGGTACATAACCTAACGCGCTCACTCGACTGCGTGCTGCCAGGATCTGCACTGCTGGCACAGGGATACCGCTGCTGTGGCTGAAAACATGTTCAATATACATACCAAGCCTGGTATGTTCTTACTTCTGTGTTGCCTGACTCTCTCTTCTCCTTTCTTGACATTTTCTGTACCTCACAGTGATGTGCCAGCCTTGCCATTCACTGAAGGTCTCAAAGGATTCTTTATTTCTCTGTAACTTTCACTCTCAGCCACTTCTCATTTATTTATCCTTGTGCGTGTTGCCACCTTCTCATTTACCCCTACCTTTCTATCTGCACACTGTTGCATTTCTGCAGTCTAAGATTCTGATATATTGATCATGCTTACATCTTAGTATTTTGTCTAACACTATATCCTGCTTCCAAAAGTTTTATTTGAAGTACCCTTTCCAGCCAAAAGTATTTACCTGCCTTTATCAAAAGGGGGGAGCTTTGAGTAAGACCTTAGACTTAATGTCTAAATTGGAACCTCAAAAATAAGTAGCACTCCCCTTTGTTACATGACAGTAATGATTTGTACATTAACCTGACCAAAGGACAATGAACAACTGACAAATTTGCATTGCCCTTTTAAAAAATAAATCAGAAAAGCTTTGTGACATATTTATTACAAATGGCATTGCAATTGATTAAGGTGAACAGAGCTAGGCACCAGAGAATTCTGCACTTACTTGGCTGACACATTGCTCCAAACAAATAAGAGCTCTTCATTATTACTTTTTCTATTCTTCTCATGTCACTATGGTAATTGCAGTGCAGTGGTTGCTATAGCAAAAATGATTAATCCTTCGTCGTTGTTATCTGTGCGCTAGCAGAGGCTTTTTATAAGATCTGCTTGTACTGTCTTGAGAGGAAATCACAGATGCTGGCTAGAATTCTGATAAATAATTGCAATTATGAAGTGTTTTAATAATTATCAGTTAATGGAAAATCTTGTATTTGTTAAAGAAATTTAGGAATTCAGTGGGATACTGAAAATTACTGGGTTTTTTTTTAGCAGTGAGATGAATATGACCTATATTTTGGAGACACAAACCTGCTATTTTCTCGCTCCATTGAAGATATACGAAATATCTAAAGTAGTGACCCAGAAGCAGTTACATAGAAAATTGTGCTTGTTGTACACTCCATTAAATCATATTTATAAGAAACTAATAATATAACTGTTCTTTAACTATGATTGGCTCAGTTGGTTTAGTGGAGATAGATAAAGCATCCTTTGTGGTATCTGATTGAAGGATGTCAAATTTAGGTTAATATGACACTGATTTTGCTTAGTTTAGGCAAACTTGTTGCAGCCTGTATGTAAAGAAAATAAAAAATAGCTTTTTGAAATGAAACTAGTTCATACTTCTGACTGTGTCCTCACAAGTAAATGCAACATACTACTTTCTCAAGGTAGCATTTAGCCAACTCCACCTCAATTCTTTCTTTCTTAGATGATACTGAGTCTTTATTTGTATGGTCTTCCCTAATTTACAAAGTCCATGTTTACTCTTACCATGCCAAGTTGCTTACTTTTTGACAAAGCACGGAGTGGGATTGTTAAAGTTGAAGCAAAGTCTTTTAGAGAGCTGAACTCAGGGTTTTTTTTCTCATGTTTAAAATGCAGTTATCCACTAGATGTCCACTGTTAAATACTTTTATGACTTGTTATAAATGACCGTTTTTCTCATAAGAAATGATAGCTCGTTACTGCAAGTTAATTATGTTTAAACAAGATAACAAAATGCCTCATCTTTGGGGGTTTTAAAGCCATTCAGTGCAATGTGCAAAACACGTGTTGGTAAAAGATTTGGTTTTGGCTTTCTTTGTTTAAAATGGGCTTTGATTATACTGCAACTGATGAGGTCGTAAATGCACTGTGGTTGCATTTCAATTTTGTAGCTTTTAGTTTTGTGTATTTGTGTCACTTTAGCATCAGTATTCATGTTTTTCCTTCTCTTCAGAACATTGCATCCTCAGATGTAGTAGCTGCCTATCAAAGGAAAATTTTAATGGTGCATTTCAGTAAATAGCCCCTTTATAAAGCTATTGTCTTTTGAGCACTGTATGGTGAAAATGCACTAGTGCTCCTGTAGTCAATAAAAGAACCTGAGATGCAGGAAGCCCATACATCTGTTTGAAGCGCTCTGCATGTGAGGAAAACTGGCCTTACTGTCATCGGTTTGAGTACAAAGATATAAAAGCTGTTGGTAATAAAGAATCCTGAGGGACTCTTAATAAGGAAGAAGTTGTTTTAGTAGTTTAGATGCTCTTCAGTTCATCTGCAACAGCAGTGCATAGCGACATGCCAAGGTAATTGCCACTTGAGAGTTGAGTCCATGAAAGTGTATTTAGAGGCTAAACCTGCCTTAATTGATAACCAGCAATGCTGTTGGGTGATACTTTTTCATTTTCATATTAGCTTTACTTTAAAAGTTTGTGTCATTTTTGAAAGTTCTTTCCGGAAGAAGATCCTGTATTGAGATTGAAGGCCACAGCTATGAGTGTTGCTCCTTTGCAGTTCTGTTAAATAAAGAAGTGTAAATTCATGTTGGGTGTAAGCAGATCACGTTGCTCTACAGGCTGTGCCCCATCTGACTGCTGGAGTAACTTCATCTTTTATTTTTGCAATCACAGTGTGGACCTGAGAATAAGACATAATAAAACAACTTTTGACACAACTTCTAGTTGCACAAGTGCCTGCCTTTAGTTAGTGTTATGAAGGTTTGATGCCACGAGTTTCCACGAGTGTAACATCAGATAATCCCAAACTCTGCAGTCA